>CM061235.1:28861026-30079792 GCA_030848705.1 Heracleum sosnowskyi | reverse complement strand
ATTAAATGTATGGCTAGGATTTAGTTTAGATAAAAGAAATGTGTGATTGAGATTAGATCTCAGTTCTCATAATAGTGGGGTTCTCATATGAGCACAAGCCTAATTAATAATGACAATTTCCTACCATTTGAATAAAAGCATTTTATTTTGAAAAATGCTAAAAATCCCAAAATTTTTCCTAAAAACTATGTGTCATATATATATATATGATAACTTTCCTCATAATAAATTAGGATCCGCGTGTATTCATATACTACCACAAATCAGAATTTGTCACATGTCACTACACCATAAGTGCTCATATGCAACGCTTTTTTAATGTAGCTGTAGACCAAAAAAAGCGTTGCATTCAGCTTCATTTTCAAAAATGCAACACAAAATGGGCGTTGCATCCGCGGGCGTGGCCTTTGATATGTAATGCAACACTTTTGGTCATCTACTGCAACGGCATGAAAGTATTGCATTATAAGTATACTGCAACACCAAAATCAAGGAAATGCAACACCAATGAGTGTTGCCTTAAACACAGGGCCACTTGCATGCCACGTCAGCAATGGGGCCCACTCAATGGCCATGTCAGTACCCGGTCCCACTTGCATGCTACGTCAACAATGGGTCCCACGTGCCACGTCAGTAGGGGCCTCGTGCCACGTCAGTAGTGGGTCCACATGGCTTCAGTAATGCAACGCTTTGCACTAGCTTTTTAAACAATAATTGTCATGTAATGCAACATTATATTTACTAATGCAACACCATTTTTTTTAAAATTCAACAATAGGAAAAGAAAAATGCAACGCTTTAATTAAAATTTTGGCCAGAACAGTTTCATACATAAAAGAAATCCATCCAAAACCATGCAACCAAATATTCTACATACCAACCGGAGGCACGTCCAAACAACAGAACAAAATACCTAAAATATTCATTACTAATTCTTCAAACGTAAGTGCCAACACCAAGCACGTAGGATGAAGTAAATAACTTATACGTGCAAACTGACCAAGTTCAGATATTAAGAACATTTACATAATTATATTGCTAAAATTCAGTGCCGCCTTGAGTCATAGGAGTATTATTGTCATCTTGACCACTTGTTGGGGTGACACTCAAGGGTCCAATATCAAAATTAAGATCTGGATTAGCTTCACGCAGCTTTTTCAACATCAATGATGTAATATCCGTGAATTTTATTATTTGAATAAATGATATATTTGATATAAAAATATTTATTGTGGAGTATTGGGATACTGTTAAGTGATAATTATTGTGTGATTATGTGCTAAATGGTGAGTCGAAAGCCCCTTTCAAATATTTCGTCATTTGGAATTTTCTTCAAATCTGAGCCCCGTTTTGATAATTCAAGGGCCCTGTTGGAATTTCGTACATTAATTATTATCTCTTCGTCTTTCGTTGTTCCGAACCCTAATTGCTTAAGGGGACGGATATATCGTTTTATATCAATATTATATTTGTTATAGCCCCAGTATTCTTGAGCATTAGTTATATAATTATATATATATCAATTGGATGATCATCAACCTTTTTAACTGATTATTCCTCGTAAAACGTGTTTTTAACCTAATTAGGATTTTTAAACGAACCAGTGGATCTATATCGATCCAAAAATGTTGTTAGGGGTTTTATTTTTCCAAAAATATAAAAAGACGAATCGTACCTTGAAACTCATAAAAATCTGCAGTTAATTATACAAAAATTAAAAATTTCTGAACCGTGTTTTTCGTGTTCTTGAAGAATCAAACCATTCGTTCAAGGTGTTATTGAAATCCAAATCTGAAGTTCTTGTACTCAAATCAAAGATCTTGATCTCTAGTTTCAGAATCTTCCAACCTCATCATCATCTGGTAAGTTTTCGATTTTATATGAATTTTTCAATATTGGAATTAAAATTAGGGTTCTTGGTCGATTTGGGGATTTTCATTCTGTTGATTCTCCATTCAATTAATTGCTTCTAACATGTTCCTAGGGTTCTAAATAGCAAGAATCCATGATTTAATTTCATGTTTGAGTTCAATTTTGATGGGTTTGATTTTCGGGTTTTGACCCGAATTTTTCTTTTACTTCGTACGTTCTTGTTGTTGACCTGCCATAAGTTTTGATATGGGGCTTTGATTGTGTGAGTTATAAGCGTTATTTTGACATATTAATCTTAGAGTTTCATGTAGAAATAGAGGAGATCGGGTTTCCGGCCGGAGTTTTGCCCGACGGTTTCTTTGACCGGATTCTGGGCTCGATTCCGGCATGGGACATAGATGTTTTTGTGTGGGTTGTGTTTGTCTTGGAAAGGCGAACAAAAGCCCTATTGTTTTGGTTGTGTTTGATCGGGAATAAAGAATTCCGGTCGCCGGACACCGGCCGGATTCTGGAAAACCCAGAATCCGGTGGGTTGTTCTTGGCGACCCGGATTCGTTCTTCCCGACCTGTTTACCCGAAGTTTGACCCGGTTTCAATCTTCAAAACCCTAATTCCATTTCTGAAAACTGTTTTTGGATTTTATTTTTAAATTTAATTCGAAGATAGTCTAAAAACTTTAAAAATTCATATTTTTATTTTAAAAATATATTTTAATGTCAGAAAAATTCTGGAAAATTATATATATTATTTTAAATCCGAAAATTGATTAAACTTAATTATTTTAATTATTTTTAATTAATAATTAATTTATTAATTAATTGGTTATTTCTTTTAATCAATTAATTCTTAAAAATTAATTATTAATTAGATTTAATTAATTAAAAATTCAGTTTAATTATTTGCAAGCCTATTTATTTATTTAAAAATAGTTTGAGTATTTAAAGAGTGTCAATTAATTTTATTAATTGATTTATTTGCATTTAAATGTTTATATTGGGTTTAAAAATCCGAGTTTTGATTTAAAAATTAATTGTGACTTATTTAAAATTCAAATATGTTTCGTATGATGTTTTAAAAATGTATATAAGTGCTATATGGTTTATATTAATTGTGTGTTGTGTTTTATAGTCTGTATATGCCCGTACTAGGGCAAATATCTGAGTTTTAAATATCGTAAATCATACCGGACGTCCGATACGTAACCGGTTACTTGTTTAAATGTGATTGTTGATTGAATAAGTGTCGAGAGTAGAACGAGAATAGTTATACTTATTGTGATGAGTTGTTTAATTATAGAATAGAGTTCCCGGAGCAAGGGAAAGGGAAAGGTAGAGTTAGCAGAGTCGATCCGACAGCAGCATAGACCAGGCAAGTATCTGTGCCTTTACTTGTGATAAAAATTATTATTGTATTGATTACTTGAATACCGGTATCCCCAGAACAAATCAAATTATCAATCTTTTAACCGCATTTGGACAACTGATTCCATTTCCTTAGAGATTCTTGATTCTTTGATTTGATCTGCATCGGAAACCCTTATTTCCAATTCACTTGATTATTGTTTACCACCCTTTATTATTGATTATCATCCTTTGATTATTATTGACAACCCTTGATCATTTGACTTCCATCGTTGACTATTGATTACGGTCATCGATTATCGATTACCAATATTGATTTCCTTATTGAATGAGTACACTGTACCGTTGAAATTATTCCATGATTATTTCTCGATCTTCATTTGATACTGAGCAGTTGAAGCTCTTTTGCAATTATTATACATTGAGTTTATCTTATTGAGCATGTTATTGTTTATACCCTATGATAGATTTGGCATGTTTTTAAAATGGACCGGTAATTGGTCGGGCCATATTTATGGTCGGAATAACTTAAGGCCCAGATTGGCCTAGGATCCAGTAGAGGACTATGCCGTGAGCTAGTCCGGGGTTGATGCGTTGCTGGCCAGCAGCACAACCTTCGATTTGAATAAAATGTATAAGCCAAATTCTAATTCTTTTTCTTCAATTGTTATTGATACAAAGCATGTGTTAGCTAAATATTGTTGATTCTGATATCATAAATTCATATCCTTACAACTGTGATAGAAATGATAAATTGATGTTTGCTGAGCACTTTTGGCTCACTCTTGCTTGTTGTTTTCTAACCCTATTCCAGTGATGCGAGAGTATGAGTCGGAGCAGCGTGATTGATAGTTCACCGGCAGCTAGGAGAGCCCCTCGTGTGGTTGTCATTGGCAGAGTAGTTGTTGTTTTGCTTTTCTAGATTAGATGTCTAGATTTGAACTTAAGTTGTGATGTAATAACTCTGATAAAACTGGTACTGCATTAATAAAAGATTGTAGTACCTTGTGTTCATTGCCATAATCTGGATGCGGTTTTGGTTAAGGGGTATTTGTGTCTTTATATATTATGCATGTGTTAAATACTGTTCCGTTGGTCGGATGACTCCTCAAATCTGTACCCCGGGTTTGGAGGGGATCACAGGTTAGTATCAGAGCAACAGGTTATGGCAATTGAAACAAGTTAGGACTTAGGGTCCAGGATAACATAGAGAGTTAGGAATTCACTTAAGGATATTAGGAGGTCAACTAGGGATATTATGCGTAGTAATTAAATGTGGTTATAATTGTAGCCCCCTAGTTCTAGTTCAGACTCAGACCCTTCCGAGGATACGATAGCAGAGATACCTACACCCGTTGAGAGAACAGGACCGTCTCGGCCAGTGTGATATCAGCCTAGGCATCAGCATCCGGTAGTCAGGAGAGATCAGGTACCTTGTCCTATTCCACTCCGACAAGTAGCCCCAGCACTAGTGTCTCAGGCATCAGTTTGTGGGCCTTTGTATCAGTTATGTGAGCCACCAGTTCCACACCATGAGTATCAGAGGATGAGTAGAGAGAGGGAGTACCTTTATGGACAGGTCATGGAGATGGGGAGGATTCGTTCGAATGAGGCAGCCGCTATCCGAGAGAGGGACAGACTTAGAGATCAGATAAGGGACATTCAGATGAGGCTTAGGGTTACGAGGACCTGGGTTGAGACTCGATTGCACGGATTAGCTTCTAGTCGAGAGGGAGAGACAGTAGCAGGGATGAGACAGATTTTGGATTATGCGATGAGTGAGATTGCAGGGATTGCAGGACCCCCGTTATGGCAGACAGGAGCAGGTGATCTATGAGCTGGTTTAGGAATAGACATATGTGACATGGATATATGGTTTCTAGATAGTTAGTATATAGATGCATATTGTAGAATCAGCAGTGCACCGGGCTTATAGGAACGCCTCGGGTTGTTGTTGCATTTTTGTTGTATTGCTGGTCGGCAGTTATGGTTCAGCCATGATATATTTTCTTTTGAAGCGTTCTACGCTTGTACTAACTCTATCTATATATATGTATGATAAACCTCTTTTATAGAACTGTATTTATTCCCTTGTCATTCATTTCCAGCATCATAACTGTTATTCTACTTGTTACAACGAGTGTACTCATACACCGTTGAGAAGATCTATAAACCTTCGAGATATCAATTGTGATCTTTCCTTCTATTATATGAACTGTTTGATTAAGCCAATTATTGTTTATTCATCAGTGATATGCCTCCTAGACGACAAACCCGTTCAACTGATACCTCTGACCAAGAAGGTCAACAAAATACACCTCCCACGGGCCACATGGACCCGATGGTAATCCAGTTGTTAAATACTCTTACTCAACAGACTGCCGCATTAGCACAGCAGCAACAAGCATTTCAGCAACAGCTCTTAGAACAACAGCAACAACATCAGCATCAGCAGCATCAACAGCAGCACGGACGGTTACGTTCAAATCTTTCCAAGCAGCAAAACCTCCAGAATTTAAAGGATCGGCAGACCCTGTAGAGACTAAGGCATGGTTGAAGGAGATGGAAAAGGCTTTTGCCTTGATAGAGGTGGCAGAGGATAAGAAGACGGAGTATGCAAGCTATTTTCTGAAGAATGAGGCCAGTTATTGGTGGGAAACGAGTAGGGCTATTGAGCCCGAGGGATTGATTACGTGGGCAAGATTTACAGAGTTGTTTTTGGAAAGGTATTTTCCGGACTATATGAGAGATCAGATGGAATTAAAGTTTTTGGAGTTAAAGCATGGAAGTATGAAAGTGCCCCAATATGAAACAAGGTTTACGGAGTTGTCAAGGTTTGTTCCAACCTATGTGGATACGGAGAAGAAGAAGGCCAAGAGGTTCCAGCAGGGACTGAGGTCTTGGATTCGTAGTAAGTTAGCTATATTGGAGTTGGACACCTATGCAGCGGGTGGTTCAAAAGGCAATGATTGCGGAGACAGAGAGTGATTCTTACATGAAAGAGAGGGAGAACAAGAAAAGGAAAGCAGGGATACCCGATAAGGGACAGCAACAGGGAAGTTTTCAAGGGCAAGGAAATAAGAAACCGGGATTTCAGCCCAGAAGGAATACAAGTTTCAGGAAACCAGATACCGGGAGCGTAGGACAAGATAACCGTCTACCAGCCGGCAGTCAGCAGGGACTTTCTAGACCCCCACTACCAGAATGCAAGACATGCGGGAAGCGACATCCAAGTATATGCCATTGATTGAATGTCACATGCTTTAAATGCAATCAGAAGGGACATTATTCCCGGGATTGCAAGATAGGCATTGTGTGTCATCGGTGTAAGAAACCAGGCCACATGATTAAGGACTGCAGAGCACCAGCACCCGTGAACAATATGATTCGGGCAATTGAAGCACCCCCAGTTGTTAATGTCCAACCGTTAGCCAGGACCTACAATATGTCAATGGGAGAAGCAGTGAGAGATTCCGACGTGGTGGCAGGTACACTTCTAGTAAATTCTATTCCTGCTAAAGTATTAATAGATTCGGGAGCGACGAGGTCTTTTATTTCTGAAACGTTTGCTCGTAGATTGAATTGCGTAATGAAACCCTTAAGTGGAGTGTTGAATATAGAGATAGCTAATCAGGATCGTATAGCGGTCAGTTCATATTATCCTCGTTGTGAGATAGAGATTTTGGGAAATCGTTTTTATGTTGACTTGTTACCTTTTAAGTTTGGTGAATTTGATGTGATATTAGGGATGGATTGGTTGACTAAGTATGATGCGAGTATTGATTGTAAGAATAAGAGGGTTACTTTGATTACGCTAGAAAAGAAAGAAATAATATTTAGAGGAGAGATGCAAAGAAAGAGGTTCCTGACGATGATTCAGACTAAGAGATTATTAAGGCAAGGTTGTGAGGCGTATTTAGCTTATGTGATAGATATAGAGAAGGAAGTTTCTAAATTAGAAGATATTCCAGTTGTAAATGAGTTTCCAGATGTTTTTCCGGAAGAATTACCAGGTTTACCTCCAGATAGAGAGATTGAATTTGCGATAGACTTAGTACCAGGCGCGCAGCCAGTATCTAAGGCCCCTTACAGGATGACACCAGTGGAGATGAAGGAGTTGGCTAATCAACTACAAGATTTGCTAGAAAAAGGAATTATTAGACCCATCGTTTCGTCGTGGGGAGCACCAGTATTGTTTGTCAAGAAAAAGGATGGAAGCATGAGATTGTGTATAGACTATCGGGAGTTGAACAAGCTGACCATTAAGAACAAGTATCCGTTACCCCGAATAGATGATCTGTTTGAACAGTTGAAAGGAGCGGTACATTTTTCAAAGATTGACCTACGGTCAGGATATCACCAACTGAAGATTAAACCAGACGACATACCGAAGACGGCCTTTCGAACAAGGTATGGGCACTATGAATTTTTAGTAATGGTGTTTGGACTAACAAATGCACCCGCAGCTTTTATGGACTTAATGAACAGGATTTTCAAGAGATATTTGGACAAGTATGTAGTGGTATTCATCGACGACATCTTGATATACTCAAAGACAGAAGAAGAGCATGCAGACCATTTGCGGATTGTGTTGGAAAAATTGAGACAAGAAAGACTATATGCGAAGTTTTCCAAGTGTGAATTCTGGTTGAGAGAAGTTCATTTCTTAGGACACATGGTGAGCAGCGAAGGCATCAAAGTGGATCCAACAAAGATAGAGGCAGTGAAAGATTGGGAGAGACCAAGGACATCGACTGAAGTCATAAGTTTGTTGGGATTAGCTGGATACTACCGGAGATTTGTGCAAGATTTTGCGAAGATAGCTACTCCAATGACCAAGCTGACAAGGAAAAGAGAGCGATTTATATGGAACGATAAATGCGAAGAAAGCTTCCAAGAGTTAAAGAAGAGACTAACTACGGCACCGGTATTGATGTTACCAGACGATCAAGGTCAATTCGTAATCTATAGTGATGCGTCGTACAAAAGATTGGGTTGCGTACTTATGCAACATGACAAGGTGATTGCTTATGCGTCAAGACAGTTGAGGCCCCACGAACAGAAGTATCCTACACATGATTTGGAGTTAGCAGCGATTGTGTTTGCTTTGAAGATATGGAGACACTAGTTGTATGGAGAGAGATGTGAAATTTACACCGATAAGAGTTTGAAGTATATCTTTACTCAGAAAGAGCTGAACATGAGGCAACGAAGATGGTTAGAACTAATCAAGGACTACGACGTTTCTATCAACTATCATCCCGGCAAGGCAAATGTGGTAGCAGATGCACTGAGCAGAAAAGAGAGATTAAATACACTGACGATGGCCAAAGAGTTATACAAGGAATTTGAGAAGTTAGAGATCGAAGTAAGTATTCCGAAGGATGCGACGGAAGTGATTTATACCATGACGTTTCAACCGGAATTGTTGGAGAAGATACGGAAGTGCCAAGAGCAAGTTATGAATGATGATGTGAGTAAGATGACAGGTGAGGAAATATGTAGCCAACCGGACGACAAAGGGATCTTGAGATTTTCTTCTCGGATATGGGTACCTAATGTAGCGGAGCTGAAAAGTGAAATTTTGCACGAAGCGCATAACTCGAAGTATTCAATTCATTCAGGGAGTACAAAGATGTATCGAGATCTTAAGACGAACTTTTGGTGGCCAGATATGAAAAGGGAGATTGCTGAATAGGTGAGTAAATGTTTTACATGCCAAAGAGTCAAGGCGGAACATCAGAGACCAAGTGGATTACTTCAACCATTGGAAATTCCTGAATGGAAGTGGGAACACATTGCGATGGACTTTGTGGTAGGATTACCTAGAACGAAGGCTAACCATGATGCCATCTGGGTTATTGTGGATCGATTGACGAAATCTGCGCATTTTCTTCCGATTAACGAGAGATTCTCGCTAGATAAGTTAGTTCATATTTACATAAAGGAAATCGTAGTACGGCATGGAGTTCCAGTATCGATAGTGTCTGATCGAGACCCTCGATTCAATTCAAGATTTTGGAGGAGTTTTCAAGAATGTTTGGGCACCGAGTTAAGAATGAGTACGGCTTATCACCCGCAGACGGACGGTCAAAGCGAAAGGACAATTCAGACTATTGAAGATATGATTAGGACATGTGCACTTGACTTTGAAGGCAGTTGGGACGATCATCTACCCTTGGTGGAATTTTCATATAATAATAGTTTTCACGCGAGCATCGGAATGCCACCTTACGAAGCTTTGTATGGACGAAAGTGTCGATCTCCAGTGTATTGGGAAGAAGTTGGTGAACGGAAGATGATAGGACCAGAACTAGTGCAACAAACAAAGGAAGTGATTCAATTGATTCAAAGAAGATTGATAACATCTCAGGACCGACAGAAAAAGTATGCGGATCTAGCCAGAAAGGATGTGGGATTCGAAGAAGGAGAGCAAGTGTTACTAAAGGTTTCACCATGGAAAGGATTAGTTAGGTTTGGAAAGAAAGGGAAGTTGAGTCCGAGATATGTTGGACCGTTTGAGATTTTGAAGAAAGTGGGCAAGGTAGCTTACGAGTTAGCATTGCCGCCGCATATGCAGCACGTTCATAATGTATTTCATGTATCTATGCTTAAGAGGTATCGACCAGATTCGAATCATGTAATAGAGTATGAACCCATAGAGGTCCAGGCAGATTTATCTTATGTAGAGCGACCGATTCAGATATTGGATCGTAAGGAGGAAGTACTAAGGAATAAGACAGTAGCGTTAGTGAGAGTTTTGTGGAGGAATCCTAAAGTAGAAGAGTCTACCTGGGAGTTAGAGAGTGAGATGTTAGAGAAGTATCCCCAGTTGTTTCCTTGATCTGATTCTGAGGACAGAATCCTATTAAGGGGGGAAGGATGTAATATCCGTGAATTTTATTATTTGAATAAATGATATATTTGATATAAAAATATTTATTGTGGAGTATTGGGATATTCTTAAGTGATAACTATTGTGTGATTATGTGCTAAATGGTGAGTCGAAAGCCCCTTTCAAATATTTCGTCATTTGGAATTTTCTTCAAATCTGAGCCCCGTTTTGATAATTCAAGGGCCCCGTTGGAATTTCGTACATTAATTATTATCTCTTCATCTTTCGTATTCGAATCATTATCGGGAGATATATTCGTATCATTTCATTCCTACCTATTTCATTCTGCAAGAATAATTCGTTTTGTTCAAAAAGGGGAAAAATTGTTCCGAACCCGAATTGCTTAAGGGGACGGATATATCGTTTTATATCAATATTACATTTGTTATAGCCCCAGTATTCTTGAGCATTAGTTATATAATGATATATATATCAATTGGATGATCATTAACCTTTTTAACTGATTATTCCTCGTAAAACGTTTTTTAACCTAATTAGGGTTTTTAAACGAACTAGTGGATCTATATCGATCCAAAAATGTTGTTTGGGGTATTATTTTTCCAAAAATATAAAAAGATGAACCGTACCTTGAAACTCATAGAAATCTTCAGTTAATTATCCAAAAATTAAAAATTCCCGAACCGTGTTCTTCGTGTTCTTGAAGAATCAAACCATTCGTTCAAGGTGTTATTGAAATCCAAATATGAAGTTCTTGTACTCAAATCAAAGCTCTTGATCTCTAGTTTCAGAATCTTCCAACCTCATCATCATCTGGTAAGTTTTCGATTTTATATGAATTTTTCAATATTGGAATTAAAATTAGGGTTCTTGGTCGATTTGGGGATTTTCATTCTGTTGATTCTCCATTCAATTGGTTGCTTCTAACATGTTCCTAGGGTTCTAAATAGCAAGAATCCATGATTTAATTTCATGTTTGAGTTCAATTTTGATGGGTTTGATTTTCGGGTTTTGACCCGAATTTTTCTTTTACTTCGTTCTTTCTTGTTCTTGATCTGACATAAGTTTTGATATGGGGCTTTGATTATGTGAGTTATAAGCGTTATTTTGACATATTAATCTTAGAGTTTCATGTAGAAATAGAGGAGATCGGGTTTCCGGCCGGAGTTTTGCCCGACGGTTTCTTTGACCGGATTCTGGGCTCGATTCCGGCATGGGACATAGATGTTTTTGTGTGGGTTGTGTTTGTCTTGCAAAGGCGAACAAAAGCCCTATTGTTTTGGTTGTGTTTGATCGGGAATAAAGAATTCCGGTCACCGGACACCGGCCGGATTCTGGAAAACCCAGAATCCGGTGGGTTGTTCTTGGCGACCCGGATTCGTTCTTCCCGACCCGTTTACCCGAAGTTTGACCCGATTTCAATCTTCAAAACCCTAATTCAATTTCTGAAAACTTTTTTTGGATTTTAGTTTTAAATTTAATTCGAAAATAGTTTAAAAACTTTAAAAATTCATATTTTTATTTTAAAAATATAATTTAATGTCAAAAAAATTCTGGAAAAATATATTTATTATTTTAAATCCGAAAATTGATTAAACTTAATTATTTTAATTATTTTTAATTAATAATTAATTTATTAATTAATTGGTTATTTCTTTTAATCAATTAATTCTTAAAAATTAATTATTAATTAGATTTAATTAATTAAAAATTCAGTTTAATTATTTTCAAGCCTATTTATTTATTTAAAAATAGTTTGAGTATTTAAAGATTGTCAATTAATTTTATTAATTGATTTATTTGCATTTAAATGTTTATATTGGGTTTAAAAATCCGAGTTTTGATTTAAAAATTAATCGTGACTTATTTAAAATTCAAATAAGTTTCGTATGATGTTTTAAAAATGTTTATAAGTGCTATATGGTTCATATTAATTGTGTGTTGTGTTTTATAGTCTGTATATGCCCGTACTAGGGCAAATATCTGAGTTTTAAATATCGTAAATCATACCGGACGTCCGATACGTAACCGGTTACTTGTTTAAATGTGATTGTTGATTGAATAAGTGTCGAGAGTAGAACGAGAATAGTTAGACTTATTGTGATGAGTTGTTTAATTATAGAATCGAGTTCCCGGAGCAAGGGAAAGGGAAAGGTAGAGTGAGCAGAGTCGATCCGACAGCAGCTTAGACCAGGAAAGTATCTGTGCCTTTACTTGTGATAAAAATTATTATTGTATGGATTACTTGAATACCGTTATCCCTAGAAAAATTCAAATTATCAATCTTTTAACCGCATTTGGACAACTGATTCCATTTCCTTAGAGATTCTTGATTCTTTGATTTGATCTGCATCGGAAACCCTTATTTCAAATTCACTTGATTATTGTTTACCACCCTTTATTATTGATTATCATCCTTTGATTATTATTGACAACCCTTGATCATTTGACTTCCATCGTTGACTATTGATTACGGTCATCGATTGTCGATTACCAATATTGATTTCCTTATTGAATGAGTACACTGTACCGTTGAAATTATTCCATGATTATTTCTCGATCTTCATTTGATATTGAGCAGTTGAAGCTCTTTTGCAATTATTATACATTGAGTTTATCTTATTGAGCATGTTATTGTTTATACCCTATGATAGATTTGGCATGTTTTTAAAATGGACCGGTAATTGGTCGGGCCATATTTATGGTCAGAATAACTTAAGGCCCAGATTGGCCTAGGATCCAGTAGAGGACTATGCCGTGAGCTAGTCCGGGGTTGATGCGTGGCTGGCCAGCAGCACAACCTTCGATTTGAATAAAATGTATAAGCCAAATTCTAATTCTTTTTCTTCAATTGTTATTGATACAAAGCATGTGTTAGCTAAATATTGTTGATTCTTTTGCAATTATTATACATTGAGTTTATCTTATTGAGCATGTTATTGTTTATACCCTATGATAGATTTGGCATGTTTTTAAAATGGACCGGTAATTGGTCGGGCCATATTTATGGTCAGAATAACTTAAGGCCCAGATTGGCCTAGGACCCAGTAGAGGACTATGCCGTGAGCTAGTCCGGGGTTGATGCGTGGTTGGCCAGCAGCACAACCTTTGATTTGAATAAAATGTATAAGCCAAATTCTAATTCTTTTTCTTCAATTGTTATTGATACAAAGCATGTGTTAGCTAAATATTGTTGATTCTGATATCATAAATTCATATCCTTACAACTGTGATAGAAATGATAAATTGATGTTTGCTGAGCACTTTTGGCTCACTCTTGCTTGTTGTTTTCTAACCATATTCCAGTGAAGCGAGAGTATGAGTCGGCACAGCGTGACTGATAATTCACCGGTAGCTAGGAGAGCCCCTCGTGTGGTTGTCATTGGCAGGGTAGTTGTTGTTTTTCTTTTCTAGATTAGATGTCTAGATTTGAACTTAAGTTGTGATGTAATAACTCTGATAAAACTGGTATTGTATTAATAAAAGATTGTAGTAGCTTGTGTTCATTGCCATAATCTGGATGCGGTCTTGGTTAAGGGGTATTTGTGTCTTTATATATTATGCATGTGTTAAATAGTGTTCCGTTGGTCGGATGACTCCTCAAATCTGTACCCCGGGTTTGGAGGGCGTCACAAATGACATGTACTCCTGCACTTTTTGGTTCACCTTCGCCTCCAAATCAGCCTCAAGATCTTGTCTTATTTTTGTGGTCAACTCCTGCACATTAATGACTACTTTTTCTTCAGGACCTCGTGCATGAACCTTACTCAATTTTGACCGTCCTCTAGGTTTTCTTGGAGCTCGTACTTTAAATACCAGGTTCAAAGAAAATAAATAAAAAATTAATGTATAGCCTTACAAAAACATATAATACACCATAAATTTACCTAAGCATGAGCAAAACATATAATCTGCAGACTGAAGTAACAGCTATCCACATTGTCGAAAGCCTCTCACATATCTCGATTACTGTACAATATTCAAGTAAATCAAAAAACTTAGTTAGTCAGTAAGAAACAAAACAAGGTCAGCAAAAAGGGAAAGATATTCTCCTTATGTTAATTGTGAACAATAATATTATGCTAACATGAGAATATTCACACTTCAAATAAAATATCTCATTTAGTACATCATCTTCCATGATAGTCTTGAACAAAGAATGACTACCATGAACATTACCAAACGTAGTGAGTTCTAAAATGGGACCCCGCTAATATTCCTTCACAAAAAGCATTGGTTTACGAATATAGTAGTCAAGAAGCAAAGTTTTCAACAACTTGTCTACATCTGGTACGATCAAGGATTTTGACTATGTCATCGTCTAGTTTTTTAAGTGGCTATGGCCATTAGAAGGTTTGTTCAGCTCTATGCCTTGGCATGCTTAGTTTTAAGTTCTTTAAATATGCCAAAATAGCATAATAACCTATTTATGATAAAAGACAAAAGAAGATTTGTGAAATGAATAGAATTGGCATGCTAACAATATCAGCATTTTGGCCTTGAGATGTGAGCTGGGGAAGTTTGTAGATCAGAACATCTCTGTGAAGTAAATATACGAACCTAGAATAAGGGCAGCAGGCACCTAACCACCAGTTTTAGATTTGTCAACAGGAAATCCATTGTAATCAACATCAGACACTTGCAGGCTCATCTTCTCCTCCTAAAACATACAATATAGACAATTGATATATCTAAGTTAATAAGAATCAACAGGTATTGCATCTGGAGTTTGTAAAAGTGAGCTACGTACTAACCATTTAAAAAAGAGCTTTGAAAAGCTAATAAAATACTCAGAAGCCAGTGCTATTGTTCTCCTCTAACTTCTAACTTATACTTGTATACCTTGGAAGGTGTGCCCTTATATAGGCAATCCTTTGTAACATACAGTGACTCCACTAGTGGTTATTTGTAACATACAGTGACAGTGACGACCATTTTAGAGATCCACAGAGCTACCTTTAAAATTTTTATGTGGCTCTGTAGTGTACAGTTGGCCTCCAAACAACTTAATGTATTGTAGGTGAAATAGACGAACTATTTTATTTGGTATTGAGCCATGAAATGCTTTTGACAGAGGCAAATACCCCTGTGAAATGAGAGGTTTTCAGTAAGAGAGAAGACAATGTACCTATAAGTTTTGCAGAGGAGAGACGCAGTGCTGTTACCTTTGGCCATTTGCTGCTGCATTGCAACACCTTTCTTGTGAAAGAAGTGGATGGATTCCATGAGCTCAGCACGCTCAAGTAAGCTGCTTTTGAAGCCTTGAAAGAAATATATTAATCCCATCTTTTAACTTCAGTCAGAGGGGCTGATAGAGCAGCAACTTTTTCCTCATCTTAGAGCCTACACTTGCTACATCTAGAAATTTGAACTAATATACTCATATCTTTTCCTTAATTTACTAGATTACACCATAAATTATATTAAATAGACAGGCACAACCACATAGAAAAAGGTATACTACACCAGATATATATACAAAACATAGAGTTAAAAGGGCATGATCAGGCTAGCAAGTAGCAACACCAATATGACCAAATCACCATGATTAGAAGAATGGCAGGTACGATTCTTACTGACACATACAAAACATCTCTTTCACCATTCACCCCAACATATATAGAGTTCAGATCAAATGACATAGCACCTCCATGTAAACATATGCTGCTTTTGATGTGTTATGTTAACTAGATAAGATCTTGAAATAAATAACTAGAATCAATGCAGAAACGAGATATTAAGCTTGTTTCTAAAAGTGTATAAAACTACTGTTTCTAAATTCTTCTGTTTTGCTACTAATAACAGATCACGAGTCATAAGGAAGGTTGTATGACTAAACATAATATTTCTTGTGATTAATGTTAGCATTTTCATCACATTCATTCTTACCATGCAGAGGGTAATATCCGTAACATGTGATCCTAAATGGCAGGATTTATTTTTAAGACCACTGTTTTAAATAATTTCTCCGTATCTTCATATAGTTAACAATAAACTAAAAAAGCCCTGTTGAATTTTAAACAATTTGTCCTTTAGTTTCTGATATATAGTTTTACTTTGGATCTTTGTGCCGAAATCACGTGTATGCCATAAACTAAATCAGGAAATTCTCAATAATCCATGAGAATTGCTATATAATCTATGTTGGAACTAAGGATGAAAAATAGTAAAGAAGTGCATGTGCATTATCATTTAAGTGATAAATTCACCTGCGAATGAAAATTTAGTACCATAAGCTAGAAAGACTGATCCTACAAAAGATAACAAAGGAAAACTAAGTTCACTGACTGAACCTCTATGAAATGAAAAGAACAATCACTGACTAAATCTCTTACGACGGTCGACGGTAAGATAAGGCCAATTCAATTACAATCAACAATGCACATCAACTAAATAAAAGTATCAAAGATGGTCACACATAATTCAAACACACACAAATAAAAGGAAGCTTACAATATGGTCAAGATGAGCATGAGTAATAAACAGAAAATTCTGTTGAACAACTTTAGGAGGACACCTTCCGATATCGAAAGCTGACTTCAACTCAGACATAATCACACAAGTTTCATGTCCACCAACAGACAATCCCTCCACTGAATACCCACCCAAATCAGCATTTTTTCTCTTAACCTCAGCTCTAGCTTTCCTATACTCCTCTTCTTCTTCAATTGCAGTCCCAATTGCAAAATTAAAAATACAAAAATACAATTACAAGCCCAAACATATAAATACAAAAAACCCTAAACCCCCAAAGTTGAAATTACCTGTAATTTCAAATCCCCAAAGTTGCAACCAAGAATTTCAAATTTTAAGCCCTAAAGTTGAAGCCCACGGGAAACCCCCAAAATTGAAGCCCTAAATTACCTGTAATTAATTTTTTTTTGAAATGAGCAAGAGTTCCAATGAGAAATGAGTTTGTGGAGAAATGAGAATTCAATTACAGAGTTTATAATTATAGAGTTTGTAGTGAGAATTCAATAACAGCGTTTGTGCATTTGTAGAGAGAAAGAGGAGTGAGAACTGAGAATGCAGTTAAGAGAGAGAGAGTTTTTTGATAGAGAATAGATAGAGAAATGAGAGAATAGAGAGTTTGGAGTCCGTGTTTATGCTAAGCATGGTTATATTTTATAATTTATATTTTTTCTTTCACTTATAAAATTTAGAAAAGAATAAGAAAATAATAGATACATATGAAAAACATATCTAAAAATAGTTTAATTTTTAAAATAAATTATTTTAAAATAAATTATTATAAAATTTTAAAGTATTAAAAAAGTTGAAATTTAAAGTAATTGTATATATTTTGATAATATATATTTTTCATAATTATAAAAATTAAGTAGTATAATGCAACGTATGCATTCACATTGCAACGGTGCATTCACGTCGCAACACTAGAATTCTTATCGCAACGTTGCATTCACGTCTAATGCAATGCAATGCTTGCAACCCTCACAAAAAGCATTGCATATGAGTAGTGTGTTATGTCACATCATTTGGTAAAAAATTTGGAATACCTAGCGCTGCCCTTTTTTTAGAGCATTAGAATAGAAACATAAAATTTAGGATATGTTATACAAGCAGCATCTTATAACTGTGAGACTTTTTTAAAAATAAATTTTATAATTACCTTTTCTTTTGCAAAAATATAATGTTTTAAATTTTTTTTTACAAAAAACGATTTTCTTTTTAAATTCATTTCAATCTATTTTCTGTTTTTTTTAATTTTTAATTGATAAATTTTAAAAATTAGAATAAATATTAATCGCTTTCTGGATACTTATTAACGAAGAATATATATATAGTCCTACTCTAATATAAATGAATTTAAAATAAAAACTAGAAACTTCACAACACATAATTTAAATACACCGTCCGACACTCAATCCCACCTATTCTCCTTCATTTTTAATTAGATTTTTCTCATCAATCGGTGAGCTTTTTTTGAACTTTTGCTTCACTGTATTTTTCTCCATCTCCCAACAATCAGTTTGCATACCATATTTGCTATATTTTGGTGATAAATCACTATTTATGCGTATGGGAATCATTAAAATATTGGTGATTTCTGTAAGAATAAATAGTGATTTCGGCGTAAATCTAGTAATTTATTCTACGAAATATACATAAATCATAAATTTTGTACCGTAAAATCACTAGATCTATACACATATAAGAATAAATCACTATATTTATTCTGAAATTACTATTTATTCTTACAAAAATCACTACAATTTTAGTACTCCGTAATATAGTAAGTATGGTATGCAAACTGATCGTTGAGAGACAAAGAAAAATACAGTGAAGTCAGATTTCAACAAAAGCTCACCGATTGACGGGAAAATTCATATTAAAAACGGAGGGGATTAGGTGTGGTTGTGTATGTGAGGGTGTATTTTAGTTATGCGTGGTGCCTCTACGGAGCCATTAGATCAGATTGATCTAAGGTTTGAATTGGTTTTTAGTTTCTATTTTAAGTTTGGTTCATATTTTTTTTTTTGCTAAGTAAGTTTGGTTCATATTTGATCACTAGCTTCTATATATATATATATATATATATATATATATATACTTATTTTATTCCATTTATTTTGATTTTACATTTCTAATTTTCATTCTCCAAAAATATTTGTCAACGATCAATAACTAAGGTAACTTGAGTTTTAAATATGCTGAAATTTTACAAATAAAGGAATGTTTATATCATCCATTTTTTTTACACTTTTTGGATTTCCCTTTTAATTCTTTCATTTCAAAAATTTTCAAAAGTGGTAAAGTTTTGTAAAATAAAATTAATAACATTCACCACTTTCCTTCATTTTATACACTAAATATTGATTGGTCCAATCAATTTAATAACTTTACTTATTTCTTTCCACTAATTTATAATTTTTAGTAACATTCGTGCCAAACTAAATGTAAAAAATTAGGTAGGACGGAGGGAGTAGTAAACCGATAATTTGTGGATGGATAAAATAAGTGGGACGGGGGAATATATTAACATATTCAAATTCATATCGTTACTCTTTGGAAAAACAAATTCAAATCCAAAATTTTTACGATAGGTAAAATTCAATCAGATCGACTGATTGGAACGGGTCGGATCGTTGTATATACTTTTATGATGGGTGTCGGCCCAAGTAAACGTGACACAAAATCAGTATAATTGAAAAAAATGAAAAAAAAATTATTTTATTTTCTACATACATTTTAATAGTACAATATTGTTTTCACTAATCTATCTATTCTATATCTAATACTGGAACATGATGATTTTGGGGAGTGATTTTATTCGCGTGAGATTACATTCTTACCCCTCTAACCCTTTAGTTAAGTCTAAAAATATTATGACATAGCAAAGAATCGAACCAATGACCTTCTACACAATTGAACTCATGTCATGGCCAATTGTGCTACACCTTGTTTTGAGATTACTTTCAAACCTCTTATTACATAAACCACATTTTCTCCCATTTTTTCTGATTTTTATTTTTGAGTAAATAAATATTGGTTTATATCATTTCTAGAATATTGAATAGTATATAGTTACTCTAATACTCCAACATACACTTTTTGGGGAAATATTTTATTCCACGGTTCAACCACGTTAGTATATTTATGCAAAAACTAGATTTAATTATGCTAGATTTGGGAATCGAACCAATGACCTTCTATAATTGTACTCATGTCCTACACAAAAATTTTGAACACTTTCTTTAAGCGCATAGCTGACTTCAATTTGAGTTTTCACTTATGCTCAAAATATTTTGTTGTTCTTCCTTTGCAAGCGAGTTAGAGGTTTGTTAGCATTATACATGTGTCAAAATACATGTGTCTAAAATTATAATAAACCTTGATAAACATATAATAACAACTGTTTTATAATTTTTCTTCCACTATAATCAACTAGTGTTTTCTTGCCCGCGTTCCGCGCACGGGCTTCCAATTTTATTTATTTATTAACTATATCATATCCTTTTGATTTATTTAATGATAAAACCTATAATTATAATTTATAGGTAGAAATTCGTTTTGTAATTGTTTTTTTTTTACGATAAATTAATCTTTTTGCTTGCAATATTTGACCATGAGTTTACTTGCTGTTAGGAGAAGGTGGGTTTGATGTTGATAAAAGTATTAAAATATTTATAAATTTTTTTTTATAAAATATATTTAAGATTTTGAATTTGGATTTGAAGGTGTCTTTCGAGATATGGTGGTAGCTCATAAGGAGCTTCAACTATGAAGATATAAGACGTGTTTGAAAGATATTTGAGAAATTTTTAACTTTGTAAATCTTGATTCAAATTGTTTGACTCAATTAAGTCAATGATTATCTTTATTTTAGAGAAAACAAAAGTGATTTATTAGTAGATTTATAGGACCTTTAATATAAAATTTGATTTGATAAACTATGTACATTTTATTTTTATTTTAGAGAAAAGAAGTTATACTTATAAGTAAATATAATTATTTTCAAAACTCACCATTTAAGTTTCAAAAAATCTTAGTCAATCTGATAAATTATTCAAAATTTAAATTTAAATTTAAATTCTTTTATCAAAAAAAGATCCAAGATGATTTATTTTCTTTTTTAACATAATTTTGTGATGATTAGATAACTTAAGTGATAAATATTTATATCATGTCATCTGATTGATGTACCAATTAAATAATAAAAATACTATATGATTAAGCATTAAGAAATTAAAACTAAGAAATTTTCATCGTATAGTAGAATCTTACACATGCATATATCATTGATTTATAGAAAAAAAACATATATTGAGATTAAAAAATTGAAAAATTAAGTTAATTAATTTTGAATTATATTAAAATCAAAATTGAATATTGATTTGATAGTGTTCAAGGAAGAGAAAATAAATTGAGAGGATCAAAGAAAGGAATAGAAATTTTTTGAAGATCTAATTTTTGGATATACCAAATGTAAAGATGTTAATGTGCATAACTTAATTTATTTGTAGTAATCTAAAATTTGATTTCAAAACTTAGCATAATTAGTGAAAAAAACAATAAAATGCATGATTGATTGTGATAACCATATTTAATTAATAACATTAATGATTAAATTTATAACAATGCTGACGTGGCTATTTTTAAAATTATTTTTGAAAGTGAAATTACCTTCTTACCCCTTTAAAATTGTTCGGAAATTATTATATACATAGATTACAATCAAGGAAGCAAAATACCACAAATAATATATCAATGAAACCTATTATTTAAAGCAAACCCGTGCCTTGCACGGGTTAGATTTCACACATTTCTAAAATTTCTGCATCAAAATCTAATGGCCACAAACCCTTATTTATGTCAGTCTTTGGCCACTTGTAACTCAACACATAAGCTCCTATTTCACCACATTCCTTTAACATTGACACTAACTCGATTATGCTCATAGTATCCACATCACACATATCAATGTAAGAAAATACACCCCCAACATACTGTTTAGGATTTTCTTGAAATTGTCCACCATGATGAAGTTTAATACTAAATAGGTCTGAATGACCCGCACAAATACAAGCATAACAGTGTAGTAACTATTTAAAACCATAAAACCCTAAATCATTATATGCACTTTACAACACATACGAAGGACTATACCGACAGAATAAAACAGAAAGGGACCACCACACAATTATTCTTCACTTTTCTTCACAAAACACAATGGACCACACGAACATATAAAATTGACATAACATGGCAACACAAACAGACCATATTGGACAAAATATAACTTTACATGATCATATTCGATTTGACAAAAGCCCTAATTAACATATATATATATATATATATATATATATATATATATATATAAGTTAAAAATCCCCTTACTTAAAAAACCCTAATTGAAGTTCAAAATTAATTACCTCCATAATCTGGGCACTCATGAGGAAGATATACACAATCGTCCTTACGATATCTCACAAACTACGCCATCACAGCAGCGGAGAAAGCTTACTCACAGCGCGGGAGAATATGTATTGAGCGGAAGAAGAGAAGACGAAGAGAGTGATTATATTATACGTATTCTTACAATTTATTAAGAGTAATTGTCTGAAAAATACCCACACGAATGCCAATTACTATAATACCCTCGTCCAAACAGACGACGTTAGATGAAATTGACGGCAGTACACACTCTGTAATTATTCTGGAAGTGCAGTATTTCAAGTGGGAGTTTTTGAATATCAGTAATTCAAGTGATCTAACAGCCAAAGTGTAAGTACACGAAGCGCACTTTAATCTAAAAACAACATGTAATTATCCAACAACCCCACCCAAACGACACCGTTGCATCCCAAGACCTAGTCGTTCCATCCCAAAACACTCTCCATATTCTGAAGTGCCACTAGAAAAATACATCAATGAAGAAGAACAAGCCTACATCGCCAATGCACACACCCCTTACCTATATTTGATCTAGGTGGACAAAATTTAAGGGTTGAGACTCAAATGCAAGGCTCCAACCATACTCCTCATCCCCTTTAATTTTTAGGGGAGAGAAAACTCAACATTTCTTCCTTTTAATACAATATATATGTACTTTAAGAATCTCATCATTCCCCCCACACTACCAAAAATATTAATTTAAAGTTAATATAATATTATAGATATTTGTTTCTCAATATATTTTGAAGTAATCTATATTTTAGGATTTTGAAAAAATGTTATACGTCCGCCACAAAACACGGTTATAATATAATTGTTATTTTTAGGTGTATTTATAAAAGATAATATGTTTTAACTAAAATGTAGCATATTTTAATTAGAACAAACAATATGAATGATTTTTAGATGTGTTTATAAAAGTAATTTGTTTAAATTAAAAGATAATATATTTTAATTAGAAAAAGCAACCGGTTATTACTATTATTTATATTATTTTATTATTTATTGAATTAAATAATCAAAAACCAAAATTTTTAATATTTTAATATTTTAATATAATAGTATAGATTTATTAAACGGGTGTAGATTTAAGAAAATGTGACAAAATCGATATTAAAATATTAAAATATTCTTTTTATTGTCTATGTGTTTTCAATTTGTACGATATCATGTTCACTAATATTTATGATATTATAGAGATTTTTTTATGAAATAGTATATATTTCAGATTTTAAAAATATATATATTATAAAGCCGCTGCGAAGCGCAGGTTAGTCAACTAGTACTTATATAAAGGAGAAGACGGGGTTGTGAGGTGGCGGCTCTTACATCGCTTTGATCTATTTTTCTAATTTTCTCAAATTTTTGAATTAATTATATCAAAGATTTAGAAACATTTTAAATCTTTACTAATGGAGGAAACTAAATATACAAAATTAATTATTATTGTCTTTAAAATCTTTACAAATGGAGAAAAATAAATATACAATTTAAATATTCTACTAAATTTTTCATTAAAAAATATCTCAATTGTTCGATCTATTTTCTAATTTTTAAATTTTTTGAATTAATTATATCAAAGATTATAAAAACTCTCATTTGCCTTTTAAATCTTTACTAATGGTGGAAACTAAATGTACAATTTCAATATTTTTGTCTTTAAAATATTTACAAACGGAGGAAATTAAATATAAAATTTAAATATTCTACTAAATATTTTATTAGAAAATATCTCAATCGTCTTTTAAATATTTCATAATGTAGAAACCTAAATATATAATTTTAATATTCTTGCATTTAAATCAATACTATTATATAAAGGAGAAGACGAGGGTGGTGAGGTGGCGCTCTCAGATCGCTTCGTTCTATTTTTCTAATTTTCTCAATTTTTTGAATTAATAATATTAAAAATTCGAAAAAATCTCAATTACCTTTTAAATGCTTACTAATAGAGGAAACATATAATATTCTTGCATTTAAAATCTCTACTAATGGAGAAAGTAAAAATACAATAGATCTTTATTAATGGAGGAAACTAAATATCACTAATGGAAGAAATTAAATTTCAATTATAATATTCTTGGCTTCAAAATATCTAAATTAGAAGAACAGTGTATCACCTTACATTATTTTGAACTTTCCTCTATTATTATCAAAATATTCTCATAATATTTTTTTTAATGAAATTACCATCTTAAGATACTGTTCTCCTAAACTTTCTTTTATTATGTTATATAATAGAAAATACAGGAACGTTTTGGTAAACAATATGTTGGTCCTCGTGTATTGCAGAAGGGGGGGGGGATGAATGCAATACTGATAAAATTCAATCTCAGTTTCAACAACCAAAACTAAGATTTAATGTTATCAATAATATGTATGCATTCACAAACAGTATAACCGAGAAGGCAAGATTCACAAAATAAATGTTTTATTTATTTTGCAAAGTGTTGCTACAACCTCAAGAGAGAATTCTTGAGCTTCGGTTTTTCTTCAAGACACTTCCTTGTCTCCGTTACTCACTTAGAATGAATTAATAGTCTAAGTATAAAACTAATCCTATCACTGTCAACACGGGTCTGTGAAGCTGCTGTCATTATCAAGTGGCAGCTTCTTACAAAGTGTCTACCCATGTGACTTTCCTAAATTGCTAACAATGTCAGATATACATTACAAAGAAAGCAACCTAGATTCATTCTATTTCCAGCTAAACAATTCGGAAAATAGAGACTTGACCTTGCTCTTGAATTGATTCGCTTTTGTTTTGTAGTGCTTGAAGCTTCTGTCGTAGTCTTGCAGACTTGGTGCAGCTTAGGGATACTGCAACACGCCTGTTTCTTGAACATTGAAACTGTCACGGGATTTGACTGAGAAAGATACCTAGAAAAAGGATCTTTCTCGAGACAGTTACTTTTGCCGCAAAGCTTGCTGTCACAGGAATGTGCTTTTGGTGACAGTAGGAGTTCCCCGCATAGTGTGTTGTCGAGGTTTCCAAACTTGCTGTCGAGGGCTAAAGTTGTTGTCGCGTAGTCTTCCGCCAATGTTGCTGTCAGAGTGAATATGCTGTCTTGACTTGCAACATTCTGTCTTCTTGTAATCTTACTGTCAATGCTTATGACAGTAACCTTTATTCATGCTGTCATCTAATATGCATTCTTTGAGGCTTGAACACAGAAAGTGAACTTCTTCCAAATTACACAATTAAAATAACATTGCATACTGATTACAAGAACATACTTTGGCTGTGACAGTATGTTCTACTTAATTAAAAAATTAAGTATATACAAAGTTAAGTTGTTCCTATGCTATCACCCATAAATCCCAACAATCTCCCCCAATTTGTTTTTATGGACAATAACAACAAATTTACAATATGTGCTGACAACTTAACTAACAAGATCAAAATGGATTTAGAATGTTTACTTAGCTTGAGATTTCCTCTTCTGTCTTGTTACTTCCTCTCTTCTGAGAGCTTCTACCAAGCAGCCTCTTAGACCTTCTACAAGAGAGATTTTAGCAGGTGTGACTGCAGCATCTTCTATTTCTTCAATGATCTTCTTGATAGTAGGAGAGATAAGAGAACTAGCATCCCTGAGATTCAACCATTTCTCTTGATCAAATGGATAGCTTCTGAAGTGGAGTTCTTCATGAATGAGCTTGAATCTACTTCCAGGATAAGCATTGAGAGTCATCCTCCTTTGCTTGTCCAACTTTGAATTTTCTCCTTTTCTCCTTTCCAATATTTCCTTTATCTCATCAGAACAGATTTGCTCCAAGGGATGAATTGATCCAGCTACCATATACTGTAAATCCTTCATAATAGTTGTTTTTAGCTTGTGCAAGCTGCAAACATAGATTTCTTCTTTTAGATGCTTGATTCTTAAGAGATTTTCCAGCATACATGTTTGATAATTTGGAGCTTCACTTTCTGCCTTGTTGGCAGTCTTGCATCTTTCCAGGAGTTCAGCTTTCTTCTTATCAAGTTCTGACTGATATTGAGAGTATTGAGAAGAGTCAGGTCTTTTGCTTGGCTTGGGTTGCCCTTCCTCTGTGGGTTGGGTTTGCCTTTCTTCTGTGGGTGAATCATCAAACTCATAGTACCAGTGATATGGTATAGGAGACGCTGGTAAATCAGTTGAAATATCAGCATCATCAAAATCTGCAAAGTTGTAGCCAAATTTCTAATAGAATTCAGCATCCCTATCAGCTTGATATTTCAGAATATGTTCCATAACCGACTCTGGAACATAGCTCTCCAGCAACTCTACCATTCTTTCCAGGTAGAAGAAGTCAATTCTCCTTTTATCTAAGGTTGATATCCTACCACTGGTTGATGTGGATACCAGATTGAAATCCTTATCAACCTTGGTAGATCTTGATTCTCCCCCCCCCCCCACAGAATGTACTCAGTGACCTCTTGATTTGCATCTATCTTAACCTCAACACTCTTGATTTCTCTAGATTGCATCTGTTGTATCTTAAGACTGTTGGGAGGTATTGATTGAATTGGCTTCTTAAGATTCCTGCCAAATCCAGTGGCCTTTTCCTTTCCTGAGTACTTGTGCTTTCCTTCACGTTTCTGTCTAGACAACCATGATTTTGCTTTAGCTTTCAGTCTTTTGGGCTTGACAGTAGCTTTGGTTTCATCCTTGACAGAACCTTTCTTGACAGTACCTTTGTCGACAGTATCTTCCATGACAGCATCTTCTATGACAGTTTCCTTGTCGACAGTACCTTTGGTGACATCATCTTTTTCTGCATTTATGCAATCAATAGCACATCTAAGAATGCTTGCCTCCAAAGCTTCCAGTATGCTTGGCTCCTCTTCATCTGTTGCATCATCATTTTTCTTTTCCTGACTAGGAGTTTCTTCATTGCCTTCATTCTGAGATTGAATACCAGTATTCCCAGAATTACTTCCACCAGCATTTCCAGCATTTCCAGAAGCTTCACCACCTCCAACCTCATCATCATCATCATCATCATCATCCTGAGGAGGAATGTCATAGAGACAGCTTCCACCTTGATCATTTCTTTTCGCATTGGCTCTAAAGATTAGTTCCTTCACTCTAGCTCCCAGTGCCTTGTCTCTCAACACCAGCATTTTCTAGATCTCTTGAACATCATGAACTCTTCCTGGATTGGCATTTGAACTGAGTATTCCATCTAACACTTTCAGAATTGACTTGGTTTCCATTCTGGATGGGCTAACCAAAGTCATGAAGCTGTTTCTTCTTGTGCCATCCTTAGTTTTAGATCTGTAGAAAACACTTGGTGGATTTGTGTAGACTTCAGGTAGCTTTTGTGTGATCAGGTTCTGGATTTTCATATCCAATATTTCATTGAATGGTGTTTGAGTTGCCCTGATCTTTCCCTTCAAAGCACACAACACCTTTGCTGGCAGACTCTGCAATAACTGCATTGTGATGAAATAAGATATGCCAGAAGTGAAATAGATACTTACAGCCCATCTTTTCTCATCATTCACCATTACACTGACACTGGTGATTTGATCCTTTAACAGTTTTGTGGTGTTGGTTGGACGGTTGCTTGGAGCATTCATTGCTTCTTTCACCAAACTGCTAAATTCACTGGCATGGTTGTGTAATGTGCTCTCCCTGTAATCCACCATTAAAGTATTGACTTCTTCTTGATCATACTCAGTACCATTGGACCAAATATTTCCTTTATGGATGGATTCAGGCAGTTTCCCTTTACCTTTCCCAAGCTTATTTTGTTCCTCCATTTCTCTCCATCTTTTCTGTAGAGCAGTTTCTTGAGTTGCTGAAGTTGGTTCTTTAATTGTCACAGGAGGTAGAATTGGGTGTCTAGATGCAGGTCTTCTTTGCAGTGCATCTTGAGTTGCCTTAGACATCAACACCCTTTCTCCATCCAAGTCAACTTCAACAAGTTCTTCAGCTTTATCCTTTGGTTGTCCACTGCTTGGTTTGATTTGCTTCCCCTTAGACATTGCTTTCCCCTTAGCTCCCCCTTTGGTCTTCACAGTTACAG
Organism: Heracleum sosnowskyi; assembly: GCA_030848705.1. Lineage (NCBI taxonomy): Eukaryota > Viridiplantae > Streptophyta > Magnoliopsida > Apiales > Apiaceae > Heracleum > Heracleum sosnowskyi. The sequence goes on along the minus strand of CM061235.1, from coordinate 30,051,775 downwards.
GCTCCCCCTGAGTTCCACCTGATTCCTGAATAGACAATGATTCTGATCTTTCTACCTTCTCCCCCTTAGTTGAGTTGGCAGCTACTAGGTCAGTAAGGAACTGGATAGAGAGCTGAGTAGCAGCAAAACCATCAACCACCAGTTGAGAGAGAGAGTCCATCTTGGAGTGCAAAGTAGCACATTGTCCTTCCAGAGCTGCAATCCTGTTACCAAAAGTAGCAGAGGGGCCACCATACCTTAACCTTCTTGGAGGGGAAGGAAAAGAAAGGGGCTTGGAGGCTATGGGGGTTCTCACACTCTCAGGGTGTTTTTGAGTGATCTCATGACCCCTCACAGATTGACTCTCAAGGCCTAATGCCTGAATAGTGTGGGCTCCCTCAAAGTCTCTCTGGGCATGCTCAAGTCCCTCTCCTTTTGCCAGCTCATTTGGCTGCCTCTCATTTTTATGCTCACCTCTCTTTTCTTTTATCTCTCTTTTCTTTTGCACACCCTCACTCAACCTAGATGCATGGGTATGAGCAGTACTAACATGCATGGAAGGAGAAGATTTAGAATGTACCTTTAAGAGTTTGGCAAGAGGTAGATCATCATCAGAGGCATCCTCAATGATTACAGCATCAAAATCAGGCTGAGAGGACTGGACAGTATCTGTGGCAGGAATGTTACTGTCAGTTGGAGTCTGGACAGCAGGTTCTGGCATGACAGCATCTTTGGGATGTGGAGTGACAGTAGGTTCTGTAGTGACAGTATCTTTCTCTCCACCCATGACAGCAGCTGTGTCCAGGACAGCAACATTGCCAGTGTCTTTGACAGCAACAGAGGCTGTGACAGCATCTTCCTGAAGGTAAGATGCTCCTTGGAGTTCAGACAAAGTGTTGGCTGTTTCATTTTCTGACAAACTACCACTTTGCCCTGGCTCAGTGTTTGGAGGAGTGGTGTCCATTTCACTTTGAGAAATGGGTTCTTGTGGACCACTAGATGGGGGCTCATCCATGATTGGAGATGGATGATCAAAACCTGAAGGGTTGGGACTGTCCCCTTCTCTAGGTTGTGGAGAAGAAACAAAAGAATGGGTAGGGAAGGAAGAAGGTGAAAGTGTAGCAGAGAGTGGGGGCTGATTCACAGGAGAAACATGTGAATCATCAAAAGGAATAGAGAAATCCTCACTGTACCCTAACTCACTGTGTTTCTTCAAGTGGAGGTTCCTCAGGTTGTGAACCATGAGTTTGTGCAGACTCTGTACAGGGTGCTTTGGGAGACATGCCAATTTCAATAGATGCACCTTGTTGAGAAGGCACATCTAGGGAGGTGTTTGAATCCCTTTCAATAACCACAGTTTGTTGAGAAACTGCAGCTTGGCTAACAGTGGTTTTAGTCCTCCTAGCTCTCTTCTTCTTAGGCTCAGGGGGAACCACTGGGGGTTCTGTTTGACTAGCCTCCTTATTTGCTGCACTAGGTGCAGTGTCTCCCTCTTGACTAATAGAGCTACCACCAACATCAGCTTCTAAGGGCCTTTTTCTGGATTCTTGCAAGGCTTCTCTTTGGGCTTTGGGAAGTCTAGAGGGCCTAGGCTGAGTGTATCGTGTTGAATGTGGGTTAACTGAATTTGGGTCTAATTCAGTTTCATTCTCAAGAGTGAAAGAGTCATAACCAGAGGGTAATGGTAAATCAGGGTTGGACACTTGATCGACCATGTGCTGAGTGAAACAAAGTGGAATATGTGCATTGAGATTCTGTGAGGATAACAGTGTGTGTGTGTGTTCTTTTTCAAAACTGAGCAAGCCTCTAAACGAGGGGCATCATTATTAAAATCACAGAATGAATTAATGCACATCATAAGAAAGCGAGGGTAGATTGATACCTTCTTACCTATGGCAGCCCTGAGGTGTGCCATGAGGAGAGCTCCAACATTCACCTTGTATCCATGGACAAGAGAATGTGTCAGTTTCTTGATGTAGGAGGGTATTCCATTCCAGCCTGTGGACTTGGTAGAGAACACCTTAAACATTACATCACGTATCATGCTCCACTCCTTTCGCAGATACTTCCTATCCATTTCACCAGACGGATACCATTTGGTTGTGCCCTCTTCGAGAATAGGGCCAGCATACCCAATCTTCAAGAAGAGCTTCTTGAGAGTGTCATCATTAGCAAGTTCAGCAAAATTTCTGCCTTCTTGAAGTGTAATTCCAAGAGCAGTGTTGATGACCTCAGCTGTAAGAATGTAGTGTTGCCCATTGATTGTGAATTGAATGGATGGGTTCTCACCCTCCATTTGAGCAACAGCAGTTTGCCAAAATGCCTCGATTCTGTCTAAGTCGAGAATGGGTGTTGAGGTAATGGCAGAACCAAGATAGGACTTGTTCAAGAAAAACACTAGTCCTTTGAAACCTTCACCAGCATCATTTGGGGAAAAGATGCCAGCAAAGTTTGTTTGAGAGAGAGTCTGTTTGGGTGCCATGGAGATTTCAGGAAAAAAAGAAAGTAAGAAAGTGGCTTTTTGCTTGAAGAAAAGTATTTTGCCTTGAGTTCGATGAGAGTGATATGTCTGAGTAACTGGGGAATAAATAGAGGTATCTCAAACGTTGTGCACAAAAAGTGGAATTAAAGAACGTGTCTTAACCCACTCTTATAACACGTGAGTTACTGCCCGTTATTCACTGACCAACGTGGGATAAATATCCAATTTCAACGGTCCACTATTGTTGACAGTAACCTGTGCGCTAGAAACAATCTGTCAGTAATAAGAGGTGGTGACAGTAGGTTTTACGCGACAACAACTATTGCGCAAAAACTTGTTGTCACCGTTAAGCATATGAATGACAGTATCCTTTACAAGTCTTGACAGAAAGTCTTTCCCTGCTGTCAAGAAGGTTGCTGTCAAGAAACACACGACAGTATCCTTCTTAATGACAGTAACTTCGATTGGGAATTGTTTCTGTCATGAACTTATTAGAATGCTTTATTCATAAACTTAACCGAAAATTGACAAGTTATGGATTTAGCAATGTAATCTTTTGAACACAGATATTATGCAATTAACACAGACAAATCATAAACTCAAAAACCACAAAAACAAGAGACTTTATTATTATTAATAAAATCACTTAAATAAAGCATTGAGTACATCATTTTATGATTTTATCAACTAGTTCTAAAAGCTCTTCCTTAACCACTTCTTCAGTGCGACCTTCTTCCTTGAGAAGTGCCTGAAGCTCCTTCTCATCTTCTTGCACCTTGGCCTCCTCCTCCTTTTCCTTTTCCTCATCTATTTCATCGAGGGCATCCAACAGCACCTCGAAGAGCTCCTCAACCTCTTCATTGTAGGGTTCACTATCGCACCGTTTTAGCCCGACTTCAATTCCTACTTTGTTTTCCATTATTTACTTTAAAACTGAGAGCAGGCTAGTGAAACCTAAGGTTAATTTATAGGCAAAACCGTCTAAGGATTAAAGTCTAATGGTCAACAGTTAGAGTACCCATACAACTACCACAAAAGTAATTAATGGTCGTGTCCTCCTTTAATCCTACAGATTAATGCAAAATGAAAGTCCAATGGAACAGATTTTTATCTCTCAAACTAAACAAGTAACCACATTAATGTCATACACGGTCTAAAAGTATGAGACTGGCACAAAATACTGACATGAAAAGTCAAATCAACACATACTGTCACATAACACACATAGACCAAGTAGACAGTAACTTCTCTTGACAGCAGGTTTGAAGTTGCTGTCATGAGCTTCAAAAAAAACATTTGAAAGTGCAGAAAAACTTGGTAAATTAATATACCAGATTCAGCATTCCCAATTCACTTACCAACCTGTTGAAGGTTGCTTCATCCAATGGCTTAGTGAAGATGTCAGCAAGTTGCTTGTCAGTTGGAACATAAATCAGCTTCATAGTTCCTTGTTCAACATGCTCTCTGATAAAGTGATGTCTTATATCAATGTGCTTTGTCCTAGAGTGTTGAACTGGATTGTCTGAAATAGCTATGGCACTAGTGTTGTCACAGTAAATAGGAATGTCTCTTAGCACTAGACCATAATCCAGAAGTTGATTCTTCATCCATAGAATTTGAGCACAGCAACTGCCTGCAGCAATATACTCAGCTTCTGCAGTTGAGGTAGAAACTGAATGATGCTTCTTGCTAAACCATGAGACCAATCTTCCACCAAGAAATTGACAGCTACCAGTAGTACTCTTTCTGTCAATCTTGCATCTAGCATAGTCTGAGTCTGAGTAGCCAATTAGATCAAATCCAGTGTTCTTGGGATACCAAAGGCCTAGGTTAGGAGTGCCTTTTAGGTATCTAAAGATTCTCTTGATGGCTACTAAGTGAGACTCCTTTGGATCACTTTGAAACCTTGCACAGAGACATGTAGCAAACATGATGTCAGGTCTGCTAGCAGTTAGATATAGGAGAGATCCTACCATGCCTCTATAGGTGCTTGAGTTAACTTTCTTTCCTTTAGGATCAAGGTCCAGACTAGTTGATGTGGACATTGGTGTCTTTGCAGGTGATGAATCTTCCAAGTTGAACTTTTTGAGAAGTTCCTTGATGTATTTAGCTTGACATATGAAGATTCCATCAGGTTGTTGAAGAATTTGTAATCCCAGAAAGAATGACAATTCTCCCATCATACTCATCTCATATTTGCTACTCATGAGAGAGGAAAACTTCTCACACAGCTTCTCATCCACATAGATTTGTACCAGAATGATGTCCTTGCCATGGTGTTTGTAGAAAAGTGTCTTGTCCACAACTCCTCTAGTAAACTGATTTTCCAAAAGAAAAGTGGAAAGTGTGTCATACCAAGCCCTGGGTGCTTGCTTTAGTCCATACAATGCCTTGAAGAGTTTGTACACAAAATCATACATTTCAGCATCCTCAAACCCTGGTGGCTGTTCAACATACACTTCTTCTTCCAACTCTCCATTTAGGAAGGCACTTTTGACATCCATCTGAAATACTTTGAAGTTGCAGTGTGCAACATAGGCTAGAAAGATTCTTATAGCTTCAAGTCTTGCAACAGGTGCAAATGTCTCATCATAATCTATTCCTTCCTGTTGACAGTAACCTTTAGCCACTAGCCTTGCTTTGTTTCTTGTCACTAATCCATTTTCATCAAGCTTGTTTCTGAAAACCCATTTGGTCTCAATGACTGACTTTCCCTTAGGTCTTGGAACCAACTTCCATACATTGTTTCTTTCAAACTGATTTAGCTCTTCTTGCATGGCTATCACCCAGTCAGAATCCAACAATGCTTCATCAGTTGTCTTGGGTTCCATTTGAGACAGGAAGCATGAAAACATGCTGTCAGCAGAGACTTTGTTCCTTGTCCTCACTCCAGAAGTAGGGTCACCAATGATAAGGTCCTTTGTGTGATCCTTGTTCCACTTGGTGATTCTGGGCAAGCTACTTGATTGTACAGGAATAGTTGCTTCAGTTTGTTGAGTTGAATGCTCACCAATTCCATTGTCTTCACCATGTTCTTCATTGTCTCCAGAGTCATCATTGTTATGAATGTTAGAAGTTATGGTCTGTGACTAAGCTGGAGTTTGGTTGACAGTAGTGGCATTGACAGTATCTTTGTCAACTTCAACAATTTGAGTGAAGCTAGGTTCTTCATTAACAATTTCCTCAGCTTCCAAGTATCCTTGATTCTCAAATCTGAATGTCTGCATCTTTCCTTCTTCATGCAGTCCTGGAAACTTGGTTTCATCAAATGTGACATTTACACTCTCTTCAATAATCCCGTGTTCCATAACATAAACTCTGTAGGCAGTCCTTTCTGTGATGTAACCCATGAATAGTCCTTCAAATGCCTTAGTGTCAAATTTTCCTTTCTTCTCATGGTTATCCTTCATCATAAAGCATTTGCTCCCAAACACATGAAAATATTTGACAGTAGGTTTCTTCCCAGTTAGCAGACAGTAAGGTGTACTTGCATGAGTTTTGTTAATCATGGTTCTGTTTTGAGTATAACAAGCTGTGTTGATAGCTTCAGCCCAGAAATATGTTGGTAGTTTGGCATCATGCAACATAGTTCTAGCTGCTTCAATAAGAGTCCTGTTCTTTCTTTCTACAACTCCATTCTGCTGTGGAGTCCTTGCAGCAGAGAATTGTTGTACAATTCCTTCATCTTTACAGAAATTTCCAAGTGTGGCATTTCTGAATTCTGTACCATTGTCACTCCTCAAGATTTGGACTTTTGAGTTTGGAGTTCTATCAAGAACTCTGACTTGATCAATAATCACTTGAGCAACTTCATCTTTGGATTCAAGAAACTTCACCCAAGTGTACCTTGAGTAATCATCCACCATTACTAAGGCATATCTCTTTTTGGCCATAGATGGTACATTGACTGGTCCAAAAAGATCCATATGAATCAACTTGAGTGCTTCTATGTTGGTGTTCATTTGCTTGGACTTGTGCACAACTCTCCTTAGTTTGCCCATTTGACAATCTCCACACAGTCCTTCTTGACAGAATTCCTGTTGGGGCAAACCTCTCACTAATTCCTTCTTCATCAAAATATTCATTGTTTTGAAGTTGAGATGTGAGAGCTTCCTATGCCAAAGCATACTGTCACCAACAGTTGCTTTACTGTAGAAATAGTAAACTTTATCCTTCTTTGTTGAGTTTAAGTCAGCAACAAACAAGCTTCATTTTCTAACCCCTTTTAGAGAGAGGCTTCCATCCTTCTTGTGATAGATGTTACACAGCATCATATCAAAATCAACCTTGAATCCCCTGTCACTGAATTGGCTGACACTGAGTAGATTGTGCTTCAATCCATCCACAAGAGCAATATCTTCAATGACAACATTTCCAATTTCCAAACAGCCATATCCCACTGTGTAACCCTTGATGTTGTTGAAAGACGTGTGTCCTAAATCCAATCATGGATGATGAGTTAGGAGATACTTTGTTCAATCTGATTCAAGTTTGTTTAATTTAATAAAATGGTAATATGTTTTATAACGGGCTTTATCTATTTAAAGTGTTTAAATTAGATGATCCATAGTTTAGAGTAAAGCTTTAATGGATTATGATGAGATCATTATAATGAGACCTTAAAGATGAGAACTCTAAACTTAAATAGTTCCTGGTCGTAGGATAATTAATTGGTAGTTAATTAATCCGCAAAGATCGGTACATACTATGCTTGCTTCACTATGAAGGATGTCTGTTCTCATAGGCATTTGTGTGGTGACACTATAGCTTGTATGTAGGTGCTTATTAGGAATAAGTTCACTGAACATGACTCGATCAGTTGAACAACTAATGGAGTTCACTCATGTGTCAGTAGTTGTTCATATAGTGATGGTTGTACAAGTGTCCTTTGACTTGAAATCATCATAGTCATCTTGTGTACACTGAACTATACTTTGGTTTAGCTCTTAGTCTCGAGGGACAATAATTAGTGCTCTTCTGGGTATAGGAATTTGTGCACGAAGATAGTGAATGATCAATAAAGGATCTGCCCCTTCCAGTGAAGGAAGAGAATGTCCTATGTTATTCCATTTATGCTAGTTCAGGAACCTCTGGCCAGAGTGAATGAAATTAGAAAGAAGTTTCTAATTTGCATTAATCGGAACTAGACATAGTGAATAGGAAAGCATATGATTAAATTAGATAGGCTTGACACGAGATCCATGCCTTGTATTTAATCGGGATATTGTAGGGTAGAAGGAATTGATTGTACTGTAACTAGTCACTGACAGGTTCTTGGTATTCTAAGCAGTGAATTCATATTATCCGGATAGTCGCGATATGTTGAGAAGCATCACTCACGATGTAGAATAAATATAATTAATCAGTTAATTATATTTAATGAATTATTAGAATTCATATAAATAATAAATAAAAGTTTATTATTATTTATTTCTACTACCGGCTTAATATTGAACCTACAGGGTCACACCATAAAAGATTAATTTATTGATGAAGGTATTTTGAGAGAGCAAGTTATTTTCTAAATAGTTTAGAAAAGGAAATAATGATTAAAATAGTTTTAATTATTATTAAAGCATTTTATAAGATAAAGTGTGGGGTTAATATATATATAAAGATATATTAAAAAACCCTAGGAGAGCCCTATAAATAGAATGAGATAGTTCATTCTAAATGACTAGAGTTTTTGTGAAAACCTAGTTGCCACCCTCTTCTTCTTCTTCATCTCTCTCTCTCTCTCAAAAGAAGAAAAACTCCATTTTTATAAAAGCTTAGTTTTATAAAAAGCTTCATCGAAGGATTATTCTTGGTGGATACCGGTAGAGTGCTTCACACTCTGAGGAGCAACTGCTAGAATCCATTTTATAAAGCTTCGATTTTCAAGGTATGGTTACGATTCCCCTCGATCTAGATTTTATATGTTTTTCTATATGTGCGATACATGGTTTTTACGGAATAATTGTTATATCACGCTTTCGCTCATCCGTAAATTCCTTCAATGGTATCAGAGCGAGGTTTTGCATATAGAGATTCATATAAAAAAAATTCAGATTTTTTTATACATGTATGGATTTATTATGATTTTTGCAAGTATATTTAGATTTAATTATGAATTAATTCGAAATATTATTTGCATGAGATTTTGATCATTGATCTGGGTTCTACAAGTGTTGTGGATGATCTAGGTATTTTTTTCATAATTTTGTGATGTGTAGATTATTTGTTATGAATTTTTTAAAATCGTTTTAATTAAAATTCATAAAATAATTATACATGTTGAAATATATGAATTAAAATTTGTACAAGGACCCCATAGATGCTTTCTTATTTTTGTTTTTGTTTGATTTCAGAAATCATATTATTTTGATTTTTTATTAATTTATTAATTAATTGTTAATTAATTTATTAATATTAAAATAAAATAATAATAACAATAAAGGGCATTAATGGCTAGAGGAGTTTTTTTTTTTTTTTTTAGTGTTATAAATGCTAAGTTAGTGTTTTAATGCTAAAGGAGTTACAAGCATTAAATAAAATAGCATAGAATTGTTGTAACTTACTTAGCATTAAATAAATAAATAAAAAAACTGCTGGGAAGGGCCTGTAACGCGTGAGCCTCATGCGTTACACATTTAATAGCTTTTAATTGCTGTAACGCATGAGCGTCATGCGTTACAGCCCCTCTGTCCACATTAAATTTGATTTTTTGGGAGTTTGGTAACTCCGTTTTGGGCGTGCAATATACCGTAGGATTTGTTTTTCCGAGACGGATCTAATGGAGTGGTCAAATATTTTTTATATAAAAGTTTGGAACTGTTTATATTCCCGGAAATGTTTTAAAGCATGTATTAATTGTTTTAATTGCTTTTAAATACTATAATAAATCCATACATCATTATATCATTGTATGACATGATATTACTTGCATGCTTACTTGTTTTTTTATTTTTATATATGAGATATATGCCTATATTTACCATGCGATGATAGATTTAGGTGAACTTAAATCAATATAAGGCGTGCTCTAGAAAATCTAGAATGAGAATCGTTTCTTGCCTTAACAATAATATTATGAGTACAACCATGAGATTCTTATGTTTATGAAACATAGAGTGAAATACTCTTTTGATGTTGAAAATGAAAATTTCTGTCTAGGCCGTTGGGTTTTAAGAGGGACCGATGTGACCCCTCCAACACACTGAGAATTTTTCATTTAAATATCATAATTGTATTTTGTTCAAGAAAAAGAGAATCTCCTAGTAATATGATTATGGTTGCAACATAATATAATCCCTCTTAATTAAAATTTATATCAAGTAGTAAATGGCCAATGGCACAACGGGCTTGTGTCGGTCATAGCCTTCCAACATAATAGCAAGTAGAGTTCTTATATTGAGGCATTGTTGTTTCGTGCTACAGCCGAGGGCTTTGTTTTGAGATTAAGAGATGCTTGTCTATCACATGAGATGTGTATGATAAATTAGGTTTCAATTGTCGTTACGTGCTACAGCCGTGGGCTTTTGGAATTCTAATTTAATTATGCAAGATGTTGGGTTTGACTTGACTTAGAATATTGAGTGAGTCGTGCCACAGCCGAGACTCAATGATTCAAGAGGCTAAAAGATAATAAGGAATACCATGAGATGTAGTTGACAAGAGTTGTCTTCCTATGGAACATCACATTGCGTTTCGTGCCACAGCCGAGGTGATGTGATGGAAAATAGGATCCTTAATCTCACTAACATTATGAATGTTTAGTTATACATATAGAGGGTTGTATAACTTAATAAAATAGTGGGAGCCACCAATGAATAAAGACCCGATTTATATGGTGTTGTAAGAATAAAATTGAATATTTACTTAGTAGTTATGTGTATTCACTAATAGAATTATATATATACTATAATTTCTGCACTATCACACATCGTAGTAGAATAACACGTTGACTTATCCCGAATATGCTGATGAACTTTGAAACTTGAGAAATGTTCTCAAGAATGAAAAGTTAGACGAAATGTTTAACTCGTTAATACAAAGTGTCTTATTTGTGATGCACATGGAGATGTGTATGAGACCAAGTGCAAGAGGTCTAATAATGCAAATGTTGCAAAGTAAACCAAACTGATGTCTATGAGCTTGAGACTGTGCAAACAGTATGAGCACAAGGACATTCAGGGCTACCTTGTTGCTTCTATAAGAGTTGTAGAATGTGATAAATAAGACGATTCAATATAGGATATCGAATGAGCTATTCCATAATAGTTATGTTGAGGGTTGATCTATGAATAATCATAGACTCAAGACAATCAATTTGATTGATCGTCTAGGGTAGGTTGATTTTGTCATAGATGGAAGCTAAGTCGAGATATGATCTTGAATTAGCTTCCGAATACGAACTCGCAAATTTGTTGTGAACTCTTACATGAAAAGGTTGGATATCAGATTGTCTGAAATCTACTTCATGTTAAAGATTGTTGAGACGTATTTCCTTCTTAGAGAGCTTTGTTCTTCAGACTGGTAACGGTTCTGGAATCAAGTAGTGGGAGATGAACCATACCATCAAGAAGAAGTTTGTTAGTGAGTGATACCATAATTAGTCAAAGGCTAAGTTTGACTCCAAAAGCAAAAGAGTTTGTTTCCACCTATCAAAGGTGGGTTATTGGAAGATCAACTACAAGAGTTGTCTTGTAGAGTTGAAGAATTAGAGAAATTTAGTGGGACTGAAACTTCTCATTTTGAAATAGGGACTATGGAATAGAGGTAATGGAAATCCAAAGAATTATAGGCTTGTTTGCACGAGTAAGAAGAGTATTCGCTTGTTGCATGGTGATGGGTTACAAGAACCATATGATTATTGAATCACATTATGCATGCGAAACTGGTCTCACTCGAAAGACCACTATATCTCTATTTTCTTGAAATAGAGAGATAATGAGCAACAAAAGTGTTAAAATTAGTACACATAATTGTATGTGCACCAGTGACAACACATGCCAGAAAAGGATTCACACGCTTCATTAGAATTCACGGATATGATCCGGATTCAGATATATGTATTTGGTACAATACAAATTCGAATCTTTTGGAGTGTTTCAAAATGAATAATAATGAAATACAAAACAAAATAGCAAGTGTTGGGACTCTTTGATAAGATCAAAAAGATATACACTTGAGTGAGTGTTTTGAGGTTATCTCAAATCTTAAGTTTAAAGCTTCACGTTGGACAGATCCTGAGATTCTACAGGTAGATGGAATGTACGAAGGAGCGAATGAACTTTGTTAGACATCGTTCGGTTCATGTTAAGCTAAATTGATCTTCTAATATATGTTTAGAGTTGAATTTTATAAATATCAGTATATCTGCTGAATATAGTATCTTATTAATCTGTTCCTAAGTTGTCATATGAGATATGTAGTGCAAGGAACACAAGTCTTAAACTTGTTAAGATTTGGGATGTCTAGCTTATGTCAAAATGTTTAATTTGATAAGCTAGATGGTAGATCCAAAATGTAAGTTTGTGAGATATCCTAATGATAGTCAAGGATGTTGGTTGAATATTCTACTGAATATAGTGTGTATGACATACTACCTACTTAGAGGAATTGTTCATTCTAGAAGGGTTCAGTGGGAGGAAGGTTGAACTTAACTAAGTTCAAACACCACAAATTACAAAGGTTCTATAGGAAGAACATTTTCAGACAGGATAACTTTTTGTAGGTTAGCTTAAGTATAGGTCTTGATATTTTATCACCAACCTGAGAGGTTAACTGCCTTGTCATTAAGAATGACAATGAGTTGTCAATTATATGATAATGACCTTATGACCTATACTAAAGCTATCAGTTATGACTCGGAGAAATGGCATAGTACCATGAAATCCGATATAGATTCCATGTACATCAACCAAGTACGGACTATGGTTGAGGACCTAAAGGTGTCATAACCGGAAGGGTACAAGTGAGTCTATAAAAGGGAGATTGGAGTGATTGGCTGGGTAAAGACCTATAAGTCCTTGCTTATTGTGAAAGGATTCAATCAAAGCAAAGAGATTGACCTTGATGAAAAAAAAATTCACATGAAGTAGTGCTCAAGTCTATTCGGATTTTGTTTGCGGCTAGTAATACTATAATATCTAATAATGGTCGAACGGTCGACCCTCCTCGATAGGAAAATTGAAGAGATGTGTAGTTGACACAATTAGAGGGATTTATTGCTATGAGTAGCAAATCTATGGTCTAATAGCCACGACAATCCATTTATGAATTGAAGCAAGCTTCTCAATGATCGAACATCTGTTTTGATGAGACAATCAAATAGTTTGATTTTATCAAAGACAATGATGGGTCATGGATCTACAAGAAGGTTAGTGGGAGCGTGATGACATTCCTAATAATGTATGTGACATACTTATGATAAGGAATGATGTATCGACGCTAAAATTAGTCAAAGTGTGGTTATCTAACATATTCTCTATAAAGGACTTGGGAATGGCTTCCTATGATATAGGAATGATAATTTATAGGATAAACCAAGTGTTGGGCTAAACCCAAAGTGTGTACATCATTTATATGCTAAGATGTTTAGCATAAATAACTCCAAGAAGTTACTTGAATTGTCAAGTCACGGAGTTACTTTCTCCAAGATAGTGTCTTTCTACGACATCTGAGGAGAAATGACGTATGATTAAGATTTATTATGCTTCGGCAAATGTATCTATCAAAATACCGGATGTACTATACAAGACTTGATGATCGCTAACTCACTAGGCGAGATAAGCGAGCACTAGTCTAGTCCTTGAGAAGCGCGATAGTAAGCTGGAAGAACGTCCTTAAATACTTTCGAAGAATTAAGGACATCTTTCTTGATTATGGTGGGTCCAAAATGAAAATCGAGTGTTATAAACATTATGATTTTCTTAGGACAAATGTGATAGAAAATCCATGTCAAAATAAGTGTTAATTCTGAATGGATGAGCGGTTTGTTGGAAGAATTCCAAGCAGCTTTAGATAACTGATTCCGTAGTGGAAGCACTATATGTATATAGCTATAAGTGAAGCTGCAAAGGAGGTTCTTTGGATAGCGAAACCTGTTTTCGCTGGTTAGACATGGTTCCTAGAATAAGATTTATATTGTTGTATCGGTACAACATATGGTAGTAGCGCAGGCTATGGAACCTAGGTTTAATCAGGGATTCAAGATCCAAGTTGCGGCACTTTCATATGATATATGAGATCGTTGAAAGTAGAGATATTTAAGTCAATATTGACTTGACACCCATAACAACATAGTAAAGACCATTTACTAAACCGTTATTTGAAAATCGCTTTGTTCTCTATTAGGAGAAGTTGTGTATGAGATACCAAGGTGATTGGTTTTAGTACAAGTGGGAGATTGAAAGACGTGTGTCCTAAATCCAATCATGGATGATGAGTTAGGAGATACTTTGTTCAATCTGATTCAAGTTTGTTTAATTTAATAAAATGGTAATATGTTTTATAACGGGCTTTATCTATTTAAAGTGTTTAAATTAGATGATCCATAGTTTAGAGTAAAGCTTTAATGGATTATGATGAGATCATTATAATGAGACCTTAAAGATGAGAACTCTAAACTTAAATAGTTCCTGGTCGTAGGATAATTAATTGGTAGTTAATTAATCCGCAAAGATCGGTACATACTATGCTTGCTTCACTATGAAGGATGTCTGTTCTCATAGGCATTTGTGTTGTGACACTATAGCTTGTATGTAGGTGCTTATTAGGAATAAGTTCACTGAACATGACTCGATCAGTTGAACAACTAATGGAGTTCACTCATGTGTCAGTAGTTGTTCATATAGTGATGGTTGTACAAGTGTCCTTTGACTTGAAATCATCATAGTCATCTTGTGTACACTGAACTATACTTTGGTTTAGCTCTTAGTCTCGAGGGACAATAATTAGTGCTCTTCTGGGTATAGGAATTTGTGCACGAAGATAGTGAATGATCAATAAAGGATCTGCCCCTTCCAGTGAAGGAAGAGAATGTCCTATGTTATTCCATTTATGCTAGTTCAGGAACCTCTGGCCAGAGTGAATGAAATTAGAAAGAAGTTTCTAATTTGCATTAATCGGAACTAGACATAGTGAATAGGAAAGCATATGATTAAATTAGATAGGCTTGACACGAGATCCATGCCTTGTATTTAATCGGGATATTGTAGGGTAGAAGGAATTGATTGTACTGTAACTAGTCACTGACAGGTTCTTGGTATTCTAAGCAGTGAATTCATATTATCCGGATAGTCGCGATATGTTGAGAAGCATCACTCACGATGTAGAATAAATATAATTAATCAGTTAATTATATTTAATGAATTATTAGAATTCATATAAATAATAAATAAAAGTTTATTATTATTTATTTCTACTACCGGCTTAATATTGAACCTACAGGGTCACACCATAAAAGATTAATTTATTGATGAAGGTATTTTGAGAGAGCAAGTTATTTTCTAAATAGTTTAGAAAAGGAAATAATGATTAAAATAGTTTTAATTATTATTAAAGCATTTTATAAGATAAAGTGTGGGGTTAATATATATATATAAAGATATATTAAAAAACCCTAGGAGAGCCCTATAAATAGAATGAGATAGTTCATTCTAAATGACTAGAGTTTTTGTGAAAACCTAGTTGCCACCCTCTTCTTCTTCTTCATCTCTCTCTCTCTCAAAAGAAGAAAAACTCCATTTTTATAAAAGCTTAGTTTTATAAAAAGCTTCATCGAAGGATTATTCTTGGTGGATACCGGTAGAGTGCTTCACACTCTGAGGAGCAACTGCTAGAATCCATTTTATAAAGCTTCGATTTTCAAGGTATGGTTACGATTCCCCTCGATCTAGATTTTATATGTTTTTCTATATGTGCGATACATGGTTTTTACGGAATAATTGTTATATCACGCTTCCGCTCATCCGTAAATTCCTTCAATGGTATCAGAGCGAGGTTTTGCATATAGAGATTCATATAAAAAAAATTCAGATTTTTTTTATACATGTATGGATTTATTATGATTTTTGCAAGTATATTTAGATTTAATTATGAATTAATTCGAAATATTATTTGCATGAGATTTTGATCATTGATCTGGGTTCTACAAGTGTTGTGGATGATCTAGGTATTTTTTTCATAATTTTGTGATGTGTAGATTATTTGTTATGAATTGTTTAAAATCGTTTTAATTAAAATTCATAAAATAATTATACATGTTGAAATATATGAATTAAAATTTGTACAAGGACCCCATAGATGCTTTCTTATTTTTGCTTTTGTTTGATTTCAGAAATCATATTATTTTGATTTTTTATTAATTTATTAATTAATTGTTAATTAATTTATTAATATTAAAATAAAATAATAATAACAATAAAGGGCATTAATGGCTAGAGGAGTTTTTTTTTTTAAGTGTTATAAATGCTAAGTTAGTGTTTTAATGCTAAAGGAGTTACAAGCATTAAATAAAATAGCATATTGTTCAGAAGTTGCTGTCGAACTTTCCTTGACAGTACCTTTTATTCCAACTGTCTTGACAGAAGGTTTGGAAGCTATTGTCTTGGAACCATTCTTGACAGCATCTTTGGAAGATAATGTCTTGCCAACTGTGACAGCCTCTTTTGAACTTACTGTCTGATTGCTTGGTAAGTTTACTGTCTTGGGGATTGTGACAGTATCCTTTCCATCCTTGAATGTGTTGTCAACACCTTCATCCTCATCAAGAATTTCTTGTTTGATGAGCATGGCTTCTTCATCAAACTCAATTTCTGCAGCTTTGAAAATAAGAGTTTTAACCTTCTTGAGAATGGTGGGTTTGACAGCAGCATTTCCAGAAGAGTCTTGAATCACAGTTTCCTTTCCAGGTCTTCTACCATAAGAAAAACCTATACCAACTGTCTGATTTTCTGTATGCTTATCATTGTAATCCTGAACTATCTTAGATGAGTTTTTATAAGCCTTGATCTTGAATTCATTTTCAGCAATCTCATTCCTCAGGAATTCCTCAATCTCTTTAGCACATTTTAATTCATTTTTAAGTCTAGAATTCTCCTGAGCTAAAGAGTCTAGTGAACTGGTTTTGAGAACAAGAGATTCATTTTCAGACTTTAGTGTTTCATTTAGCTTACTCAGCCTAGTGATTTCCTCATTAGCAGCAGATAAGCTAGTATAGACATTGAACATTTCAGCACTTAAGTCTTTAATGGTTTTCTTATACTCATCAGTGGACATATCAAGTAAGACAAGTGAAGGTACCTGACTTGAAGATGTTGATGTTACTTCATCAGTGCTAGCCATGAGAGCTAGGTTGACATATTCTTCTTCTTCTTCTTCTTCATCATCAGACTCATCCCAACACTTTCCTTCAGCCACATAGGCTCTACCTTGATTCTTCTTAAAGTATCCACCAGTTCCTTTCTCAAACCTCTGAACCTGTTTGGGTCTTTTGCATTCAGTAGCAAAATGACCTATCCTTCTTGAACCTAAAGTTCTTGAATTTTTTGGCCATGTAAGCCATAGTAGGATTGTTCATGCTTTCCAGTTCCTCCATTGTGTAGAAGTCTTCATCTTCCACATCCTTGAGCTGTAGTACTACTTTCTCATCATCTTCAACAACCTCTTCTATCTTCAAGGATTGTACTGGGGTTGGTTGTGTGATTTGTAGTACTTCACTTGGTTGTGTGATCCTTGGCACTTGTGCTACTAGGGCACTTGACATATTGGCCATCTTGTTCCTTGTTCCACTCTGTATGGCTCTCTTTTGAAAGAGTTCAAGTTCATAGGATTTCAGAATGCCATAAAGTGTCTCAAAGGTTATATTGTTGAGATCTCTTCCTTCTCGTATGGCTGTTGTCTTGTGTTCAAGGTGATCAGGTAGTGTAAGCAGGAACTTGACATTTAATTCTTTCCTGTCATAGTACTTGCCATGTATCTGTAGTTCAGTTAAGAGCTTACTGAACCTTTCAAACATGGAAGTTAAGTCTTCACCAGGCTTGGCCATGAATGCCTCATATTGTTATATCAGTATTTGCCTTTGATTGCCCTTAACTTCTTCACTTCCTTCACATAGTAAAGCTAACCTGATCCACATCTCCTTGGCAGATGTGCAGCTTATCACACTTCCACACATGGCTTTATCCAACGTGAGAGAATCGAGAAAGATGAGTTGCAAGTGATCATCTAGCACCATTTTCTCCTTCTCAGGTTCCAAAAATTCAGAGGGATCTTTGGGAACCCAATGTGGAGGAATGACTTCACCATTTACTGTTGTGGCTTCAATTTCCTTCCTTGGAATGAAAGGACCATTCTCGAGAATACCTGGGTATAGTGGATTCACAGCTTTGATAAACAACAAGATCTTTCATTTCCAAATGCTGTAGTTCTCTTTATCAAAAGCTGGGATCTTGATACTGTTTGATTTCTGCATTGTCATCGTGATCTCAGATATGTATGTTAATCTGTTTGCTCTGATACCAGTTGTTGGTCCTCATGTATTGTAGAAGGGGGGGGGGATGAATGCAATACTGATAAAATTCAATCTCAGTTTCAATAACCAAATCTAAGATTTAATGTTATCAATAATATGTATGCATTCACAAACAGTATAATCGAGAAGACAAGATTCACAAAATAAATGTTTTATTTATTTTGCAAAGTGTTGCTACAACCTCAAGAGAGAATTCTTGAGCTTCGGTTTTTCTTCAAGACACTTCCTTGTCTCCGTTACTCACTTAAAATGAATTAATAGTCTAAGTATAAAACTAATCCTATCACTGTCAACACGGGTTTGTGAAGCTGCTGTCATTATCAAGTGACAGCTTCTTACAAAGTGTCTACCCATGTGACTTTCCTAAATTGCTAACAATATCAGATATACATTACAAAGAAAGCAACCTAGATTCATTCTATTTCCAGCTAAACAATTCAGCAAATAGAGACTTGACCTTCCTCTTGAATTGATTCGCTTTTGTTTTGTAGTGCTTGAAGCTTCTATCGTAGTCTTGCAGACTTGGTGCAGCTTAGGGATACTGCAACACGCCTGTTTCTTGAACATTGAAACTGTCACGGGATTTGACTGAGAAAGATACCTAGAAAAAGGATCTTTCTCGAGACAGTTACTTTTGCCGCAAAGCTTGCTGTCACAGGAATGTGCTTTTGGTGACAGTAGGAGTTCCCCGCATAGTGTGCTGTCGAGGTTTCCAAACTTGCTGTCGAGGGCTAAAGTTGCTGTCACGTAGTCTTCCGCCAATGTTGCTGTCAGAGTGAATATGTTGTCTTGACTTGCAACATTCTGTCTTCTTGTAATCTTACTGTCAATGCTTATGACAGTAACCTTTATTCATGCTGTCGTCTAATATGCATTCTTTGAGGCTTGAACACAGAAAGTGAACTTCTTCCAAATTACACAATTAAAATAACATTGCATACTGATTACAAGAACATACTTTGGTTGTGACAGTATGTTCTACTTAATTAAAAAATTAAGTATATACAAAGTTAAGTTGTTCCTATGTTATCACCCATAAATCCCAACAATCTCCCCCAATTTGTTTTTATGGACAATAACAACAAATTTACAATATGTGCTGACAACTTAACTAACAAGATCAAAATGGATTTAGAATGTTTACTTAGCTTGAGATTTCCTCTTCTGTCTTGTTACTTCCTCTCTTCTGAGAGCTTCTACCAAGCAGCCTCTTAGACCTTCTACAAGAGAGATTTCAGCAGGTGTGACTGCAGCATCTTCTATTTCTTCAATGATCTTCTTGATAGTAGGAGAGATAAGAGAACTAGCATCCCTGAGATTCAACCATTTCTCTTGATCAAATGGATAGCTTCTGAAGTGGAGTTCTTCATGAATGAGCTTGAATCTACTTCCAGGATAAGCATTGAGAGTCATCCTCCTTTGCTTGTCCAGCTTTGAATTTTCTCCTTTTCTCCTTTCCAATATTTCCTTTATCTCATCAGAACAGATCTGCTCCAAGGGATGAATTGATCCAGCTACCATATACTGTAAATCCTTCAGAATAGTTGTTTTTAGCTTGTGCAAGCTGCAAACATAGATTTCTTCTTTTAGATGCTTGATTCTTAAGGGATTTTCCAGCATACATGTTTGATAATTTGGAGCTTCACTTTCTGCCTTGTTGGCAGTCTTATTTTCTCAATTTTCTCAGATCGCTTCGTTCTATTTTTCTAATTTTCTCAATTTTTTGAATTAATAATATTAAAAATTCGAAAAAATCTCAATTACCTTTTAAATGCTTACTAATAGAGGAAACATATAATATTCTTGCATTTAAAATCTCTACTAATGGAGAAAGTAAAAATACAATAGATCTTTATTAATGGAAGAAACTAAATATCACTAATGGAAGAAATTAAATTTCAATTATAATATTCTTGGCTTCAAAATATCTAAATTAGAAAAACAGTGTATCACCTTACATTATTTTGAACTTTCCTCTATTATTATCAAAATATTCTCATAATATTTTTTTTTAATGAAATTACCATCTTAAGATACTGTTCTCCTAAACTTTCTTTTATTATGTTATATAATAGAAAATACAGGAACGTTTTGGTAAATAAGAAATTAATAAATTAGATCGGTCTTGTATTAATAATTTTCTCAATTTTTTGAATTAATAATATTAAAAATTCGAAAATATCTCAATTACCTTTTAAATGCTTACTAATAGAGGAAACATATAATATTCTTGCATTTAAAATCTCTACTAATGGAGAAAGTAAAAATACAATAGATCTTTATTAATGGAGGAAACTAAATATCACTAATGGAAGAAATTAAATTTCAATTATAATATTCTTGGCTTCAAAATATCTAAATTAGAAAAACAGTGTATCACCTTACATTATTTTGAACTTTCCTCTATTATTATCAAAATATTCTCATAATATTTTTTTTAATGAAATTACCATCTTAAGATACTGTTCTCCTAAACTTTCTTTTATTATGTTATATAATAGAAAATACAGGAACGTTTTGGTAAATAAGAAATTAATAAATTAGATCGGTCTTGTATTAATACCAAAAACTAGAAAAAATCTCAATTGTCTTTTAAATATTTACTACTGGAGTAAACTAAATATACAATTTCAATATTGTTGCATTTAAAATCTCTACTAATGGAATATAATATTCTTGCATTTAAAATCTCTACTAATGAAGAAATTAAATATACAATAGATTTTTACTTATGGAGGAAACTAAATATCAGTAATGGAGGAAACTAAATATTTGATTATAATATTTTTGTCTTCAAAATATCTAAATTATAAAAAAAAGTGTATTACCTTACATTATTTTAAACTTTCCTCTATTATTATCTAAATATTCTCATTATATTTGTTTTCAAATGAAATTAACATCTTAACATTCTTTTATCCTAAACTTTCTTTTTTTATGTGATATAATAAAAAATACAGGAACGTTTTGATAATAAGAAGTTTATAAATTAAATCGGTCTTGCATAAGAAATTAATTAATTAATACCAAATATTAGAAAAAATCTCAATTACCTTTTAAATATTTACAAATAGATGAAACTAAATATACAATTTCAATATTCTTGCATTTAAAATCTCTACTAATGGAGGAAATTAATATAATATTCTTACATTTAAAATCTCTACTAATGGAGAAAGTAAATATACAATAGATCTTTACTAATGGAGGAAACTAAATATTACAAATGGAGGAAACTAAATATTCAATTATAATATTTTTGCCTTCAAATATCTAATTTTTTTTTTTAAAAAAGTGTTTTACTTTACATTATTTTGAACTTCATTTTATTATTATCTAGATATTCTCATAATATTTCTTTTTAAATGAAATTACCATCTTAACATTCTGCTCTCCTAAACTTTCTTTTTTAATGTAATATAATATAAAATACAAGAACATATTGGTAAATAAGAAGTTAAGAAATTAGATCGGTCTTGCATAAGAAATTAAGTAATTACTTGGTATATAATTATTTATCTTTAATACTTTCATACAAACAACTAATTAATAGTATAAATATACACCTAAACTCTGTTAATTGTCTATTGCAATTTTTGTTGTCAACAATGTTCTTCTTAATTACTTTTTTGTTTGTTCATGTTAAAAGTGTGCATATGATGAGACTTTTTCTTTTATGTTATTTATCTTATTATGTTTGTTTGTATCCTAATGGACGATCATATTAAAATCTTTGACAAGACAAGTTGTTTGCTATTAGTGTTGATTGAGTTAAGACATGGATTAATAAGGAGGGGATTCATCAGTTAATCAATTAAAATAATAGGCCGAGCAAGGTGATTTTCATGTACATTCAGTTGTGAATTGATTTATATGTTTATGTGTGTACGTTATTAGTTTTGAATTTATAGTTAAAAGTTGATATACCTGTATACAAGGTAACTCGAAAGTGGAGAATTCATCATGTCTTCAAAAACAAATTTTATCATTGTTTTTAAACGTTTAGATAGTTATTGCTCTAATTTTTATGAGAAAAGATTATATCTTTTAGTAAAATATTTTCTCTAATTCATACACGAAAATTCAAAGATAAAAATTGTATATTAAGAAATTTATAGTGTATAAATTTCAAAAATATCATGTTAAGATTTATTCGACTGAAGAATTTATTTAGTGTGTGCATTTTTAACAAAATTCAATAAATCGGTGCATCTATAACAAAAGTCATACAAGAATAAGAAACATTGAGAAGATGTCATTAATATTTTTTTTTTTAAAAAGGAAGAGGTTGTTGTTGTTATTTGTTTTGACAAAAAGATATCATTATTAATAAAAAAATCTCCGAGCAACAAAAAGGATGTTTGTTCATATTTTTTGATTATTTTCTTACTGGGAGTAGATTTGGAGGTAGTGAAAATTTTAATAGTTGTGAAGGTATAATTGTAGTTTTTGATTGAACGATCTAGAACTATATATATATATATATATATATATATATATATATATATATATATATATATATATATATATATATATATATATTAGAAATATTATTTTATTTAAAAATGTATTTTGTAGAATATTTTTTGAGAAAATTTAGAGATATTATTATAAAGCCGCTGCGAAGCGCGGCTTAGTAAACTAGTCTTTAGTAATGGAGAAAATTAAATACACAATTTTAATATTTTCCTAAATTTTTTATTTGTTAATATACTTGCTAATAAATACGAGGAACCTAAATATACAGTTTTAATATTATTTCCTTTAAATTTTTTACAAATGGTGGAAAATAAATATAAAATTTAAATATTTTACTAAATTTTTTATTAGAAAATATCTCAATTGCCTTTTAAATCTTTCATAATGCAGAAAACTAAATATACAATTTTAATATTCTTGCTTTTAAATCTTTAGTAATGGAGAAAATTAAATATACAATTTTAAAATTTTCCTAAATTTTTTTATTTGTTAATATACTTGCTAATCAATATCATTATATTTATCGTTATTTTATTATATTAATCTTTTATCTTTATATAAATGAAAATCTTCCGGCGCTCTCTGATAATTTTTATTCTATTGATATATTTTTCTAGAGCACCTCTATTTGAAATAATAAAAATTTAAAATTTCTTTTTTAACTCATAATTAATAAAAATTAAATTTTTTTTAACTCATAATTAATAAAAAGGGAAACTTATACAAGATAAGTTCTTCAAAAATTATAAATCTAATCAAATTCTACACTCGGTTGACTATGAATCCTATGATTATAAACTTTATTAAATTCTATAATATATAAAAATAAATTATAAAATCAAGCAGATGTCAACTTTCTTTTACGAATTTAGATGATTATATAAACAAATTTGCAGAGTCCAAAGTTTTTGCTCTCTATTTTATCGATCTCATATTTGTGTTTACTTTTAGAATATTAATATTCTCATATCCGAACTTTTCCTCACCTACTCTTGATTTTGATTATTTTTATTTGGTTTTGATTATTTTTGTTTTAATAAAGATACAAGAACTGAGGTCAAAGTTCTGTTTTACTACAAAGAATAAGAATGTGGTGACATTAGTTATATTATCAAAGAAAGAAAGTTAATGCATGTATTATGCCATTTTGCACATATTAATTCTTATTCACACAAATCTACTCAGATCCTACTATTGATTATAAAATGGATATTTCACGCCTTCTAATTTAGTTTTTGTATTATTTTGATAAAAGTTTTAGTATTTATTCTCTCTTTTTGTATGTGTTATGGATTAAAAAACGTACTTGTATATTAATTGCTAGGGTTTAGAGAGGTTCGAGCTTTAATGGCTGCTCTTGTGTTTCATGACTAAATCGGTCCTCACAAGATGCCTACGTATCTCAATCAGTGCTGCGAATCAAGCCAAAAGACGTAGTTCTATTATGAAGGAGCTGGATCCTTATATAGGCCTAGAGCCTCGTATTTAGAGTAAGTTTAGGAGACTTAACGAATAAGTCTCCTTTTTGATAATGGATAAACATTGTATTTCTTGATGGACAAGTCTTTTCCTTGTTGATAAGGACTGTGACTCATTATTTCCTTTAATTGGGATTCTGGATCCTTCTTTGATGAATTTACCATATTTTGGACTCCTTTGATGAGCTGTGTATTTTCCCCATTTATTAATTACGAAATTAATAAATAATCAGGGTTTTGGGCCTTGAATATTGGGTCATTCCAATGGATCATTAATTATATTTCTATAATTACTTTTCTGTCCATATCATTTGCCCCCCAACTTCTGGGAAAATCTTCCTGGGGTTTTCGTAGAAGTTATTGCGTATTTTTCCTCAAAATTTTCCATTTTAAGGGTATTTTCGACCTCAAGTTAGGTCATTTTTGACCAGGATTTCGACCTCAAAATAGGTCATTTTCGATCAGGATTTCGACCTCAACTGGCATGAAGTCGAAGGATTCGACCTCACTTTCCAGTTCTTTTTCGAACTCGAGCCTTCGACCTCGAATCCATTTGTTTTCGACCTCAACTGGTGTGAGGTCGAAGGATTCGAGCTCATTTTTTCGTGTTATTTCGACCTCAACTCTACGAACTCAAGTCCATTCTCTTTCGACCTCATTTTGGTGTGAGGTCGAAGGATTCGAGTTCCTTTTCCAATTCTTTTTCGACTTCAAACTTTCGATCTCGAATCCACTTGTTTTCGACCTCAACTGATGTGAGGTCGAAGGATTCGAGCTCATTTTTCTGTATGTTTTCGACTTCGAGCCTTCGACCAGGAATCCATTTATTTTCGACCTCATTTCGGTACGAGGTCGATCAATTCGATCTCGTGTTTCCATGTATTTTCGACTTCAATTATTCGACCTCGATCTAAGGACTTTTCGACCTCAAATCTATTACTTTCCGATTTCATTTGGGTGCGAGGTCGATGGATTCGACCTTGATTTCCTATATATTTTCGATTTCGATCGTTCGATCTCGACTTAAGGTCTTTTCGACCTCAATCTCATTACTTTTTGATTTTATTTGGGTGCGAGGTCGATGGATTCGACCTTGATTTCCCATATATTTTCAATTTCGATCGTTCGATCTCGACCTAAGGTCTTTTCGACCTCAATCTCATTACTTTTCAATTTTATTTGGGTGCGAGTTCGATGGATTCGACCTTGATTTCCCATATATTTTCGATTTCGATCGTTCGATCTCGATCTAAGGTCTTTTCGATCTCAATCTAATTGGGCTTTGATTTTGCCTTGGCCTCAAATTTTATTGGGCCTAGCCTCAAATTATTTGGGCTTTAATTTTTGAAGTTTAATAAGAGGTTTATGGGCCTTGACTGGCTATAGTCGGTTGCCCTTCCCTTGACCGGTTGGGTGACCGGCTGTTTTGGTTATAAAAGAGTGAGATTTCCACTTCACTCTTCACTTCATACCTTCAAATTTCTAAAAATTTCTTTTTAGCTTTTCTCTGTTGTTACTCCGCGGTGAAGCGATTTCCGGTGGGTTTTCCTCAGCCGTTTTCATCTTTTTCTGGGTTTGATCTTCATCGTTTGATGATTTTCTGGGCTTGTAGTTAAAGATTTGAAGTTTTTCTGGAATTTTTCTTTGAAGTTTTGAAGATTCTGGAAATTTTTCTTGAAGATTTGAAGTTTTCTGGGTTTTTTCTTTGAAGTTTTTGAAGATTCTGGAAATTTTCTTTGAAGATTTGAAGTTGTCTGATCGCACTGCCCAGCGCCTTCCAAAAATGAATCAAGTTTCGAAGAGAGGTATCACTATTCGTTCTTCTCATATGTCTTTACAAGATATGATTATTGAACGTGGTGATGATTATCCCTCTGTGTCCTATCTAGACTCTTTTGATTGCAGTAATAAATTTCATGAAATTGATAAGATTAGGGATTATAATAAAATGTATAGAGTTAAAGCCCCCTATAGACTTATCCCAGCTGGCCCAGGAGATCGTTCCTGCCATTGGCGTCCTGATGCTCTTTGCATTTATAAGGACGCCATTGTTGCAGGGGTTAGATTCCCTTTTCATGACTTCATTCCCAAGCTTTTAGCGGACGTTAGGATTAATCCTATCCAACTTCCTCCCAATGCTTGGAGGATTATAATGAGTTTTATAGTTCTTTGTCTAAAGAACAAATTTTCTCTTTCTGTATCTTTATTTAGGAAAATATTTCAATTTAAAAATAGTTCCGCAATTTCCCTGGGTTGGGTTTATATTAACCATCGCCCTTCAACACCTCCCATTTTCCATCCCAAATCCATTCCTGATAACAACCCAAGATGGAAAAATGAGTTTATGTATTTGGTTTGGGAAGGAGGGGATTGGGGCACCTTATTCCGTTGATCATTTAGTAGGGTTTCAGATGGTAGCCCCAATGATATTGTCCTGAATGACGAGGAGGCTCATGCTTATGCCGAGCTCACTAAGGACAACTATGCTACATTGGCATGGGAGCTCCTGGATGAGTTTCTGTTAATCCCAAATGACCTAACAGAATTGTAGAAGGGGGGGGGGGGTTGAATACAATTCTAGATATTTCTAAACTTAAACAACTTTTAAATAAATTAACACAGAAAATAAAAACACAAGCAAATATAAAATTTCAGTTGGATGTTTTGAGGATCCAACTGAGATGTTTTTATTGCGGAAATAATCTGTGTTACAAATGTATCACAGCTGCTCAGTTCCTGATTTGGAGTGAGAGTGCTCTTGAAAGAAGCTAATACAAACTATTTTTATCTCACTCACTCCTCTTAAAATGAACTGCTACACTTGGTTATATATCCCAAGTTTTACAATGCTATTTTTGGCTACACTAAAATAAACTAAAGGTAAGCGCCAGTAGCTTGCTTTTCATCCCTTTTGTCCAATGGTCCTTGGAGATCTTGTGTTTTGTCTTCATGCTTATTATGATCACACTCAAGAACCTAATTGGAAATTGGAATGTTTCCTCATTCCCAGTGTCCATTTTGATGGCTTCCAATGCAAAGTACACTTCTACATCACCTTTTGATCTGTCAGAAAACTGTCACTATCACTTTGTCAACTATTTAGAAAAGTGATAATGATTCGTTGATAGCAGTAAGATGTGTTTCGTTGATAGCTTTATTCTTCATTCTGTTGACGGTATATTCCTCGTTTCGTTGATAGAGCAATCTTCATTCCGTTGATAGTGTAATCTCCATTTCGTTGACATGTCTTCACTTAGGCAAAATTACAAGGCACATTATATTTACAATTAACCAACCTATTTTGCCTATCTAGTACTTAGTCAATATGACTTAGAAAACCTATCTAATACCTACAACAAAATGCATATCAACCAGTGAAGTATTGTACAATGCAATTGCTACATAACTCATTTCGTTGATGAGCTACCTGTCAACGAAAGCTGCAAAGCATACCATTCCGTTGATAGTTACAAAACGTGACTTAACACAAAATCTATTAAGTGTTTTTATAATTATCATCAAGAACAACATATTCCTAACAATCTCCCCCAATTTATGACTGATAGAATAACAACCATAAATCAAGAGTCTTGATGATAACAAAAACACTTAAACAAATTACAAATTACAAAAGTAGAAATTGCATTTGAGCTTCATGATTTATTGAAAATTGACTAAACACAAATTAGAAATTCTTACAATACAAGTGCACAGAGCTGCTCCTCTAGCTTGAGCAGATTTATCAACTTTGTCTCTGTGGCCTTGTTTTCTCCCCCTTCCTTGCATTGTTCTCCTTAATCTGAGCTTGGAGCCTTCTGTAGAAAATCTTCTCTTCTTCATCTTGTTCACCCAACTTGGATTGCATGAATCTTAGAGTTTCATTAGATGCCTTTTCCAATTGGTCTTCCATTCTGAAGAATCTTCTGCAGTTGTCCTTGTATCTGAATTCCATCATCCAAAAGGGTTGGAGATGAATTTTCTTTCCTGATTGAGGGACCTTTAGAACCCTGGGAAGTGCATCAGGTTTGTTCCAGCTAGCTTTTATTTGACAAATCTTGGAGACAACCTCAGACTTGGCAGTTTTGGTGAACCCAAAAGCTCTCTTTAAGCATTTGAACACCACAATCAGTGTCTGATAGTCTTCTCCTAGAATTCTGTGCAGAGGCCAGATTCTTTCCCTTCCAACCTTGTAGACAAACATTAATCTCTCTGGTAATTTCTGAGTGGCTGCTATCCCTCTCACTTCTACCAAGTCCTCAAGATATAGGTTTAGGTCAGACTCCTCCTTTATGTCAGTAATGTAGATGAAGTCCTCTGGGTTTGTTGATGGTTTCTCAACCTGTGGCCTCCTCACAAAAACTGGCTTAGCCTTAGAAACCTTCTGTTGTGATTTCTTCTTTGCATCCATCTCAATTAGAAATTTGGGAAAATCAGCTTCATCAAACTCAAAAGGTTCTTCCTTTGGCTCAATTGGTTGATCATGAAAATTAACTGGATGTTCAGGATCACAAGCTAATTTTCCTCCAATACTTTGATTTGAAAAATTTGAAGGCACAGCTGTTATAGAGGCATCTGTTACAGTGTCTTGAGAATCATCCCTATCAAAAGCCAAGTTCCTTTTAGCTCTTGCCTTGGGTTGCCTTGTACTTTTTCTCTTTCCCTTTGCTTCCTCAGCTTCAACCCTAGCTCTTTCTTCTTGCTGTTTTTCTTCTTCATCAAGAGCTTGGGCAACTGCAAGATCTTCCATGCCTGCCCTAGCTGATTCCTCAGCTTTAGCTTCAGCAAAATTTGGGTGACCAGCCCAAACACAAATCTCTTGCCCATTCCTGTAGATTTTTGTTCTTTGATTCCTCACTTCAGGCACATTGCTTTCCTTGCATTTTCTGATAAGTTCACTCAGAACCTTGAGCTCATCTGGGAATGGAGGTGGATAGAATGTCCTAGCAATATTCTTGCCCTTTGGTTTAGCTGGGGATTTTGGAGATAGGCACCTTTGAAATGAAGTTGTGTCCACATCTCTAATACATGAAGTTTGTCCCTTTTCTTTTCTTGGACCAGGAATCACTCCATGTAGAAGAGGTTTTAGATCATAAGAAGAATTAGTCTGTGGCTCCCATTCCGTTGACACTAAGACCATGGCATTCGTTGATGGTGTTGTAGAAGTAGCTTGATCCATTAATGGATGTTTGTTCTTTGCATTTTCAGCTATCTTCTTGATTCTTGCATCTATGCTAGACCATTGTTCTTTTATCTGTTCTGCAAGTTGTAGCCTCATAGATGCCTGTTGAATCAGGTCAATGCCATCCATTTTATCCTTTACTGACTCCCCCATATCTAATGGCTCATGTGGTAAAGAAATGGCTGGGACCATAACTTTTGTGACTTGAATGTTAAGCTCCTTAGATTTCTCCCCCTTTTTGTTATCATCAAGAGTAATGACAGGGAGACCTTGAGCTGCCACTAGCTGAGTCAAAAGTTGAGTTTGCTTCTCCTGTGCCTGCTGCATATGAGTTAATGTGGCTTCCACTTTGTCCACCCTAGAATTAAGAGTCTTCAAAGTAGTTGCCACCTCATTATCCTTGTTGAAGAAAATGTTCATCCTGGCAACAGTGAGAAGTGGGAGTTTTTCATCAAGCCTCCTGGCTGTGGCATCCTTGAGATTGCCAATGGAGTCCTTGATTTCCCTGGCTTCAATCCTTGTCTGCAGCATCTGGAGTCTCTGAATATGTAGAGAATCCATGAGTGCCTTGTAGAATTTCTTTTCAGTGTCAGGTGCAGACTCATGAGCTAAATACGCTTCATTATACTGCCTTGTGATGGAAGCATCCAAACTGTGATGTTCAGGCAAGTCTTGAGAAAGCCATCTTGGCTTAGGAGGCACCACAGAAGTCCCAGTCTGTGCAGTAGTAGCCACATGTAGAACATCATCAAGACTATCCTCATCACTTGAAGAATCATCATATTCAAAACTTCCACCAGCTCTTGGAGACAAATTGGCAAGTGCATCCTTAGCCCTCATCATGGATGCAGTTGTATGAATAAGATTTAGTGACCTTTCTGCCTCCACATTGCCTTATTGAGCCATGATTTGATAGGCTGGCTCATGATGAGTAAAGGTTTCAGGATCCAAAGAAATGCTATCCAGAGTTTGTTGATAATGCTCTTGGAAAGTCAATTCTTTTTCTCCCTCATGAACCTCCATTAACTCACTAGCAATGGCTGGTTCCTTCCTTTCAGCATCTGTAGTCCCTTCTCTCTCTCCACTCTTTTCTTGCATCATGGGCTCCCCATGGCTCACACCTCTCACACCCTCACCTTCACCTATTAAGGTGGAACTCTCAGTCTCTCCTTTTGCCTGGCTAGAAGAAATAGACAGCCTCTCACACACATCCTCTCCTTTTGCCTGGCTGCAAGCCAGCCTCTCATATTCACTCCCTAGAAGTGTCTCAACTACCACTAGATCATCTGCACTAGTTTTGTGAACAACTTGATTTTCAATAAAAGGTGCAGAATGAACTATCAACGGAATGGTAGTTTGAACTGTCAACGGTATGGATACCGTTGATGGAGAAACACTTGTCAACGAAAGAGACTATTTCGCCGATGAAGTCAAGAAGGGATTTTGAGAAAGCGAAATTACAGTAGAATCTGTGGTGATTGATTTTAGAGATGGTTCCACGGATCCTCTTGTAGTTTCAGAAAAAGATGATTGGTGGCCCAACAAATCACTTAACAAGTGATGACCACCAATTTCAGAGTGGGGCTTCTCCAAGAATAGAGTTGGACAATCAGGAATAGATGAATGGATCATATCCACATCCAAAGACTGTGTAGGAGAGTTCTCATCTCTCCCACCTTATCCTTAGGATTTCTTTGATTTTCACCCCTTCCCTCACCACTCACCACACCAGAATCACTCCCCTTAGGTTGTGTAGTGGATTTTACAACAGGTGCCTTTTGAGAAGCACCTGAGGTTGGCTTGGTAGATTTAGACTTTGTGGATTTGGATTTAGTTGCAGGGGCAGGAGCCTGTTGGGTCACTGCTACAGACTCCATTGCAACAATAGAAGTAACAGGAGCAGAACTGAAGTAACATTTAAATTAGCAAGTTGAGAAAGTGTTACCTCAATAACTGGCAGATACACCATTGGGACATCACCATTGTGATTGAGCCTCAGGATGTCTGTTAGCACCCTCTTCTCTTGGACAAAACAGTCAAACCTGGAATTTGGGTTAGAGATAACTAATGGTGTTGGACTAACATGGTTAGCCAACATCATTAGAAATCTAGCATAATAGATATTCTTTTTCCTAGATTTCTTATCTCCTAACTTAGCACCTAGTTCATACATTAATCGAGTGCTAAAGTTATAATACTTATCAGTGAGAAGCATGGTAAGTAAAATCAGAATGGAGTTAGTTAAAACATCAAAATTACTAATTTTACCAGAAAATACTTTAATAAAAGCATCTACTAAATAACTCCACTCCCTTACCAAGCCTCTCCTAATAATTTTACCTAAATTCTCAGTTGGCAAAGAGTAATTTATTGAATTAAGCATGTTAACAATTTCAGCATGAGTTGGTAAAGCTAAGCAATTATTCTCAGGAATGTGAAGACATGCTTGAAATACATCTGAATTGACAATATACTCTTTACCTTGAATGGTGAATTACAAGGTGCAGTTTGTCCCACTATACTCGCAGGAGGTCCAAATCTCCTCTATGATTTCATTGTAGAGCGGAGTGGAGTGAAACATCGCGTAACTGAGTTTGCAATTCCTCAAGAAATCCATCATCTTGTGAAAGATTTTGTTCGGGCTTTCCTTGACAACAAATGGAATGGAGTTGTTCTTCTCGTAAATGAACCCTCCAGCATACATGAGTTTGACTATGGGTGCCATTGTTGAGTGAAGAAAAGCTCGAACTTTGTTTTGCTTTGAGAGAGAAGAAGTAAGAAAGCCTTTGGAAATTTTGAGAGCAAGGTAGAAAAGAATTAAAGAAAACAAAATTTCTTAAATACTCCCCCAAAATTTCTCAAAAATTAAGTCCAATAATAATTATAAATTACTGGATTGGCTTAAAAATCTAACCGTTACATTTAAAGTATTACCATGATTTATACTTACAGGGGTGTATGCATAGATCGTGGTAAAAAGACGTGCAAATTTCAACGGTTCAGATTAAAAGCGCTATATCAACTAATCAGAATTGGGCGTTTAAGGTCCCGTCTATTTCGTTGATAAAGCTGCGTTTCGTTGACATAAAAGGGCTGTCAACGAAACACCCAGAAAAATGCTAAGACTGTCAACGGAATGAGGCATTCGTTGACATAGTAATTTTGACTTAAACAAAATTTCACTTTTTTTCTGAGAAAATAAATGCATAGAAAATCATAGCAAATTTCTGGCTGCATAATAACTTGAAAAAATCTCAAAAATAATTAAGAGAAATTTAGCATACCTAGCTCACTTACTAATCTTGAGAATGTTGATTCATCAAGTGGCTTGGTAAGATGTCTGCAAGTATTGGAATGCCACCGTATGAAGCTTTGTATGGAAGGAAATGTAGGTCGCCTGTATATTGGGAAGAAGTTGGAGAACGAAAAGTTTTAGGACCCGAGCTAGTACAACAAACGAAGGAAAAGATTGAGATCATTCAGAAAAGACTAGTTACGGCACAAGACAGACAACGGAAGTACGCGGACCAAGACAGGAAGGATATAAGCTTTGAAGAAGGAGATCAAGTGTTGCTAAAAGTGTCGCCATGGAAAGGAGTTACAAGATTTGGCAAGAAAGGGAAACTTAGCCCGAGATATGTAGGACCGTTTGAGATATTGAGACGTATGGGAAAAGTTGCATATGAGTTAGCGCAACCACCACACATGGAGCACATTCATAACGTTTTTCATGTTTCGTTGCTTAAGAGATTTAATCCTGATGCAAATCACGTAATCGAATATGAACCTTTTGAGATTCAACCTGATTTGTCTTACGTAGAACAACCTGTAGAGATTCAGGATCATATGGATAGGAAATTAAGGAATAAGATTGTTAAGCTAGTTAAGGTTTTGTGGAGGAATCCTAAAGTTGAAGAATCAACTTGGGAACTGGAGAGCGAGATGCTTGAAAAGTATCCGCATCTATTTTCATAAGGTTAGATTCTGAGGACAGAATCTTTTTAAGGGGGGAAGGTTATAACGACTCAGAAAAACGCTTGTACAGTATTAATATTTAATAATATTTGAGTTCTATGATATGTGAATATTGTGTGAAAGGTAGATATTTGAAAATGTGATAAATAGATGTTTACTTGGTGAATGGTATGGATTAAAATATATGTGTATGCTTTTAAATGCATTTTATATGAATTTCTTATTAAAAATTAGTTCTTTTTGACCTTCCGGGAAT
Source organism: Heracleum sosnowskyi (assembly GCA_030848705.1). Classification (NCBI taxonomy): domain Eukaryota; kingdom Viridiplantae; phylum Streptophyta; class Magnoliopsida; order Apiales; family Apiaceae; genus Heracleum; species Heracleum sosnowskyi. The sequence goes on along the minus strand of CM061235.1, from coordinate 30,018,427 downwards.
TTTATAAAATCATCGGAGACTCTTTTATTGTGAAATCTTTTTCACAACCTTTATTTTATATTCTAGTATTTTCTAAAATTAATGGAGGAATTTAATTTTGACTTTAAGGATTTAAAAACGATTTTATGAGTTAAATGTCATTTATGTGATCAAAACTTTGAAAATTCATATTTAATTCAATTTTGATCATAAAAATATTTTAAAAATATGGGTGAGCTTGTAAATTCGTATTCTTTATTTTAAAAATAAAATCGTGATTTTTAGATATTATCTTCATTTTATTTCGAATTTTAGAAAGGGTATTTATGTTAGTTTTGTTTATTAGAAATCAGATTTTTAATTAGCAAATTACTATTCTACCCCTGGGCTTATAAAACCCCTGCAATCAGTTTGCCCCTTTTGTCACTTGCCGTTCAACTCTCTCTTCTCTCTTTCTCTCGATTTTTCTCTCGGTTAATCCCTCTCTCTCTCGATTTTCTTTTGTAAAATCTCTCTCATTCTCTCAATTATACTGATGATTATATGTATATATATAATCGTGTATGTGTGTGAGTGTATGGTCGTGTGTATATGTGTGTGTATCGGTTTTGCATGCAAAGGATTTTGGCGATTTTGATTTTGATTCAATCCCGAACCTTTGTTTTGTGATGATTCCGTGATAAGGAGATTGTTTGATTTGTATTGGTGAGGTTTGTTGAAGGAAACCCGATTTTCCGGGCACCTCCGAACCATGCCGCCGTCGGCAATGAGCTCCGGCGAGCCGACGGGGACGATGATGATACTTTTGAGTCCAATTTATGTATTAATAGCTATGTTAAGTTACGTTTTTGGTTGCATGTAAAGGAATTGTAATGCATGTGTATATTTCGATTTTTCTCCTTTAGTAAATTCGGTTTGAAAATTGTTTATGTTGGTGATTGATTGATAATTTCAAGTTATAGTCAATGCATGTTGATTAATTGTGTTAAGTTTAGTTAGTTCGAAAATTTTGATGGTTAAAGGTTTTGATTTGGGAATTTTAGGGAAGTTCCAAGTATTGGATTGTTGGTTTATTAGTGTTGGTATTTACTAATTGCATGTATAAGTTTTGGGTAATTTCTTGAAAACATGGGTTCTAGTTTTGATATTGGATGGTTATTTATGGTAAAGATTATAATGGTGGAATGGTTTTGTATAGACATACATCATGCTGAATTTTCCAGAAAACTGTCTGCCCTGTTCTGTTTTGATTGTTTGCATAATGTTGCTGCCTGTTTTAGATAGAGAGCTTAGGATGTCACTGTTCTAAATTGAATCTAGTTTGTGCACGCGCTAACCTTGTGTCAATAGAGTTAAAGAATAAAAAGTTATGCTTGTTTTACTAAACGTTGCGCAGCAGGGATTTTTCTGTGTTTCAGTACCTAGTTTATACAGTTCGTTTTTAATCTAAATAAAGTGTTCTGAAGTTGAAACTTTTATTCTAAGTTGAGTTACTAATCAGGAAGTAGCCTATCAAATTTGGTAATTGTTTGATTATATTTGGATTTATGGAAAATGTTTTAGTAAAGTGTGCTCAGCGGATTTTTCAGCTTTTTTGAGATGAAAACATTGTTGCAAAAGTGTTAAGGATATGGTTGGCATGATCAAATTGATTTAAGGAATACCAAGTGTGGTATCATTTGAAAGATATATTATCATATATATATATGTATAAGGAGTATGTTATGTGTATTTGAATGACGATGTGAGTTTATATGGTTGATTGCCTATTACGTGGTTATAATTGTTTTATGGTTTAACTATTATGTGTTTACGCGCTTAGGATGCGTTGGGTGGTTTAGAGTAAAGGATTAGCATTTGAGAAAGAGCGTTCTAAGATAGAATATATTCTTTTGTAGAATCCAAGGAAGTGGAACTTAGAGAGTTCAAGGAAGTGGGACTTAGAGATAAAGGAAAGACTAATGTGGAGAACCAGTGATTGCTCATTACCCCTTTTTAGCTACTTAAGGCAAGTAATACAAACTTGTTTTCGTATTTCGATTCCATTGTTTCATTTTGACATATATGAATTGTTACCTTGCCTTGATATACCTTTAATTCTGAAAACACTTATTGTTCATTGATAACCCTTATCGTTGTTCATAAATACCATGTTGAACTATATACCATGCATTCCCTTTTTATACCTGAAAGTGAAACCTGTTCATATCCATGCATTCCCTATATACCATGTTAAACCTTGATACCCTGTTCATATCCATGAATTGAAACCTGATTGACCTATGATTCTATAACCTGAATTTGATCATATACTTATGCATTCCCTTTTTATACCTGAAAGTGAATACACCTAACTCTCATTCTAGTACATTTCCAGAACAGACCCGATGATAAATATTTCTGATATTCCACTAATAGAAATCCAGATTGTTTTGATTGAACTTATCTGATTTCCAAAAGACTTCTTTATATCTGAACATGTTTTAAAAAGGAATAAAGTTTAGACCCATTTAAATTCTGATTTATTGTTTCCACGGATTCCTAAGATTGGAGGCGTAAGAGGCCGAGTAACGCCGGTCCAGCACTTTTTAATTATAATAAATGGACTAGGGATGGACTAGTCTAAAGGCCAATGTGTTGCCTAATGGGACCCAATACAAGGACCAGAGGGACTGTGTGTCCGGTATGGGGACTTTACGTGGCTGATCACCCGTATTGTCCGGTGCGTTGTGAAAAATCTCCAAAAATTACTTATTGGTTTTCTTGAAAACAGATATCTTGATAATGAAATTGGTTTACCCTTTGAAATTGCATATTTATGTTATTGTTCTGATAATCCTTTGATATGGATTCTGCTAAAGCCATGCCATATATATTGATATTGGAAACTGCTTCGAAACTGTATATTCAATTCATTATTCTGATAATCCCTTGATACGGATTTTGCTATACCCATGTCATACATATTGATATTGGAACTGTTTCCCAGTGGTTAACTATTTGGACATATTATTACTTGCTGGGCATTTAGCTCATTCTTTTTCCCTATTCTAACCCACAGTTAAGCGAGAAGATGGTACGCACTTTTCAGACAGCTAGGAAGTCTTCCTATAGGGTTGTTTTTGGGATGCCAGCTCAGGTAGGTGATGACCACTGGTAGAAGGTGTTTTGTAAGGAGAGGACATAGAACTTTTAAGTCTTGGTTGTAATAACTTTTGAGACTCATGTTTATGTATTAATGAATTAGATAGTGGATGCTTGTTTCACACCATCAACTGTTGAGATCCATTGGTAGAGTTGGGGTCTAGTCTGCATGTTTATATTATTGTTTATGGGTTTAATATGTATAGAGGTTGTAGTGACTCCCCGATCATGACCCCAGATCGGGAGGGCGTCACAGGTTGGTATCAGAGCGGTCAGTTTTTGGTCACTGAAACAAGCCAGGATTAGGATCCCTATTAATAAAAGATTAGGATCCCTATAAATAAAAGGTGATTAAGATAGTTATGTAAAGAGTAGGAATCTGTTAGGATATTAGATTGATAGATGCTAAGTAGCAACGGTAGGCGTAAGTACTTTCCTTTAAGTTGAGTCTTTAGGATTAAGATAACCTGTTATTATATAAGTATCTGTATCTATATTGTTATCGCAGGAGATGGACGTTATTGGTGGAGACACACCCCCTCACCCATCTATCACATCATCCGACCCTATGCATACTTTGTCTGATCGTGAGGAGGATCCAGTGGAGATAGGTAGTCCTAGTGTTCAGCCCGTTGAGCTACCATTTGGACCTGTACCTGTACCTGTTCAGACTACTATCCCTTGGAGAGCCGCATCTGTTGATTCTCGTATTTCAGTTTTGGGAGATCCTGCACCTATCTTTATTCATGCTCATGTAGACCTTGCTCCCTTGGAGAGCCGCATCTGTTGATTCTCGTATTTCAGTTTTGGGAGATCCTGCACCTATCTTTATTCATGCTCATGTAGACCTTGCTAGAGACCTAGAGACCCTTTCCGGACAGTATGTCGAGCTTCAGGCCCTTGTAGACCAGATGTCTGATGAGGCGGACCGTCGTGTTGCTGTTACTGAGGCGGAATGGGAGGATAGGATTCGTACTGTAGAGGAGACAGCGAGAAAGCGCCTAGCCGAAGGACCCATTACTGTTGATGCTTTAGAGGAGGCCAGGAGAGTGACTAGGATTGTTAGCTGGATGCTGTGTGAGCTGAGAGCTGTTCGTGGCGGACGAGACTAGCTATGGTTGGATTCTGAGAGTGGGACATCTGTTAGAGCACATTGGTTTTAGTATTGATTATTTGCACGGATGACTACTAGTTGTTAGGATGTTTTCCCGTTTTTCTAGTACTAGTAGACAGCATTATATTATCTGCTTTGACATTGGCTTTGCTTTGACTTTATGGGGTGATCATGTACCCTATCATCTATTGTACCTGACTCTTATCTTTATATTATGCACGTACTTTTCTTATACCTTGCTTTAAACTGTTACACCATTTATTGTTAACCTGTTCCTATAATACCTATGTTTACCCTGTTTACCCTGTTACGGAGACAAGCAAGTTATCTAACAATATGGCTAAAAGTTTTAAAATTTTCTTTATGTTGCATACAGTTTTATAAACGTTTTCAAAAAGAGTTTACATTACGGTATATATATGCATATTGTTTCATAAATTGCTTATCTCTTGTCAGAAAAATGCCACCAAAGAAAAAGACTACTGCTTCTACACAACAGACAACCAATACCGAGGCCCAGAACCCGGTAGACCCAACTATAACTCAGATACTTCAATTACTCCAACAACAAACTGCTGCCTTGACTCAACAACAACAACGAAATGTTCAACCTTTGACAACCTTTAAATCATTTCAAGCTGTCCACCCACCTGAATTCAAAGGTACTTTAAACCCTGTTGAGGCAAAATCATGGTTAATCGACATTGAGAAAGCTTTTGCGTTAGTTAAGGTTGGGGAAGATCAGAAAACTGAATTTGCTAGTTACTACTTGAAGGCAGAAGCTAATTTTTTGTGGGAATCTGTGAAGTTAGGAGAAGGAGAAATTACTTGGTAAAGATTTACGGAGCTATTTCAGGAAAAGTATTTACCAAGGTACCTACAAGATCAGTTGGAAGTTCAGTTCTTAGAATTAAAACAAGAATGGATGAGCGTGGCAGATTACGAAGCCAAATTTACTGAATTAGCAAGATTTGCACCTAGGTACGTAGGAGATGATGTTAGTAAGGCTAGAAAGTTTCAGCACGGATTAAAGCCATGGTTAAGGAGTAGAGTTGCAGCTTTTGAGTTGAGAAATTATACTGCGGTAGTACAGAAAGCGATGATCATTGAGGGCGAGAGTGAATTAGTTCAAAAGGAGAAATTTGGAAAGAAACGAAAGTTTGGAGGATCTGAAAGAAACCAAGGTGATGAAGGACAAGGAAGTTCTCAGAATAGAAAAAGGTTTGGAAATCAACCAGGAGGAGATAGGAATTTTCAGAAACAGAGGAGTGGATTTGGAAGTTCAGACAAGAAACCTCAAGGAGGAAAGCCGCCAACTATCACGGGAAAGCCGTCTATACCAGAGTGCAAGACGTGTGGTAAAAGACATTTGGGAATCTGTAACAAGTTGAACATCACATGTTTTAAATGCAACAAGAAGGGACACTATGCTGATGGATGTCCAAGTTCAAAACCAGGAGGATTAACATGTTTCAAATGTGGAAAAGCGGGACATTTTGCGCGAGAATGTAAGGAACCGGTCCAATCTGCTAATGTACTTAGGCTCACTGCACCACCAACACGGTCACAGTCATCTCAACCTCGAGCAAGAACTTTTAATATGTCAATCAATGAAGCAGTTCAGGACAGAGATGTAGTAGCAGGTACGCTTCCTGTGAATTCTGTTAAAGCTAAAGTGTTAATTGATTCTGGAGCAACTAGATCTTTTATATCTGAAAGATTCCTTGATAAATTGAAATGTGAGGTAAAACCATTGGAAAGGACGTTAGTAATAGAAGTGGCTAACCAAGATAGAGTTCCCGTAGACCAAGTGTGTCCTAACTGTAAAATAGAGATCGGTGGATACCTTTTTCATGCGGATTTGATACCATTCAAGATGGGAGAATTCGATGTTATCCTAGGAATGGATTGGTTAGTAGATTGCGATGCACAAATTGAATGTAGGAAAAAGCAAGTAAGATTGCGTGTGGACGAAGATCAAGAAGTGGTGTTTCAAGGTCAAAGACAAACTAGGAAATTCTTAACGTTTATGCAAACGACCCGACTACTGCGACAAGGTTGTGAAGCTTATTTGGCTCATGTTGTGGATGTGGAGAAGAAAGTGTTGAAAATGGAGGAGATACCCGTTGTAAATGAGTTCCCTGAAGTTTTTCCTGACGAACTACCCGGATTACCTCCAGATCGAGAAGTAGAATTTACGATTGATTTGGCACCTGGAACGGAACCAGTATCAAAGGCACCTTACAGAATGGCACCGGCAGAAATGAAGGAATTGGCTACGCAGCTACAAGATCTTTTGGATAAAGGAGTGATAAGGCCTAGTATATCGCCGTGGGGAGCGCCAGTATTATTTGTCAAGAAGAAGGGCGGGAGTATAAGATTGTGTATAGATTATCGAGAACTCAACCAGTTGACTATAAAGAATAAGTACCCGTTACCGCGAATCGATGATTTATTTGATCAACTCAAAGGAGCAGCCTATTTCTCAAAGATTGATTTAAGATCTGGATACCATCAACTGAAGATCAAACCTGAAGACGTTTCGAAGACTGCTTTTCGCACGAGATATGGACATTACGAATTTTTAGTGATGCCATTTGGATTAACTAATGCCCCGGCTATGTTTATGGATTTGATGAACCGAGTGTTTCGAACGTATTTGGATAAGTTTGTGATTGTATTTATTGATGACATCTTGATATATTCAAAGTCTTCGGAAGAGCATGCGGAACATCTAAGGATCGCATTGGAAGTCTTGAGGAAGGAAAAGTTATATGCGAAGTTTTCAAAGTGTGAATTCTGGTTAGAGGAAGTACAATTTCTTGGTCACGTTATTAGTCGAGAAGGAGTGAGGGTAGACCCTGCCAAGATTGAAGCTGTGGTTAATTGGGAAAGACCAAAGACCCCTACGGAAGTGAGAAGTTTTCTCGGATTAGCTGGATACTACCGGAGATTTGTTCAAGATTTTTCAAAGATAGCTACACCGTTAACTGCACTGACTCGGAAGAATGAGAAGTTTGTTTGGACTGAGAAATGAGAGGAAAGTTTCCAAGAGCTGAAAGGAAGATTAGTGACTGCACCAGTGTTAGTCTTACCAGATAATCAAGGAAATTTTGTTATCTACAGTGATGCTTCACACAAAGGATTAGGATGTGTTTTAATGCAACATGGAAAAGTGTTCGCGTATGCTTCACGACAACTCAAACCGCACGAACAGAAGTACCCAACTCATGATTTGGAATTAGCAGCTATCGTGTTCGCGCTGAAAATTTGGAGACATTATCTATACGGAGAGAAGTGTGAAATCTACACGGATCATAAAAGCTTAAAGTATATATTCACTCAGAAGGAATTGAACATGAGGCAACGGAGATGGTTGGAGCTAATTAAGGACTATGATTGTAGTATTAACTATCACCCGGGAAAAGCGAATGTTGTGGCGGATGCGTTAAGTCGAAAGGAGAGATTGAATTTGTTCACAATACCTAAGGAATTGCTTCAAGACTTTGAGAAGTTGAAACTAGAAGTTTATGATTCGGAAGTTACCAACGAAGTTCTCAACGCTATGACGTTTCAACCGGAATTGTTGGAAAAGATACGAAGATGTCAGGAGGAGGTTATGAATCAAGAGATGAACACATTGACTGGTGAAGAGATCTGCACCCAAAAGGATGACCAAGGAGTTTTGAGATTTTCTACAAGGATATGGATTCCAAATGTGACAGAATTGAAGAATGAAATCTTGCGGGAAGCCCATAGTTCACAGTACTCAATTCACCCTGGTAGCACGAAAATGTATCGAGATTTGAAGGAGCATTTCTGGTGGCCGGATATGAAAAGAGAAATTGCCGAATGGATAAGTAAGTGTTATACTTGTCAACGAGTCAAAGCCGAACATCAAAAGCCGAGCGGACTATTGCAGCCATTGGATATTCCTGAATGGAAGTGGGAACATCTTGCAATGGATTTTATTGTTGGATTACCAAGGACAAAAGCTAATCATGATGCCATATGGGTAATTGTAGACCGTCTGACCAAGTCTGCACATTTTCTCCCAATCAATGAAAGATTTTCACTGGATAGATTAGTACAGCTATATCTGAAGGAAGTTGTGACACGCCACGGAGTTCCAGTAACCATTGTGTCGGATCGTGATCCAAGGTTTAACTCCCGATTTTGGAGACAATTTCAAGAATGTCTGGGTACGAAGCTTAAGATGAGTACCGCATATCATCCACAAACTGATGGCCAAAGTGAACGAACAATTCAAACCATTGAAGACATGCTTAGAGCTTGTGCACTGGATTTTAAAGGAAGTTGGGATGAGCATTTACCGTTAGTAGAGTTTTCGTACAACAACAGCTATCACGCGAGTATTGGAATGCCACCGTATGAAGCTTTGTATGGAAGGAAATGTAGGTCGCCTGTATATTGGGAAGAAGTTGGAGAACGAAAAGTTTTAGGACCCGAGCTAGTACAACAAACGAAGGAAAAGATTGAGATCATTCAGAAAAGACTAGTTACGGCACAAGACAGACAACGGAAGTACGTGGACCAAGACAGGAAGGATATAAGCTTTGAAGAAGGAGATCAAGTGTTGCTAAAAGTGTCGCCATGGAAAGGAGTTACAAGATTTGGCAAGAAAGGGAAACTTAGCCCGAGATATGTAGGACCGTTTGAGATATTGAGACGTATGGGAAAAGTTGCATATGAGTTAGCGCAACCACCACACATGGAGCACATTCATAACGTTTTTCATGTTTCGATGCTTAAGAGATTTAATCCTGATGCAAATCACGTAATCGAATATGAACCTTTTGAGATTCAACCTGATTTGTCTTATGTAGAACAACCTGTAGAGATTCAGGATCATATGGATAGGAAATTAAGGAATAAGATTGTTAAGCTAGTTAAGGTTTTGTGGAGGAATCCTAAAGTTGAAGAATCAACTTGGGAACTGGAGAGCGAGATGCTTGAAAAGTATCCGCATCTATTTTCATAAGGTTAGATTCTGAGGACAGAATCTTTTTAAGGGGGGAAGGTTATAACGACTCAGAAAAACGCTTGTACAGTATTAATATTTAATAATATTTGAGTTCTATGATATGTGAATATTGTGTGAAAGGTAGATATTTGAAAATGTGATAAATAGATGTTTACTTGGTGAATGGTATGGATTAAAATATATGTGTATGCTTTTAAATGCATTTTATATGAATTTCTTATTAAAAATTAGTTCTTTTTGACCTTCCGGGAATTTTATAAAATCATCGGAGACTCTTTTATTGTGAAATCTTTTTCACAACCTTTATTTTATATTCTAGTATTTTCTAAAATTAATGGAGGAATTTAATTTTGACTTTAAGGATTTAAAAACGATTTTATGAGTTAAATGTCATTTATGTGATCAAAACTTTGAAAATTCATATTTAATTCAATTTTGATCATAAAAATATTTTAAAAATATGGGTGAGCTTGTAAATTCGTATTCTTTATTTTAAAAATAAAATCGTGATTTTTAGATATTATCTTCATTTTATTTCGAATTTTAGAAAGGGTATTTATGTTAGTTTTGTTTATTAGAAATCAGATTTTTAATTAGCAAATTACTATTCTACCTCTGGGCTTATAAAACCCCTGCAATCAGTTTGCCCCTTTTGTCACTTGCCGTTCAACTCTCTCTTCTCTCTTTCTCTCGATTTTTCTCTCGGTTAATCTCTCTCTCTCTCGATTTTCTTTTGTAAAATCTCTCTCATTCTCTCAATTATACTGATGATTATATGTATATATATAATCGTGTATGTGTGTGAGTGTATGGCCGTGTGTATATGTGTGTGTATCGGTTTTGCATGCAAAGGATTTTGGCGATTTTGATTCAATCTCGAACCTTTGTTTTGTGATGATTCCGTGATAAGGAGATTGTTTGATTTGTATTGGTGAGGTTTGTTGAAGGAAACCCGATTTTCCGGGCACCTCCGAACCATGCCGCCGTCGGCAATGAGCTCCGGCGAGCCGACGGGGACGATGATGATACTTTTGAGTCCAATTTATGTATTAATAGCTATGTTAAGTTACGTTTTGGTTGCATGTAAATGAATTGTAATGCATGTGTATATTTCGATTTTTCCCCTTTAGTAAATTCGGTTTGAAAATTGTTTATGTTGGTGATTGATTGATAATTTCAAGTTATAGTGAATGCATGTTGATTAATTGTGTTAAGTTTAGTTAGTTCGAAAATTTTGATGGTTAAAGGTTTTGATTTGGGAATTTTAGGGAAGTTCCAAGTATTGGATTGTTGGTTTATTAGTGTTGGTATTTACTAATTGCATGTATAAGTTTTGGGTAATTTCTTGAAAACATGAGTTCTAGTTTTGATATTGGATGGTTATTTATGGTAAAGATTATAATGGTGGAATGGTTTTGTATAGACATACATCATGCTGAATTTTCCAGAAAACTGTCTGCCCTGTTCTGTTTTGATTGTTTGCATAATGTTGCTGCCTGTTTTAGACAGAGAGCTTAGGCTGTCACTGTTCTAAATTGAATCTAGTTTGTGCACGCGCTAACCTTGTGTCAATAGAGTTAACAAATAAAAAGTTATGCTTGTTTTACCAAAAGTTGCGCGGCAGGGATTTTTCTGTGTTTCAGTACCTAGTTTATACAGTTCGTTTTTAATCTAAATAAAGTGTTCTGAAGTTGAAACTTTTATTCTAAGTTGCGTTAGTAATCAGGACGTAGCCTATCAAATTTGGTAATTGTTTGATTATTTTTGGATTTATGGAAAATGTTTTAGTAAAGTGTGCGCAGCGGATTTTTCAGCTTTTTGAGATGAAAACATTGTTGCAAAAGTGTTAAGGATATGGTTGGCATGATCAAATTGATTTAAGGAATACCAAGTGTGGTATCATTTGAAAGATATATTATCATATATATATATATATATGTATAAGGAGTATGTTATGTGTATTTGAATGACGATGTGAGTTTATATGGTTGATTGCCCATTACGTGGTTATAATTGTTTTATGGTATAACTATAATGTGTTTACGCGCTTAGGATGCGTTGGGTGGTTTAGAGTAAAGGATTAGCATTTGAGAAAGAGCGTTCTAAGATAGAATATATTCTTTTGTAGAATCCAAGGAAGTGGAACTTAGAGAGTTCAAGGAAGTGGGACTTAGAGATAAAGGAAAGACTAAGGTGGAGAACCAGTGATTGCTCATTACCCCTTTTTAGCTACTTAAGGCAAGTAATACAAACTTGCTTTCGTATTTCGATTCCATTGTTTCATTTTGACATATATGAATTGTTACCTTGCCTTGATATACCTTTAATTCTGAAAACACTTATTGTTCATTGATAACCCTTATCGTTGTTCATAAATACCATGTTGAACTATATACCATGCTTTGTTTAGTTCTTTATCCTTAAACCTTGATACCCTGTTCATATCCATGAATTGAAACCTGATTGACCTATGATTCTATAACCTGAATTTGATCATATACTTATGCATTCCCTTTTTATACCTGAAAGTGAATACACCTAACTCTCATTCTAGTACATTTCCAGAACAGACCCGATGATAAATATTTCTGATATTCCACTAATAGAAATCCAGATTGTTTTGATTGAACTTATCTGATTTCCAAAAGACTTCTTTATATCTGAACATGTTTTAAAAAGGAATAAAGTTTAGACCCATTTAAATTCTGATTTGTGGTTTCCACGGATTCCTAAGATTGGAGGCGTAAGAGGCCGAGTAACGCCGGTCCAGCACTTTTTAATTATAATAAATGGACTAGGGATGGACTAGTCTAAAGGCCAATGTGTTGCCTAATGGGACCCAATACAAGGACCAGAGGGACTGTGTGTCCGGTATGGGGACTTTACGTGGCTGATCACCCGTATTGTCCGGTGCGTTGTGAAAAATCTCCAAAAATTACTTATTGGTTTTCTTGAAAACAGATATCTTGATAATGAAATTGGTTTACCCTTTGAAATTGCATATTTATGTTATTGTTCTGATAATCCTTTGATATGGATTCTGCTAAAGCCATGCCATATATATTGATATTGGAAACTGCTTCGAAACTGTATATTCAATTCATTATTCTGATAATCCCTTGATACGGATTTTGCTATACCCATGTCATACATATTGATATTGGAACTGTTTCCCAGTGGTTAACTATTTGGACATATTATTACTTGCTGGGCATTTAGCTCATTCTTTTTCCCTATTCTAACCCACAGTTAAGCGAGAAGATGGTACGCACTTTTCAGACAGCTAGGAAGTCTTCCTATAGGGTTGTTTTTGGGATGCCAGCTCAGGTAGGTGATGACCACTGGTAGAAGGTGTTTTGTAAGGAGAGGACATAGAACTTTTAAGTCTTGGTTGTAATAACTTTTGAGACTCATGTTTATGTATTAATGAATTAGATAGTGGATGCTTGTTTCACACCATCAACTGTTGAGATCCATTGGTAGAGTTGGGGTCTAGTCTGCATGTTTATATTATTGTTTATGGGTTTAATATGTATAGAGGTTGTAGTGACTCCCCGATCATGACCCCAGATCGGGAGGGCGTCACATGTAGACCCAAAAATTATGTCATCTACATAAATTTGAACAAGTACAGTAGAGCCATTCACAATCCTATGAAAAAGAGTTTTATCTACAGTATCTCTAGTGAAGTGATTCTCAAGGAGGAACTGTGAAAGTGTGTCATACCAAGCTCTAGGTTCTTGTTTCAAACCATAGAGTGCTTTGAGGAGGAAGTACACATATTCTGGAAAATCATCATCTTCAAAACCAGGAGACTCACATACACCTCCTCTTCCAATTCCCCATTCAGAAAAGCACTCTTCACATCCATTTGATAGACCTTGAAATTGGCATGGGCTGCGTAGGCTAGGAAAATCCTTATTGCTTCTAGTCTTGCAACAGGAGCAAAGGTTTCATCAAAATCAATCGCCTCTTCCTGTGAGTAGCCTTTTGCAACCAATCTAGATTTGTTCCTTGTGATTATGCCATTTTCATCCATCTTGTTTCTGAACACCCATTTTGTGCCTATAACACTCCTGTCCTTAGGCTTGGGCACCAGCTTCCAAACTTTGTTTCTCTCAAATTGGTTTAGCTCCTCTTGCATAGCTAAAACCCAATCTGGATCTAGAAGTGCATCCTCAACTTTCTTTGGCTCATCTTGAGACAAAAAGCTACTATATAGACATTCTTCTTGAGTTTCTCTTCTAGTTTGGACTTTTGAAGAAACATCACCTATAATGAGTTCAAAGGGATGATCTTTAGTCCATTTCCTTGAGGGAGGTAGATTATCTCTAGAAGATGTAGCTTCGTGATCATGATTACCTTGATTAGATATTTGTCCCTGAGAAACTCCCCATGAGTTTGTTGTCCCTAAGTGATCATTCCTAGAAGCATTTCCATGATTGTCAACGGTATGCCTACTTTGACTGTCAACGAAATGCTCATTTTGTATGTCAACGAATCCTCCACCATGACTGTCAACGGAATGACCATTTGGTCTGCTAGCAACTATTCTTTTCAATCTTAATGCAGCAATTTCATCTTCACTACTGCTTTCATCTGTGCTAGGCACAACAACTTTAGGCTGTTTCTCAATAGCTTTAACATGATTCACTTGACCTCCTTCCTCATTCTCAAAAGAAAGACTTTCATGGAAACCTTCATCACAAAGACCTTGAATTTTGAGATCATCAAAAACAACATGTATAGATTCCATAACAATGTTAGTTCTGAGATTATAGACTCTGTAAGCTTTCCCTGCTGCATATCCCACAAATATTGCTTCATATGCCTTTGCTTCAAATTTCCCCAAATGCTCAGCTTGATTTCTCAGAACAAAGCACTTGCATCCAAAGACATGAAGAAAATCCAATAGTGGCTTCTTTCTTTTGAGTAGTTGATAAGGGGTCATTCCCTTGGCTTGATTAATCAAAGAAATTTTTTGAGTGAAGCAAGCCGTGTTAACTGCCTCAGCCCAAAAATAAGTTGGTAACTTTGATTCATCTAGCATTGTCCTTGCAGCTTCAATAAGTGTTCTGTTTTTCCTTTCAACTACACCATTTTGTTGTGGTGTCCTTGCTGCTGAAAATTCGTGCAAAATACCATTTTCTTCACAGAACATCTTCATAGTTGAATTCTTGAACTCTGTCCCATTGTCACTCCTAATCCTTCTTACTTTGAAATCAGGATGATTGTTTACCATCTTGATGTGATTGATAATGATTTCACTTGCCTCATCTTTGGAGTGCAAAAAGAAAGTCCATGTAAATCTAGAAAAATCATCAACAATCACAAGACAGTATTTCTTCTTTGAAATGGACATGACATTTACAGGGCCAAATAGATCCATATGAAGCAACTCAAGCTGTTGGACAATTGATGACTCTGTCTTGCTTTTGAATGATGCCTTCTTTTGTTTCCCTTTTTGACAGGCATCACACAAACCATCCTTGGAGAATTCCACCTGTGGAATTCCTCTAGCAAGATCTTTCCTTACCAAGTCATTCATAACCTTAAAAATCAAATGAGACAATTTCTTGTGCCATAGCGAACTTTCATCCTTCCTTGCCTTGCTGAAAAGACAAGTGATGGTGTCTAGACTTGTGCTACTAAAGTCAGCAATGTACACATTCCCTCTTCTGAATCCAGTCATTACCACATTGTTGTCTCCACCTTTAGAAACAACACAGGCTTCTTTTGAAAAAGTAACTAAAAATCCTTTGTCACAAAGTTGGCTGATACTAAGCAAATTGTGCTTTAGACCATCTACCAATGCAACCTCATCAATGATGACATTTTCTCTTGAAATAAAGCCATATCCCTTGGTGTAGCCTTTGCTGTCATCTCCAAAAGCAATACAAGGGCCAGCTCTTTCCTGAAACTCTGTGAGCATGGTAGAATCACCAGTCATGTGTCTTGCACAACCACTATCCAAGTACCAAAGATTCGTTTTGTCTCCCTGCCCACAATAAAACCAAATCAAGTTGATTTTGGTACCCAAGTTTCCTTGGGTCCTGTTTTGTTAGCCTTTGATTTATTCTTCACATCATTTTTCACCTTGGGCTCAGATTGAGTTAAATCAACCTTTACCTTTGGTGTTGATTTCTGAGAGTTGCTCACATTTTCATTCATAGCATGCATATTTGGAGGAACAAGCATGTTATTCACATTCCATGGCATTTGTGGCACATTAAACATATTCATGTATGGATTAGGCACAAATGGCATGTTAGCACATGGATTTTGAAATTGTGCATATGGAGCAAACATATTAGGCATAACAGGCATTGCAGGCATAGAGGCATTCATTGTAGGATTAGGCATTTTCACATTAGTAGGCTTCTTAACAGATTTGCAATTAGCAGATAAATGACTAACACTACCACAATTACCACATGTTTTTCTAGGAGCATACTTATCAGGTGTGTAATTGTTATGTTTGTTAATCCCTACTTTGCCATTCCTGTTATTCTTTTTATTGCCCTTAACCTCAATTTGAATTTTCTCTAACTTGTCTTTCAATTGCTTGTTAGACAAGTGGCCTACATTATCTCTTTCAACAGGCTTCTCAACTTCCTTTGATTTACTAGACTCACCTTGAACAAAGTTCTTGGTGACAGGACCATACTTGTTATTAAGTCTAGTGAGTTCTTTTTTCTTTTTCTCTGTCAACGAAACAGCCTGATCGGTTGATGGTTCATCTGTCAACGAAACCTTGCATTCCGTTGACGTATCAACCTTCAATAAATGATCATTGTTGTTTGTTGACTCTGTTTCTGATTCTAAGGTTTCAACAGCATACCCTAGCTTCTCTTTGTTCTTTTTCCATGATTGCTCACAGAAAGATTCCATACCTTGAAAATTAATGATGTTGGTAGCAACATTCCTGGAATCTTTCCATTTTGCAATCACACTTTGTTCTATTTCTAGTTGAGTTTTAAGAATCTCTTCCCTTTTTAACACTTTCTCAAGTTCCATCTTAGCATCCCTACTAACACACCTCATTTTCTCAAACTCAATGAGTTGTGCTTCTAACATGGCATTTCTATCACTTAAGAGCAAATTGGTCTCTTTAATTCTTGAGTTCTCTTTGGTAAGTGATTTAAGAGTAACACACAAATTATACAGTACAGTAGACATTTCATTAACTGCACTATCACATTCCTCTTTAGAAAGCTCAGAAAGATTAGTGATTGTTACCTGGTTGCTAGAGGAACTTGCTTCCTTCTCATGATTGTTAGCCATTAGAGCCAAGTTGACATACTCAACATCATCATCTGAATCTTCACCATTACCAGCCCAATCATACTCCTGAGACATGAAAGCCTTTTCTTTTTGCTTGAGAAGTTCAAAGTATTTCTTTTTATAATCAACAGGCTCAAATTTCCTGTTGCCCTTCTCAACTTTGGGCTTTCTGCAATCTCCAGCAAAGTGACCAATCATTCCACAGTTAAAACATTTAGACTTAGACTTTTCAATCCAATTATTTTTGCTAGGTTGAAAGTCTCTCCTTGGTGGCCTTGCTGTAAAGCATAATGTAACATAAGATGTAAAAGAGATAACTACAACTCAACAAAGGACAAGACAGACAATAGTATTAACAGAAGCACAGGAATCCAGAATCAAAGAAGAAAAGGTAAACTCAAAAAATCAAAATATGTTATGTATTCTTGAAGTCCATAAACAGGTCACGGAAAGAAGTTCATGAAAATGTTCAAGCCTCAGTGACAGCAAAAGAAACAAGACTTTCAAGACGACAGAAGTATGTGAATGATTTAGGGTTAAGTACCACGGGATTCCAGTGATTTAATCGAAGCAACCAGAACGACAAAGGACGTATCAGCAGCATTGAATTGAAGACATAAAAGAAGAATTGATCAAGTGTTATTCATCTGTGAACCAGACCAGTTGCACTAGGTGACGACACTAAAAAGATCAAGTTGTTTTATCGTCTCAGAAGAAATTGATACAGTCTATTACTTAAACACCAAGGAGCTCAGTGGAATCATTAAAAGATATAAGAGAAGAAAAATGATTCGATAGTTTTTCATTTCAGAAAACTATCGAATGGTATTAAAAAGTGATTCATAGAAAACCAATTTGAGTTAATTTAGTATTCGATAGTTTTGTTTTAAAACTATCGAATGGTAAAATAACTTAAATCATTCGATGGTTTTTTTTAATAAGGAGCAGGTGAAAAGTATTCTTGTTTTACAGGTTGATTTTGAAGATGGACAGCCAGGATTACTAAGAGAATCAATCCTGGCCGTCCATCTTCAAAATCAACCTGTAAAACAAGAATACTTTTCACCTGCTCCTTATTAAAAAAACCATCGAATGATTTAAAAAACCATCGAATGATTTAAGTTATTTTACCATTCGATAGTTTTAAAACAAAACTATCGAATACTAAATTAACTCAAATTGGTTTTCTATGAATCACTTTTTAATACCATTCGATAGTTTTCTGAAATGAAAAACTATCGAATCATTTTTCTTGTCTTATATCTTTTAATGATTCCACTGAGCTCCTGGGTGTTTAAGTAATAGACTGTATCACTTCCTCCTGAGACGATAAAAAAACTTGATCTTTTTAGTGCCGTCACCTAGTGCAACTGGTCTGGTTCACAGATGAATAACACTTGATCAATTCTTCTTTTATGTCTTCAATTCAATGCTTCTGATAAGTCCCTTGTCGTTCTGGTTGCTTCGATTAAATCACTGGAATCCCGTGGTACTTAACCCTAAATCATTCACATACTTCTGTCATCTTGAAAGTCTTGTTTCTTTTGCTGTCACTGAGGCTTGAACATTTTCATGAACTTCTTTCCGTGACCTGTTTACGGACTTCAAGAATACATAACGTATTTTGATTTTTTGAGTTTACCTTTTCTTCTTTGATTCTGGATTCCTGTGCTTCTGTTAATACTATTGTATGTCTTGTCCTTTGTTGAGTTGTAGTTATCTCTTTTACATCTTATGTTACATTATGCTTTACAATCTCCCCCTATTTGATTGGATAGAGTTCGAAAAGCAAATACTTCGAGGATAACTCCACTAACTAAGGAAACATGAAACTACTTAAAGTAAGACATCGTAATAATATTAAATGCATTCTGGATCAGATATATATACATTTCCAGATTTCATAAATAAAAAAACAATAAAACTTTATACAATGAAGTTGTTCCTCTAGTCTGAGCTGATAGTTCTTTTGTTCTTTGCTTCAATCTTCAGTCCATTCCAATCTCACCTTCTTTAATCATTGGATCGGAGTTAGCAGCTTGATAATCAATAACTGATAGATAGTGCAGTGGTTCTCCAGGTTTAAGGATTGCTCCTTGGATGTGTCTTCCAATATATTCAACCTCTTGACCCACTCCAGCCCATAACCATGCAATGTTAACATCTTCCTTGTTTAGCTTTGGCATGTTTAGTAATCTGGTATGCACTTCCAATCCTCTTTCCACTCTTTTCCTATAGTAAGGAACATTCTCCATTAGAAATCTTCTAAGAGTGTATGCTGCTTTGTCCTTCTCCGTTGATGTGAATCCAGTGGATCTAAGATACTTCTCAACTGAGATTAGATAATTGCTTGGGTAGTCCCTCAGTTTGTCCTCAGCCAAATAGCAGATTCTGAACAAGTCATTCGTCATGAATCTAACCATTGGAGGATCTTCAGTAATCTCTGGACCGACTTTCATCAAGATCTCCTTAACATGCTCACGGAGCAGTTCATTTAGCCTTGTCGTCCTTTGAATCTTGATGAGAATAACCTGCAACTCTGTGTATGTCCTCTGTTCTAAAAACTTAGTGGAAATCACAAATGTACCTTTCTCCAGAAAATTTATCAATAGGCTCCAGGCACCATTTGCTTTAACCCCAGCTTTCAGAAAGATCATAGAGTTTCTCAATGCTTTGAAGTAAGTCTGATCTTCAAGATTGGCACTTCTGATGTCCTGAATGATAACTTCCACCTCAGCATTGTCGTTGACTTCTAATCCGTCTTCAACTCCGCAAAAGGTTTTATAAGCCATCTCCCATTCATTACCTTCTTTCTTTTCCAGATCTATCATCTTCTTCCTCCTCACTTCATTATACACCTTGAATCTCTTCAGTTTTTCACTCCTTAGAATTGCTTGTTGTTTCTCTTTCTCAGCTTGCCTGGCATCTACTGCAGCTCTCTGAGCTCTTATTGCTTCCAAGGCAACTTCTTCTTCTGGTGATAGAGAATTTGCTTCTTCTTCCATAATATCCTCCCAGATTGAATGTTTAATGGGCTCTGGATAATATGGCTCATGCTCCTCCTCAATTGGTTGCTCTTGCATGACCTCAAATTCCTCTTCACTCTTCTCTTCTTCCTGTACAAGTTCTTCTATCCAGTACTGTCTGATTGGAATAGCTTCAACCGTTTCCCAAACTCCCCATCCATCCTTAGGCTTCTCTTTCTCCCCTTCTCCAACTTTCTCCCCCTTAGTTGAGGAATCCTCGACGAAAGCATCCTCAACATAAAAGGTAGTAGAAGGATCAGGTTGCTGATTTGAAGGACCAGGTTGGCCAGTTTGTTGGTTCTTCAGCATAGTCCAGATAGACTGTACTCCATCACTTTGATTTTCCATGAAATCCAATAGATCCTTATTCATCTCTTGCATAGAAGCCAGCTTCAGGTCAATGTCATCCAATCTGGAGTTGGTAGTCTTCTCAATCTTGTCCAGTCTCTGGTTCAGCTTAGACTCCACTCTAGAAAGGGTGTTCATTGCATCTTTTACCCTAGCTTGACCCCGGATAACTAGAACGTCTTCTCTCAAAGCTTCTTGTCCTTGCGACAAAGCATCTACTTCATTCATGAATCCATCTTTAAGTTCCTTGACGTCCGTCCTCAACTCGATCAGTTCGTCCATAGCTTCCTTCTTTAAGGAGTCCAGTGCCTGCTTCGTACCTGTTATAGTGCCAGATGCACTGCCAATGACCCTGAATGTTCTTCTGGAATCAGCTGCAGCCAAGTCAACCTTCTCTTGAATAGTCTTTAAAGAAGCATTGGCTTGACTAGAGGAGATCCCTTGGTCAAAGGAAGGTCGCAGTGGAACCTTGAATAGTGGATTTCCTTCTTTGTCACGAACTGTCATCTCCTTGAGGGTAGATTGAACTTGTAACTCTCATTCTGTAGGCAGTAGCTGATCATCTATATTTGGAAGGGTTGGGGTGTCACTCCTCAAGTTTGGCTCTGGGTGTACACTCAACGTTTCAGTGTTTCACTCATTTTTCCTTTCCCACTCAGGCCAGGTGTAAGTGTTTGTGTTTCACTCAATCCCTTTGTGCTAGTTGTACCTGCAGAGGAAAACACCGTAGCCGTCCTTAAGGAGGTCACCGGTGGTGCGATGGGGCTTCGTAAGTCCCCGTCCTTGGATAAACCAAGTTGCTGATCATCCGTAGATGATATATCCTTTGAAGGATCTAGAGTTTGAATCTCTAGGGGGTTAGAAACAGGCTCTATTAACAGCAAAGATCCCGAATTTTCCCCAATAGTCTGTGAAGACTTTACCTCAATTGACTCCTCAATAGTAATTGATTCATTGTCACCGAGTTGCCGATCTGCACCTACGTCAGACCCTTTACCCACGGGATCCAGATATGTTCCATCTGGGGAGGTAGACAATGACCCTTTAGATTTTGCATTTAGGTCAGAGCCTTCTCTCGATGTCTGTGAAGACCCTTGGTTCTTAGAACCTTCAACCAGTGAACCTGACCGTAATATGGTCGGAACACTAGTTGCTTCCATCAATTCTTCCTTACTTAATTGAGCTATTGGTTGAGATTTAGCTTTCGTTAGCGTAGACCAATCAGCATCAGAAAAATCAATAAAGGGCGCTTTGGAAGTTTGAAATAAAGTATCAACAGTTGCCTCGGTTTCTGTTTTTCTCCTTTTAGAGGTAGGCAGAGCTGCTGTTGAAGGGTGTATCTCCTTATGTGGTGCTGCTAAGGCATTATCTCCCTCTACACTCACGGATGTCTGAATATTGGGTATAGGAGGGGAAGGAGGTACGTTTATGGTTTCATTTGGTTCTTCCAAAGGCTCTTCGACCGTGGTTAGAGGTTGTGGGTTTGCAACCTCCTGGTCTGGAATGGCCACTGAGGGCTCTGGATCAACATCCATTGGTTCAGGTGCCATTTCAGGTTGAGGTGGAGGAATATTACCTTCAATTACCTGTTCTCCTGGGGGTAGAAGTGGTAGGGGCACCGTTCTTAGATAGTCTGTGAGAACAGTGGGTACCCCTGGAAGATAGTTGTTCTTCCTTATGAGAGCGGTTATTGCATTGCTCTTCATTCTCATGCACTCCTGGTTGGCTTCACCTTCAAATATCTCCCGTTCATCATCTGTTAAGATATCATTGAGAATTAGCTGTAGGAACCTAGGATAGAAACAAAGCACATCATCAGTTATGCATGTTCTTTCATCCAGTGGTCCCATGCACAGAATGACTTGATCGATCAGTAGCCTTCCTATGTTAATATGCCTATTGTTCGAAATGGCAAACCCTATCTTTTGAAGAAATAAGGGAATACCATGCAGATTTGTTAGCTTGGCAGTAAAAACATGGATTAGGGTATGAAAGAAAAAATTCCATGGCTTTGTCAAATAATGCTTAAGGAACTCTCCCACAAAGAAGTTAGGTTGTTGACTTCTTATGAGAGTGAAGAAAGCATGTATATCCTCAGTCGTGGGATCCGGAACAAGGTTTTCTGTAGGAAAATGTAGGATTCTATTAAAATCATGTTCCGTCACCCTTATTGTTCTGCCCCCTGGCACAACAAAACTGAAGGACCTTACGTTATTCTCAGTTGTATCCGTGGCGGTTGTGTACAATGCAGTCAATTGATCGATACAAAGGACCACAGGAGTACTCAAAGAATATGCCACTAACGAACGTGTGTTCAAAAACTCTGCCCATGCACGAAACTGTAAGTTCGTAATGGCTTGCAGATTCTGAAACGAGACATGATTAGTTTTGGTTACGATAAATTCTCCGGCCATTTTAAATCAAATTTCCAGAAAATTAATTTTTTAAAACAAAACTAATTTTATAATTAATTATTTCTAATTAATTAATCCTTAAAACAAAATTACCCTTTTTCTTTTGCAACCACACAAATTCGATCACTATTTCTTTTGAACCCTAATTCTTAACTTTCAAATAATCACTAAACACTCAAAGAAATTAACTGATAAATCACTTAATTTCCTAAAGTTGAACACAGTTAACAATAAGACTAAAATCAGAAATACTTCGATGGTTTCTTTGATAAACAAGAACAGAACACTTCAATTGACCAAAAACACACAAGTTTCACCGTTAAATGAATTCACTGTGGTAAATAGTCAATTTGCACGGTTAAAAATCAAGAAACTGTCGAAGTTGATGTTCTTCTTTGTGTATGTATATATATATATATTGTAAGTATAAACGTTCTTGCTTTTTCTTTAGATCTGTAAACTGATAAAGAAATCGATTAAGGCAAGCTTTTATACTAAATGAAACTGACAGGGGTAAAAATGTCATTTAACTGTTCGATAGATTTTTAAATGAACTCTCGATGGTTTTATCAGAGGGGCAAGAAGGTCTATTTTCATTCGATAGTTTTGAAAAACTATTGAATATTAAAAGGATAGAATGCAAACAGACTTTCTGAAAAAAAAACATCGAGGGTTTTTTGCTTGTATAGAACAAAAAACTATCGAACCATTTTATGAAAAACTATCGAAGATTTGAATTATAAAAAGAATTAAATCTTCTTCGATAATTTTCACTAGAATTTCAAAATCCATCGAGAATTTAAATATTGAATTAATTAAATTCACTTCGATAAATTTTAAAAGTATTCTAAAAAACTATCGAGAATTGTTTTCGATAGTTTTTCTTTTCCTTTTCAAAAACTATCGAAAATTAATTTTGATAGATTTATCTATGTACTTGAAAAACTATCGAATTTCCTAAATTCGATATTTTTGCTTCTTTCCAATTTCTAAAACCTGTTCATTTTCTAAAAATCAGTTCTTTTAATTTTCTGTCAAATTTTATTTTGAATAAATCTTTTAAAATTTACCAAAATCAATTGTTAACAGAAAATTCACAATTTTCTTAGAATAAAATCAACTAAATATCATTAAATGATATTAATCAATTAAAATCCAATAAATTATGCTGCATTAATCTATAATGTTAAAAACAAAGTAAATTAATTCAAATTAAATACATGCTTGAATATTTAGAACAAATATTAGCACTTAAATAATTTTTAGAATTAATAACCAATTAAATCCCAGGAGATATATCATCCATAATTATGACATAAAATTAGTACAAAAATCCTAACTACGAGAATTGCTCCAGAAAATAAATTCACGAGTCCTAAGGATATGGAAATTCTTAAACTCATGTATTTACTAGGACTATCTGCAGTTACTGACTTCTAATCAGAATCAATTAGAAAGATTTAACATCCCAAGTTCACCAACCAGCTTATTGAAAGTGGATTCATCAAGCGGTTTAGTAAAGATGTCTGCAATTTGACCCTCTGTGGGTACAAAATGTAACTCCACAGTTCCATTCATGACATGATCTTGGATAAAATGATACCTGATGTCGATGTGCTTCGTCCTCGAGTGTTGCACTGGGTTGTTTGAGATTGCTATGGCACTTGTGTTGTCGCAAAATATTGGAATCTTTGTCAACAAAAGCCCATAGTCACGGAGTTGGTTTCTCATCCACAAGATCTGAGCACAGCAGCAATGTATTCAGCCTCAGCTGTTGATGTGGACACTGAATGCTGCTTCTTGATGTACCAGGAAACTAACCTTCTTCCAAGAAACTGACAGCTTCCTGAAGTACTCTTCCGATCAATCTTACAACCTGCAAAATCAGAGTCTGTTTATCCAATAAGATCAAATCCTGTATCTTTAGGGTACCAAATTCCAAGATTTGGGGTCCCCTTAAGATATCTAAATATTCTCTTAACAGCTATTAGATGAGATTCTTTAGGATCAGACTGAAACCTAGCACACAAGCATGTTGCAAACATTATATCTGGTCCACTTGCAGTGAGATAAAGTAATGAGCCTATCATACCTCTGTAGCCTGTGATGTCAACCTTCTTACCAGTTTCATCCTTATCAAGCTTAGTGGCAGTTGGCATAGGAGTCTTTGCTGTAGATGAGTCTTCCATTTGATACTTCTTCAGAAGATCTTTAATGTACTTGGACTGACAAATGAATATACCATCTTGTTTTTGGTATACTTGCAGTCCAAGAAAGAATGACAATTCACCCATCATGCTCATTTCATACCGACTCTGCATTAACTTAGCAAATCTCTTGCATAGATCATCATTAGTAGAACCAAATATTATGTCATCAACATATACTTGCACCAATATCAAATCATTTTTATGCTTTTTGACAAAGAGAGTTTTGTCTACGACACCTCTTGTAAAATCATTTTCAAGTAAGAATTCAGAGAGAGTGTCATACCATGTCCTTGGAGCTTGTTTGAGTCCGTAGAGAGCTTTGAATAGAAAGTACACAAAGTCTGCCAGTTTTGAATCCTCAAAACCTGGAGGTTGTTCCACATACACTTCTTCTTCTAACTCCCCGTTCAGAAAAGCACTCTTCACATCCATCTGATATACCTTGTAATTGGAATGTGCAGAAAATGCCAGAAACATTCTGATGGCCTCAAGTCTTGCTACTGGTGCATAGGTTTCATCATAATCAATTCCCTCTTCTTGAGAGTAACCTTTAGCAACTAGTCTGGCTTTGTTTCTCGTTACAATGCCATCTTCGTCCAACTTATTTCTGAATACCCATCTTGTTCCAATAACAGATTTTCCCTTAGGCCTGGGTACCAGCTTCCAAACTTTCTACCTTTCAAACTGATTGAGTTCCTCTTGCATAGCAATCACCCAATCTGGATCATCTAGAGCATCTTCAACTTTCTTAGGTTCTGTTTCTGAAAGAAACCCAAAATAGTGACATTCATTTTGTGATGTTCTCCTAGTTCTCAATCTTGTGTCCGGATCACCAATGATCAAGTGAAAGGGATGATCTCTATTCCATACCCTTTGTCTTGGCAGATGCGATCTTGGTGATTTTCCTTGTTCTAGATGTTGTGGAGTGTGACTAGTTGATCCTTCTCCTGCTCCCCCTGAGTTGTTGACGGTTTGATCTGTTGATTCTGAAGATTGACTAGTGGATCCTGTAGAATTTTGAGGATCTCCACTTTGGTCACCACTTTGTCCAGAATCATTATCATTATGATTATCATTAATAACTGTAACAACTTCAGGTACTTCTTCATTGTCAGAGAGATCTCCTGATAGATTTTCAAATACCAAGGATTCAGAGTTCTCTCCAGTTTGCAGGCCTGGTCTTTTGGTGTCGTCCGATGTTACATTAAATCTTTCCAACACCTTCTTATCTTCAATCACATATACCCTGAAAGCCTTAGATTCCAGATAATAGCCCAGAAAAATGTCTTCATCTGCTTTGCCATCAAACTTGCCAAGATGTTCTCCATCTTTAAGTACAAAGCACTTTGCACCAAACACATGAAAGTACTTCAGTGTTGGTTTCTTTTTGGCCATTAACTCATACGGATTCTTTTCATGATCTTTGTTGATCAGGGTTCGATTCTGAGTGTAGCAAGCTGTGTTCACTGCTTCAGCCCAAAAGTAAGTGGGAAGTTTTGATTCACTCAACATGGTCCTTGCTGCTTCAACCAAGGTCCTGTTCTTCCTTTCCACTACTCCATTCTGTTGAGGAGTTCTTGGTGCTGAAAACTGTCTTGATATTCCTTTCTCTGAGCAGAAATCATTAAGAACTGCATTCTTGAATTCAGTTCCATTGTCTGATCTGATTGTCCGCACAGGTAGCTTAGCTTCCACTTCTATCTTCTTGATGTGATCAATGATTAGTTGTGTTGCTTCATCCTTTGTTTGTATGAACAACACCCACGTGTACCTGGAGTAGTCATCCACCATCACCAATGCATATCTATTTCTTGAAAGTGACATAACATTGACTGGACCAAATAAATCCATATGAATCAGCTGTAATGGTTCAGTAATGCTTGTCATTCCTTTGATTCCATGTGATGCTTTCTTCGACTTCCCTTTTTCACATGCTTCACATAGTCCCTCCTGATTGAATTCCATTAGGGGCAACCCTCTCACTAACTCTCACTTTACCAAAGAGTTCATAGTTTTGAAGTTCAGATGTGAGAGCTTCTTGTGTCATAGCCAACTTTGTTCTGAAGATGCCTTTGCATAGAACATGTAACTTCTCCTTCACTGGTAGAACTTAAGTCAGCTATAAACAAATTTCCTTTTCTCACTCCCAGTAGAGTAATCTTCTCATCCTTCCTGTTGGTGATCAAGCACTTGTCCTTTCTGAAATCTACATTGTAGCCTTTATCACAGAACTGACTGATACTTAGAAGATTGTGCTTTAATCCTTCAACAAGAGAGATGTTTTCAATGATGACATTTCCAGCTTTCAATTTACCATATCCCGTAGTGAATCCTTTGCTGTCATCTCCAAAGGTTACAATCGGGCCGGTCTTCTTAACCACCTATGTAAGCAGGGACTCTTCACCTGTCATGTGTCTAGAACAACCACTATCCAGAATCCACACAACCTTTGAGCTTTTAACCTTACCCTGCAATCACAGATTGATTAAGCGGACTTTGGTACCCAAAATTGTTTGGGTCCTGAAGGTTTAGATGGTTTAACAGGAGTAACATTCAATTTAGTCTTACCCTGTTTGATATTCATAGTATCTGTGGATTTAACATTAACAGTGCTATTGCTACTATCATTCATCAACTTAAAATAAGCATGCATGATGTTGTACTTACATAGCAAACACTCTTTCTTTCCACAGGGTTCATGAAGATCAGGCATGTCAGACATGTTATGCATTTCAGAAGTAATAGCAGTTTCTACTTTAACCATTTTACATGCATGTGTAAGGTGTCCAGCAGAATTACAGAGCACAACTTCCTAGATGCAATGGGAGAATATGGAACCATTTCCTGATTAACAATCTTCTTCTTCCCATTCCTGTTCTTTTTAACATTACTAACTACGTCACCTACTTCAGTTTTAGGTAAATCAGGTTTAGGTAACTCATTTTTTACTGATTTCCTAGGCAACTTAGTCTTTACCTCTTTTTCCTTCAACAAATCCTCCTCAAGCAATTCTTGTCTTATGAAAAGGTCATCCTCATGAAAGAGTGGTGGAAAAGGCTTAACAAAAACTGGACAATCAACATTCTTAAGAACATGTGGGGTATTCCTTTTGACAACTGAAGGTGTCACAAGGAATTCCAGTATCTTCTTACCAGCTTTCTTGTCATAGTCAAATCTTATAGCAGTTTTATTCCCTATGGCCTGAGTATCAATGATCTCCTTAGCAATCAGGGCGGAATTCTTAAAAGCATTCAGCTTCAAATCTAAATCTGAAATCTGCTTCCTGAGGATAGTCTCTATCTCAGCATTACACTTGACCTTGTTCTCTAAGTACGCATTCTTTTGCTTAAGATCTTCTAATGTTACAGCTACAAGCTCTAGTTATTCATTTTTAGATTCTAACTTTTTAATCTTAAGAACTAGTTTATCATTTTCCATTTCTGATGCTAGCATGCTTGTGTGTACATTAAACAATTCTACACTAAGATCTTGCACAGTTTTCTTGTACTCAGAATTAGACATATCAATTGTAGTTATGATAGGTACCTGAGATGATTGTGGTGATTCCTCTGAAGAGTCAGCCATTAGAGCAACATTTACATATTTCTCCTCTTCATCTGAATCAGTATCATCCCAGTGCTTTCCCTCTGCTATATAAGCTTTCCCTTTCTGCTTTCCAGAGAATGCCTCCAATTTCTGTTTAAGCTTGGCATTCTTTTTCTTCAACTCATCATAAGAATCCTTCTTTCCATAGACATCTTTAATGTCTCTCGCTTGACGAGGCTTCCGGCATTCAGTGGCGAAATGCCCTAACTCATTGCAGTTGTAGCATCTTGATTTGCTTCTATCAATCATGCTAGTCTTGTAGCCTCCCTTAAAGCCTGTACTCGGTGTATAATTGCTCTTCAGGAATCTGTTGGTTGAACCCTTGAACTTGTACTTAGGGTTTCTCTTGAAACGAATGTGACTAAACTTTGCAGCTAAGTACGCCATGGTTTTGTCTTCCATTTGCTCAAGCTGTTCTAGGGTGTAGTAATCACTTTCATCAACACCCAGATTCACAGAATCCATTTCTGCTTCTATTATCACCTCATTTCCAGCTCTAGGGGATTGAACCTGAATCTTAGAAGTTATTGGTTCATCCACTACAAGTGCTGCTGATCTCACAAGTGCATTGTGCTTGCTGTCCACTGTCCCTGATCCGTAGATTATCACTCTTTGTTCCTGTTCCATCTCATAGGTCTTCAACTTCCCATAGATCATCTCTAATGACATCTTTGTGAAGTCAATTCTTTCCCTTATGGATGATGACTTGTGTTCTACATGATGGGGCAGCGTCATCATGAACTTCCTGTTTGATTCTCTCAGTGGATAGGTCTTTCCTTTCATTGCCAATTCATTGAGGAGTTTAGTATATTTCTCAAAGACCTGAGTTATACTTTCTCCTGGCAGAGACCTAAACGCTTCGTATTGAGAAGTCAGGATGTCCAATCTGTTTTCCTGCACGTCTTCAGTTCCTTCCATTATCAAGTTAATGGTATCCCACATATGTTTCCCGCTTGTACAGTTCATCAACTGATAGCTCATTTCCTTGTCTGCGGAGTCCGCCAATATCAACATTAAACCTGTGTCCAATCGAATCAGTTCTTTGTCAGAATCTGTATACTCAGTAATATCCTTAGGTTGGGTGCCTGGAGGAATCCTGCTACCATCAGGGGCTGTAGATTCATTAACTGATTTCATTGGTACATATGGTCCGTTTTCTAATATGCCCATATACAACGGATTAGATGCCTTGATAAATAACAACATCTTCATCTTCCACAA
This sequence comes from Heracleum sosnowskyi, assembly GCA_030848705.1. Taxonomy (NCBI): domain Eukaryota; kingdom Viridiplantae; phylum Streptophyta; class Magnoliopsida; order Apiales; family Apiaceae; genus Heracleum; species Heracleum sosnowskyi. Next base: position 29,989,076 of record CM061235.1, on the reverse strand, counting down.
ACCGAAATCATCTCTAGTAAACGGGGGAACTTTAATACCAGCGGTTGTCTTTGGAGCACTCATGGTTTCTGAAAATTTCAAATTGTTTAAAATTAAAGAAATTCCAATTAAATGAAAAATTTTGAAAGTTAAAAAATTTGCTTCGAATTTTCACGCTACGTTTGATTTTGGTCTCATTCACCGGATCTGATTTGTATATCAATCAAGTAGCTCTGATACCAATTGTTAGGTCCAAAGTATCGTAGAAGGGGGGGTTGAATACGATACTCACAAATAATTCAATTTCGTTCGCGGATAAATCATTCAGTTCTATAACGAAATCAAACACACCAAACCAAATCAAGTTTCGGGGAATATATATTTTTATAAATATAAACCTCGAGGGGTGATACAATTTCTAATCTGTAGATTAGCTTCAATGAGTTCTAAGTTATCCACAATCAATACAATGATAGAGTTCCAGCAAAATTAATGATCTTAGTTTTTCCTCTATCTTAGTAATTGCTTCTGTGATATAACTCGACTGAGGAAGACACTGCCTCTCTCTTAGTAATTGTAGTCTTTAGTTTTGAAAACTATCGAACTAGGAATGAAGGAATCAATCCTGGCCGTCCATCTTCAAAATCAACCTTTAAAACAAGAATAATTTTCACCTGCTCCTTATTAAAAAAACCATCGAATGATTTAAAAAACCATCGAATGATTTAAGTTATTTTACCATTCGATAGTTTTAAAACAAAACTATCGAATACTAAATTAACTCAAATTGGTTATCTATGAATCACTTTTTAATACCATTCGATAGTTTTCTGAAATGAAAAACTATCGAATCATTTTTCTTGTCTTATATCTTTTAATCATTCCACTGAGCTCCTGGGTGTTTAATTAATAGACTGTATCACTTCCTTCTGAGACGATAAAACAACTTGATCTTTTTAGTGTCGTCACCTAGTGCAACTGGTCTGGTTCACAGATGAATAACACTTGATCAATTCTTCTTTTATGTCTTCAATTCAATGCTTCTGATAAGTCCCTTGTCGTTCTGGTTCTTCGATTAAATCACTGGAATCCCGTGGTACTTAACCCTAAATCATTCACATAATTCTGTCATCTTGAAAGTCTTGTTTCTTTTGCTGTCACTGAGGCTTGAACATTTTCATGAACTTCTTTCCGTGACCTGTTTACGGACTTCAAGAATACATAACGTACTTTGATTTTTGAGTTTACCTTTTCTTCTTTGATTCTGGATTCCTGTGCTTCTGTTAATACTATTGTCTATCTTGTCCTTTGTTGAGTTGTAGTTATCTCTTTTACATCTTATGTTACATTATGCGTTACAACAACTAATCATTGATCACATCAAGAAGATAGAAGTGGAAGCTAAGCTACCTGTGCGGACAATCATATCAGACAATGGAACTGAATTCAAGAATGCAGTTCTTAATGATTTCTGCTCAGAGAAAGGAATATCAAGACAGTATTCAGCACCAAGAAATCCTCAACAGAATGGAGTAGTGGAAAGGAAGAACAGGACCTTGGTTGAAGCAGCAAGGACCATGTTGAATGAAGCAAAACTTCCCACTTACTTTTGGGCTGAAGCAGTGAATACAGCTTGCTACACTCAGAATCGAACCCTGATCAACAAAGATCATGAAAAGACTCCGTATGAGTTAATGGCCAACAAGAAGCCAACACTGAAGTACTTTCATGAGTTTGGTGCAAAGTGCTTTGTACTTAAAGATGGAGAACATCTTGGCAAGTTTGATGCCAAAGAAGATGAAGGCATTTTTCTGGGCTATTCTCTGGAATCTAAGGCTTTCAGGATATATGTGATTTAAGATAAGAAGGTGTTGGAAATCTTTAATGTAACATTTGACGACACCAAAAGACCAGGCCTGCAAACTAGAGAGAACTCTGAATCCTTGGTATTTGAAAATCTATCAGGAGATCTCTCTGATAATGAATAAGTACCTGAAGTTGTTACAGTTATTAATAATAATCATAATGATAATGATTCTGGACAAAGTGGTGACCAAAGTGGAGATCCTCAAAATTCTACAGGATCCACTAGTCAGTCTATAGAATCATCAGATCAAACCGTCAACAACTCAGGGGGAGCAGGAGAAGGATCAACTAGTCACACTCCACAACATCTAGAACAAGGAGAATCATCAAGATCGCATCTGCCAAGACAAAGGGTATGGAATAGAGATCATCCCTTTCACTTGATCATTGGTGATCCGGACATAGGAGTGAGAACTAGAAGAACATCACAAAATGAATGTCACTATTCTGGGTTTCTTTCAGAAACAGAACCTAAGAAAGTTGAAGATGCTCTAGATGATCCAGATTGGGTGATTGCTATGCAAGAGGAACTCAATCAATTTGGAAGCTGGTACCCAAGCCTAAGGGAAAATCTGTCATTGGGACAAGATGGGTATTCAGAAATAAGTTGGACGAAGATGGCATTGTAACGAGAAACAAAGCCAGACTAGTTGCTAAAGGTTACTCTCAAGAAGAGGGAATTGATTATGATGAAACCTATGCACCAGTAGCAAGACTTGAGGCCATCAGAATGTTTCTGGCATTTGCTGCACATTCCAATTACAATTTATATCAGATGGATGTGAAGAGTGCTTTTCTGAATGGGGAGTTAGAATAAGTGTATGTGGAACAACCTCCAGGTTTTGAGGATTCAAAACTGGCAGACTTTGTGTACTTTCTATTCAAAGCTCTCTACGGACTCAAACAAGCTCCAAGGACATGGTATGACACTCTCTCTGAATTCTTACTTGAAAATGATTTTACAAGAGGTGTCGTAGACAAAACTCTCTTTGTCAAAAAGCATAAAAATGATTTGATATTGGTGCAAGTATATGTTGATGACATAATATTTGGTTCTACTAATGATGATCTATGCAAGAGATTTGCTAAGTTAATGCAGAGTCGTTATGAAATGAGCATGATGGGTGAATTGTCATTCTTTCTTGGACTACAAGTATACCAAAAACAAGATGGTATATTCATTTGTCAGTCCAAGTACATTAAAGATCCTCTGAAGAAGTATCAAATGGAAGACTCATCTACAGCAAAGACTCATATGCCAACTGCCACTAAGCTTGATAAGGATGAAACTGGTAAGAAGGTTGACATCACAGGCTACAAAGGTATGATAGGCTCATTACTTTATCTCACTGCAAGTAGACCAGATATAATGTTTGCAACATGCTTGTGTTCTAGGTTTCAGTCTGATCCTAAAGAATCTCATCTAATAGCTGTTAAGCGAATATTTAGATATCTTAAGGGGACCCCAAATCTTGGAATTTGGTACCCTAAAGATACAGGATTTGATCTTATTGGATACACAGACTCTAATTTTGCAGGTTGTAAGATTGATCGGAAGAGTACTTCAGGAATCTATCAGTTTCTTGGAAGAAGATTAGTTTCTTGGTATAGCAAGAAGCAACATTCAGTTTCCACATCAACAGCTGAGGCTGAATACATTGCTGTTGGAAGCTGCTGTGCTCAGATCTTGTGGATGAGAAACCAACTCCGTGACTATGGGCTTTTGTTGACAAAGATTCCAATATTTTGCGACAACACAAGTGCCATAGCAATCTCAAACAACCCAGTGCAACACTCGAGGACGAAGCACATCGACATCAGGTATCATTTTATCCGAGAGCATGTCATGAATAGAACTGTGGAGTTACATTTTGTACCCACAGAGAAACAAATTGCAGACATCTTTACTAAACCACTTGATGAATCCACTTTTTCAAAGCTGGTTGGTGAACTTGGGATGTTAAATCTTTCTAATTGATTTTGATTAGAAGTCAGTAACTGCAGATAGTCCTAGTAAATACATGAGTTTAAGAATTTCTATATCCTTAGGACTCGTGAATTTATTTTCTGGAGCAATTCCCGTAGTTAGGAGTATTGTACTAATTTTATGTCATAATTATGGATGATATATGTAACAGCCCCAAATCCGGGGTCAGGGATTTAGGGTTGTCACAATCCATGTACTCCTTGCCTTACCTGTAATACTCACACCATTCATAATTTACCTGTTCATGACCCCACAACATATGTCTCTCACACACACACACACAGGTTAGAGTCTCAGAAACGACACAATACAACAATTGCGGAATAAATAACTTTTATTACAATACCCAAATGTCTTTTGAATCTGTTACTGATACAATTTCTAAGTATTGTTACATTACCAACTTAGCCTTCTGATGCTCATAATCCTCTAATACCATTCATGTCTATACATAAGTTGAATACCAAAAGCCGTAGCCTGATTCGATTGGTTCGTACTACTCTTCGGGATCACTGCTAGAAAATGTTTATGGAAACGCCTTGCGAGGTATGTGCCGTCCCATTGGCATCCTGCTTCGCTGCTATATAATATATATAAAACAATAGCAAGAGTGAGCGATAGCTCAGCAAGGTAATAAAAATATGGCATAATCCTGCCTTTAACTTAACCCAGAATAATGCGGGTATAAGACAATAATTTGTCAAAATATCTCGATACTGAAATTATTTCCTTATCGGAATGTATTCCCAAAAACAGTACCATTAATGTACTTCAAATATCATTTCATAATATTTCTGCAAGCTTTTGCTATATTATGAACAAAGTTCTAGTATAATATAAAAGATAAGGTTTCAAAGTAAACCAATATAACTCTTCCAAAAATATCTGCTATGTAAGCAGAATATCAACACATAACTTAAAAGAAGTTATAAGATGATTCAGTATAAACAACTCCCTTACCATAACTCATGTTATGTAAGGTATCCACAGAGTCATATGATATAAAAGAGGAAGTTACGAGGAAAATTAATATAATATTTCCGTAACCCAAAATCCACTTAGGCATATATACCCTTAATCAGGTTTTATCAGAGTCATACTCATAAAATAAAAGATGAAGTTGCAAGAATTTATTGACACTTCATTTCTAAACACTTTTCGACCCCCTGCCAACACGATTGGTTCATCTCCCAAATACATGTTGCAGGAATATCCAAATTGGATGATGAACTAATACTGGAGTTGCTACCGCGTCCGCTGTGCCTAACCTTGCTATGATCAGTAGCAGGTCGCACCGCTCAAATAGTTTTCTACATGTAGATGGAAGTATCACGACGGCCTGACATTGTCTACCGCCTTACTGTGACCTCCCGCCCATTTGGGGCAATAAAAATTTGGATGGGCCCACGCAACTTGACCACTTACACCACTCCTAGTTCAGATGAAATCCATGACTCTGAAACGTAAAGATCGTCCTCCTTTCCCCAAGTGTAACACTTGTTGATACGACTCCACTAAGTAGTTATATCTAGGTTGGAAAGGAAGATTCTCCAATATTTCCCAAGCTATTGCTTGTTAATGGATATCGACTTGTTCCAGGAATTTACCCCTCGATTGTTGAGGTGGTAATACAATATTTGACTTGCAGCAATTACAAAGCTTTGAAAAATATCTGTCCCCTGACAGTTTTTGAGTTGAGAGTTTAAAAAGAGTAGCAGTCACTTAAATCAGGTTTCCCATATTTTTGATAGTTGAGCGAGCATTTAAATCCCCCTTTAAAGGACAGATTTAAATGGAAAAACATTATTTTGGGAACCTCTTTTTGATTTGAAAATAATTACTAATATTTACTACATAAGTAACCTTAAACGAATATTTGAAAATAATATTCATTAAGTAAGCAATCCTCAAATGAATATTTGAAAATAATATTCATTAAATAAATAATCTTCAAATGAATATTTGAAAATAATATTCATTAAATAAATAATCTTCAAATGAATATTTGAAAATAATATTCATTAAATAAATAATCTTCAAATGAATATTTGAAAATAATATTCATTAAATAAATAAATAACCCTCGAATGAGTATTCAAAACTAATATTCATTAAATAAATAAATAATCTTCAAATGAATATTCAGAATAACATTCATTAACTAATCCTCAAATGGAAATAATATCCTTTAAGTCAATAATCCTCCAATGAATACAAATAATATTCTGTAAGTCGATAATCCTCAAATGAATATTAATAAATAATATTCTTAAAATGAATATTAATAAATAATATTCTTAACGTCAATAATCCTCAAATGAATAAATAATATTCTTAAATAAAATAATTAATCCTCAAATAACGGTTACCCGATATCTTTATCGGAAAATAACCTTTCACATATACCGAAATATAATTACTTCTGATCTTTAGAGAAAATCACCCGCCCTTATCCTAGGGCATTATATACAAAACTGGCTTATAACTGATATCCCATATCTAGCTTATAAGCCCCACATCAAATCATATGCTCAAGTATTGCTATATATATAGCAGTTCGAAGACAAGTATGCAATAACACATGTATACTTCTCATTTGCATATATAACTGAAATAGTATTCAAATAGTATTTCTCGACCGAGATAATACTCAAATAACATTCCTCAAAACACATAGTATTCTGCCGATGGAATCCCTCCGGGTTTCCACGGCTATCTACATATCTCAAAATATCGACTCCCGGTCTAGAGTCGAAACAATAAACCTGCTCTTATCTATAGAGCTACAAGGTACACCGGTTTATAACTACTTTATCTCAAATCTCATATATAAACCAAAATCAAACTCTATTTTATACAATATATAACATGTATCGCAAAACTGTATAACTCCACCCATGGCAAAAGCAGTAATATATAATCAATACTTCAAAGTATAGATTTAGAAAACTTGCCACAATACTTGCAACAAAGATTTGGTATATAAATTGGGAATACACAAGTATTGAACATAGGAAAATATACATACTATGAATAATAGAGTAAGGTTTAGTAAACTTGCCTGATGCTCGAGAAGTGATAGGGGTTCGCGACGATGCCGGACAATCTAGACAAAGTCAGAGAAAACGTACGATTAATCCCCTGGATAATCCACTTGTACTCAATGCTTAAACACATAAACGAAACACAACCAAGGCATTACTTGCTTGCTCTAACGTCATACTAAATCCATGTTATTCATCAAATACTTATATCATAAGTTTGGTTCGAAATCCATCCTCAAATCCAAGTTATACTTAACCATTTGGAACCTTGGTTCTAAGTCTCGTTTTCAGTGAATTTACACTTGCGCGACCTCGGCTAAAACATTTTTATAAAATCAACTAATAATCTTTTTGATTCGAAATCTTCGCACAAGGCTTGCTAACTGTCCTTAGCATTATATCCCAAAGTTTCACATTTGGATTCGACTCTTAGAGGTCTTTGACTTAGCATCAAAGTAGTTACATTTCTGCGATGCAACCTCTTGAACCACGATTACTAAAACTAGCATAACTCTTAAACCATTCGGCCAAATTAGGCGAATCACATATCATTACGAAGCTTATAACATAAACTACACAATCATGGGCAGTAGGACTCAAGGGTCGAGCTCTAACAGAGGAAAAACAGAGAACCAATCAGTAGGTAAAAATTTGGGCATTACGACGGCTATAACTCGGATATTCCCAAATTTCAAATCATCCAAAATACATAACGATCACTCCACATAACACATACATCTTATATATCATAGAACTGAGGCCAAGAAATGCCTTTCCGTTCATATAACTCATTATCACTTAAATCAAAACCCAATCATAACAACTAAGGCTATAATCATGCATAACACCATTAATCATCCATAATCCTTATAATAATTCAAGGGTTTCAAAATTATACCTCCTCCAAGCTTGCTTTCTGCCATACTCCTGATGTAGCCTTAGATTCTTGCTTAATACAACCTTTGGAAGCTACAAACTCATTATCAAAACCAAACAAAACAAGATACAAGTTACTATTCATCATCTTCTCCAATTGTTAATCACTGAATCGAAGGGGTAAATCACAGAGGTGAGGCGAGCGCTTACCATGGTTGCGTAGAGCTTCTCGAGAGCTTCGATTTGAGTGGTGGAACGCCAAAAACGGACCACGGAATCTCAAGTTATGATCATTTCTTTCTCTCCCATTTTTCTTCCTTCTTTTCTCCCGAAATTTCTCTTCCTTTTTCTTTTTCTTCTTATCTTGTTTAATTACTTGATATTTATCCAATGTGGTGATTCATCACCCTTGGTCTCTTCTTGTCTTGACACTTGGCAAGCATGCATTGGCTTGGAATAAAGTAGCTTTTCTGGTTCGTTTAATTTCGTAGAACGCTCGCAAGGTTTCTCGAGGGTTCTATCGAGGTATTTTACCGAAATCGTTCTCGATACTTCTAATTCATTTATCAAATCCATATCCATAGAATTAATAATTTAAATCCTTAAATATCCGCAAATAATAATTATTTAGTCCGTTTTTGGTGAAATTTCGGAGAAAACGAAAAATGCTATTTTTCCGATTCTGACAGCTTCTGCATTCTTTTATTTCCATCGTAGATCACTAATGCGACTTTGAAAGTTTATTATATCGTCCCGCATATAGGGTGGTCTGAAAAACTTTTAAATGAAGAGTTACTATTCATCAGTGGTTTTTCTATAATCCTTTGGATCAAAATCCGTTCCAATATTCATGATCTATTTTCTCTTTACTCTTTGCACTCAGAAAACGTTTTAGTGATTTCTCGGGCGTACGCTATCTTGTTTACGGAGTTGTCGGATATATTCCAGATATTGATTTGGATGACATAAAAATACTTTCCTTCCCTGGAGTATTGTATTCTTATCTTCCAGATTGATTGTTCTTATTTATATGTTCAGTCCATTCTTACTATTCTCAAAATGTTTGAAAACCGAAATTCATATTCATTTCATAACTTGATTCTCAAAGTCATTGCCACTATCCATATTTACATCAACATATAATAAAAGTTTTAATTCTACCCAAAATCTGGGGTCTTACAGTCTCCCCTCCTTAAAAGAATTCCGTCCCGGAATCACTCTGAAAACAAATGGGGATATCTTTCTAGCATCTCGCTCTCTAGCTCCCAAGTTGATTCTTCCACATTATGATTCCTCCATACCACTCTGGCTAGTTTGATGACCTTGTTTCGGAGTACTTGTTCCTTTCGATCTATAATTTCCATTGGTTGCTCCACATAGGTCAAGTCTGGTTGTATGTCTACGTGCTCGTACTCTACATATGCCGGGCATCTATAGTATACTGACGTAGCATTGACACCTGAACCCCGTTATGACCATTCTACAAGTTTGGGGGGGGGGTAAGGCTGGCCCGTAGGCCACCTTCCTGGCGCGCCTTAAATCTCAGATGGCCCAATGAATCTCGGGCTCACTTCCCTTTCTTTTCAAATCTCATTAATTCTTTCCCCGGAGATACCTTTAGCATCACGAATCTCTAACCTCATATTCTCTATCTTGTTTGCACAGAAATACACCAGCATAAACTTGCTTGCCATTCATCAGCTTTCCATTTAGCTTATCAGTAGCAGTACTATCTCTATCTGTCTTGGTTGTCACTAGCCGCTTGTTGGTGAAATCTTTTGTCTTTCTAGTTTGTTGGACTAACTTGGGTGTTGTGTAAAATCTCATCTTTTAATTCCCGATCATTCGGAATCCATCTCTGTCTCATTTTAAAGTAAGGGTATCGGCCACCACATTGGCCTTCCCCGGATGGTAGTGTATCTCACAGTCATAATCCTAGGTCAATTCTAGCCATTTCTCCATCTCATGCTATCTACCATCATGGGTAACTCAAAGCCAATTCATTACATTCCATAAAATTTGTGGGTGCATTAGTCAACCCAAAATAACTTCGCTGAAAACTCGAAGTGTCTATTCCTAGTACGAATCGCAGTCTTGGGCATATCCTCTGATTTAACTTCCAACTGGTGATACCCAGTTCTTAAATAAATTGGAATTACACAGCGTTCTTCCGCTGATCAAACAATCATTTACAAGGGTACCTATTCTCCATGTCAAACTCATACAACTCTCGAGGTTCGATATATAATCTAGTGCTAAAATCTTTCTCTCTTACAACAACACCGGGCTCTCCACGGTGGTACACTGGGTCTTATCATATCCTTATACAACAACTCTTGTAACTGAGTCACTAACTCTTTCATTCCCACTATACTCTGAATACTCGGTATTCATTCTCATGTCATCCCAATCGATATTTGGTAGCGCATTAAGATCTTGTAAATTCTCCCAAAACCATTGTAGTTTCCTCTATACTTGGTGCCTCTTTTCTTGGCGTCAACCATAAGAGCTAATTAAGCCTCGTATCTCTGGCGTAATAGTTTCTTAGTCTGAACTATATTCAAGAATCTCTGAATCTGTCTCCGTCCTTTATTTATTACTCTCTCTCCCTTACAATCAGTCTGGCTCCATTGGGTGCCAACCAACCCATCCTTATTATAATATCAACTTCTCCCATCTTGAAAGGGATCAGGTCTATCAAAAGTGTCGACCTCATATTTCTAGTTCACAACCTGGATGTACCAGTCTTATGGGAAAATCCCTCGATTGGCTATTTCTACTTGTAATTATTCCCTCAGCGTCTCGGCCTTAAGGTTTAATCGTCATGCAACATCTTGATATACAACAATGCATTAGCTCTGTCTAAACAGTGTAGAAGGGCACCTGCTATTTAAAGGTCCTGACAGTGGGCTGCTTGTTGGAGGTAGCCCTGGTTGAAACCTACTGGCTTTCTTTTATTCTGTGTTCACAAACTCCGGAACAAACCTCAATAATTCGGGAAACTTGGCCTCATACTCGGTCACAGTCATGGTTTCTTGTTTTAACTCTTTAACTTTCATTTTCATCCGGGTCTCCATATATTTCCGGAAATTATTCCTCTAAAAACAACACACGCTGCACCTCTCCCAAGCCACAATACCAGCTCCCTCTGACTCCATCGCCAGTACTTATCTTGCTAACCCAGAGGTTGTGTCCATTCGTAAACAAATCCTCCAAAATCTCAATTCCACTATAGGGCATCTATCTAACACCGTTGTCACTGGAGTTCACGGCACATCGCTATTCCTTTCACATATATCGATTGACACGCTTTCCATTATCATAATATCCTTGGGAGAATAAACCAATTTCATTGATATATCACTAACATTCTATTCGTCTTAGGGATTCGCTCATGTCATAGGCGATTTCGTTGCGAATCTAATTCCTATCAGCGAATTTTGACTTATTTGACCTGGTTGGCCTCCCCTTAGAATTCAATGAGGATAACAAAATCATGGGGCCTTGAAAAGACAGCTCCCATATCAAGGAAAACGTCACACACTAGTGATCATAAGGTTATGAGTTTTAAGGTAACCTTATTGGAGGTAAAAGAATTTACCGAGAGATCAACATGATCATAAGAACTCAACGTTGTGTGCCTCGATTGAGACATTACTAAAGGTAATTAGCCTTCTTATATTTCACAACTTACAAGTGATGGCGTCCCATCAGACTTCTATCACACAGACAGATAGTGCTTGTAGCCCCTATAAGTATAGGGTTGTTCATCTCAGTGGAAGTTGAAAAGTATGAAAGCGATTCGAGATCGATTTGATGATTATCGTCTTTCGACAATATTTCTTAAAGGAACACCTTGGATTAAAATTGAACAGATTCCAAAGGTGCGGTTTCCAAAGAAAAGAATAACCAAAAAGATACTGGTACTTAACAAACAAGTGGTGAGGTATCACCATAGGGTCATTCATTATTTGAAGAAAAGTGAAAGCTTAAATAACATCATTTGACAGGGGTTCGAAAACCTGAAAGTAGGCATTGTGATAGCCTCTGGCACAATTGAAACTGAATATGGTTTAACACAAGTGTTATAAAACAACTTCGAAGAGGGAATATACCCTTTATCAGAATTTTTCCTGGGGAGAGGTCAAGATAGATCATAGATTGGGGAGGTACCCCACATAATTTGCAAATGGGGAGGGTACTACCAAAGTCTCTACGGATGCCTTTTATGTCGGCTCCTCTAATGGATAATCGTTCAATTCCAAATCTTTTCTTCTCCATGCACACCCTAAGGTGCTCGATACTTACGTTATTGCTGACTCATAATAGTCGCTAAGGATTCAACCATCGACCTTTGCAATCGCAGGGAATTCTATTCGACTAGGCGCAAACATCCCAAGTAAGCGTTCTGTTCTATAAGAAGATTTTGATACCGTTGTCGCCCGTAGCAATGACAATTCCACATGTCGACTGGGCGGTACTTCGGAAGATCATTAGAAACTACAAGATTAAATCCGGTCTCTATTTTAATCATCCTTACACCCAATATTCCTTCTCCCATATCAATCCCGTGTGCTACATAAGATTAACACTTTTGGCACAATAGCCTTTTCATCTAAGTCAATCCCGGAATCTCTCAGTCCGTATTGGTCCTTAAATATATTTCGCCTGTACCGTCCAATCTCAACTTCACCATTTTATCTCTACAATCAATTATAGCAATCGGGGTCTGTCCACCAACCCATATAACGACTATCTTATCCAATCCACATGGTTCGCTCTAATTTCCACTCTCTTTGGTGACATCCTCTGGTAATCAGAAAGACAAGGTTTGCCCAAAATCTTCCGAATTTCTTTCCAAAATCAGGGAAATTTGATCAATCTCTTTACCCACTAGTAATACTCGGATATGATTTCCGACCTTTCTGTTCTATCCTCATAATTCCTCCCTGGTTTCCCGAGGGTGGTAAATCTCGTTCTCGATTCCGTCTTAGCGTGCTTGTCTTACAATAACATTTGCATGGTACATATACCCAAAATTTTCCTTGAGATAATAAAATCCCTCAATGATGTAATAGACACTATTTCTAGTGGAATCGCTGGTCGTGGGGGATTGAAACCTCATAGCCAAAACAATTCCTTTCACTATTCTTAGGCAACTAAGTACCCTTAATCGTTCGTGAAAATCTGAACATCTTGGTTCTTACGTATGCCGCCTCCTTATGGGAAACTATAACCGACTACGAGTAACAGGTTCCGTTCAAGTCGAATCAATCCACTGATACTGGCTATACTGCCTCTACCTCTTCTGCTTTGGAGACTCTACTCCATCTTCTTTGTCATACCTCTTGATGTATCATGAACGATCCTTTAACTCTTGTCTCGTCACTTATTTATCCCTTGAAGGTTCGTCCGGTCTTATTATTAGACCTCAAGTAACACACCACATCTTTATCAATCAACACGTTCTCTACAAGATTCTTTCCTTGACCCACTACGGGGTCTTCCTCTAGATCCTCCTATGGATCTTCCTTTATCGGGTCTTCGTCCATCTCAAGAAGCGCATCATCAAATGCCTACTCGAAGGCCTCGGGATCTGGTATCTCAGAATCCCATCCATCTATAACTCATACGAATCGAGGTGACTAACCATGAAGTCCTAAGTACGGTTTCCCAGAAGAAGTCCCTTCTCGGGCTTTATCTTAAACAGTCAGGGTCATGTCATCTAACTCGACTGCGAACTTAATTTGAGCTCTAGATGCTCTTATCATTATTAAGGGTATTGTAAGACTCGATCTCCTATCGTTTCTGAGGACTGTAACCTAACGCTCTGATACCATCTCTGTAACAGCCCCAAATCCGGGGTCAGGGATTTAGGGTTGTCACAATCCATGTACTCCTTGCCTTACCTGTAATACTCACACCATTCATAATTTACCTGTTCATGACCCCACAACATATGTCTCTCACACACACACACACAGGTTAGAGTCTCAGAAACGACACAATACAACAATTGCGGAATAAATAACTTTTATTACAATACCCAAATGTCTTTTGAATCTGTTACTGATACAATTTCTAAGTATTGTTACATTACCAACTTAGCCTTCTGATGCTCACAATCCTCTAATACCATTCATGTCTATACATAAGTTGAATACCAAAAGCCGTAGCCTGATTCGATTGGTTCGTACTACTCTTCGGGATCACTGCTAGAAAATGTTTATGGAAACGCCTTGCGAGGTATGTGCCATCCCATTGGCATCCTGCTTCGCTGCTATATAATATATATAAAACAATAGCAAGAGTGAGCGATAGCTCAGCAAGGTAATAAAAATATGGCATAATCCTGCCTTTAACTTAACCCAGAATAATGCGGGTATAAGACAATAATTTGTCAAAATATCTCGATACTGAAATTATTTCCTTATCGGAATGTATTCCCAAAAACAGTACCATTAATGTACTTCAAATATCATTTCATAATATTTCTGCAAGCTTTTGCTATATTATGAACAAAGTTCTAGTATAATATAAAAGATAAGGTTTCAAAGTAAACCAATATAACTCTTCCAAAAATATCTGCTATGTAAGCAGAATATCAACACATAACTTAAAAGAAGTTATAAGATGATTCAGTATAAACAACTCCCTTACCATAACTCATGTTATGTAAGGTATCCACAGAGTCATATGATATAAAAGAGGAAGTTACGAGGAAAATTAATATAATATTTCCGTAACCCAAAATCCACTTAGGCATATATACCCTTAATCAGGTTTTATCAGAGTCATACTCATAAAATAAAAGATGAAGTTGCAAGAATTTATTGACACTTCATTTCCAAACACTTTTCGACCCCCTGCCAACACGATTGGTTCATCTCCCAAATACATGTTGCAGGAATATCCAAATTGGATGATGAACTAATACTGGAGTTGCTACCGCGTCCGCTGTGCCTAACCTTGCTATGATCAGTAGCAGGTCGCACCGCTCAAATAGTTTTCTACATGTAGATGGAAGTATCACGACGGCCTGACATTGTCTACCGCCTTACTGTGACCTCCCGCCCATTTGGGGCAATAAAAATTTGGATGGGCCCACGCAACTTGACCACTTACACCACTCCTAGTTCAGATGAAATCCATGACTCTGAAACGTAAAGATCGTCCTCCTTTCCCCAAGTGTAACACTTGTTGATACGACTCCACTAAGTAGTTATATCTAGGTTGGAAAGGAAGATTCTCCAATATTTCCCAAGCTATTGCTTGTTAATGGATATCGACTTGTTCCAGGAATTTACCCCTCGATTGTTGAGGTGGTAATACAATATTTGACTTGCAGCAATTACAAAGCTTTGAAAAATATCTGTCCCCTGATAGTTTTTGAGTTGAGAGTTTAAAAAGAGTAGCAGTCACTTAAATCAGGTTTCCCATATTTTTGATAGTTGAGCGAGCATTTAAATCCCCCTTTAAAGGACAGATTTAAATGGAAAAACATTATTTTGGGAACCTCTTTTTGATTTGAAAATAATTACTAATATTTACTACATAAGTAACCTTAAACGAATATTTGAAAATAATATTCATTAAGTAAGCAATCCTCAAATGAATATTTGAAAATAATATTCATTAAATAAATAATCTTCAAATGAATATTTGAAAATAATATTCATTAAATAAATAATCTTCAAATGAATATTTGAAAATAATATTCATTAAATAAATAATCTTCAAATGAATATTTGAAAATAATATTCATTAAATAAATAAATAACCCTCGAATGAGTATTCAAAACTAATATTCATTAAATAAATAAATAATCTTCAAATGAATATTCAGAATAACATTCATTAACTAATCCTCAAATGGAAATAATATCCTTTAAGTCAATAATCCTCCAATGAATACAAATAATATTCTGTAAGTCGATAATCCTCAAATGAATATTAATAAATAATATTCTTAAAATGAATATTAATAAATAATATTCTTAACGTCAATAATCCTCAAATGAATAAATAATATTCTTAAATAAAATAATTAATCCTCAAATAACGGTTACCCGATATCTTTATCGGAAAATAACCTTTCACATATACCGAAATATAATTACTTCTGATCTTTAGAGAAAATCACCCGCCCTTATCCTAGGGCATTATATACAAAACTGGCTTATAACTGATATCCCATATCTAGCTTATAAGCCCCACATCAAATCATATGCTCAAGTATTGCTATATATATAGCAGTTCGAAGACAAGTATGCAATAACACATGTATACTTCTCATTTGCATATATAACTGAAATAGTATTCAAATAGTATTTCTCGACCGAGATAATACTCAAATAACATTCCTCAAAACACATAGTATTCTGCCGATGGAATCCCTCCGGGTTTCCACGGCTATCTACATATCTCAAAATATCGACTCCCGGTCTAGAGTCGAAACAATAAACCTGCTCTTATCTATAGAGCTACAAGGTACACCGGTTTATAACTACTTTATCTCAAATCTCATATATAAACCAAAATCAAACTCTATTTTATACAATATATAACATGTATCGCAAAACTGTATAACTCCACCCATGGCAAAAGCAGTAATATATAATCAATACTTCAAAGTATAGATTTAGAAAACTTGCCACAATACTTGCAACAAAGATTTGGTATATAAATTGGGAATACACAAGTATTGAACATAGGAAAATATACATACTATGAATAATAGAGTAAGGTTTAGTAAACTTGCCTGATGCTCGAGAAGTGATAGGGGTTCGCGACGATGCCGGACAATCTAGACAAAGTCAGAGAAAACGTACGATTAATCCCCTGGATAATCCACTTGTACTCAATGCTTAAACACATAAACGAAACACAACCAAGGCATTACTTGCTTGCTCTAACGTCATACTAAATCCATGTTATTCATCAAATACTTATATCATAAGTTTGGTTCGAAATCCATCCTCAAATCCAAGTTATACTTAACCATTTGGAACCTTGGTTCTAAGTCTCGTTTTCAGTGAATTTACACTTGCGCGACCTCGGCTAAAACATTTTTATAAAATCAACTAATAATCTTTTTGATTCGAAATCTTCGCACAAGGCTTGCTAACTGTCCTTAGCATTATATCCCAAAGTTTCACATTTGGATTCGACTCTTAGAGGTCTTTGACTTAGCATCAAAGTAGTTACATTTCTGCGATGCAACCTCTTGAACCACGATTACTAAAACTAGCATAACTCTTAAACCATTCGGCCAAATTAGGCGAATCACATATCATTACGAAGCTTATAACATAAACTACACAATCATGGGCAGTAGGACTCAAGGGTCGAGCTCTAACAGAGGAAAAACAGAGAACCAATCAGTAGGTAAAAATTTGGGCATTACGACGGCTATAACTCGGATATTCCCAAATTTCAAATCATCCAAAATACATAACGATCACTCCACATAACACATACATCTTATATATCATAGAACTGAGGCCAAGCAATGCCTTTCCGTTCATATAACTCATTATCACTTAAATCAAAACCCAATCATAACAACTAAGGCTATAATCATGCATAACACCATTAATCATCCATAATCCTTATAATAATTCAAGGGTTTCAAAATTATACCTCCTCCAAGCTTGCTTTCTGCCATACTCCTGATGTAGCCTTAGATTCTTGCTTAATACAACCTTTGGAAGCTACAAACTCATTATCAAAACCAAACAAAACAAGATACAAGTTACTATTCATCATCTTCTCCAACTGTTAATCACTGAATCGAAGGGGTAAATCACAGAGGTGAGGCGAGCGCTTACCATGGTTGCGTAGAGCTTCTCGAGAGCTTCGATTTGAGTGGTGGAACGCCAAAAACGGACCACGGAATCTCAAGTTATGATCATTTCTTTCTCTCCCATTTTTCTTCTTTTCTCCCGAAATTTCTCTTCCTTTTTCTTTTTCTTCTTATCTTGTTTAATTACTTGATATTTATCCAATGTGGTGAGTCATCACCCTTGGTCTCTTCTTGTCTTGACACTTGGCAAGCATGCATTGGCTTGGAATAAAGTAGCTTTTCTGGTTCGTTTAATTTCGTAGAACGCTCGCAAGGTTTCTCGAGGGTTCTATCGAGGTATTTTACCGAAATCGTTCTCGATACTTCTAATTCATTTATCAAATCCATATCCATAGAATTAATAATTTAAATCCTTAAATATCCTCAAATAATAATTATTTAGTCCGTTTTTGGTGAAATTTCGGAGAAAACGAAAAATGCTATTTTTCCGATTCTGACAGCTTCTGCATTCTTTTATTTCCATCGTAGATCACTAATGCGACTTTGAAAGTTTATTATATCGTCCCGCATATAGGGTGGTCTGAAAAACTTTTAAATGAAGAGTTACTATTCATCAGTGGTTTTTCTATAATCCTTTGGATCAAAATCCGTTCCAATATTCCTGATCTATTTTCTCTTTACTCTTTGCACTCAGAAAACGTTCTAGTGATTTCTCGGGCGTACGCTATCTTGTTTACGGAGTTGTCGGATATATTCCAGATATTGATTTGGATGACATAAAAATACTTTCCTTCCCTGGAGTATTGTATTCTTATCTTCCAGATTGATTGTTCTTATTTATATGTTCAGTCCATTCTTACTATTCTCAAAATGTTTGAAAACCGAAATTCATATTCATTTCATAACTTGATTCTCAAAGTCATTGCCACTATCCATATTTACATCAACATATAATAAAAGTTTTAATTCTACCCAAAATCTGGGGTCTTACAATATATCTTCTGGCATTTAATTAGTTATTAATTCTAAAAATTATATATAGGTGCTAATATTTGTTCTAAATATTAAAGCATCTATTTAATTTGAATTGATTTACTTTGTTTTTGACATTGTAGATTAATGCAGCATAATTTATTGGATTTTAATTGATTAATATCATTTGTTGATATTCAGTTGATTTTATTCTGAGAAAATTGTGAATTTTCTGTTAACAATTGATTTTGGTAAATTTTAAAAGATTTATTCAAAATAAAACTTGACAGAAAATTAAATGTTTTGAATTTTAGAACATGAACAGGTTTTAGAATTTGAAAAGAAGCAAAAATATCGAATTTTAGGAAATTCAATAGTTTTTCAAGTACAAAGAAAATTCTATCGAAATTAATTTTCGATAGTTTTTGAAAAGGAAAGAAAAAAACTATCGAAAACAATTCTCGATAGTTTTTGAAATTAAAGTGAAAATATATCAAATGGAATTTACTTTAATTCATATTTAAAATCTCGATTGATTTTTCAAATAAATCTTCGATAATTTGTGTGTTTAATTCAAAAAGCTTCGATGGTTTTCTATTTAAAAGTCTGTTTGAATTCTTTTTTAAACTCTTCGATAGTTTTCTTAAAAACTATCGAACGGAAATAGACTCTTTTACCCCTCCATAAATCCATCGATAGTACATTTAAAAACTATCAAAATGTATTTTTACTAAAATGCCCTTACAGTACATGTGTATAAAACGTCCCCTTAGCTGTTTTTCAGTTCATTATTCCAAGAATAGAGTTTTATATGCTTATAAAATAGATACAAACACAAAACATCTCCATCCATAGTTTCTTCAAGCTTTGATCCAGTAAACTGACAAAAACAATCATTTACCACAGTGATTTCATTGTTACAGTGAACAAATTGTGAGTTATTGATAAGTTGAGTTTTTGATCTAAGTTTACAAAGAAAACTATCGAACTTGGTTGTGGATCTAAATCCTATTGTTAACTATAGTAATACTGAGAAATCGATTGTAACCAATTGATTTCTAAGTTTAAAGTCTTAATTCAAAAGGTTAACAGGTAGGGTTCTTGATTTCTGTGTGGTTCGATTTTGTCAATTAAAAGAAAAGGGGTATTTTGTTAAAAAAAAAAAATTTGATTAATTAGAAATAATTAATTAAATTTAAGTGAAAAATAGTTTTGGTTTATTTAAATTTTCTGGAAATTTAAAATGGCTGGAGAATTTATTATTACCAAGACTAATCATGTCTCGTTTCAAAACCTGCAAGCCATTACGAACTTACAGTTTCGTGCATGGGCAGAGTTTTTGAACACACGTTCATTAGTGGCATATTCTTTAAGTACTCCCGTGGTCCTTTGTATTGATCAATTGACTGCGTTGTACACAACCGCCACGGATACAACTGAGAATAACGTAAGGTCCTTCAGTTTTGTTGTGCCAGGGGGCAGAACAATAAGGGTGACGGAACATGATTTTAATAGAATCCTACATTTTCCTACAGAAAACCTTGTTCCGGATCCCACGACTGAGGAGATACATGCTTTCTTCACTCTCATAAGAAGTCAACAACCTAACTTCTTTGTGGGAGAGTTCCTTAAGAATTACTTGACAAAGCCATGGACCTTTTTCTTTCATACCCTAATCCATGTTTTTACTGCCAAGCTAACAAATCTGCATGGTATTCCCTTATTCCTTCAAAAGATAGGGTTTGCCATTGCTCACAATAGGCATATTAACATAGGAAGGCTACTGATTGATCAAGTCATTCTGTGCATGGGACCACTGGATGAAAGAACAGGCATAGATGATGTGCTTTGTTTCTATCCTAGGTTCCTACAGCTAATTCTCAATGATATCTTAACAGATGATGAACGGGAGACATTTGAAGGTGAATCCACACAGGAGTGCATGAGGATGAAGATCAATGCCATAACTGCTTTGATCAGAAAGAATCATCTTCCAGGGGTACCCACTGTTCCCACAGATTATCTAAGAACGGTGCCCCTACCACTTCTGCCCCCAAGGGAATAGGTAATTGAAGGTAATATTCCTCCACCTCAACCTGAAATGGCACCTAAACCAATGGATGTTGATCCAGAGCCCTCAGTGGCCATTCCTGACCAAGAGGTTGCAAACCCACAACCTCTAACCACGGTCGAAGAGCCTTTGGAAGAGCTAAATGAAACAATAAACGCACCTCCTTCCCCTCCTATACCCAGTAAACAAACATCCTTGAGTGTAGAGGGAGATAGTGCCAAAGCAGCACCACATAAGGAGATACACCCTTCAACAACAGCTCTGCCTTCCTCTAAAAGGAGAAGAACAGAAACCGAGGCAACTGTTGATACTTCATTTCTCTCATCCAAAGAACCCTTCACAGATTTTTCTGATTTTGATTGGGCAATGCTAACTAAAGCAATATCTGAACCCATAGCTCAATCAAGTAAGGAAGAATTGACGGAAGCAACTGGTGTTCCGACCATATTACGGTCAGGTTCATTGGTTGAAGGTTCTAAGAACCAAGGGTCTTCACAGACGTCGAGAGAAGGTTTTGACCTAAATGCACAATCTAAAGGGTCATTGTCTACCTCCCCAGATGGAACATATCTGGATCCTGCAGGTAAAGGGTCTGACGTAGGTGCATATCGGCAACTCGGTGACAATGAATCAATTACTATTGAGGAGTCAACTGAGGTAAAGTCTTCACAGACTATTGAGGAAGCTTCAGGATCTCTGCTGATAATAGAGCCTGATTCTAGCCTCCTAGAGATTCAAACTCTTGATCCTTCAAAGGATATATCATCTACGGATGATCAGCAACTTGGTTTATCCAAGGACGGGGACTTGCGAAGCCCCATTGCACCACCGGTGACCTCCTTAAGGACGGCTACAGTGTTTTCTTCTGCAGGTACAACTAGGACAAAGGGATTGAGTGAAACAAAAACACTTACACCTGGCCTGAGTGGGAAAGGTAAAATGAGTGAAACACTAACATAAACGTTGAGTGTACACCCTGAGCTAAACGTGAGGAGTGACACCCTAACCCTTCCAAATATTGATGATTTGCTATTATCGACAGAACGAGAGGTACATGTTCAATCCACCCTCAAGGAGATGACAGTTTATGACAAAGAAGGAAATCCATTATTCAAGGTTCCACTGCGACCTTCCTTTGACCAAGGGATCTCCTCTAGTCAGGGCAATGCTTCTTTAAAGACTATTCAAGAGAAGGTTGACTTGGCTGTAGCTGATTCCAGAAGAACATTCAGGGTCATTGGCAGTGCATCTGGCACTATAATAGGTACGAAGCAGGCAGTGGACTCCTTGAAGAAGGAAGCAATGGAAGAACTGATCGAACAGAGGAGTGACGTCAAGGAACTTAAAGATGGATTCATGAATGAAATAGATGCTTTGTCACATGGACATGAATCTTTGAGAGAAGACGTTCTGGTTATCCGGGATGGTCAAGCGCGGGTAAAAGATGCAATGAATACACTTTCAAGAGTGGAGTCTAAGCTGAACAAGAGGCTGGATCATATGGAAAAGACTACCAACTCAAGATTGGATAACATTGACCTGACGCTAGCTTCTATGAATGAGATGAATAAGCAGATTATGGATTTCTTGGAAAATCAAGGTGACGGAGTACAGTCAATCTGGACTATGCTGAAGAACCAACAAACTGGACAACCTGGTCCTTCAAATCAGCAACCTGATCCTTCTACTCCCTTTTATGCTGAGGACTCTTTCGTCGAGGATTCCTCAACTAAGGGGGAGAAAGTTGGAGATGGGGAGAAAGGTAAGGATGGATGGGGAGTTTGGGAAACGGTTGAAGCTATTCCAGTTAGACAGTACTGGATTGAGGACATGGTGCAAGAAGAGAATAGTGAAGAGGGATTTGAGGTCATGCAAGAGCAACCAATTCAGGAGGAGCATGAGCCGTATTATCCAGAGCCTGTTGAATATCCAATCTGGGAGGATAATATGGAAGAAGAAGCAAATCCTCTGTCACAAGAAGAAGAAGCTACCTTGGAAGCGATAAGAGCTCAAAGAGCTGCAATAGATGCCAGGCATGCTGAGAAAGAAAGATACCAAACAGTTCTAAGGATTGAAAAGCTAAAAAGATCCAAGGTGCAAGCTGAAGTAAGGAAGAAAAAGATGATGGATTTGGCAAGAAAGCATGGAAGTGAATGGGAGATGGCTTATAAAACCTTTTGTGGAGTTGAAGACGGATTAGAAGTCAACGACAATGCAGAGGTGGAAGTCATAATTCAGAACATAAGAAGTGCAAATCCTGATGATCATGTTTACTTCACTGCACTAAGGAATACTGTGATCTTTCTGAAAGCTGGGGTTAAATCAAATGGAGCCTGGAACATCTTGATCAATTTTCTTGAGAAAGGTACATTTGTGATTTCCACTAAGTTTTTAGAACAGAGAACATACACAGAACTGCAGGTGATACTCATCAAGATTCAAAGAACTACAAGACTAAATAAATTGCTCCGTGAGCATGTTAAGGAGATCTTGATGAAAGTCGGTCCAGAGATTACTGAAGATCCTCCAATGGTTAGATTCATGACGAATGACTTGTTCAGAATCTTCTATTTGGCTGAGGACAAACTGAGAGACTATCCAAGCAACTATCTAAGATCAGTTGAGAAGTATCTTAGATCCACTGGATTCTCATCAACGGAGAAGGACAAAGCAGCAGACACTCTTAGAAGATTTCTAATGGAGAATGTTCCTTACTATAGGAAAAGAGTGGAAAGAGGATTGAAAGTGCATACCAGATTACCAAACATGCCAAAGCTAAACAAGGAAGATGTTAACATTGCATGGTTATGGGCTGGAGTGGGTTAAGAGGTTGAATATATTGGAAGACACATCCAAGGAGCAATCCTTAAACTTGGAGAACCACTGCACTATCTATCAGTGATTGATTATCAAGCTGCTAACTCCGATCCAATGATTTAAGAAGGTGAGATCGGAATGGACTGAAGATTGAAGCAAAGAACAAAAGAACTATCAGCTCAGACTAGAGGAGCAACTTCATTGTATAAAGTTTTATTGTTTTTTGATTTATGAAATCTGGAAATGTATATATATCTGATCCAGAATGCATTTAATATTATTACGATGTCTTACTTTAAGTAGTTTCATGTTTCCTTAGTTAGTTGAGTTATCCTCGAAGTATTTGCTTGTCAAACTCTATCCAATCAAATAGGGGGAGATTGTAAAGCATAATGTAACATAAGATGTAAAAGAGATAACTACAACTTAACAAGGGACAAGACAGACAATAGTATTAACAGAAGCACAGGAATCCAGAATCAAAGAAGAAAAGGTAAACTCAAAAAATCAAAATACGTTATGTATTCTTGAAGTCCGTAAACAGGTCACGAAAAGAAGTTCATGAAAATGTTCAAGCCTCAGTGACAGCAAAATAAACAAGACTTTCAAGACGACAGAAGTATGTGAATGATTTAGGGTTAAGTACCACGGGATTCCAGTGATTTAATCGAAGCAACCAGAACGACAAAGGACGTATCAGCAGCATTGAATTGAAGACATAAAAGAAGAATTGATCAAGTGTTATTCATCTGTGAACCAGACCAGTTGCACTAGGTGACGGCACTAAAAAGATCAAGTTATTTTATCGTCTCAGAAGAAATTGATACAGTCTATTACTTAAACACCAAGGAGCTCAGAAGCATTTTCTAAAAGATCAAGAACAAGAAAAAGAGTTCGATGGTTTTTCATTTATAAAAACCATCGAATGTGATTCAAGGAAACAATTAGAAAACTAATGTAAGTTAAATTCTCATTCGATAGTTTTAGTAAAAAAACCATCGAATGGAAATTTAACTTTAAACATTCGATAGTTTTCTAATGTGAAGAGCAGGTGAAAAGTATGTTTGTTGTCAGGTTGATTTTGAAGATGGACGGCCAAGATTGATTCTTCAATATGGTTCGATAGTTTTCAAATCCAAAGTCTGCAGTTAATACAGAGATGAAGAAGTGTCTTCTTCAGTTAAGGCAAAACACACAGAGACATTACTGAGAGAGATAATTGAGCCGGAGAAATTATCAGAGAAATTAATAGTGCTCAGAACTTGATCATTGTATTGAATTTGTGTAACCTTAAACTCATTGAAGCTAATCTACGGATTAGAAATTGTAGCACCCCTCGAGGTTTATATTTATAAAAAGATATATTCCCCGAATCTTGGTTTGGTTTGGTGTGTTTGATTTAGTTATAGAACTGAATGATTAATCCGTGAACGAAATTAAATTATTTGTGAGTATCGTATTCAACCCCCCCTTCTATGATACTTTGGACCTAACACTTGCTTCCGAGTTTCTCTTGAATTTGAACTTAGAGAATTTCCTTGAAAGAAAAGCAATATGTTCATCAATCTCATCTAAGTCATCCAAGTTGGCTGGTTCTTCTTCTTCTTCTTCTGTCATCTTGCCTTTATCCTTGCTAACATCACTCCTACAACTAGTTCGACTAGTTGTGGCTTTTACAGCTTCTTCATTGTCATCTTCCAGTTGGTTCACAGATGCAATCAATGCAATAGATCCACCTTTCTTTTGTACCTTCTCAATTTCTTCATCTTGCTCCATTTCCAGCTCATATGTCTTTAAGGTTCCATAAAGCCTTTCAAGAGTGTAGTCTTTGCACTCTTGAGTGCTTCTCAGAGAAACAGTCATAGGCTTCCACTCTTTTGGAAGAGCTCTAAGAAATTTGAGGTTTGAATCCTTGGTTTGATAGACCCTCCCATACAACTTTAATCCATTCAAAAGCTTTTGAAACCTACTAAACGTGTCATTTAGGGTTTCACCAACTTTAAAATGAAAGTGCTCATATTGTTGTATGAGGAGTTGCATTTTGTTCTCCCTAACTTGCTCAGTTCCTTCACAGAGTGTTCTAAAAGTGTCCCATACTTCTTTAGAGGTTTTACAGTTTATGACATTGTCAAACATCTCTTGCTCCAAACCATTAAACAGAATGTTCATGGTTCTTTTATCTTTATGGATTTCTGCAACATCTTCAACAGTCCATTCTGAGGCAGGTTTTGGGATTTCTACATCTTCAGCATCATCTGGCAGTCCAACTCTAGATGCAAACTTCATGGGAACGTGTGGACCTTTCTCAATGCATTCTACATATCTCTCATCCATAGACATGATATGTAGATGCAGTTTTTACTTTCCAGTGAAAGTAATTGTCCTTATCTAGAACTGGCATCTTTACACCTGCATCCTTCTTCACCATGGTTTCTGTTTTGGCCTTGATCTTTAAACTTCTTGTATGTTAGAAGTTTGCTCTGATACCAATTGTTAATCCCAAATGACCTAACAGAATTGTAGAAGGGGGGGGGGGGTTGAATACAATTCTAGATATTTCTAAACTTAAACAACTTTTAAATAAATTAACATAGAAAATAAAAACACAAACAAATATAAAATTTCAGTTGGATGTTTTGAGGATCCAACTGAGATGTTTTTATTGCGGAAATAATCTGTGTTACAAATGTATCACAGCTGCTCAGTTCCTGATTTGGAATGAGAGTGCTCTTGAAAGAAGCTAATACAAACTATTTTTATCTCACTCACTCCTCTTAAAATGAACTGCTACACTTGGTTATATATCCCAAGTTTTACAATGCTATTTTTGGCTACACTAAAATAAACTAAAGGTAACCGCCAGTAGCTTGCTTTTCATCCCTTTTGTCCAATGGTCCTTGGAGATCTTGTCTTTTGTCTTCATGCTTATTATGATCACACTCAAGAACCTAATTGGAAATTGGAATGTTTCCTCATTCCCAGTGTCCATTTTGATGGCTTCCAATGCAAAGTACACTTCTACATCACCTTTTGATCTGTCAAAAAACTGTCACTATCACTTTGTCAACTATTTAGAAAAGTGATAATGATTCGTTGATAGCAGTAAGATGTGTTTCGTTGATAGCTTTATTCTTCATTCCGTTGACGGTATATTCCTCGTTTCGTTGATAAAGCAATCTTCATTCCGTTGATAGTGTAATCTTCATTTCGTTGACATGTCTTCACTTAGGCAAAATTACAAGGCACATTATATTTACAATTAACCAACCTATTTTGCCTATCTAGTACTTAGTCAACATGACTTAGAAAACCTATCTAATACCTACAACAAAATGCATATCAACCAGTGAATTATTGTACAGTGCAATTCCTACATCACTCATTTCGTTGATGAGCTACCTGTCAACGAAAGCTGCAAAGCATACCATTCCGTTGGCAGTTACAAAACGTGACTTAACACAAATACTACTAAGTGTTTTTATAATTATCATCAAGAACAACATATTCCTAACAGTTTCAGCTTAAGTCCCTGGGACTTTCGAGCGTATCGGACAAGGGTAACTCCCATTCCAAACTTTCTTTTATTTATCTAAGATTTTCTTAAGTTCTGTAGAGGTTACACAATCAGAAGTATCTAGTTTTAAGAGTGTGAACTGGAAACATAATTCATTGTACTAAACCTGGAATTGAAAGTATCATGCCTTTTGTACTAAACCTGGAACTTAGAAAGAAAAAAGGACAATAGAGGCTTAGCACAAAAAAGAAAAAAAAAAGATAAATGGAGATTAAGATATTAAATATTTGGCGGGCTCAATCATTTAATTTTTGACATGCATTTCACCTTCGTAGATACTCTAACAACTCTAACATTTTAAGATTTTGAAAATGAGTCATTAAGTTTCGATTTTTATCGAAAAAATGTGAGGATTAAGATCGAGTTCGAACATTTCCTACTGTTAGTCTATATATAACTTATGAACTTCTTTGATGAGAGTTGAACAAAGTTGGCTGGACCTGCTTTCTTTATCTGCATAATCTGGCTAGTTTCCTTTTTAAAAATTTCCCTTGTCCCTATACTAATTGAGCACATATTCAGTAGAACATTTTATTTATTTATTTTATTAATTTATTTAGAAGAATATTGATAAGTGGATTTCATATCCACTTGGAACGTGTCTAATCAGCTTAAATCGATTGTTTTAACTCAAGTATTTGGTGTTTTTAACGTGTTTGTTAAGTATTGTGTGCAGAAGAGTGATTAGAAGCATTTAGGTGAATAAGTCTCCAAGTATGGTGGTTACGTGAACGTAAGAAGTGGAGGCCAAGCAAGTATAAGCAGTTGCAAGTGTTAAGGAAGAAATGAAGAAATCTGGACAGAGGCTAGAGCGCGCCCGCGCCTGCATGAAGCGCGCCCGCGCCTGGTTGAATTCTGTGGAGCGCGCCCGCGCCCTAGGAAGCGCGCCCGCGCCCGCGCCCTAGGAAGCGCGCCCGCGCTTGGTGGATTGCAGAAGAAGTTTATTCCCGACCCGTTTACCCGAAGTTTGACCCGGTTTCAATCTTCAAAACCCTAATTCAATTTCTGAAAACTGTTTTTGGATTTTATTTTTAAATTTAATTCGAAAATAGTTTAAAAATTTAAAAATTCATATTTTTATTTTAAAAATATATTTTAATGTCAGAAAAATTCTGGAAAATTATATTTATTATTTTAAATCCGAAAATTAATTAAACTTAATTATTATATTTATTTTTAATTAATAATTAATTTATTAATTAATTGGTTATTTCTTTTAATCAATTAATTCTTAAAAATGAATTATTAATTAGATTTAATTAATTAAAAATTCAGTTTAATTATTTTCAAGTCTATTTATTTATTTAAAAACAGTTTGAGTATTTAAAGAGTGTCAATTAATTTTATTAATTGATTTATTTGCATTTAAATGTTTATATTGGATTTAAAAATCCGAGTTTTGATTTAAAAATTTATCGTGACTTATTTAAAATTCAAATAAGTTTGGTATGATGTTTTAAAAATGTTTATAAGTGCTATATGATTCATATTAATTGTGTGTTGTGTTTTATAGTCTGTATATGCCCGTACTAGGGCAAATATCTGAGTTTTAAATATCGTAAATCATACCGGACGTCCGATACATAACCGGTTACTTGTTTAAATGTGATTGTTGATTGAATAAGTGTCGAGAGTAGAACGAGAATAGTTAGACTTATTGTGATGAGTTGTTTAATTATAGAATCGAGTTCCCGGAGCAAGAGAAAGGGAAAGGTAGAGTGAGCAGAGTCGATCCGACAGCAGCTTAGACCAGGCAAGTATCTGTGCCTTTACTTGTGATAAAAATTATTATTGTCTTGATTACTTGAATACCGTTATCCCCAGAACAATTCAAATTATCAATCTTTTAACCGCATTTGGACAACTGATTCCATTTCCTTAGAGATTCTTGATTCTTTGATTTGATCTGCATCGGAAACCCTTATTTCCAATTCACTTGATTATTGTTTACCACCCTTTATTATTGATTATCATCCTTTGATTATTATTGACAACCCTTGATCATTTGACTTCCATCGTTGACTATTGATTACGGTCATTGATTATCGATTACCAATATTGATTTCCTTATTGAATGAGTACACTGTACCGTTGAAATTATTCCATGATTATTTCTCGATCTTCATTTGATACTGAGCAGTTGAAGCTCTTTTGCAATTATTATACATTGAGTTTATCTTATTGAGCATGTTATTGTTTATACCCTATGATAGATTTGGCATGTTTTTAAAATGGACCGGTAATTGGTCGGGCCATATTTATGGTCGGAATAACTTAAGGCCCAGATTGGCCTAGGATCCAGTAGAGGATTATGCCGTGAGCTAGTCCGGGGTTGATGCGTGGCTGGCCAGCAGCACAACCTTTGATTTGAATAAAATGTATAAGCCAAATTCTAATTCTTTTTCTTCAATTGTTATTGATACAAAGCATGTGTTAGCTAAATATTGTTGATTCTGATATCATAAATTCATATCCTTACAACTGTGATAGAAATGATATATTGATGTTTGCTGAGCACTTTTGGCTCACTCTTGCTTGTTGTTTTCTAACCCTATTCCAGTGAAGCGAGAGTATGAGTCGGCACAGCGTGACTGATAGTTCACCAACAGCTAGGAGAGCCCCTCGTGTGGTTGTCATTGGCAGGGTAGTTGTTGTTTTGCTTTTCTAGATTAGATGTCTAGATTTGAACTTAAGTTGTGATGTAATAACTCTGATAAAACTGGTATTGTATTAATAAAAGATTGTAGTAGCTTGTGTTCATTGCCATAATCTGGATGCGGTCTTGGTTAAGGGGTATTTGTGTCTTTATATATTATGCATGTGTTAAATAGTGTTCCGTTGGTCGGGTGACTCCTCAAATATGTACCCCGGGTTTGGAGGGCGTCACAGGTTGGTATCAAAGCAACAGGTTATGGCAATTGAAACAATTTAGGACTTAGGGTCCAGGATAACATAGAGAGTTAGGAATTCACTTAAGGATATTAGGAGGTCAACTAGGGATATTATGCGTAGTAATTAAATGTGGTTATAATTGCAGCCCCCTAGTTCTAGTTCAGACTCAGACTCTTCCGAGGATACGATAGCAGAGATACCTACACCCGTTGAGAGAGCAGGACCGTCTCGGCCAGTGCGATATCAGCCTAGGCATCAGCATCCGGTAGTCAGGAGAGATCAGGTACCTTGTCCTATTCCACTCCGACAAGTAGCCCCAGCACCAGTGTCTCAGGCATCAGTTTGTGGGCCTTTGTATCAGTTAGGTGAGCCACCAGTTCCACACCATGAGTATCAGAGGGTGAGTAGAGAGAGGGAGTACCTTTATGGACAGGTTATGGAGATGGGGAGGATTCGTTCGACTAAGGCAGCCGCTATCCGAGAGAGGTACAGACTTAGAGATCAGATAGGGGACATTCGGATGAGGCTTAGGGTTACGAGGACCTTAGTTGAGACTCGATTGCACGGATTAGCTTCTAGTCGAGAGGGAGAGACAGTAGCAGGGATGAGACAGATTTTGGATTATGCGATGAGTGAGATTGCAGGACCCCCGTTATGGCAGACAGGAGCAGGTGAACTGTGAGCAGGTTTAGGAATAGACAGATGTGACATGGATGTATGGTTTCTAGATAGTTAGTATATAGATGCATATTGTAGAATCAGCAGTACATCGGGCTTATAGGAACGCCTCGGGTTGTTGTTGCATTTTTGTTGTATTGCTGGTCGGCAGTTATGGTTCAGCCATGATATATTTTCTTTTGAAGCGTTCTACGCTTGTACTAACTCTATCTATATATATGTATGATAAACCTCTTTTATAGAACTGTATTTATTCCCTTGTCATTCATTTCCAGCATCATAACTGTTATTCTACTTGTTGCAACGAGTGTATCCATACACCATTGAGAAGATCTGTCAACCTTCGAGATATCAATTGTGATCCTTCCTTCTATTATATGAACTGTTTGATTAAGCCAATTATTGTTTATTCATCAACGATATGCCTCCTAGACGACAAACCCGTTCAACTGATACCTCTGACCAAGAAGGTCAACAAAATACACCTCCCACGGGCCACATGGACCCGATGGTAATCCAGTTGTTAAATACTCTTACTCAACAGACTACCGCATTAGCACAGCAGCAACAAGCATTTCAGCAATAGCTCTTAGAACAGCAGCAACAACATCAGCATCAGCAGCATCAACAGCATCACCAGCAAGCAGCACCGGCGGTTACGTTCAAATCTTTCCAAGCAGCAAAACCTCCAGAATTTAAAGGATCAGCAGACCCTGTAGAGGCTAAGGCATGGTTGAAGGAGACGGAAAAGGCTTTTGCCTTGATAGAGGTGGCAGAGGATAAGAAGACGGAGTATGCAAGCTATTTTCTGAAGAATGAGGCCAGTTATTGGTGGGAAACGAGTAGGGCTATGGAGCCCGAGGGATTGATTACGTGGGCAAGATTTACAGAGTTGTTTTTGGAAAGGTATTTTCTGGACTATATGAGAGATCAGATGGAATTAAAGTTTTTGGAGTTAAAGCAGGGAAGTATGACAGTGCCCCAATATGAAACAAGGTTTACGGAGTTGTCAAGGTTTGTTCCAACCTATGTGGATACGGAGAAGAAGAAGGCCAAGAGGTTCCAGCAGGGACTGAGGTCTTGGATTCGTAGTAAGTTAGCTATATTGGAGTTGGACACCTATGCAGCGGTGGTCCAAAAGGCAATGATTACGGAGACAGAAAGTGATTCTTACATGAAAGAGAGGGAGAACAAGAAAAGGAAAGCAGGGATACCCGATAAGGGACAGCAGCAGGGAAGTTTTCAAGGGCAAGCAAATAAGAAGCCGGGATTTCAGCCCAGAAGGAATACAAGTTTCAGAAAACCAAATACCGGGAGCGTAGGACAAGATAACCGTCTACCAGCCGGCAGTCAGCAGGGACTTTCTAGACCCCCACTACCAGAATGCAAGACATGCGGGAAGCGACATCCAGGGATATGCCATCGATTGAATGTCACATGCTTTAAATGCAATCAGAAGGGACATTATTCCCGGGATTGCAAGATAGGCATTGTGTGTCATCGGTGTAAGAAACCAGGCCACATGATTAAGGACTGCAGAGCACCAGCACCCGTGAACAATATGATTCAGGCAATTGAAGCACCCCCAGATGTTAATGTCCAACCGTTAGCCAGGACCTACAATATGTCAATGGGAGAATCAGTGAGAGATTCTGACGTGGTGGCAGGTACACTTCTAGTAAATTCTATTCCTGCTAAAGTATTAATAGATTCGGGAGCGACGAGGTCTTTTATTTCTGAAACGTTTGCTCGTAGATTGAATTGCGTAATGAAACCCTTAAGTGGAGTGTTGAATATAGAGATAGCTAATCAGGATCGTATAGCGGTCAGTTCATATTATCCTCGTTGTGAGATAGAGATTTTGGGAAATCGTTTTTATGTTGCCTTGTTACCTTTTAAGTTAGGTGAATTTGATGTGATATTAGGGATGGATTGGTTGACTGAGTATGATGCGAGTATTGATTGTAAGAATAAGAGGGTTACTTTGATTACCCTAGAAAAGAAAGAAATAATATTTAGAGGAGAGAGGCAAAGAAAGAGGTTCCTGACGATGATTCAGGCTAAGAGATTATTAAGGCAAGGTTGTGAGGCGTATTTAGCTTATGTGATAGATATAGAGAAGGAAGTTTCTAAGTTAGAAGATATTCCAGTTGTAAATGAGTTTCCAGATGTTTTTCCGGAAGAATTACCAGGTTTACCTCCAGATAGAGAGATTGAATTTGCGATAGACTTAGTACCAGGCGCGGAGCCAGTATCTAAGGCCCCTTACAGGATGGCACCAGTGGAGATGAAGGAGTTGGCTAATCAACTGCAAGATTTGCTAGAAAAAGGAATTATTAGACCCAGCGTTTCGCCGTGGGGAGCACCAGTATTGTTTGTCAAGAAAAAGGATGGAAGCATGAGATTGTGTATAGACTATCGGGAGTTGAATAAGCTGACCATTAAGAACAAGTATCCGTTACCCCGAATAGATGATCTGTTTGACCAGCTGATAGGAGCGGTACATTTTTCAAAGATTGACCTACGGTCAGGATATCACCAACTGAAGATTAAACCAGACGACATACCCAAGACGGCCTTTCGAACAAGGTATGGGCACTATGAATTTTTAGTAATGGCGTTTGGACTAACAAATGCACCCGCAGCTTTTATGGACTTAATGAACAGGATTTTCAAGAGATATTTGGACAAGTTTGTAGTGGTATTCATCGACGACATCTTGATATACTCAAAGACAGAAGAAGAGCATGCAGACCATTTGCGGATTGTGTTGGAAACATTGAGACAAGAAAGACTATATGTGAAGTTTTCCAAGTGTGAATTCTGGTTGAGAGAAGTTCATTTCTTAGGACACGTGGTGAGCAGCGAAGGCATCAAAGTGGATCCAGCAAAGATAGAGGCAGTGAAAGATTGGGAGAGACCAAGGACACCGACTGAAGTCAGAAGTTTCTTGGGATTAGCCGGATACTACCGGAGATTTGTGCAAGATTTTGCGAAGATAGCTACTCCAATGACCAAGCTGACAAGGAAAAGCGAGCGATTCATATGAAACGATAAATGCGAAGAAAGCTTCCAAGAGTTAAAGAAGAGACTAACTACGGCACCGGTATTGATGTTACCAGACGATCAAGGTCAATTCGTAATCTATAGTGATGCGTCGTACAAAGGATTGGGTTGCGTACTTATGCAACATGACAAGGTGATTGCTTATGCGTCAAGACAGTTGAGGCCCCACGAACAGAAGTATCCTACACATGATTTAGAGTTAGCAGCGATTGTGTTTGCTTTGAAGATATAGAGACACTACTTGTATGGAGAGAGATGTGAAATTTACACCGATCATAAGAGTTTGAAGTATAACTTTACTCAGAAAGAGCTGAACATGAGGCAACGAAGATGGTTAGAACTAATCAAGGACTACGACGTTTCTATCAACTATCTTCCCGGCAAGGCAAATGTGGTAGCAGATGCACTGAGCAGAAAAGAGAGATTAAATACACTGACGATGGCCAAAGAGTTATACAAGGAATTTGAGAAGTTAGAGATCGAAGTAAGTATTCCGAAGGATGCGACGGAAGTGATTTATACCATGACGTTTCAACCGGAATTGTTGGAGAAGATACGGAAGTGCCAAGAGCAAGTTATGAATGATGATGTGAGTAAGATGACAGGTGAGGAAATATGTAGCCAACCGGACGACAAAGGGATCTTGAGATTTGCTTCTCGGATATGGGTACCTAATGTAGCGGAACTGAAAAGTGAAATTTTGCACGAAGTGCATAACTCGAAGTTTTCAATTCAACCAGGGAGTACGAAGATGTATCGAGATCTTAAGATGAACTTTTGGTGGCCAGATATGAAAAGGGAGATTGCTGAATGGGTGAGTAAATGTTTTATATGCCAAAGAGTCAAGGCGGAACATCAGAGACCAAGTGGATTACTTCAACCATTGGAAATTCCTGAATGGAATGGGAACACATTGCGATGGACTTTGTGGTAGGATTACCTAGAACGAAGGCTAACCATGATGCCATCTGGGTTATTGTGGATCGATTGACGAAATCTGCGCATTTTCTTCCGATTAACGAGAGATTCTCGCTAGATAAGTTAGTTCATATTTACATAAAGGAAATCGTAGTACGACATGGAGTTCCAGTATCGATAGTGTCTGATCGAGACCCTCGATTCAATTCAAGATTTTGGAGGAGTTTTCAAGAATGTTTGGGCACCGAGTTAAGAATGAGTACGGCTTATCACCCGCAGACGGACGGTCAAAGCGAAAGGACAATTCAGACTATTGAAGATATGCTTAGGACATGTGCACTTGACTTTAAAGGCAGTTGGGACGATCATCTACCCTTGGTGGAATTTTCATATAATAATAGTTTTCACGCGAGCATCGGAATGCCACCTTACGAAGCTTTGTATGGATGAAAGTGTCGATCTCCAGTGTATTGAGAAGAAGTTGGTGAATGGAAGATGATAGGACCAGAACTAGTGCAACAAACAAAGGAAGTGATTCAATTGATTCAAAGAAGATTGATAACAGCTCAGGACCGACAGAAAAAGTATGCGGATCTAGCCAGAAAGGATGTGGGATTCGAAGGAGAGCAAGTGTTACTAAAGGTTTCACCGTGGAAAGGATTAGTTAGGTTTGGAAAGAAAGGGAAGTTGAGTCCGAGATATGTTGGACCGTTTGAGATTTTGAAGAAAGTGGGCAAGGTAGCTTACGAGTTAGCATTGCCGCCACATATGCAGCACGTTCATAATGTATTTCATGTATCTATGCTTAAGAGGTATCGACCAGATTCGAATCATGTAATAGAGTATGAACCCATAGAGGTCCAGGCAGATTTATCTTATGTAGAGCGACCGATTCAGATATTGGATCGTAAGGAGAAAGTACTAAGGAATAAGACAGTTGCGTTAGTGAGAGTTTTGTGGAGGAATCCTAAAGTAGAAGAGTCTACCTGGGAGTTAGAGAGTGAGATGTTAGAGAAGTATCCCCAGTTGTTTCCTTGATCTGATTCTGAGGACAGAATCCTATTAAGGGGGGAAGGATGTAATATCCATGCATTTTATTATTTGAATAAATGATATATTTGATATAAAAATATTTATTGTGGAGTATTGGGATATTGTTAAGTGATAATTATTGTGTGATTATGTGCTAAATGGTGAGTCGAAAGCCCCTTTCAAATATTTCGTCATTTGGAATTTTCTTCAAATCTGAGCCCCGTTTTGATAATTCAAGGGCCCCGTTGGAATTTCGTACATTAATTATTATCTCTTCGTCTTTCGTATTCGAATCATTATCGGGAGAGATATTCGTATCATTTCATTCCTACCTATTTGATTCTGCAAGAATAATTTGTTTTGTTCAAAAAGGGAAAAATTGTTTCGAACCCTAATTGCTTAAGGGGACGGATATATCATTTTATATCAATATTACATTTGTTATAGCCCCAGTATTCTTGAGCATTAGTTATATAATGATATATATATCAATTGGATGATCATCAACCTTTTTAACTGATTATTCCTCGTAAAACGTGTTTTTAACCTAATTAGGGTTATTAAACGAACCAGTGGATCTATATCGATCCAAAAATGTTGTTTGGGGTATTATTTTTCCAAAAATATAAAAAGACGAATCGAACCTTAAACCTATCATAATCTGCCGCCCTAATTCTCGAAATAATAAAAATCCCCGAACCGTGTTCTTCGTGTTCTTGAAGAATCAAACCATTCGTTCAAGGTGTTATTGAAATCCAAATCTGAAGTTCTTGTACTCAAATCAAATCTCTTGATCTCTAGTTTCAGAATCTTCCAACCTCATCATCATCTGGTAAGTTTTCGATTTTATATGAATTTTTCAATATTCGAATTAAAATTAGGCTTCTTGGTCGATTTGGGGATTTTCATTTTGTTGATTCTCCATTCAATTGGTTGCTTCTAACATGTTCCTAGGGTTCTAAATAGCAAGAATCCATGATTTAATTTCATGTTTGAGTTCAATTTTGATGGGTTTGATTTTCGGGTTTTGACCCGAATTTTTCTTTTACTTCGTTCGTTCTTGTTGTTGATCTGACATAAGTTTTGATATGGGGCTTTGATTGTTGTTGATCTGACAGATGTAATTGTGTGTTGGTTGTGTTTGTTTTGAGAAGGCGAACAAAAGCCCTCTAAGTTTGTTTGTGTTTGGACGGGATTGTAAAATTTCGGTCGCCGGACACCGGCCGGATTCTGGAAAACCCAGAATCCGGTGGGTTGTTCTTGGCAACCCGGATTCGTTCTTCCCGACCCGTTTACCCGAAGTTTGACCCGGTTTCAATCTTCAAAACCCTAATTCAATTTCTGAAAACTGTTTTTGGATTTTATTTTTAAATTTAATTCGAAAATAGTTTAAAAACTTTAAAAATTAATATTTTTATTTTAAATATATATTTTAATGTCAGAAAAATTCTGGAAAATTATATTTATTATTTTAAATCCGAAAATTAATTAAACTTAATTATTTTAATTATTTTTAATTAATAATTAATTTATTAATTAATTGGTTATTTCTTTTAATCAGTTAATTCTTAAAAATTAATTATTAATTAGATTTAATTAATTAAAAATTTAGTTTAATTATTTTCAAGCCTATTTATTTATTTAAAAATAGTTTGAGTATTTATAGAGTGTCAATTAATTTTATTAATTGATTTATTTGAATTTAAATGTTTATATTGGATTTAAAAATCGGAGTTTTGATTTAAAAATTAATCGTGACTTATTTAAAATTCAAATAAGTTTGGTATGATGTTTTAAAAATGTTTATAAGTGCTATATGGTTCATATTAATTGTGTGTTGTGTTTTATAGTCTGTATATGCCCGTACTAGGGCAAATATCTGAGTTTTAAATATCGTAAATCATACTGGACGTCCGATACGTAACCGATTACTTGTTTAAATGTGATTGTTGATTGAATAAGTGTCGAGAGTAGAACGAGAATAGTTAGACTTATTGTGATGAGTTGTTTAATTATAGAATCGAGTTCCCGGAGCAAGGGAAAGGGAAAGGTAGAGTGAGCAGAGTCGATCCGACAGCAGCTTAGACCAGGCAAGTATCTGTGCCTTTACTTGTGATAAAAATTATTATTGTCTTGATTACTTGAATACCGTTATCCCCAGAACAATTCAAATTATCAATCTTTTAACCGCATTTGGACAACTGATTCCATTTCCTTAGAGATTCTTCATTCTATGATTTGATCTGCATCGGAAACCCTTATTTCCAATTCACTTGATTATTGTTTACCACCCTTTATTATTGATTATCATCCTTTGATTATTATTGAGAACCCTTGATCATTTGACTTCCATCGTTGAGTATTGATTACGGTCATCGATTATCAATTACCAATATTGATTTCCTTATTGAATGAGTACACTGTACCGTTGAAATTATTCCATGATTATTTCTCGATCTTCATTTGATATTGAGCAGTTGAAGCTCTTTTGCAATTATTATACATTGAGTTTATCTTATTGAGCATGTTATTGTTTATACCCTATGATAGATTTGGCATGTTTTTAAAATGGACCGGTAATTGTTCGGGCCATATTTATGGTCGGAATAACTTAAGGCCCAGATTGGCCTAGGATCCAGTAGAGGACTATGCCGTGAGCTAGTCCGGGGTTGATGCGTGGCTGGCCAACAGCACAACCTTTGATTTGAATAAAATGTATAAGCCAAATTCTAATTCTTTTTCTTCAATTGTTATTGATACAAAGCATGTGTTAGCTAAATATTGTTGATTCTGATATCATAAATTCATATCCTTACAACTGTGATAGAAATGATACATTGATGTTTGCTGAGAACTTTTGGCTCACTCTTGCTTGTTGTTTTCTAACCCTATTCCAGTGAAGCGAGAGTATGAGTCGGCACAGCGTGACTGATAGTTCACCGGCAGCTAGGAGAGCCCCTTGTGTGGTTGTCATTGGCAGGGTAGTTGTTGTTTTGATTTTCTAGATTAGATGTCTAGATTTGAACTTAAGTTATGATGTAATAACTCTGATAAAACTGGTATTGTATTAATAAAAGATTGTAGTAGCTTGTGTTCATTGCCATAATCTGGATGCGGTCTTGGTTAAGGGGTATTTGTGTCTTTATATATTATGCATGTGTTAAATAGTGTTCCGTTGGTCGGGTGACTCCTCAAATCTGTACCCCGGGTTTGGAGGGCATCACAATGGTGAGAAATCTAGGATCATATATTAAACCAAGGTAATGAAAATATCAAGGAAGTATCCCCTAGCATTGGTACAGAAAAACGTTTTTAAAATCACCAGAAACTATCGCGAAACAAAAGCGTAACAAATTATGGATTAAACCCTAACCAAAGGTGGAGTATTATATAAGATCATCAAGTGCAATATATAAGAGGATTGAGGATACAAATGATGACATAAGCATGATGCAGAGGAGTGACATATGCATGACAAGATGATGACCAAGTGGTGAATCACCACCTTGTCACCACTTTCACCACCACCACAAGTTCAAAAAGAGCCTTGTCATTGATGACAAAACAAGATTATGGCCACACAAATTAAATTACAAAGTTTTAAGTTTATTTAGACAAAACAAAAGAAAAGAAAATCAAAGAAAACAAAAGCAAAAGAGATGCATTCTTGAAGAAGAACACATTCGGCCTTTTTCTTTTCTTCAAACCCTTAAGAAATTTTCTACCACTTCCACTCAACCATAAATCTTGATCTTGGGCTCTAAATCACCGTCTTCCAATATCCAAGGTAGATCTCTAATCTTAGCCTCATCCATGGATGATAGCTTGGTCAAAAATGGATTCAAAGTTGATGATGAATAGTGATATGAATAGTGATATGAATAGTAAACTCATAAGATCTTGTTTTGTTTTGATGTTTTTAGGTTTCATTAGCATAGTTAAGGAGCAAGGAAGGATATACCATCCATATATAGCCTTTCTTAAGTTCCAAGGAAGGTATAAAACTTCTTCCCCTTTTGAGATTATGCTTGATCTAGTAGTTATAAGTGATTTTTTAAGAACTAGGTAGTAATGAAGCATGTATGCATGATTTTAAGCATGTTTGGTGGTTGATTTGTGGATAAACTTATGAACTAGGGTATGACCATGTTTGGACAGAAAATAGTAGTATTAGCCTGAGGTTTGATTGGTGGTTGGTTGATTATGGATTGGTGGTTGCATTGAGTGTTTAAAAACACGGGAATCGTGTTTAAGCGCCGTTACCATGTCGAAATTTTCTTAGATAGTTTAGACAGAAACCACAGTTTCATTAAAGGGAATAAACATGAAGTTTCTGACCATGAACATGTAGGCCCTGTTTCCTAGATTGTTTTAGCGAAAGAATCGTGTCGTTTCGATTTACGGTTTAGGAGAAACGTCCGTTTTAGAGAAAGCGGTTTCACATAAATAAGTAGTTCATTGCATGAACTTTGAGATAGTGATCAAGCCCTTTAAAAATGGAATTAGGTCATGATATTAAAATGGATACTAACATGGACAGTTAGTGAGTGAATCGAGAAGGTTTCGTGTTAAAAAGATAAGTTGGTAATTTTATAAAAATGTCGGAATCAAAGCTGCGCGAGGAGTAAGTGGTTCTGCACTTCACTGCCAAAAATCAGTTGCTCTCGGGAATTTCACCCCCTTAAGAAGAAAAACATTTTCAAGAATTTTGTTCTATTCTTTCTCTAGATCGCGCACGCGAAAACGGTGTGTCATTTCGATTAACGGTTAAGGAGATATGAGTGTTTTAGTGAAAGGCGTGCAAATAGTAACTTTCCGTAGCTCATCCAAGTTTCAAAATATATTTCACCAAGTTAAACCCCTGTTTTGAGATCAAAACTTTTATGATAAATATTAAAAATACTCAATATGATTTTAGAAGTGGTTTCGTATTTAAATACGAATTTTCCGATTTATTAAATGTGTTAGAGTACGAGTCGCGTAATAGTAACTCTATGAAAAGTCAACTCTAGGGTACTACTTTCACCAACCGTTGTGACTAAGATAAAGGATTATTTCGAGTCAATTAAAACACGAACAT
Organism: Heracleum sosnowskyi; assembly: GCA_030848705.1. Taxonomy (NCBI): domain Eukaryota; kingdom Viridiplantae; phylum Streptophyta; class Magnoliopsida; order Apiales; family Apiaceae; genus Heracleum; species Heracleum sosnowskyi. The sequence continues at coordinate 29,948,419 of CM061235.1, read as the reverse complement.
TGTTGAGGAATAACGTGGCTACATGATGTGTTTGACTTATGGTTGACTTAGAGTGAATTATTATGAGCGAATGATTACGCTAGGGACTGATCGGGTATTTCTTTGTTTATAGATTTCCCGGCAAGTTCTTGAACCCCTAACAACCAAGGACCCGAGGCAAGTTTTCTTATTCCATGCTGTATTTTAAATTACAATATACTGTTGATGCATATGATATGATATCATGCATGCTTTCAAACCTTACATCGTATAGGTGTAATGGTATTAAAATTGTTGAGATGAAATATATGCATATGATAGATGCAAGTTTTCAAACCCTACACCATATAAAAGATGCTGTTGTGATTAGGTGATATATATATATATATATATATATATATATATATATATTCTGCTTTAATGCTGTGAGAACTTTTTAAACTGTTTACGCTTTTGGTAAAAGCTGTATAAGGTATAAGGTTTATATGCTATGTATATACCAGATATAAACCAAGGGTTAAAGGCTCTAAGTATAGAGCAGTAGTACGATGATTTTAAAACTTAGACCGGGAGTCAAAGTATTATTTTGTTTTGATCCTACTGTCAGAAGCTGGAAGGTTTCAGGGACAGTTGTATTTTAAAGATTTATTAAATATTCCAATATCTATATATTATGGGATATTTAAGGTGAGATATTTAAATAATATTATAATAAATATTATTTGAATATTATTTAGTTAAGTGAATATTATTTTGAATATTCACTTAAATGATTTTATATTGAATATTAATTCAATTCTTATTATTTGAATATTTATTAAATATTCCAAATATGATTTAAAAATCATAGAACCTTATTATATGATTAAAAGTTCTATTATTTACACAAAAATATAAATTTCTGATTTTCAGAAAAGATATTAAAATAGAGATTCCCAACTATTATCTTAAGATATTTAAAGGTAATTAAATGAGGATAGTGTTTTCTAACTCATCGAAAATTTGGGAATCTAGTTCAAGAAGTCGAGGACAGAGTTTTACTTCCACTGTTCCTCTAGAATAACTATAGCTGGGATGGCTCCCCCATTCAAGTAAAGTATTTCAAACTTGCTAAACTCTGAAATTTCAATAAACTCCCTGGTCATGATTTCAAAATACGTGGTAATCATCGGTAGTTTCGTTGACTAATGTCAACCCACACTTTGACTTACTCCTTTCAATTACTCTGGAGTAAGGTATTCTGAACGGTTACAAAGTTTTGACAAGTATTTGTACTTGGGAAAAATGGAATTAAAATCCGATTTCCGTTTTATTGATATTTTTATCATGGGAACTGGAAGGGCCTTCACTGCAATGAAATAGGTGTCGGGGTAGTGCCAAAATTATCAAGGCTTGCCCGGTGACGAAATAGGCGCCGAGGTAGTGATCTCTTAGCACAGTGGCCCTTATGCAGTCAGGGTGATAACCGAACAGGAAGTCGTCCTTCTACTAGTAGAAAAGAAAAGTTACGATACAACGGCTGATCACCGTGTATCGTGGTTCCAGTATATTCCCTTCCCTCCAATTGGAGTTGTGCTACACATTGTAATGAAAACCTAGGTGCTGAGTTACTGATAATGTGGCAGTGATGAGTAATGATGTTCCTCATACAGTAGTTGTACTGTATGGTATGTTTTGACGAAAAGAATAATAAAATATCATTCTGTATACGAATGAAGTTTAAAGGTTTTCCTTCATGATATAAGCTTACATATATAATTAAGCTGCTATATCTGATTGTCGAGCAATAGTGCTCATTCTTGCTTCTTTTATAAAAAGGTGTTCATTACTGATATTATACAGTATTTTGAACAGTATGAGATATATAAATAGATATGCAGGTATATATGTTGAGAAAGTATTTAAGATATACAATATATTGAACTGTATAGTATTTTGAATCAATGGATAGGCTTTAAGCCTTGATTCCATTATTTGATATATATTTTAAAAGATATGTTTTGAATCTTGGTTCATTATATCGATACCAAGGATTCCTAAATAAATTACGAAGAATATATGAGTATGATTATAAGTCATACGGTATTTTGAACGATATACTATTTTGGGGTTAGACCCTAGTGGTGTTAAAAACTTTGATCCCATATGGATTATCTTCCAAAAAGGTTTAAAGATTTAAACTGGGATAGATTTCTTGCTGAGCGCTATTAGCTCATTCTTGCTTTATTTATACTTTCAGCATGAAGAAAACATTGCCGATTCACCTCGTGTTACGAGAGCAAGGGAATGGAGAGACCACCCTTGAGTTAGTTCAGCAAGATGGATACTGTCGGATTTAGCAGAACAGCTGTAGACTGAGTTAGTAAGAATTGTTTTCGAATAGGTTTGTATTATTAAACCTTGTATAGAATTGTGAGGTCTATTATTTAACTTCTGGTAGAGGTTGTAAATGATAGATGAGATCCTGGATAGTACATTTGATTTGTAATAACAAATGTTACTTATTGTTGCTCATTTCCAAGGCTATAACTTGTGTGTGTGTGCGTAAGTGATTGGGGTCTTTTTGGAGTTATATTATTAGAATGTTGTAAGTAATGCAGGTATTGTATAATTGATGGAGCGTGACAACCCAGATTCCTGACCCCAGGTCTGGGGGTGTTACATTGACTGTTTATTAACTGTATACTATACACACATGCCATAAAATATTTTTTCAGGATCATTACATTAGCATATGTGAAAAGAAAGGTGTTGGTCCTGAGACGACCCAAATCCATAGTTGGATAGAGGCAGTGGGAGGTGTACGGAAGAATATGATTATTGGACACCCGCAGCCTCGACCTTCTGATGTTTACCGTATATTCTTCTTATTCTTGAAATGTTTTCCACTCTCAAATTGTCTCATATCGTTTATTCCTTATTAATGATATTTGTATACTTGCGTAGGGTCTGATGCACGTGCCCCACCGCCTCGAAAAGGGGAAGGAAGCTCCGGAAGATCTGTCTTGGCTCGCTTACAAGATGATATGTTTATGAGGGTCGTAGATGAAACCCTGGCCCTGGCTGTAATAACCCGAATTTTTGGTAAAATTTAAAACTTTTCTTATTATGATTAAGTGCATCAGTGAATAGTGAATTTGGTGGATGAATAGTGATTTTGAGGGTTAAGAAAATTTTTCATGCCACCTATGTACGAGACGTAGTGTGGATATTCCAAAGTCATATTAGTGATCTACGGAGTAAATAAGTGAATGCAAAGACGATCGGAATTCAGAAATTCTAAATTTTATTTTGGTATAGTATTTGACCGGGCAGCGAATTATATATTATTATATTCAAGAAATGAGATATTAAAATTGAGGATTTGAGGATTTAATATTTTGGAATTTTATTATTTTATTAAAGTCGATTTAAGGATTCGATTGATGAAGTGAATAGTTACTATTCACTGCGAAGATCGCGTAGAGTTTTACTCGCTCTTTTTGGAAAATATTTCGAATCGTTTCAAGAGGAACAAGGCAACATTTACAGGATTAAATATAGACATGGAAGTAACATGTAACAAGATTAATTCGAGGGATGCAACATTTGGATCATCCATGTGAAAGGAAACGAACCCGTAAAGCTACTTTAACCAAACGCATGCATGCGCGACACGTGTCCACTGACTAAGCAATAAAGGTGATGACTCACCCCTTTCCACCTCAAAATATCAGCATCCTTATCATTAATTGATCAAAACAAAAAGAAAAGAAAAAGAGAGAAGAACTCTCTCCCCCCCCCCATTCTGCTCAGCAGAAACAGAGTCCAAAGACAAATCCATAACTCCATTTCTATCCATGCATAAATCACCAAATTTTAACCACAGCTTCTCCACTCCATGGGAAATATTCGTTCAAAATTTCATGGCCAACAAAGGAGTGTAGCCTAGCCAAATCGCTTCCCCAAGTTGGAGAACCCCAAACTGTCCAGTTTCTGTCCAGCGGGAAGATGGGACTCAAAACCCTAGCTAGGAAGCTTTAAATTTGGCGATCTATAGCTCAAAAGAAATATTATGAAGAGTACAAGGTCTGGTAAAAATCTTAGTACCAAACTCTTGTTTTTCGATTTTATATGGATTTTACAAAGTGATGATGAATAGTAACTCCGAAATTTGTTAACTTGTTTTCTTGATTGAATCTTAAGGTTTAAGCTTTGTAAGGAATATCTAAGGCTTGTTGAGTGATTGTGACCACTGGTTAGTGTTGGTAGAGCATCAAGGAAGGTATACCACTCATCCACCCTTTGATTTATGTTGGATTTTAAGTGAAGTTTCTAGTGATGTTTAAGAATAAGCATGATAATGGAGTTTGGAGTATGTATGGTTAATTCTTGATGGGTACTTGTTGTTGGTTGATGTTGGTGATATGTTCTTGAAGTATATAAACTGATTATGTTGTAAAGATGGTTGTGTTGTTGAATTGATTTGGTTTTAAGAGGTTTTGACATAACAAAAACCGGGAAACGTTACGATTATAGCCGTCGTAATGCCCATTTGATTTAAGGCTGTTTTGAGCAAGGATTACGAACTGGTCTTGGAATATTTTTGAACAACACTGACCATGAACATGTAGGTATTGTTTTAAGGGTTGTTTTGGCATAAAGATCATGTCTATACGAATTACGGTTTAAGAGAAAAGTGAATTTTAGTAAACGTCGTTCGGAGGAACAACCCCTCTCTGGTCAGTCACTTTGAGGCTACATTTGGACCACTTAGAAGCCATATTAAAATGTTAAACTTTGAGAGATAATACTAGAGACAGTTAGGAAGGCTCACGAAAAAGATTCGGATTAAAAAGATTATTTTTCGATTTTATAAAAATGTTTTAGCCGAGGTTGCGCAAGTGAAAACCACTAAGAGCATGACTTAGAAACCGATGTTGCAAATGGTTAAGTATAACTTGTATTCGAGGATCGATTTCGGACTAAACCTACGACTTAAGTAATTGTCGATTAACATGGACTTAGTATGAGCCTATAACGAGCTAGTAATGCCTTGGTTGTGTTTCGCTTACGTGTTTAAGCATTGAGTACAAGTGGATTATCCAGGGGATTAATCGTGCGTTTTCTTTGACTTTGTCTAGATTGTCCGGAATCGTCGTGAACCCTATCACTTCTCGAGCATCAGGCAAGTTTTTCTCATTCCATGTTGTATTTTAAAGTACCATATTCTGATGTATGCATATACTAGATGCAAGTTTTCAAAACCCCTACTTACTGTTGTTGTGATAATAAACTGTTTTCATATATGATATGTAGATGCGATATATAAATTGCATGCTTGTTTTCGAACTGCTATATAAATGGCGATATTCGAGGATATGACTTGATGTGGGGCTTATAAGCTAGATATGGGATATCAGTTTTAAGCCAGTTTTATATATAATGCCCTAGGATAAGGGCGGGTGATTTTCTCTAAGATCAGAAGTAATTATATTTCTGTATAGGTTAAGGATTATTTCCCGATAAATATATCGGGTATCTGTTATTCGAGGGTTAATTATTTATTTAATGAATATTATTTTTTAATATTCATTTGAGGATTATTGACTTAAAGAATATCATTTATATTAATTTGAGGATTATTGACTTAGAGAATATTAATTATATTCATTTGAGGAGTATTGACTTTAAGAATATTATTGTGAATATTCATCTGGGGATTATTTAATGAATATTAATTTTGAATATTCATTTGAAGATTATTTTATTAATTAATGAATATTATTTATGAATATTCATTCGAGGATTAATTATTTATTTAATGAATATTATTTATGAATATTCATTCGAGGATTAATTATTTATTTAATGAATATTACTTTTGAATATTCATTTGAGACTTAATTATTTAATGGACATTATTTTTCGAATATTCCTTTGAGATTTATTAATTAATGAATATTATTTTGAATATTCATTGGGGGTTTACTTATTTGAGGAATATTATTTTGAATATTCATTCGAGGTTTATATTATCTTGAATATTCATTCGGGGTTTATTAGTTAATGAATATTATTTTAAATATTCATTTAATCCTTATTTATTTAATGAATATTATCTTTGAATATTCATTTAATCATTATTTACTTAATGAATATTATTTTCGAAGATTCGTTTAATGTTTACTTATTTAATAAATTTTATTAATTGTTTTTAAATCAAAAAGAGGTTCCCAAAACAATGTTTTCCATTTAAGTCCGTCTTTTAAGAGGATTTAAATGCTCGCTCAACTATCAAAAATATGGGAAACCTGATTTAAGTAACTGCTATTCATTTTAAACTCTCAACTCAAAACTGTCGGGGGACAGATATTTTCTCAAAGCAATTTAGTTGCTGCAAGTTAAATATTGTGCTACCACCTCAACGCTCGAGGGGTAAATTCATGGAACAAGTCGATATCCATTAACAAGCATCGCTTGGGAAATATTGGAGAATCTTCCTTTCCAACCTAGATACAACTACTGAGTGGAGTCGTATCAACAAGTATTACACTTGGGGAAAGGAAGACGATCTTTACGTTTCAGAGTCATGGATTTCCTCTGAACTAGGAGCATGTGTAAGAGGTCGAGTCGCGCCGATCCATCACCTTATTGCCCCAAATGGGCCGGGAGATCCAGAAAGGCGGTAGACAATGTCAGGCTGTCGTGATACTTCCATCTACATGTAGAAAACATATTATTGTTGTACAACCTGCTACTGATCATAGTAAGGTTGGTACGACGGGCGCGGAGAAGGCTCCAGTATTGGTTCATCATCCATTTTGGATAATTCTGCAACATGTACTGAAAGGGACCACGGATGACTCCATTGGTACAGGTTTACCGATCATGTTGGCAGAGGGATTCTGCAACATGTATTGAAAGGGACCAAGGATGACACCGTGGTACAGGTTTACCGGTCATGTTGGTAGGGGGTCGAAAAGTGTTCGAAATGAAGTGACAATAAATTCATGCAACTTCATCTTTTATTTTATGAGTTATGACTCTGTGGATACCTTACATAACAGGAGTTGTTTATACTGAATCACCTTATAACTTCATCTTTTAAGTTATATGTTGGTATTCTGCTCACATAGCAGATAATTTTTGGAAAGGCTATATTGGTTTACTTTCAAACCTCATCTTTTATATTATACTAGAACTTTGTTCATAGTATGAATATCGAAAGTTGCAGAGTATTATGGAAATGATATTTGAAATACAACAGTGGTACTGTTTTTGGAATGTATTCCGATAAGGAAATGAATTCAGTATCGATATATTTTGACAAATTATTGTCTTATACCCGCTTTATTTCTGGGTTGAATTAAAGGCAGAATTATGCCATACTTTCATTACCTTGCTGAGATATAGCTCACTCTTGTTATTGTTTTATATATATTATATAGCAGCGAAGCAGGATGCCAATGGGACGGCACATACCCCGCAAGGCGTTTCCATAAATAGTTTCTAGCAGTGATCCCGAGAGTAGTACGAACCAATCGAATCAGGCTACAGCTTTTGGTATTCAACTTATGTATAGATATGAATGGTATGAGAGGATTGTGAGCATCAGAAGGCTAAGTTGGTAATGTAACATTACTTAGAAATTGTATCAGTGACAGATTCAAAGACATTTGGGTATTGTAATAAAAATTATTTATTCCGCAGTTGTTGTATCGTGTCGTTTCTGAGACTCTAACCTGTGTGTGTGTGTGTGTGTGTGTGAGACATATATTGTGGGGTCATGAGCAGCTGAATTATGCACGGTGTGAGTAATACAGGTAAGGCAAGGAGTAAGTGGATCGTGACAACCCTAAATCCCTGACCCCAGATTTGGGGCTGTTACAGAAATGGTATCAGAGCGTTAGGTTACAGTCCTCAGAAACGATAGGAGATCGAGTCTTACAATACCCTTAATAATGATAAGAACATCTAGAGCTCAAATTGAGTTCGTAGTCGGGTTAGAGGACATGACCCTGACTGTTTAAGATGAAGCCTGAGAGGGGACTTCTTCTGGGAAACCGTACTTAGGACTTTGTGGTTAGTCACCTCGATTCGTATGAGTTATAGATTGATGGGATTCTGAGATACCAGACCCCGAGGCCTTCGAGTACGCAATTGATGATGCGTTCCTTGAAATGGACGGAGACCCGATAAAGGAAGATCCATAGGAGGATCTAGAGGAAGACCCCATAGAGGGTCAAGGGAAGAATCTTGTAGAAAATGTGCCGATTGATAAAAATGTGGTGTGTTACTTGAGGTCTAATTATAAGACTGGACGAACCTTCAAGGGATAAATAAGAGACGAGACGAGAGTTTAAGGATCGTTCATGATTCATCAAGAGGTATGACAAAGAAAATGGAGTAGAGTCTCCAAAGCAGAAGAGGTAGAGGCAGTATAGCCAGTATCAGTGGATTGATTCGACTTGAACGAAACCTGTTACTCGTAGTCGGTTATAGTTGCCCATAAGGAGGCGACATACGTAAGAACCAAGATGTCCAGATTTTCACGAACGATTAAGGGTACTTATTTGCCTAGAATAGTGAAAGAAATTGCTGTGGCTATGAGGTTTCAACCCCACGACCAGCGATTCCACTAGAAATAGTGTCTATTATATCATTGAGGGATTTTATTATCTCAAGGAGAATTTTGGGTATATGTACCATGCAAATGTTATTGTAAGACAAGCACGCTAAGACGGAATCGAGAACGAGATTTACCACCCTCAGGAAACCAGGAAGGAATTATGAGGATAGAACAGAAAGGTCGGAAATCAGATCCGAGCATTACTAGTAGGTAAATATATTGATCAAATTTCCCTGATTTTGGAAAGAAACTCAGCAAATTTTGGCAAACCTTGTCTTTCTGATTACCAGAGGATGTCACCAAAGAGAGTGGAAATTAGAGCGAACCATGTGGATTGGATAAGATAGCCGTTATATGGGTTGGTGGACAGACCCAGATTGCTATAATTGATTGTAGAGATAAAATGATGAAGTTGAGATTGGACGGTAAAGGCGGAATATATTTGAGGACCAAGACGGACTGAGAAGTTCCGGGATTGACTTAAATGAAAAGGCTATTGTGCCAAAAGTGTTAAGCTTATGTAGCGCACGGGATTGATATGGGAAAAGGAATATTGGGTATAAGGATGATTGAAATAGAGACCGGATTTAAGCCTGTAGATTCTAACGATCTTCCGAAGTACCGCCCAGTCGACAGGTGGAATTGTCATTGCTACGGGAAACAACGGTATCAAAGTCTTTTTATAGAACAGAACGCTTACTTGAGATGTTTGCGCCTAGTCGAATAGAATTCCCTGCGATTGCAAATGTTGATGGTTGAATTCTTAGCGACTATTATAAGTCGGCAATAACGTAAGTATCGAGCACCTTAGGGTGTGCATGGAGAAGAAAAGCTTTAGAATCGAACGGTTATCCGTAGAGGAGCCGACATAAAAGGCATCCGTAGAGACCTTGGCAAACCTCCCCAATCTATGATCTATCTTGACCTCTCTCCAAGAAAGAATTCTGATAAAGGGTATATTCCCCCTTCGAAGTTATTTTATAACACTTGTGTTAAATCATATTTAATTTCAATTGTGTTAGAGGCTGTCACGATGCCTACTTTCAGGTTTTCAAAGCCCTGTCAAATGATGTTATTCAAGCTTCCACTTTTCTTCAAATAATGAATAACCCTTGCTTGTTAAGTACCAGTATCTTTTTGGTTATTCTTTTCTTTGGAAACCGCACCTTTGGAATCTGTTCAATTTTAATCCAAGGTGTTCCTTCAAGAAATATTGTCGAAAGACGATAATCATTAAATTGATATCGAATTGCTTTCATACTTTCCAACTTCCACTGAGACGAACAACCCTATACTTATAGGGGCTACAAGGACTATCTGTCTGTGTGATAGAAGTCTGATGGGACGCCATCACTTGTAAGTTGTGAAATACAAGAAGGCTAATTACCTTTAGTAATGTCTCAATCGAGGCACACAACGTTGAGTTCTTATGATCATGTTGATCTCTTGGTAAATTCTTTTACCTCCAATAAGGTTACCTTAAAACTCATAACCTTATGATCACCAGTGTGTGACGTTTTCCTTGATATGGGAGCTGTCTTTTCAAGGCCCCATAATTTTTGTTATCCTCATTGAATTCTAAGGGGAGGCCACCCAGGTCAAATAAGTCAAAATTCGCTGATAGGAGTTAGATTTGCAACGAAATCGCCTATGACAGGAGCGAATCCCTAAGACGAATAGAATGTTAGTGACATTTCAATGAAATTGGTTTATTCTCCCAAGGATATTATGATAATTGAAAGAGTGTCAATCGATATATGTGAAAGGAATAGCGATGTGCCGAGAACTCTAGTGACAACGGTGTTAAATAGATGCCCTATAGTGGAATTGAGATTTTGGAGGAGTTGTTTACGAATGGACACTACCTCTGGGTTAGCAAGATAAGTACTGGAGATGGAGTCAGAGGGAGCTGGTATTGTGACTTGGGAGAGGTGCAGCTTGTGTTGTTTTTAGAGGAACAATTTTCGGAAATATATGGAGACCCGGATGAAAATGAAAGTTAAAAAGTTAAAACAAGAAACCATGACTGTGACCGAGTATGAGGCCAAGTTTTCCGAATTATCGAGGTTTGTTCCGGAGTTCGTGAACACAGAATAAAAGAAAGCCAGTGGGTTTCAACCAGGGCTACCTTCAACCAGCAGCCCACTGTCAGGACCTTTAAATAACAGGTACCCTTCTATACTATTTAGACAGAGCTAATATATCGTTGTATATCAAGAAGTTGCATGACAATTAAACCTTAAGGCCGAGCCGCTAAGGGAATAATTACAAGTAGAAATAGTCAGTCGAGGGATTTTCCCATAAGACTGGTACATCCAGGTTGTGAACTAGAAATATGAGGTCGACACTTTCGATAGACCTGATTCCTTTCAAGTTGGGAGAAGTTGATATTATAATAAGGATGGGTTGGTTGACACCCAATGGAGCCCAGACTGATTGTAAGGGAGAGAGAGTAATAAATAAAGGATGGAGACAGATTCAGAGATTCTTGAGTATAGTTCAGACTAAGAATTTATTATGCCAAAGATATGAGGCTTAATTAGCTCTTATGGTTGACGCCAAGAAAAGAGACACGAAGTATAAAGGAAACTACAATAGTTTTGGGAGATTGTACAAGGTTTTAATGAGCTACCAGATATCGATTTGGATGACATGAGAATGAATACCGGGTATTCAGAGTATCGTGGGAATGAAAGAGTTAGTGACTCAGTTACAAGAATTGATGGGCAAGAATATGATAAGACCCAGTGTACCACCGTGGAGAGCCCGGTGTTGTTGTAAGAGAAAAAGATGTTAGCACAAGATTATGCATCGAACCTCGAGAGTTGTATGAGTTCGACATGGAGAATAGGTACCCTTATAAATGATTGTTTGATCAGCGGAAGAACGCTGTGTATTTCCAATTTATTTAAGAACTGGGTATCACCAGTTGGAAGTTAAATCCGAGGATATACCCAAGACCGCGATTCGTACTTGGAATAGACACTTCGAGTTTTCAGCGAGGTTATTTTGGGTTGACTAATGCACCCACAAATTTTATGGAATTTAATGAAGTGGCTTTGAGTTATCCGTGATAATAGATAACATGACATGGAGAAATGGCTAGAATTGACCTAGGATTATGACTGTGAGATACACTACCATCCGGGGAAGGCCAATGTGGTGGCCGATACCCTTAATTAAAATGAGACAGAGATGGATTCCGAATGATCGGGAATTAAATGATGAGATTTTACACAAAACCCAAGTTAGTCCAACAAACTAGAAAGACAAAAGATTTCACCAACAAGCGGCTGGTGACAGCCAAGATAGACAGAGAAAGTATGCGGACTAAGCCCGAAAGTATAGAGATGGTACTGTTATTGATAAACTAAATGGCATGTTGATGGATGACAAGCAAGTTTAGGTTGGTGTATTTTCTGTACAAACAAGATAAAGAATATGAGGTTAGAGATTCGTGATGCTAAAAGATATCCTCGTGGAAGGAATTAATGAGATTTGGAAAGAAAGGGAAGTTGAGCCAGAGATTCATTGGGCCATCTGAGATTTAAAACGCGTCAGGAAGGTGGCCTACGAGCCAGCCTTACCCCCCCCCAAACTTGTAGAATGGTCATAACAGGGTTCATGTGTCAATGCTACGACGGTATACTATAGATGCCCGGCATATGTTAGAGTACGAGCAGGTAGATATACAACCTGGTCTGACTTACAAAGGACAACCCGTGGAAATCACGAATAGAAAAGAGCAAGTTCTAAGTGACGAGGTTGCCAAGCTAGTGAGAGGTTTGTGGAGAATCAAGAAGTGGAAGAATCCACTTGGGAGTTAGAAAGTGCAATGGAAGAGAAGTACCCCCCAGTTATTCCAAAGCTGATTCCGGGACGGAATCCTTTTAAGGAGGGGAGACTGTAATAACCCGAATTTTTGGTAAAATTTAAAACTTTTCTTATTATGATTAAGTGCATCAGTGAATAGTGAATTTGGTGGATGAATAGTGATTTTGAGGGTTAAGAAAATTTTTCATGCCACCTATGTACGAGACGTAGTGTGGATATTCCAAAGTCATATTAGTGATCTACGGAGTAAATAAGTGAATGCAAAGACGATCGGAATTCAGAAATTCTAAATTTTATTTTGGTATAGTATTTGACCGGGCAGCGAATTATATATTATTATATTCAAGAAATGAGATATTCAAATCGAGGATTTGAGGATTTAATATTTTGGAATTTTATTATTTTATTAAAGTCGATTTAAGGATTCGATTGATGAAGTGAATAGTTACTATTCACTGCGAAGATCGCGTAGAGTTTTACTCGCTCTTTTTGGAAAATATTTCGAATCGTTTCAAGAGGAACAAGACAACATTTACAGGATTAAATATAGACATGGAAGTAACATGTAACAAGATTAATTCGAGGGATGCAACATTTGGATCATCCATGTGAAAGGAAACGAACCCGTAAAGCTACTTTAACCAAACGCATGCATGCGCGACACGTGTCCACTGACTAAGTAATAAAGGTGATGACTCACCCCTTTCCACCTCAAAATATCAGAATCCTTATCATTAATTGATCAAAACAAAAAGAAAAGAAAAAGAGAGAAGAACTCTCTCCCCCCCCCCATTCTGCTCAGCAGAAACAGAGTCCAAAGAAAAATCCATAACTCCATTTCTATCCATCCATAAATCACCAAATTTTAACCACAGCTTCTCCACTCCATGGGAAATATTAGTTCAAAATTTCATGGCCAACAAAGGAGTGTAGCCTAGCCAAATCGCTTCCCCAAGTTGGAGAACCCCAAACTGTCCAGTTTCTGTCCAGCGGGAAGATGGGACTCAAACCCCTAGCTAGGAAGCTTTAAATTTGGCGATCTATAGCTCAAAAGAAAGCTTATGAAGAGTACAAGGTCTGGTAAAAAGATTAGCACCCAACTCTTGTTTTTCGATTTTATATGGATTTTACAAAGTGATGATGAATAGTAACTCCGAAATTTGTTAACTTGTTTTCTTGATTGAATCTTAAGGTTTAAGCTTTGTAAGGAGTATCTAAGGCTTGTTGAGTGATTGTGACCACTGGTTAGTGTTGGTAGAGCATCAAGGAAGGTATACCACTCATCCACCCTTTGATTTATGTTGGATTTTAGTGAAGTTTCTAGTGATGTTTAAGAATAAGCATGATAATGGAGTTTGGAGTATGTATGGTTAATTCTTGATGGGTACTTGTTGTTGGTTGATGTTGGTGATATGTTCTTGAAGTATATAAACTGATTATGTTGTAAAGATGGTTGTGTTGTTGAATTGATTTGGTTTTAAGAGGTTTTGACATAACAAAAACCGGGAAACGTTACGATTATAGCCGTCGTAATGCCCATTTGATTTAAGGCTGTTTTGAGCAAGGATTACGAACTGGTCTTGGAATATTTTTGAACAACACTGACCATGAACATGTAGGTATTGTTTTAAGGGTTGTTTTGGCATAAAGATCATGTCTATACGAATTACGGTTTAAGAGAAAAGTGAATTTTAGTAAACGTCGTTCGGAGGAACAACCCCTCTCTGGTCAGTCACTTTGAGGCTACATTTGGACCACTTAGAAGCCATATTAAAATGTGAAACTTTGAGAGATAATGCTAGAGACAGTTAGGAAGGCTCACGACAAAGATTCGGATTAAAAAGATTATCTTTCGATTTTATAAAAATGTTTTAGCCGAGGTTGCGCAAGTGAAAACCACTAAGAGCATGACTTAGAAACCGATGTTGCAAATGGTTAAGTATAACTTGTATTCGAGGATCGATTTCGGACTAAACCTACGACTTAAGTAATTGTCGATTAACATGGACTTAGTATGAGCCTATAACGAGCTAGTAATGCCTTGGTTGTGTTTCGCTTACGTGTTTAAGCATTGAGTACAAGTGGATTATCCAGGGGATTAATCGTGCGTTTTCTTTGACTTTGTCTAGATTGTCCGGAATCGTCGTGAACCCTATCACTTCTCGAGCATCAGGCAAGTTTTTCTCATTCCATGCTGTATTTTAAAGTACCATATTCTGATGTATGCATATACTAGATGCAAGTTTTCAAAACCCCTACTTACTGTTGTTGTGATAATAAACTGTTTTCATATATGATATGTAGATGCGATATATAAATTGCATGCTTGTTTTCGAACTGCTATATAAATGGCGATATTCGAGGATATGACTTGATGTGGGGCTTATAAGCTAGATATGGGATATCAGTTTTAAGCCAGTTTTATATATAATGCCCTAGGATAAGGGCGGGTGATTTTCTCTAAGATCAGAAGTAATTATATTTCTGTATAGGTTAAGGATTATTTTCCGATAAAGATATCAGGTATCTGTTATTCGAGGGTTAATTATTTATTTAATGAATATTATTTTTGAATATTCATTTGAGGATTATTGACTTAAAGAATATCATTTATATTCATTTGAGGATTATTGACTTAGAGAATATTAATTATATTCATTTGAGTATTATTGACTTTAAGAATATTATTGTGAATATTCATCTGGGGATTATTTAATGAATATTAATTTTGAATATTCATTTGAAGATTATTTTATTAATTAATGAATATTATTTATGAATATTCATTCGAGGATTAATTATTTATTTAATGAATATTATTTATGAATATTCATTCGAGGATTAATTATTTATTTAATGAATATTACTTTTGAATATTCATTTGAGACTTAATTATTTAATGGACATTATTTTTCGAATATTCCTTTGAGATTTATTAATTAATGAATATTATTTTGAATATTCATTGGGGGTTTACTTATTTGAGGAATATTATTTTGAATATTCATTCGAGGTTTATATTATCTTGAATATTCATTCGGGGTTTATTAGTTAATGAATATTATTTTAAATATTCAGTTAATCCTTATTTATTTAATGAATATTATCTTTGAATATTCATTTAATCATTATTTACTTAATGAATATTATTTTCGAAGATTCATTTAATGTTTACTTATTTAATAAATTTTATTAATTGTTTTTAAATCAAAAAGAGGTTCCCAAAATAATGTTTTCCATTTAAGTCCGTCTTTTAAGAGGATTTAAATGCTCGCTCAACTATCAAAAATATGGGAAACCTGATTTAAGTAACTGCTATTCATTTTAAACTCTCAACTCAAAACTGTCGGGGGACAGATATTTTCTCAAAGCAATTTAGTTGCTGCAAGTTAAATATTGTGCTACCACCTCAACGCTCGAGGGGTAAATTCATGGAACAAGTCGATATCCATTAACAAGCATCGCTTGGGAAATATTGGAGAATCTTCCTTTCCAACCTAGATACAACTACTGAGTGGAGTCGTATCAACAAGTATTACACTTGGGGAAAGGAAGACGATCTTTACGTTTCAGAGTCATGGATTTCCTCTGAACTAGGAGCATGTGTAAGAGGTCGAGTCGCGCCGATCCATCACCTTATTGCCCCAAATGGGCCGGGAGATCCATAAAGGCGGTAGACAATGTCAGGCTGTCGTGATACTTCCATCTACATGTAGAAAACATATTTTTGTTGTACAACCTGCTACTGATCATAGTAAGGTTGGTACGACGGGCACGGAGAAGGCTCCAGTATTGGTTCATCATCCATTTTGGATAATTCTGCAACATGTACTGAAAGGGACCACAGATGACTCCATTGGTACAGGTTTACCGATCATGTTGGCAGAGGGATTCTGCAACATGTATTGAAAGGGACCAAGGATGACACCGTGGTACAGGTTTACCGGTCATGTTGGCAGGGGGTCGAAAAGTGTTCGAAATGAAGTGACAATAAATTCATGCAACTTCATCTTTTATTTTATGAGTTATGACTCTGTGGATACCTTACATAACAGGAGTTGTTTATACTGAATCACCTTATAACTTCATCTTTTAAGTTATATGTTGGTATTCTGCTCACATAGCAGATAATTTTTGGAAAGGCTATATTGGTTTACTTTCAAACCTCATCTTTTATATTATACTAGAACTTTGTTCATAGTATGAATATCGAAAGTTGCAGAGTATTATGGAAATGATATTTGAAATACAACAGTGGTACTGTTTTTGGAATGTATTCCGATAAGGAAATGAATTCAGTATCGAGATATTTTGACAAATTATTGTCTTATACCCGCTTTATTTCTGGGTTGAATTAAAGGCAGAATTATGCCATACTTTCATTACCTTGCTGAGATATAGCTCACTCTTGTTATTGTTTTATATATATTATATAGCAGCGAAGCAGGATGCCAATGGGACGGCACATACCCCGCAAGGCGTTTCCATAAATAGTTTCTAGCAGTGATCCCGAGAGTAGTACGAACCAATCGAATCTGGCTACAGCTTTTGGTATTCAACTTATGTATAGATATGAATGGTATGAGAGGATTGTGAGCATCAGAAGGCTAAGTTGGTAATGTAACATTACTTAGAAATTGTATCAGTGACAGATTCAAAGACATTTGGGTATTGTAATAAAAATTATTTATTCCGCAGTTGTTGTATCGTGTCGTTTCTGAGACTCTAACCTGTGTGTGTGTGTGAGACATATATTGTGGGGTCATGAGCAACTGAATTATGCATGGTGTGAGTAATACAGGTAAGGCAAGGAGTAAGTGGATCGTGACAACCCTAAATCCCTGACCCCAGATTTGGGGCTGTTACACTGGCCCGAGCCAATCCGGATGAGTACACGTTGACAGCCGAGGAGGTCCGTCTCTTAGCACGCGATGTGGTAGAAGGAGACTCTTCAATTCCTTCGGACCATCCTATTGCTAGAGAGACGCGAAATGCCATTATTCGGGTCGTGGTTGAGGTACTAAAGAATATATAGAAGGACCTGGTGCAGCGAAGGTAAAATTACTTGTTACTACTAGTTTTTTGTTAGTTTTTTGGAGGAGTTACATTTACTACACACTGCACTCATGACTCAACTAGTATAGTCCAGACTCAAGAACAGTACATTAAGTGCTTCCAAAATATGATTGTGCAATGAAACACTTAAATAACAAACATAAAATGTTTACCTGAACATTTAACCAATATTAAAAACATAATTGCTTAATAGTTAAGTATAAGTGACGTGTACTGACTTTAACATACAAGTGCTACAAAAATGGTAATATAGTAGTAACTCTACCACTAAACACACTACCACTAAACACACATTGAACTAGAAGAGATACGTCTTTTTTAATTTTTAGTTTTGTTGGCCTTCACCCCTAAAGAAACTTTACGGTATCGGTGTTAGTTTTGGTTAGTTATAGTTTTAGTTTTAGTTTTGTTTCATTATCGATTCCGATGACAAAAGTACAACAGTTATTAAACATAATTTATTCGCAAGGAACTAAAAACAAAATATCCACTAAACAGAATTACTATCTTGATTCCAGAACTTGTCAATAAAACATGTTTAAGAACCTTCAATTGATGAAATAATGGTTAGTGCATCCAAATTAATATCCACTGAAAATGTACTTAGAGGATTTTTCATTTTTTAAAAGAGTACGGAATGAGGCCGGGAGTGTTATGGGAATTGCAGATATTTATTCAAATTGCATCCAAATTTTAAATGCATTCTATTTCATTTGGCACTGCTGCTTAGCTATAAGTCTTTGTCATTCGTTTAATTAATTTAGTATGAATGTATGTATGTGACATCCAATATTTGTTGTACATTGTAGGGGAAGGCCCCGGGCGATGATGATGACAATTTCGACGTTGGCGACCCTGATGACGAGAGTACTGAATCTGATGATGACCGTGATTTGAGTGTCATGCCTCACGTGTCTCATGGTGGTCCTAGAATCAGGGGTTGAGTATTCTGAATTTAATTTAGACTATGAATGTTTGTAAGATAATCTAAGTTATGTTGTGAACTAAAGTTGGCTTGTAGAAGTATGATGGTTTAAACTTTTGTGTGGTCGGATATGAATTTATGATAATATTTATGTAACTTTGGTACTTTTATATTTGGATTCGCTTAATTGCGTGGATGCTTGTTACAAACTTTCATGTTTGATTGTGGCGTTGTATTGCATATAGATTGTGTGGTGTTGGATTGTATGTAGATTGGAATTTAATTTGGAAGCCGAAAATGGCTGGAACCTGAAAAAGCAGCATAATGCTGCTTCTGGTCAGTCCAACTTATGACGAATTTATGGGTAACTTTCGACGGATATTTATCTTTTTTGTATTAATTTTTATTTTTTCTGCGAATAAAATATTGGTAGCAGGTGGGCCCCATTCTTTAACTTCCAACAGATTTTCCGTCGTAAAATATGAATTTATGACAGTTTATTTCGTCGTAAATTCATTTATTAATTGGTTGAAAAAGATGGATCCCACACATGAACTTATGACAAAAACTATACTTATGACGAAAACTATTCTTGTGACGAAACTGCTACTTATGACGAAAAACATACTTGTGACGAGAATGACAATTCTGACGAAAATGCGAACTTAAGACTTGAGCAAAAATGACGAAAATTTTCCGTCGTAATTGGACCAATTGCGACGATTTCAGTGTAAAATTTCCATCATAATTGCCCAGATTTGTTGTAGTGACTGTTGCAGCTGTACATGCAATTGATCTTTAATTAATATTTTTTTCCTCATCATAACGTCACGGACATAATATATTTTTTCTCTAGATAATATAATAAACTTGATAAATTAATTTATCTTTGATCCTAAGTCTTTAAAAAGGTTTAACTTAAGTAGGTGATGAGCAAGACGCTGGATGTTATAAATATAGCTAGGAAATAAGGTGTACTCTAAAAAAAATTAACATTATTGTATTCAAACATGGTACGCTTGTCATAAAAACTAATGACTTAATTGCACGAAGATGGCCTGAGTTATAATTTTTTTGCACAGAAATGGCTTATCGATAGTAATAGGCACCCGCGTGACTCAAATATAAATTTTTAAACACCCGCATGGCTTCGTCAAAATATGTCAAACGGACGTTAAATCACAGGGGTAAATTCAGAATAGAGTAATTCAACGGCAGGATTTTGCCACCTCCTTGTCTCCCCAAGCTCAAAATCGACTCTTATGGGGACTTAAATGCAAACACTTGAAATTTGGGTAGTTCAGTTGATGATCAAACCTTTTGGTTTTGATCTTAATGCAGTAGTTACTAATAATCTAATGTTATGGAATAAAATTTTTGTAAGTAGTTTCCAGTACCATGAATAAAGTTGGAACCTTCAGTATTTTGCTCATCTGTTCTTTTTGATAACACAATCTTTCCCATCTTCTTAAAATTACTTTAAGTCTATCATTATTGGAAATTATGATAGAAAACCAAAATATACCGTGTATCTTGCTTGAGCAGGGTAATAATGGTCTCGTGAAAGGGGAAAATGTACATGTCTTGCATACATCTGACCTTAAAATGCATTGTAAGACCAGAGAGACCGTTTTCGTAATGCGATATCATATTAGAATACAGGGACTAGAAGTCTTGAACAACATATAAGAACAACATTGTCAAGGAGAATTGTGGAGTGACATTTGTGATACCAAAACACCTGCATAAACACCGAATCATCAAAAGTTTTTAGTCAATAGTGTTGTAAAAAATGCTACGTGAGTTCAGATTGTTAAAATGACATCAATTGTTCAATTGGAAGGACTAAACGTAGTAGACACATTTTAATTCCTTTTTGTTAAAAATTATACATTGTGCCTTTATCCGCATCTTCATGTAAATCGGGTTTAACTCTAAACATCTACATTGTTGAAAAATATTATAACTCAGGTCATCATCTTGCAATTAAGTCTTATACATACAGTTGTAAATAAAAAAGCTGTTAAATTTTATATTTCCAAGTTTACCCCTCCAAAACTAACATCTGTTAGACACATTTGACGGAATGCAATCGCGCGCTTAATAAATTTTAGTTCAGCCATGCGGGTGTCTATTATTATAGTTTGGCCATTTTTGTGCAAAAAAATTATAACTCAGGCCATCATCCTGCAATTAAGTCAAAACTAATTATGTATGAGATTTAAGATTTTATATCTATATATCTATATAAAGTAAAATCCCAGGCGCATGACGTGGCGGTCTAGACAATCTGCTATCTATTTTTCCTATTTTTCCTATGCCTCCGAGTTTTATTCATATACAGGTTTTCTATATGTACATGTACCATAATTGCACGCTATTTATTACAAGGCATATCAACAGGCAACTTCAGCTGTTGCAGGAATCTTCTCAGCTTTCCTGTCTCGGTTACGTACCATGTAGGTTATATATATCCTATAGAATCAATGAAGCTGGCAGGAAAGATGTATCTCCTTATTTTTTTGATTCGTGTATCTCCTTATTTTTTACAATATTCTGATAGTCTGATTGATGATTTACATCCTCTCATTGTTTTTGGGCACCAGAAGGTTGATTCGTGTATCTCCTTATTTTTTATAAGTGGTATCTAATTTGTATTCTCTTCATCACTCACATTTAGAAATGTACGTACTAATAGAGGTCATATAGTTTATCTTAAGAGACACATTCCAGGAGTGCTTACTTCACAAACATATCAGTTACTCAGTTTTTCTCATAGTTCAATATATACTTGTATTTTACTTTTTGGCATGATTGGTCCACTCTTACACGGATACACTTGATGCTGCAAATGTGAAAGGCAAATTTTGCTCCCATGTAGAAAAGAGAAAACATCAAGTATGAAAAAGTGATGCTTGAGAAGAAGCTCTTGCCGCTACTAGCCTGTTTGTTACTACCAGTTTATCCCATTTGGCGCCGTTACACTATTTTTTTACTGCATGATCTTTCAACAACAATAATGTCGTTTACGGCTTTTAGTGATACCATTATGAGCAATGTAATTTGAAATTTCAACGATGACATAAAAATCGTGTCCTAAAAACAACCAACAAAAATGAAAAATAGAAAATGAAAATAATTAGACTAAAATTTTGAAATTACAACGGATAAAAAACACTTAAATGAGTTCAGGGGTATAAATAAAGTTGACGGAAGGTAGATTAGAGAATTTTCATCTACATCAGTTAACGAATATATGATGAAAACAATATGTAAAATTAGTCCGTAGAATATTCTTATTGTAGATTTAGTTTTTTTTTTGAGAACTACTGTAGATTAAGTTGATTCAATAGAAAAAAAAGGTAAAAATGACTTATAGAAATAAGTGGAAAAAATCTCTTTTACTAATCATATGCTATAGATTACCCAAAATATTAAGATTGAAAATAAATTATAATTAATTATTCCGATATATGGACATGTGTAAGTTAATTAAAATAATTGTACTCCTAACAGTTTATGCGTGCCAAAAAAAGAACATGTAACAGTTTATATGGAATATGGGTCTTATTAAACATCTAATTGCCTAAGTTTTTGCGTAATAATATAACAAAACAATTAGATTCGTGCAATTGATTTTAGAACTAACCACTTCAAACAAAAACCCTAATTAAGAAACTGAACCGCACCAATTTGTTTGATTCAATTTTGGTTTCTTATTTTTAAACCGCCCGATTTTGATCGCGGTTTGATTTTCTGTTAAAACTGCACCAAACCACACCGCGCTCATCCCCATAAATAAAATTGTTAATCATATTAAATTATTTCAAAATAAATAAAACATTGGTAAAAAACTTTTGTAAAATATTATTATATTATTTTTCACAATTTTTTTAAAATATATTACAAGAACCGCACGAAACACGATTTTTTTATAAAGCAAAAACTCGGGCGACTGACGTGGCGGTCTAAAAAATTAGCTATCTATTTTTCCTATTTTTCTATGCCTTGGAGTTTTGGTTGAATTAATCATTCATATGCTGGCTTGGTGTGTCAATGGTAACTGTAGCAAGCTATTATTAGAGGAAATATCAAGAGGCAAACTTGAGTTGTTTAATGTTTTTAACTGCAATAATCTTCTCAAATTCCTTCTCACAATTACTACGGGTTACAGTTATATATACTCCCTCAAAATCAGTGGGGCTGGTAGGTGAAAAAAGGGATTTGAATATGTAGTTCCCTTTTACACAATTGTGTATTAAGGGAGAAATCTGCAATCTTTCATTGAGACTCTTAACTCAACTTGACAGTTTTGCTGGCTTACACAAAACATCAGTTAGTTTTTCTATCGCTAAATACCACTAATGCGTGTATTTTTGGCATGCTTGGTCCATTTTTAATTTCTTGCGCTTGAATCTGAAACTGCAAAGGTAGGGGACAAAAAATGGTCATGATTTTTTAGAATTGTATGTTGCCCAGTAATAATCTATTGTAGAAGGGGGGTTGAATACAATAGTATAAGATAATCGACTTCTTAATGTATATATCACAAATATGAAAGAAAGATAACAGCTTTATTAAATCTGATATAAAACTGTTACAAACTCTCTCAAGAAATTCTGATGTTCTTGAGAGCTGCTAGCTTACAAAAACTCTCTCAAGAAATTCTATGTTCTTGAGAGCTTCTATCTTGATTCACCTCTCGAACCAAAACCTAAAACTGTGTTTATATACTACACAGCTTCTCTATCAATGATAAGTCCTAATCAATTACAAAGATTGAAACCTATCCATAATTGATAGCTACATTCTACAAACCAGGAACCGACAGAATACACTTCCATGTTTAATGTTAGGTCCTGATAAGTTTGTAGAAGGGGGGTTGAATACAAACTATACCGTTTTATCGAAATTTGTTCTTTGAATAATTTAACAATTTAGAACAAATTAATGCGGAATATAAATGAAACAAGATTCAAGTTAAATATAACTTATATTAAACTTGAAGGGTGTTGCAAATACAATAAGGATTACAAAGTATTTATCTCAAACTAATTAATACAAATTTAGAATAAATTCGACATGAACTTTTCTAATATTTGTAATAAAAAGATCGAATGCTAAAAGCAAGTTCGAGATAAATTCTAGGGATAAAAATCCGCTAGATAATCAAAGCAATACAAGTAATCAACTTCTAGTGGTTTGGATTTAACAATACAAACTAGAATTAATTGCTTGAGAAGAAATGAGATTTAATGGCTTCTTCAGTTCTTGAGAGTAAATGCTTCTGTATCTTCTTTTTCAATTCACTGCTCTGTTCTGTCTGTACTGCCATGTCTTTAATATAATTGAAATTAGCCTTGTATGACCTGTTTATTAAATCAAAAGATTTAATAAAACAATTCATACACTTGTATGACCTGACATATAAAGCTCGGTAGAACCTAGCTTCATCAGTATGACCTGCACAGTAAGTTCGGTATGACCTGGAGTTTTTCTACCAACTAATTAGTAGAACCTGAAAAGCAAATCTGTATGACCTTTAACAATGACTTAGTATGACCTTTTAAATGAGTCAGTAGAACCTAGGAATAGGTCATACCGAGCTATTCAAAGAGGTCATACCGAGCTTTTGTAAGAGGTCATACCGAGTTTATTAAACAGGTCATACCAGCTGATTCTAAAGAAAATCCTTTTAATTTATCTTGAAAGATTAAATTAAAGATTAACTTAATTATTTTATAGAATTAATTTAATAAATAATTTAGCCTACTAAATTAGTTAAATTATTAATTAATTTAACATGAAAGGAATTTCTTCTAAAAACCAAGATTCCTCTTTCTCCTGAAAACCACTGAATATAGATGATCCAATTCCACTGATTGATGTCGTCATTCGATGCACTGTCTGGTTTCATGAATAACTGACTTCAATGATAATTCTTCATCTTTAAAACATTTAAAGCTGTGGCTTCTTTTCTTTAGCTCTGAATAAACTCTGTATCCTGTACTTCTTCTGTCACCAACTGGAAATCTCTGTCACTGTAGTAGATCCACTTTCTTGAATACTTCACTGAGGCTTGAACAATAAATTGAACTTCTTTCAATGTAGAATAACTTCAAGTCTGTAGATGACTTTGGTTCTCCATTCTCTTGACAGATAAAACTCTCTGAGATTCCTGTGACATATTAACTTATTATTTACTTATTACATACTTGTTTAACTTAAGTTGTTTCCTCGGAATATTAACAGGCCTAAACATATGCCTTTCAATCTCCCCCTATTTGTTTGTTAGAGAATAACAATCAAATACCTAGAGGATAACTCAACTAACTTAAACAAGAAATAGAAATGACTTTTAAGAGCCAAGTAAATAACAAGAAAAGTTCTGGATTTCATTTAACATTTTCCAGATTCAAACATTACAGGTAAGTACAAGATAGATGTTCCTCTAGACTGAACATATGAATACATTTATCCTATCTTGAATCACCTAAGCTCTAAACATTTAATATTTACAAACAGAGCTTCTTCAAATTTCAGACTTAATCATCTCTCCTTCTTCAAGTGCTTCAAGCAAATCCTTGTCCAGAATACGATCAGATTCAGAAGTAATGCCACTAGGTCTGACAGGTTGAGCTGTGACTTTCTTCAGCCTATTCTTCATTTGATGATATCTCTTGATATTGGCAATGCAATAGTCTTGAATCAAATCAGCAACTTCTATCTTTTCTTGTGTAGCAAACCCTGTTGTCCTCAACATGTTCTCCATATAGACAAGATGCTTGGCAGGATAATCTTTCAAGGAGATGGGATCCACACCACAAGTTTGAAGTGCCCTTCCTTTATAAAATTTAACTTCATATGGCACATCCACAACTTGAGGACTAGCTTTCATGGCAAAATCTCTAAGCTGATCATGCAACAGCTCACATAGAGGTGAAGACCTTTTAATCTTTGTCATGAACACCCAAAGCTCAGAGAGAGTTCTACTTTCCAGAAGATTGAGAGAAACTATAAACGTTCCCTCATTATGAGTGTAGATGTAGATCTTCAACTCCTCTCTGACTCTGTCATATCCAGTAGTAATTCTTGAAATCTCCGCATGAATAGATTTCATATAGATTGAGTTGTCTGGATTGACCTTTCTATACCTTTCCAACATGCACAAAAACTTTCCATCATTTTCTGACCCTGTCGAATGTGAGAACATCTCTCTAGCTCTATCCCATTCTTCTCCAAGCTTCAGCCTCACATATAACTTCCTGTCCTTGACCTTTATATCATGAAGCCGTTGTTTTTCTTGATGTTCAGATTTTTGAATAACTAGATGCTTTGAGATGATGTCAGATACTTTAGCATTCTCCTCCTCTCTTCTCTTCAGATCAGCTTTCTGTCTTAACAGCTCAGCTTCAAAGGCAGGATCCACTTCAGGTTCATCTTCCCAGTCAGCATAGTCAGCATCTCCTTCAACCTCCACTTCACCAAAGATATCTTCAGGGTTTTCTTCAGATTCAATATTGTCAAAATCTCCCTGTTCACCTTGATAGTAGTCAGCATCAGAAAAAGTTAACTTCTGCTTCCCTTTGTCCTTTACAGAACCAGAACCTCCAGCTTCTCCTCCTCTCTGTTTCTTCACATTCTCCACATTCTCCCCCTTAGTTGAGGAATCCTCTACAGATTTAGCTTTATCATCCTTAGGATCCTCCTTCCTACTTCCTTCTCCTCCTGCTTTATCCTTGTCATCATTGCCCTCTTCATCATCATCACCCTCGAAGAATTTCTTCTGTTCAGTATTGGGTTGATGTGAGTTCTTGATCATGTTATACAGATGTTTCATGCCCTCGTTCAGATGTTGCATCCCGCCTTCAAGTTTGGCAAACCTCTCATCATTGAAGTACTGATTTTCATCAATAGTATCCTGAATTGAGTCTACCCTAGTTGAAATAATAGGAATCTGCTTGACAGCCTCCCTGATCTCAGCATTATAAACTATCAGCTCTGACATATCTAAAGCCATCAACACCTGTGATTCTTGAATAGCATTCATTTTGGGGATCAAAGAGAACTTCACTCCTTCTATGTCATCTCTAATATGACCCAGCTGATTAGTTACAGAGGTGGAAGAAGAAGACTGTTCAACCACTTGTGCCTTAAGAATTTCTTTTTCAGCCTGGGTCTCTTGAAGTTGTTTCTGCAGACCAGCTATTTGAGCCAATAAAGAAGCAGTGTATGTGTCATTGTGTGCACTCATCTCAATTTCTCTCGATGGTGTTTCACTCACCTCACGTGCTTGTGTATCGCTCTGTGTTTGTCTCTCAGAACTACCCACTAGCTGTCCATCCTTGTTTGGAGTTGAAGTACCTGCAGAAAAAATCACCATAGCCCCTTCTTGAGAGGTCACTGGTGGTGCAATGGGAGTTCGTGAATCCCAATCCATGGTAAAGTCCAAAAATTCATCCGAAATTGAAAACTGAATTGCTTCAGGGATGGACTTACCATGTTGCCCTTCACTTTCTCCAGTTAAAACTGCGAGTGAAGAATCCCTTAGGGGAGCTAGAGATGTTCCCTCTGGGAGGGGAGAAAATGGTTCTGTTATAGTGGGCAAAGAACCAGATTTTCCCTCTGAAGCCTGTGAAGGCTCTTCTACCGTGACAATGGTAGGCACTGTTTCAACAAGCATTCCTATGTGCTCTCCTCTCAGAGTGTCCTGTGCATGAGTCTCTACGATAGTTTCAGAAGTATTTGCTCCCATTGTGATTAATGGGAGAGTGCTTGACTCTGTACAGAATGCCAAGGCCTGATGGCGAAATTCAATAGATTCATCATGTTGAGAGGATGTCTCTAGTAACTGTTCATTGGCCTTTTGAGAATCCATATCCTTTTGGGAGGATACAGGATGGCTTACAGATGCCTCAAGGAGTGTTCTTCTCTTCTTTAGTGGAGGAGGCAGAGCTGTGGGATCACTCACATTAAAATCTACTTCAAGTTGTTCTCTCAATCTTGTTGTAGCTGGTTGTTCTAGGGGAGCGGTCAATGGATTTGACTCTGTGTGTAGCTCTATGACCGGGGACAGAGATTGTGGTTCTACAATCCCTTGGTCAATCCTAAGAACCTCTTGGGTTAGTGGAGCAGTTGAGAGAGGATATATTACCTGAAGTGCCATGGTGTTAGGAGGCACCATTGAAGTTCCTGCTGACGAGGATCCAACCACTTGATGTTCAATAAAGAGAAGAGGTAACTGTGGTTGCAGAATCTCTCGCAGATATGATTGTGGAACTACGGGTCTCCTTCCAGACCTGGAACTGGTGGACAAAGTTGAATATATGGAAGGATTAGTGTGTGCGGGGACTTGAAAAGGAGTGTTTTGAAAAAGTGTTTTATGTTCATCAGAAAGAACATGATCCAACACTAGAGAAAGGAAACGAGAATAAAAGCATCTAACTTTCTTTCCATTCTCAATATCTCTAGTGTAATTGAAAATCCTCCTTATCAATAGATCCCACACAAGAGTTCCTATGTCCAATCTTAGGTTGAAAACAGCAGCATAGGCAATGTTTTGTAAGACAGAAGTGATGACTGGAAAGTTGTTTTTGATAGAGTTACTAAAAACTTTGTCTAGGCAGTCAAAGAACAAATCCCACTCACATGCTAGA
This sequence comes from Heracleum sosnowskyi, assembly GCA_030848705.1. NCBI lineage: Eukaryota > Viridiplantae > Streptophyta > Magnoliopsida > Apiales > Apiaceae > Heracleum > Heracleum sosnowskyi. The sequence goes on along the minus strand of CM061235.1, from coordinate 29,920,338 downwards.
TTACCCTTATTCAGACGAGGAAGAACAATATTTCCTTGGTAATCAATACTAGAGAAAAATTGAACTAACTCGTTATCAGTAGGGAATCCAACAAGATTATCAAGTGGAAAATGAAGTACTTGACAAAAGATCTCCTTAGTTACTGTGTACTGAGCATCAGAAATATTGAACGTGAAAGATTGCATATCTTCAGCAACAACAACAGTTAAGCATAATAGACGAAGGGGTTCAATCTTTAAATCAACAGAAGCAGTGATAGCATAACTAACAATTGATTGTTCATTTAAAAATCGAATCCACGGTCTAAAACGTTCAACAGAACACTTAAGGGGATCACAATAGCCAACGTAATTATTAAAACGTTCAACAACAAACTCAGCAGCCATTTAAAAAAAAATAAGAAAAAAAAATAAAATAAAGCAGTAATTAATAATAATATTAAACAGAGAAGAAATAAAATCCCAAGTAATTCACAAGAAAAATTTGCAATAGTTCGTTGTTCTAGGAATAAAACACAAACTAGAGCAAATTTAACTAAGTAAAAACTTGAGTTAGAAAGGAATGAGAGAAAAGAACCTAAGGTGATCAGCTATTTATACAGGAGGGTTCTACTGGGCTCGGTATGACCTAAGGGCAGGTCATACCGAGTTTTTCTTTCAGGTCATACCGAGTTTTCCTTCAGGTCATACCGAGAAAAACTAAATAATAAACTGAAAAATAAAAGAAAAAATACACACCAGTATGACCTTAAGAGAGGTCATACCGAGTTCTAATATGACCTGGGAGAAGGTCATACCGAATTCTTAAAAAATAAAAGATTAATAAGCTAAAATGCCAATATGACCAAACAGAAGGTCATACCGAATGTTATTTGAAAAGAAGCAGTAATCAACAGAAAATATTCACAGAATAATTTTAAAAAACCTGAACCAAATGCAGAAAATTATAAAAGAGCATTAAACTAATATAAACCTGCAGAAGAATTTAAACAACAATATTTACAATCCGAAAAAAAACTTAAATGATTCTAAATAAATATATTTTCAATAAAAATACATTTCTTCACTAAAAAAAATGAGAAAAATATTTTTAAAGAAAATAAATTATTCAGAATATTTAAATTAACAAGCTTTACACAATAAACATGGATTGGCAATATTTAACATCTTAAATTGACAAGAGAAAATGATTTAGTTAAGAACAAACCTACCGGAGATATTGTCAATCACTAAGACTGTTCAACATACCCAATTTACCAACTAACCTGATAAATGTGGATTCGTCAACAGATTTAGTGAAAATATCTGCAGTCTGTTCTTCAGTGGGTACAAAGTGTAACTCCACAGTTCCATTCATAACATGCTCTCTGATAAAATGATACCTGATATCAATGTGCTTCGTTCTCGAGTGCTGCACAGGGTTGTTGGAGATTGCTATGGCACTTGTATTATCACAAAAAATGGGAATTTTGTCTAATGCAAAGCCATAGTCCTTTAATTGATTCCTTATCCATAAGATCTGAGCACAACAGCTTCCAGCAGCAATATATTCAGCTTCTGCTGTTGAATTGGAAACTGTTTGTTGTTTCTTGCTATACCAGGAAATCAACCTACCTCCTAGGAATTGACAACTCCCAGAGGTACTCTTTCTATCCACAACACTACTTGCATAATCAGAATCTGTATATCCAACAAGATTAAAACCAGAATCTTTAGGGTACCAGATACCTAGATTAGGTGTACCCTTAAGATATCTCAAGATTCTTTTCACAGCAACGAGATGTACATCTCTAGGGTCCGCTTGGAACCTTGCACACAAGCATGTAGCATACATAATATCTGGTCTACTAGCAGTAAGATAGAGTAAGGAGCCAATCATACCTCTGTAGCTTGTAACATCTACCTTGATAGACTTGTCAGAAGCTCCAAGTTTGATTGCTGTTGAAGATGGAGTCCTTGCTGATGCTGAATCCTCCATCTGATATTTCTTGAGGAGTTCTTTGAGATACTTGGATTGACAAATAAATATACCATTTGACCTTTGACTTACTTGCAATCCAAGAAAGAACTTCAGCTCACCCATCATACTCATTTCAAACTTACTCTGCATAAGCTCAGCAAATCTCTTACAGAGATTATCATTAGTAGACCCAAATATGATGTCATCCACATAGACTTGGACTAATATCATATCACTTTTGTGTTTCTTTGAAAAAAGAGTTTTGTCTAAGATACCTCTAACAAAACCATTTTCTAAAAGAAAACCAGAGAGAGTGTCATACCATTTTCTTGGGGCTTGTTTGAGACCATAGATAGCCTTGAAGAGAAAGTACACAAAGTCCAGCAGGTCCTGATTTTCAAAGCCAGGGGGCTGTTCCACATACACTTCTTCATCAAGCTCACCATTCAGGAATGCACTCTTAACATCCATTTGATAGACTTTAAAATTTGAGTAAGCAGCAAATGCTAAGAACATCCCGATGGCCTCAAGTCTAGCCACTGGTGCATAGGTTTCATCATAATCAATGCCTTCAGCTTGAGAATACCCTTGTGCAACCAGTCTTGCCTTGTTCCTTGTAACAATGCCATCCTCATCTAGCTTGTTCCTGTATACCCATCTAGTACCAACTACTTTCTTGTTCTTTGGCCTGGGTACCAGTTTCCAGACTTGCTGTTGTTCAAATTGATTGAGTTCATCTTGCATAGCAATCACCCAATCTGGACCAGTCAGTGCTTCCTCAGTTTTCTTTGGCTCCATTTTAGATAAAAATGCTGAAAAATGACATTCATTCTGAGTTGCACTTCTAGTTTTAACTCCAACATCTGGATCACCAATGATCAGCTCAAAAGGATGAGCTTTATTCCATACAGTCTGTCTTGGAAGATTTGATCTTGATGATTCGCCTTGAATTTCACTTTGATGTTGTGAGTGACTAGTTGATCCTTCATTTGCTCCCCCTGAGTTGTTGTTTGATTGCCTTGATGATTCTTCTCCAGTGTTGGTGGTATCTCCATTGTTACTAGTGTTTCCACCACCATCACCATGATCATTATCATCATTGTTATTATCATTACCAGCAATAACTTCAGGTGGGGCTTCATCATCTGAATCTGAGTCTGGCAAGTTATCAAACTTCATTTTCTCAGATGAATCTGCTGTTTGGATATTAGGGAATGTAGTGTCATCAAAAGTAACATTGACACTTTCCTTTACCGTGTGACTGCCAACCAAGTAGACCCTGTAAGATCTTCTGGAATAACCAACAAAAATAGCTTCTTGTGCCTTTGCATCAAACTTGCCATGTTTCACATTGTCATCTATAAGCACAAAGCATTTTGCTCCAAATACATGAAAGTACTTGACAATTGGTTTCTTGTTGTTCATGATCTCATACGGAGTCTTCATTAAGTCCTTGTTGATTAAAGTTCGATTCTGAGTATAACAAGCTGTATTAGCTGCTTCAGCCCAAAAGTACGTTGGAAGTTTAGACTCACTTAACATAGTCTTTGCAGCTTCAATCAATGTACGATTCTTTCTTTCCACTACTCCATTTTGTTGAGGAGTTCTAGGGGCAGAATACTGTCTTGTTATTCCTTTATCAGCACAAAAGTCATTTAGAATGGCATTCTTGAATTCAGTACCATTATCTGACCTTATGGCTCTAACAGGGAATCTAGAATCCAGCTTAATCAACTTTATATGGCCAATCACCAGGTATGGGGTCTCATCCTTGGAATGTAGGAATAAAACCCATGTATATTTTGAATAGTCATCAACAATCACAAGTGCATATTGTTTCTTTGACATGGACATCACATTAACTGGACCAAACAAATCCATGTGCAGTAGCTGAAGTGATTCAGTTATTGATGATGTATCAGTGCCCTTGTGAGAAGCTTTCTTTGACTTTCCTTTCTGACACGCCTCACACAGTCCTTCTGGTGTAAATTCCATATGAGGCAAACCTCTAACCAATTCCCTCTTGACTAAAGAGTTCATGGTTTTGAAGTTAAGGTGAGACATCTTCTTGTGCCATAGCCAACTATCATCTGATGAAGCTTTAGCATAAAAACAATTAACTTCATCTTTGAATCCCGAGTTCAGATCAGCTATGAACAAGTCACCTTTCCTTACTCCTTGAAGAGCAGGCTTTCCATTCTTCTTGTGAAGGATCTGACACTTCTCTCTTTCAAAGGAAACAACATATCCTCTGTCACAGAAATGACTGATGCTGAGAAGATTGAACTTCAGACCTTCCACAAATGAAACATCTTCAATGATAACATTTCCGTACTTCAAACAGCCATATCCTTTCGTAATACCCTTGCTGTTATCTCCAAAGGTAACTACTGGGCCAACTTTCTCAACCAAATCTAATAGCAGGGCTCTATCTCCGGTCATATGCCTTGAACAGCCACTGTCAAGAATCCATATAACACGGTTTACCTGTTTACCTCCCTGCAATATCAAATTGATTAGACCTTCTTCGGAGCCCAAAATTGATTGGGTCCGGCATACTTAAAGAACTGGCCTTTGTCAGGAAAAACAACATTTTTAGCTAAAACTACTTCAACCTCTTTCACATAAGAGCGTTTCCATTTATAGCCAGCCTTAACACATTTCTGAGTAGGCTTAGGGATAAATGAATCCACTCTAGTCTGAGGAGGACTAGTAGTCTTTGCTTTAACATGCTTCTTATTATTAACATGTTGACGTGGAGCAGTCTTATCACTAGATACATGCTTACTATTAAAATAAGCATACATAACATTGAAAGCACAAGACATGCAATTAATCACACCACATGCTTTATGAGAAGAATTAACAGGAGGCATGTTAGTTCTACAGTTGTTTTGATCGAACTTATGGATATCTGATTTAGTCTTTTTAGTTGAAGCAACTTTGACTGGAATATCAGATATACACTTTTTGGATTGTTCAACTTCCAAAGCAATATCTTCTTCACGAATCTCCTAAGCAATGATTATAGAGTATTCATTCAGAGGATCTGCCTCGGACTCCTTACAGAAGGGTGTTTCAATACCCTTAAGCACATATGGAACACCCCTTCCTTCAGATCTGACTCTACAAGGGGAATTAATTCCAAGCAATCCAATGGCCTCATTATAATCATAACCTATACTGACATGATTACCCATAGTTTGTTTATTGAGAATCTCTTTAGTAGTCTTGCAAGAATTAAAGTAAGCATTGGCTTTAGTATTAAGCTCACTATTCTTTTCTTTAAGAATGGTTTCCAGTTGAATATAACATTTAACCCTATTCTCAAGAAATGCAATTTTCTCAATAAGTTCATCCTGATTAACATGCACTAGTTTTAATTCTTTTATTTCCTTTTCAAGATTTGTATTTAAAAGAATTATTCTATCATTTTCAGTGCGTGCACACTCTAAGGTGCCACCAAGATTACGAATCATTTCAGTGTCAGTGAGCTTTACCTCAGACATGTTGGATGAAGATAACATGGAATCAAAGAGTTTGTCTCCTATTGCCATGAGTGCAAGATTCCCAATCTCACCTGCTTCTTCATCACTGTCAGTGTCATCCCAACTCTTTCCTTCAGCAACATAAGCTTTCCCAATCTTGTTCTTCTTGCTAGAATCAAATGTGTTTCTAGTCACTTGCTTTGGCTTTCTGCATTCAGTAGCAAAGTGACCCAACTCATTGCAATTGTAGCATCTGATTGTGCTCCTTTCCACAGTTCCAGTTTTGTAGCCACCCCTTGTGCCACTTGAAGAGGAAGATCCACCTCTCTGAAATCTGGGCCTGAACTTAAGATTGGGATTCCTCTTGAATCTGAACTTCCCAAACTTCCTGACTATCAAAGCCAAATCACCATACTCCAGCTGATCAAGTTCTTCTAAAGAATAGAAGTCACCACCAGATTGATCACTGGATGTTAATCCATATTCAGCATCAATAACATTCATGTTAGAACTGGAAGGTTGAACAGCCTTCACTTCCAGTTTATGTGGGACTTCAGCAGCCAGTGCAGTAGAAGTACTAACAATCTTCCCAGTTCCATACAACTCCCTTTGTTGAATCTGCTCCAGCTCATAGGTCTTCTGAACACCATACAATCTCTCCAAAGCAATCTCATTCATATCTTTTGCTTCTCTAATGGCAGATATTTTGTGCTCCAAATGAGGTGGAAGTGTAAGAAGGAACTTCTTGTTAATCTCCCTGTTGGTGTAGTGCTTCCCATTGAGATTTAGATCATTGATTAATTTGTTGTATCTCTCAAAAACCTGAGAGATACCTTCACCAGGGTTTGATCTGAAATGCTCATATTGCGAGGTGAGAATTTCCAGCATATTCTCCCTAACTTCCTCTGTCCCCTCATTGATTATCTCTATGGTTGCCCAAATGTGTTTGGCAGTATCACAATTGAGGACATGATTATGCATGATAGGATCAAGACAATCAATAAGGATCAACTGAAGACAGGAATCCAAGGTAACATCCTCTTTCTCACCAGGAGTGTAATCCTTGGCATCTTTAGGGTACATTCTAGCAACCCTAGTCACAACATTATTCTCAATGAGTTCTCCCTCAATAATCATAGGGACTTTGGGACCGTTCTTCAGCACATCAATGTATTTAGGATTTGGAACCTTAAGAAATAGGAGCATTTTCTTCTTCCACATTGGATAATGCTCCTTGCTGAACATTGGGATTTTGACTGTACCCACTTTCTGTGTAGTAGACATCTTTTGAGATTTTTTTAAGAAAAATAAAAAATCAGAGTTTAAGAAAAATCTCAAAACAATTGGATCTTTGATTTGTATATCAATCAAAAGGCTCTGATGCCAATTGTTAGGTCCTGATAAGTTTGTAGAAGGGGGGTTGAATACAAACTATACCATTTTATCGAAATTTGTTTTTTGAATAATTTAACAATTTAGAACAAATTAATGCGGAATATAAATGAAACAAGATTCAAGTTAAATATAACTTATATTAAACTTGAAGGGTGTTGCAAATACAATAAGGATTACAAAGTATTTATCTCAAACTAATTAATACAAATTTAGAATAAATTCGACATGAACTTTTCTAATATTTGTAATAAAAAGATCGAATGCTAAAAGCAAGTTCGAGATAAATTCTAGGGATAAAAATCCGCTAGATAATCAAAGCAATACAAGTAATCAACTTCTAGTGGTTTGGATTTAACAATACAAACTAGAATTAATTGCTTGAGAAGAAATGAGATTTAATGGCTTCTTCAGTTCTTGAGAGTAAATGCTTCTGTATCTTCTTTTTCAATTCACTGCTCTGTTCTGTCTGTACTGCCATGTCTTTAATATAATTGAAATTAACCTTGTATGACCTGTTTATTAAATCAAAATATTTAATAAAACAATTCATACACTTGTATGACCTGACATATAAAGCTCGGTAGAACCTAGCTTCATCAGTATGACCTGCACAGTAAGTTCGGTATGACCTGGAGTTTTTCTACCAACTAATTAGTAGAACCTGAAAAGCAAATCTGTATGACCTTTAACAATGACTTAGTATGACCTTTTAAATGAGTCAGTAGAACCTAGGAATAGGTCATACCGAGCTATTCAAAGAGGTCATACCGAGTTTATTAAACATGTCATACCAACTGATTCTAAAGAAAATCCTTTTAATTTATCTTGAAAGATTAAATTAAAGATTAACTTAATTATTTTATAGAATTAATTTAATAAATAATTTAGCCTACTAAATTAGTTAAATTAATAAATAATTTAATTCTTACTAATTAATTTAACATGAAAGAAATTTCTTCTAAAAACCAAGATTCCTCTTTCTCCTGAAAACCACTGAATATAGATGATCCAATTCCACTGATTGATGTCGTCATTCGATGCACTGTCTGGTTTCATGAATAACTGACTTCAATGATAATTCTTCATCTTTAAAACATTTAAAGCTGTGGCTTCTTTTCTTTAGCTCTGATTAAACTCTGTATCCTGTACTTCTTCTGTCACCAACTGGAAATCTCTGTCACTGTAGTAGATCCACTTTCTTGAATACTTCACTGAGGCTTGAACAATAAATTGAAATTCTTTCAATGTAGAATAACTTCAAGTCTGTAGATGACTTTGGTTCTCCATTCTCTTGACAGATAAAACTCTCTGAGATTCCTGTGACATATTAACTTTTTATTTACTTATTACATACTTGTTTAACTTAAGTTGTTTCCTCGGAATATTAACAGGCCTAAACATATGCCTTTCATTTAACTAGACTCCAAATATAACTCGAAGTAGGAATCATGATCAACTTTCAGTCCTGATGATCAATCCTGATCCCAGTCCTGATATTCATCTTGATCCTGACGACCATGCAATCCTGATGACGTCAGCAATCCTGATCAGTTGAGTCTAGCTCCTGACGATCATTGAATTCTGATCTAACAATCTCCCAAAATCTCATAATTTGTGCTCCTCTAGTCTGAGCAAATGTTTCATCTGTGACTTCTTTGTGGCATAGTCTTCTTCCCTCTCTTGGAGTTGTTTTCCTCAATCTGGACCTGTAGCCTTCTGTAGAAGATTTTCTCCTCTTCATCTTGATCACCAAGCTTGGATTGCATCAGCTTTAGAGTTTGATTAGATGCCTTCTCCAGCTGGTCTTCCATTCTGAAGAATCTTCTGCAATTGTCCTTGTCCTTAAACTCCATCATCCAATAAGGTTGAAGATGGATTTTCTTTCCTGTTGAGGGAACTCTAAGTATTCTGGGAAGAGCCTCAGGCTTGTTCCAGCTAGCCTTTAACTGACAGATTTTGGAGACCACCTCAGACTTGGCTGTTTTGGTGAAACCAAAGTCCTTTTTCAAGCATCTAAACACTGAGAGTAGTGTTTGATAGTCTTCTCCTAAAATTCTGTAAAGAGGCCACACTTGTTCTCTACCACCCTTGAATGTGAACACTAGTCTTTCAGGCAACTTTTGAGAAGCTGCAATTCCCCTTACTTCCACCAGGTTGTCTAGGTCAAGATGTAGACTGGATTCTTCCCTGATGTCAGCAATGTACATGCAGTCCTCTGGGTTTGCTGGGGGTTTCTGAGATTGTGGCTTTCTCACAAAAACAGGCTTTGCTTTGACAGACCTCTTCTTTGTCTTCATTGGTTGGTCCTTCTCTAACAGGAACTTTGGAAAGTATGCCTCATCAAACTCAATTGGCTCTTCCTTTGGCTCAATTGGCTGATTGTGAAAATTGACAAGATGATCAGGGTCACTGGCTAACTTTACCTCAAAAACTGGATTAGCAATTGTTGGAGGTGCAACAGGTATAGAAGAGTCTGATGCAGTACTCTGAGAATCAGCATTCTCAAAGGCTATGTTTCTCCTAGCTCTCTCTTTGGGTTGCCTTGTGCTCTTCTTTGAACTCCTTTCCTCTCTAGTGCTCTCCTCTTGCTTCCTTTCTTCTTCATCTAGAGCTTGAGCTACTGCAAGAGCTTGCATAGCTGCTCTTTCTGATTCCTCAGCCTTGGCTTCAGCAAAGTTTGGATGACCAGCCCAAACACAGATTTGTTGTCCATTCCTGTAGACAATTGCCCTTTGCTTCCTTATCTCATAATCATTGCTTTCCTTGCTTTTTGTGATAAGTGGACCAAGAAGCTTGTGCTCATCTGGATAAGGTGCAGGATAGAAAGTCCTTGCTATGTTTTTGCCCTTTGGTTTAGCAGGGGACTTGGGAGATAGGCTTCTTTGAATTGTAGCTTGTTCCACATCCCTAATGCATGAAGTTTGTCCTTTTTCCTTCCTTGGTCCTTGAGTGACTCCATGTAGAAGGGGCTCTTGGTGATAGAAAGAATTTGTCTGTGGCTCCCATTCCGTTGATGCTAGTGCCATGGCATTCGTTGATGGCTGTTCCGTTGATGGATTTGAGTCCTTATCTTCAGTAATCTTCTTGAACTTTGCTTCTATGTTGGACCAATGTTCTTTGATTTGTTCTGCAAGTCTCATCCTCATAGAAGCTTCTTGTATAAGGTCAATACCATCCTTTTGCTGCTTTCCAAGCTCCCCCATTGCTAATGGCTCCATTGGTAGGGAAATGGCTGGGACCATAACCTTGGTAATCTGAATGTTTAGCTCCTTAGATTTCTCCCCCTTTTTGTTATCATCAAAAGAGATGGCTGGGAGTCCTTGAGCTGCCACTAGCTGGGCCAATAGTTGAGTTTGTTTCTCCTGTTCCTTTTGCATCTGTGATAGAGTAGCTTCCACCTTGTCCACTCTAGAAGAGAGAGTCTTCAAGGAGGAATCCACTTCAGGTTCTTTAGAGAAAAAACCTGTGCATCCTGGACACAGTGAGAAGAGGAAGCTTTTCATCTAGCCTCCTATCATTAGCAGCCCTAAGGTTGCTGATTGAATCTTTGATCTCTGTAGCCTCAATCCTTGTCTGCAACATTTGTAGCCTTTGAATTTCCAGAGAATCCATTATGGCTTTGTAGAATTTCTTGTCCCTTGCTTCTGCAGACTCATGAGCTAGATATGCTTCATTGTACTGCCTTGTGATAGCAGCATCCAAATTGCTTCTACCATGCATATCTTGAGAAAGCCAGTTTGGTGTAGGAGGCACCACAGAAGTCCCAGTCTGTGCAGTAGTGGCCACCTGTATAGTGTCACCAAAGCTATCCTCATTATCAGAAAAATCAAATTCTCCACTTGCTTCAGCTCCTGGAGGTAGATTGGTCAAGGCATCCTTTGCTCTTTGCATTGATGCAGTTGTGTGAATTAGTTGGAGTGACCTCTCTGCCTCCACATTGCCCTGTTGAGCCAAAATTTGATAGGCTGACACAGGATGAGTAAAGGTCTCAGGATCCAGGGAAATACTATCCAGAGTTTGCTGATAAACCTCTTGGAAAGTAAGTTCCCTTTCTCCCTCACTGACCTCCATTAACTCATTAGCAATGACTGCTTCCATCCTTATTTCTCCTGTAGTCCCTTCTCTCTCTCCACTCTTTTCTTGCATCATGGGCTCCCCATGGCTCACACCTCTCACACCCTCACCTTCACCTTCTAAGGTGGAACTCTGTTAGGAATATGTTGTTCTTGATGATAAGCATAAAACACTTAGTAGAATTTGTGTAAAGTCAATTTTGTAGCTGTCAACGAAATAGCATGCTTAGCAGTGTTTCGTTGACAGGAAGCTCATCAACGAAATGAGTGTTGTAGCAATTGCATTGTACAATACTTCACAGTATGATAGGCATTCTATTCTATGTTTTAGATAGGTTTTCTAAGTCATGTTGACTATGTACTAGATAGGCAAAATAGGTTGGTTAATTGTAAATATGTTATGCCTTGTAATTCTGCCTAAGTGAAGACATGTCAACGGTATGAAGATTACTCTGTCAACGGTATGGAGTTTACCCATCAACGAAACGAGGGAAACACCATCAACGGAATGAAGAATGAAGCTATCAACGAAACACATCTCCTTGCTATCAACGAATCAATGTTGCTTTTTGAACAGTTGACAAAGTGATAGTGACAGTTTACTGAACAGATCTAAAAGGAGATATGGAAGTGTACTTTGCATTGGAAGCCATCAAAGTGGTTACTGGAAATAAGGAAACATTCCAATTTCCAATAAGGCTCTTGGGAATGATTATAATGAGCATGAAGACAAAAGCAAAGATCTCCAAGGACCATTGGACAAAAGGAATGAAAAGCAAGCTACTGATGGTTACTACTATTATTCTTTAGTTTAACCAAATGTAGAATTGTAAACTTGGGATTATATAACCAAGTGTAGCAGTTACTTTAGAAATAGAGAAGAAAAACAAATAGATTGTATTAGCTATTTTTTAGAGCATTCTTCTCTACAACATTGTAACTGAGCAGCTGTGTACATTTGTATCACAGATTATTTCCGCAATAAAAACACTTCAGTTGGATCATCAAACAATCCAACTGAATTATTTATATCTTGTGTTTTTATTTATTCAGTTCAGTTTAATTTTATAAAGTGTTTAGTTTCAAGAAAATATCAAGAATTGTATTCAACCCCCCCTTCTACAATTCTGTTAGGTCATTTGGGAATAACAATTGGTATCAGAGCGAGCTTCTAACATACAAGAAGTTTAAAGATCAAGACAAAAAAAAACAGAAACCATGGTGAAGAAGGATGCAGGTGTGAAGATACCAGTTCTTGATAAAGACAATTACTTTCACTGGAAAGTAAAGATGCATTTACATCTCATGTCTATGGATGAGAGGTATGTAGACTGCATTGAGAAAGGTCCACACGTTCCCATGAAGCTTGATTCTAGAGTTGGACTGCCAGATGATGCACCTGATGTAGAGATTCCAAAAACTGTCTCAGAATGGACTGTTGAAGATGTTGCAGAAGTCCATAAAGACAAAAGGACCATGAACATTCTGTTTAATGGTTTGGAGCAAGAGATGTTTGACAATGTTATCAACTGTACAACCTCTAAGGAAGTATGGGATACTGTTAGAACACTCTGTGAAGGAACTGAGCAAGTCAGGGAAAATAAAATGCAACTCCTTATACAACAATATGAGCATTTTCATTTTAAAGCTGGTGAAACCCTAAATGACACGTTCAGTAGGTTTCAAAAGCTTTTGAATGGATTAAAGTTGTATGGGAGGATCTATCAAACCAAGGATTCAAACCTTAAATTTCTTAGAGCTCTTCCAAAAGAATGGAAGCCTATGACTGTTTCTCTCAGAAACACTCAAGAGTACAAAGACTACACTCTTGAAAGGCTTTATGGAACCTTGAAGACTTATGAGCTGGAAATGGAGCAAGATGAAGAAATTGAAAAGGTACAGAAGAAGGGTGGATCTATTGCATTGATTGCATCAGTGAACCAACTTGAAGATGACAATAAAGAAGCTGCAAAGGCCACAACTAGTCGATCTAGTTGTAGGAGTGATGTTAGCAAGGGTAAAGACAAGATGACAGAAGAAGAAGAATCAGAACCAGCCAACTTGGAGGACTTAGATGAGATTGATGAACACATTGCTTTTCTGTCTAGAAAATTCTCTAAGTTCAAGTTCAAAAGAAACTCAGAAGCAAGGCCACCAAGAAGAGACTTTCAACCTAGCAAAACAAACTGGATTGAAAAGTCTAAGTCAAAATGTTTCAATTGTGGAATGCTTGGTCACTTTGCTGGAGACTGCAGAAAGCCCAAGGTTGAGAAGGGCAACAGGAAATTTGAGCCTGTTGATTATAAAAAGAAATACTTTGAACTTCTCAAACAAAAAGAAAAGGCTTTCATGTCTCAGGAGTATGATTGGGCTGGTAATGGTGAAGATTCTGATGATGATGTTGAGTATGTCAACTTGGCTCTTATGGCTGACAATCATGAGCAGGAAGCAAGTTCCTCAAGCAACCAGGTAACAATTACTAATCTTTCTGAGCTTTCTAAAGAGGAATGCGACAGTGCAGTAAATGAAATGTCTACTGTATTATATAATTTGCGTGTTACTCTTAAATCACTTACTAAAGAGAATTCAAGAATAAAAGAGACCAATCTGCTCTTAAGTGATAGGAATGCAATGTTAGAAGCACAGCTCATTGAATTTGAGAAAATGAGATGTGTTAGTAGGGATGCTAAGAAGGAACTTGAGAACGTGTTACAAAGGGAAGAAATTCTTAGAACACAACTTGAGATAGAACAAAGTGTGATTGCAAAATGGAAGGATGCCAGGAATGTTGCTGCCAACATAATTAATGTTCAAGGCGTGGAATCCTTCTGTGAGCAATCATGGGAAAGGAACAAAGAGAAGCTAGGGTATGTTGGTGAAACCTTAGAATCAGAAACAGAGTCAACAAACAACAATGATCATTTGTTGAAGGTTGATATGTCAACGGAATGCAATGTTTCGTTGACACATGAACCATCAACCGATCAGGCTGTTTCGTTGACAGACAAAAGAAAAGATAAACTCACTAGACTTAATGACAAGTATGGTCCTGTCACCAAGAACTTTGTTCAAGGTGAGTCTAGTATTTTAAAGAAAATTGAGAAGCCTGTTGAGAGAGCTAATGTAGGTCACTTGTCTAACAAGCAATTGAAAGACAAGGTAGAGAAAGTTCATAATGAGGCTAAGGGAAATAAAAAGAATAACAGGAATGGCAAAGTAGGAATTAACAAACACAACAATTACACACCTGATAAATATGCTCCTAGAAAGACATGTGTTAATTGTGGAAGTGTTAGTCATTTGTCTACTTACTGCAAATCTGTTAAGAAAACTCCTAATGTGAAAATGCCCAAGCCTGCAATGAACAGTTCCATGCCTACAATGCCTGTTATGCCTAACATGTTTGCTCCATATGCACAATTTCAGAATCCTTATGCTAGCATGCCATTTGTGCCTAATCCTTACATGAATATGTTTAACATGCCACAAATGCCATGGAACATGAATAACATGATTGTTCCTCCAACTATGCATGCTATGAATGAAAATATGAGCAACCCTCAGAAATCAACACCAAGGGTAAAGATTGATTTGAATCAATCTGAGCCCAAAGTGAAAAATGGTACAAAAGGGAATGCAAAGGCTAACAAGACAGGACCCAAGGAAACTTGGGTACCAAAATCGACTTGATTTGGTTTTATTGTGTGCAGGGAGACAAAAGGAATCTTTGGTACTTGGATAGTGGTTGTTCAAGACACATGACTGGTGATTCTACCCTGCTCACAGAGTTTCAGGAAAGAGCTGGCCCTTGTATTGCTTTTGGAGATGACAGCAAAGGCTACACAAAGGGATATGGCTTGATTTCAAAAGAGAATGTCATCATAGATGAGGTTGCATTGGTGGATGGTCTTAAGCACAACTTGCTTAGTATCAGCCAACTTTGTGACAAAGGATTTTTAGTTACTTTTTCTAGAGAAGCCTGTGTTGTTTCTAAAGGAGGAAACAACAATGTGGTAATGACTGGATTCAAAAGGGGGAATGTGTACATTGCTGACTTTAGTAGCACAAGTTCAGACACCATCACTTGTCTTTTCAGCAAGGCAAGCAAGGATGAAAGTTGGTTATGGCACAAGAAATTATCCCATCTGAATTTCAAAGTTATGAATGATTTGGTGAGGAAAGATCTTGCTAGAGGAATTCCACAAGTGGAGTTCTCCAAGGATGGTTTGTGTGATGCCTGTCAAAAGGGAAAACAGAAGAAGGCATCATTCAAAAGCAAGACAGAGTCATCAATTGTCCAGCAGCTTGAATTGCTTCATATGGACCTATTTGGCCCTGTAAATGTTATGTCCATCTCAAAGAAGAAATACTGTCTTGTGATTGTTGATGATTTTTCTAGATTTACATGGACTTTCTTTTTGCACTCTAAAGATGAGGCAAGTGAAATCATTATCAATCACATCAAGATGGTAAGCAATCATCCTGATTTCAAAGTAAGAAGGATTAGGAGTGACAATGGGACAGAATTCAAGAATTCAAGCATGAAGGTGTTCTGTGAAGAAAATGGTATTTTGCATGAGTTTTCAGCAGCAAGAACACCACAGCAAAATGGTGTAGTTGAAAGGAAAAACAGAACACTTATTGAAGCTGCAAGGACAATGCTAGATGAATCAAAGTTACCTACATATTTTTGGGCTGAGGCAGTTAACACAGCTTGCTTTACTCAAAATATTTCTTTGATTAATCAGGCCAAAGGAATGACCCCTTATCAGTTACTCAAAAGAAAGAAGCCACTATTGGATTTTCTTCATGTCTTTGGATGCAAGTGCTTTGTTCTGAGAAATCAAGCTGAGCATTTGGGGAAATTTGAAGCAAAGGCAGATGAAGCAATATTTGTGGGATATGCAGCAGGGAAAGCTTACAGAGTCTATAATCTCAGAATCAACATTGTTATGGAATCTGTACATGTTGTTTTTGATGATCTCAAAATCCAAGGTCTCTGTGATGAAGGTTTCCATGAAAGTCTTTCTTTTGAAAATGAGGAAGGAGATCAAGTGAATCATGATAAGGCTACTGAGAAACAGCCTAAAGTTGTTGTATCTAGCACAGATGAAAGCAGCAGTGAAGATGAAATTGCTGCATTAAGATTGAAAAGAATAGCTGCTAGTAGGCCAAATGGTCATTTCGTTGACAGTCATGATGGTGGATTCGTTGACAGTCAGAATGAGCGTTTCGTTGACAGCCAAAACGGTCATACCGTTGATAGTCATAGGAATACTTCTAGAAGTGATCACTTAGGGACAACAAACTCAGGGGGAGTTTCTCAAGGACAAATATCCAATCAAGGCAATCATGATCATGAAGCTACGTCTTCAAGAGCAAATCTACCTCCCTCAAGAAAATGGACTAAAGATCATCCCTTTGAACTTATTATAGGTGATGTTTCTTCAAAAGTCCAAACTAGAAGAGCAACTCAAGAAGAATGTCTATATAGTAGCTTTCTGTCTCAAGATGAGCCAAAGAAAGTTGAGGATGCACTTCTAGATCCAGATTGGGTTTTAGCCATGCAAGAAGAGCTAAACCAATTTGAGAGAAACAATGTTTGGAAGCTGGTGCCCAGGCCTAATGACAGGAGTGTTATAGGCACAAAGTGGGTGTTCAGAAACAAGATGGATGAAAATGGCATAGTCACAAGGAACAAAGCTAGACTGGTTGCAAAAGGCTACTCACAGGAAGAGGGAATTGATTTTGATGAAACCTTTGCTCCTGTTGCAAGACTAGAAGCAATAAGGATTTTCCTAGCCTATGCAGCCCATGCCAATTTCAAGGTCTATCAAATGGATGTGAAGAGTGCTTTTCTGAATGGGGAATTGGAAGAGGAGGTGTATGTAAGTCAACCTCCTGGTTTTGAAGATGATGATTTTCCAGACTATGTGTACTTCCTTCTCAAAGCACTCTATGGTTTGAAACAAGCACCTAGAGCCTGGTATGACACTCTCTCACAGTTCCTCCTTGAGAATCATTTCACTAGAGGTACTGTAGATAAAACTCTTTTTCACAGGGTTGTAAATGGCTCTACTTTACTTGTTCAAATTTATGTAGATGATATAATCTTTGGGTCTACAGATGTGAAACTTTGTCAAAAGTTTGCCAAGCTTATGCAAAGTAAGTATGAAATGAGCATGATGGGAGAATTAACTTACTTTCTTGGTCTTCAAGTAAAGCAAGTTAATGAAGGCATTTTCATTAGTCAAACAAAATACATTCATGATTTATTAAAGAAGTTTAACCTAATGGAATGCTCTCCTGCCAAAACTCCCATGCCTACTGCCACCAAACTTGAATTGAATACTAAGGAAAAATCTGTGGACATTTCAAGTTACAGAGGCATGGTAGGCTCACTTTTATATTTAACAGCTAGTAGACCTGATATTATGTTTGCTACATGTCTATGTGCTAGATTTCAGGCTGATCCTAGAGAATCCCATTTAGTTGCTATTAAAAGAATTTTCAGATATCTCAAAGGAACACCAAACCTTGGCATTTGGTATCCTAGAGAATCTGGTTTTGAACTAATTGGTTATTCAGATGCAGATTTTGCAGGATGTAAAATTGACAGGAAAAGTACAACTGGAACCTGTCAATTCCTAGGAAACAAGCTTGTGTCATGGTTCAGCAAGAAACAAAACTCAGTTTCTACCTCCACAGCTGAGGCTGAGTATATTGCAGCTGGAAGTTGTTGTGCACAGATTTTATGGATGAAAAACCAACTACTTGATTATGGATTAAGAGTTGAGAAAATTCCTATTTTCTGTGACAACACTAGTGCCATTGCCATTACTGAGAATCCAGTGCAGCATTCAAGAACCAAGCACATTGACATCAAGTATCATTTCATTAGAGAACATGTTATGAATGGTACTGTGGAGTTACATTTTGTTCCAAGTGAACAACAACTTGCAGACATCTTTACCAAGCCACTTGATGAATCAACATTCTCAAGATTAGTAAGTGAGCTAGGTATGCTAAATTTCTCTTAATTATTTTTGAGATATTTGCAAGTTAAAATGCAGCCAGAAATTTGCTATGTTTTTCTGTGAATTAATTTTCTCAGGAAAAGGTAAAAAAATTTTTGTCTAAGTCAAAATTACTATGCCAACGGAATGCACCATTTCGTTGACAGTCTTAGCACTTCTTCTGGGTGTTTCGTTGATAGTTCTTTTGTATCAACGAAACGCAGCTTTATCAACGAAATAGACGGGACCTTAAACGCCCAATTCTGATTCGTTGATATAAAGCGCTTTTAATCTGAACCGTTGAAATTTTAACACGTCTTTTACCACGATCTATGCATACACCCCTGTAAGTATAAATCATGGTAATACTTTAAGAGTAACGGTTATATTTTTAAGCCAATCCAGTAATTTACATTTATTATTGGATTCATTTTCTGAGAATTTTTGGGGGAGTATTTAAGAAATTTTATTTTCATTATTTCTTTTTACCTGTTCTCAAAAATTCCAAAGGCTTTTTTTCTCTCTTCTTCTCTCTAACAAGCAATTCAGTTCGAAGCTTTCCTTTAATCAACAATGGCACCTATAGTCAAGCTTATGTCTGCTGGAGGGTTCATCTATGAGAAGAACAACTCCATCCCTTTTGTTGTCAAGGAAAACCCGAACAGACTGTTCTTCAAAATGATGGATTTCATGAAGAATTGCAAGTTGAGCTATGCAATGTTTCACTCTACACCACTCTACAATGAGATAATCGAGGAGATTTGGACCTCATGTGAGTATAGTGGAACACACTGCACACTAAAATTCACTCTTCAAGGTAATGAGTACATAGTTAATTCTGATGTTTTGCAAGCATGTTTACATATTCCTGATAATAACTGTGATGCTTTGCCTACTAACACTGAAATAACTACCATGCTAAATTCTATAAACTACTCTTTGCCTACTGATAATCTGGGTAGAATAATTAGGAGAGGTTTGGTTAGGGAATACAGTTATTTAGCTGATGCATTCATTAAGGTCTTTTCTGGAAAGATTAGTAATTTTGATGCATTAACTAACTCTATGTTAATTCTCCTAACCATGCTTCTAAATGATAGATATCACAACTTTAGCACCCAACTTATGTATGAAATTGGTGCTAAGTTGGGTGACAAAGCAAATAGGAAGAAAAATATCTATTATGCTAGGTTTCTGATGATGTTGGCTAACCATGTTAGTCCAGCACCATTAGTTATCTCTAACCCTAATGCCAGGTTTGAGTGCTTTGTGCAAGAAAAGAGAGTATTGACAAACATACTGAGGCTGAACCACAATGGTGATGTTCCAGTGGTGTATCTGCCAATCATTGAGGTAACTACTACTATCCCTGTTAGTGTAGCTAACACCTCTACTGTTTTACCTTCCAATGTTGCTATGGAGTCTGTAGCTGTGACCCAACAGGCTCCTACCCTAGCAACAAAACCAAAATCAAGGAAAACCTCCAAGCCAACCTCAGGTGCTTCTCAAAAGGCACCTGTTGTAAAAACTACCACACAACCTAAGGGGAGTGAGTCTGGAGTTGTGAGAGGTGAGGGAAGGGGTGAACATCAAAGAAACCCCAAGGATAAGGAAGGACAGGTTAGTGTGTACCAGCCAAGCCCCATTGTGTCTTCCCAACAAGGCACAATGAGTAACATGGACTTAAACACAAGTCTAATTGCATCCTCCCAAAAGGATGTGATTATTGAAACAAGCTCTCCTCCTAGAGCACAGTCCAAAAGGGTAAGGGACACTTCAAGCCCACAGTCTACATTTTCCCAATACCAAAGGAGAGTGAAGCAAAAGTCCAAGGGTACACAGGGTGCACACACACTGGAAGCAACACTTCCAGTTTCTCAAATTCAGTTTGATGTAACCCCTATTATTACTCTGGGGTTACAGTCCCATTCTCTAAACATCAATCTTGAATTATCTCCATCAAATTCACCAACTCAATCTTTAGATGTGGACATGATCCATACACATATTCCTGATTCTCCAACTCTAATCTTGGAGAAGCCCCACTCTGAAGCTGGTGGCCATCACTTGCTAAGTGATTTGTTGGGCCATCAACCAATTTTTCCTGAAATTGCAAGGGGATCTGTGGACCAATCTCTAAAATCAATCACCACAGACTCTACTGTAATTTCTCATTCTCAAAGTGCTTTCTTGACTTCATCAACGAAACAGTCTATTTCGTTGACAAGTGTTTCTCCATCAACGGTATCCATACCGTTGACAGTTCAAACTACCATTCCGTTGATAGTTCACTCTGCACCTTTAATTGAAAATCAAGTTGTTCCCACAACTAGTGCAGATGATCTAGTGGTAGTTGAGACACTTCTAGGACTGAGAGGGAGTGAAACTGAGAGGCTGGCTTGCAGCCAGGCAAAAGGAGAGAATGTGAGTGAGAGGCTGGCTATTTCTTCCAGCCAGGCAAAAGGAGAGATTGAGAGTTCCACCTTAGAAGGTGAAGGTGAGGGTGTGAGAGGTGTGAGCCATGGGGAGCCCATGATGCAAGAACAGAGTGGAGAGAGAGAAGGGACTATAGGAGAAATAAGGATGGAAGCAGCCATTGCTAATGAGTTAATGGAGGTCAGTGAGGGAGAAAGGGAACTTACTTTCCAAGAGGTTTATCAGCAAACTCTGGATAGTATTTCCCTGGATCCTGAGACCTTTACTCATCCTGTGTCAGCCTATCAAATTTTGGCTCAACAGGGCAATGTGGAGGCAGAGAGGTCACTACAACTGATTCACACAACTGCATCAATGCAAAGAGCAAAGGATGCCTTGACCAATCTACCTCCAGGAGCTGAAGCAAGTGGAGACTTTGATTTTTCTGATAATGAGGATAGCTTTGGTGACACTCTACAGGTGGCCACTACTGCACAGACTGGGACTTCTGTGGTGCCTCCTACACCAAACTGGCTTTCTCAAGATATGCATGGTAGAAGCAATTTGGATGCTGCTATCACAAGGCAGTACAAAGAAGCATATCTAGCTCATGAGTCTGCAGAAGCAAGGGACAAGAAATTCTACAAAGCCATAATGGATTCTCTGGAAATTCAAAGGCTACAAATGTTGCAGACAAGGATTGAGGCTACAGAGATCAAGGATTCAATCAGCAACCTTAGGGCTGCTAATGATAGGAGGCTAGATGAAAAGCTTCCTCTTCTCACTGTGTCCAGGATGAACAGGTTTTTCTCTAAAGAACCTGAAGTGGATTCCTCCTTGAAGACTCTCTCTTCTAGAGTGGACAAGGTGGAAGCCACTCTATCACAGATGCAAAAGGAACAGGAGAAACAAACTCAACTATTGGCCCAGCTAGTGGCAGCTCAAGGACTCCCAGCCATCTCTTTTGATGATAACAAAAAGGGGGAGAAATCTAAGGAGCTAGACATTCAGATTACCAAGGTTATGGTCCCAGCCATTTCCCTACCAAAGGAGCCATTAGCAATGGGGGAGCTTGGCAAGCAGCAAAAGGATGGTATTGACCTTATACAAGAAGCTTCTATGAGGATGAGACTTGCAGAACAAATCAAAGAACATTGGTCCAACATAGAAGCAAAGTTCAAGAAGATTACTGAAGATAAGGACTCAAATCCATCAACGGAACAACCATCAACGAATGCCATGGCACTAGCATCAACGGAATGGGAGCCACAGACAAATTCTTTCTATCACCAAGAGCCCCTTCTACATGGAGTCACTCAAGGACCAAGGAAGGAAAAAGGACAAACTTCATGCATTAGGGATGTGGAACAAGCTACAATTCAAAGAAGCCTATCTCCCAAGTCCCCTGCTAAACCAAAGGGCAAAAACATAGCAAGGACTTTCTATCCTGCACCTTATCCAGATGAGCACAAGCTTCTTGGTCTAATCATCACAAAAAGCAAGGAAAGTAATGATTATGAGATAAGGAAGCAAAGGGTAATTGTCTACAGGAATGGACAACAAATCTGTGTTTGGGCTGGTCATCCAAACTTTGCTGAAGCCAAGGCTGAGGAATCAGAAAGAGCAGCTATGCAAGCTCTTGCAGTAGCTCAAGCTCTAGATGAAGAAGAAAGGAAGCAAGAGGAAAGCACTAGAGAGGAAAGGAGTTCAAAGAAGAGCACAAGGCAACCCAAAGAGAGAGCTAGGAGAAACTTAGACTTTGAGAGTGCTGATTCTCAGAGTACTGCATCAGACTCTTCTATACCTATTGCACCTCCAACAATTGCTAATCCAGTTTTTGAGGGAAAGTTGGCCTGTGATCCTGCACATCCTGTCAATTTTCATGATCAACCAATCATGCCAAAAGAGGAACCAATTGATTTTGATGAGGCATACTTTCCAAAGTTCCTGTTAGAAAAGGACCAACCAATGAAGACAAAGAAGAGGCCTGTCAAAGCAAAGCCTGTTTTTGTGAGAAAGCCACAATCTCAAAAACCCCCTGCAAACCCAGAGGACTGCATGTACATTGCTGACATCAGGGAAGAATCCAGTCTACATCTTGACTTAGACAACCTGGTGGAAGTAAGGGGAATTGCAGCTTCTCAAAAGTTGCCTGAAAGACTAGTGTTCACATTCAAGGGTGGTAGAGAACAAGTGTGGCCTCTCTACAGAATTTTAGGAGAAGACTATCAAACACTACTCTCAGTGTTTAGATGCTTGAAAAAGGACTTTGGTTTCACCAAAACAGCCAAGTCTGAGGTGGTCTCCAAAATCTGTCAGTTAAAGGCTAGCTGGAACAAGCCTGAGGCTCTTCCAAGGATACTTAGAGTTCCCTCAACAGGAAAGAAAATCCATCTTCAACCTTATTGGATGATGGAGTTTAAGGACAAGGACAATTGCAGAAGATTCTTCAGAATGGAAGACCAGCTGGAGAAGGCATCTAATCAAACTCTAAAGCTGATGCAATCCAAGCTTGGTGATCAAGATGAAGAGGAGAAAATCTTCTACAGAAGACTACAGGTCCAGATTGAGGAAAACAACTCCAAGAGAGGGAAGAAGACTATGCCACAAAGAAGTCACAGATGAAACATTTGCTCAGACTAGAGGAGCACTTGTGAGCATTAGTCTTGTAAGTCTTATATTTTGTCTATAAAGTTTTGAAGCTTAATACATTTTCTACTTTTGTAATTTATGATGTATCTGAGTGTTTTTGTTATCATCAAGTCTCTTGATTTATGGCTGTTATTCTATCAGTCATAAATTGGGGGAGATTGTTAGGAATATGTTGTTCTTGATGATAAGCATAAAACACTTAGTAGAATTTGTGTAAAGTCAATTTTGTAGCTGTCAACGAAATAGCATGCTTAGCAGTGTTTCGTTGACAGGAAGCTCATCAACGAAATGAGTGTTGTAGCAATTGCATTGTACAATACTTCACAGTATGATAGGCATTCTATTCTATGTTTTAGATAGGTTTTCTAAGTCATGTTGACTATGTACTAGATAGGCAAAATAGGTTGGTTAATTGTAAATATGTTATGCCTTGTAATTCTGCCTAAGTGAAGACATGTCAACGGTATGAAGATTACTCTGTCAACGGTATGGAGTTTACCCATCAACGAAACGAGGGAAACACCATCAACGGAATGAAGAATGAAGCTATCAACGAAACACATCTCCTTGCTATCAATGAATCAATGTTGCTTTTTGAACAGTTGACAAAGTGATAGTGACAGTTTACTGAACAGATCTAAAAGGAGATATGGAAGTGTACTTTGCATTGGAAGCCATCAAAGTGGTTACTGGAAATAAGGAAACATTCCAATTTCCAATAAGGCTCTTGGGAATGATTATAATGAGCATGAAGACAAAAGCAAAGATCTCCAAGGACCATTGGACAAAAGGAATGAAAAGCAAGCTACTGATGGTTACTACTATTATTCTTTAGTTTAACCAAATGTAGAATTGTAAACTTGGGATTATATAACCAAGTGTAGCAGTTACTTTAGAAATAGAGAAGAAAAACAAATAGATTGTATTAGCTATTTTTTAGAGCATTCTTCTCTACAACATTGTAACTGAGCAGCTGTGTACATTTGTATCACAGATTATTTCCGCAATAAAAACACTTCAGTTGGATCATCAAACAATCCAACTGAATTATTTATATCTTGTGTTTTTATTTATTCAGTTCAGTTTAATTTTATAAAGTGTTTAGTTTCAAGAAAATATCAAGAATTGTATTCAACCCCCCCTTCTACAATTCTGTTAGGTCATTTGGGAATAACAAACTCTCAATCTCTCCTTTTGCCTGGCTGGAAGAAATAGCCAGCCTCTCACTCACATTCTCTCCTTTTGCCTGGCTGCAAGCCAGCCTCTCAGTTTCACTCCCTCTCAGTCCTAGAAGTGTCTCAACTACCACTAGATCATCTGCACTAGTTGTGGGAACAACTTGATTTTCAATTAAAGGTGCAGAGTGAACTATCAACGGAATGGTAGTTTGAACTGTCAACGGTATGGATACCGTTGATGGAGAAACACTTGTCAACGAAATAGACTGTTTCGTTGATGAAGTCAAGAAAGCACTTTGAGAATGAGAAATTACAGTAGAGTCTGTGGTGATTGATTTTAGAGATTGGTCCACAGATCCCCTTGCAATTTCAGGAAAAATTGGTTGATGGCCCAACAAATCACTTAGCAAGTGATGGCCACCAGCTTCAGAGTGGGGCTTCTCCAAGATTAGAGTTGGAGAATCAGGAATAGATGTATGGATCATGTCCACATCCAAAGATTGAGTTGGTGAATTTGATGGAGATAATTCAAGATTGATGTTTAGAGAAGAGGACTGTAACCCCAGAGAAATGATAGGGGTTACATCAAACTGAATTTGAGAAACTGGAAGTGTTGCTTCCAGTGTGTGTGCACCCTGTGTACCCTTGGGCTTTTGCTTCACTCTCCTTTGGTATTGGGAAAATGTAGACTTTGGGCTTGAAGTGTCCCTTACCCTTTTGGACTGTACTCTAGGAGGAGAGCTTGTTTCAATAATCACATCCTTTTGGGAGGATGCAATTAGACTTGTGTTTAAATCCATGTTACTCATTGTGCCTTGTTGGGAAGACACAATGGGGCTTGGCTGGTACACACTAACCTGTCCTTCCTTATCCTTGGGGTTTCTTTGATGTTCACCCCTTCCCTCACCTCTCACAACTCCAGACTCACTCCCCTTAGGTTGTGTGGTAGTTTTTACAACAGGTGCCTTTTGAGAAGCACCTGAGGTTGGCTTGGAGGATTTCTTTGATTTTGGTTTTGTTGCTAGGGTAGGAGCCTGTTGGGTCACAGCTACAGACTCCATAGCAACATTGGAAGGTAAAACAGTAGAGGTGTTAGCTACACTAACAGGGATAGTAGTAGTTACCTCAATGATTGGCAGATACACCACTGGAACATCACCATTGTGGTTCAGCCTCAGTATGTCTGTCAATACTCTCTTTTCTTGCACAAAGCACTCGAACCTGGCATTAGGGTTAGAGATAACTAATGGTGCTGGACTAACATGGTTAGCCAACATCATCAGAAACCTAGCATAATAGATATTTTTCTTCCTATTTGCTTTGTCACCCAACTTAGCACCAATTTCATACATAAGTTGGGTGCTAAAGTTGTGATATCTATCATTTAGAAGCATGGTTAGGAGAATTAACATAGAGTTAGTTAATGCATCAAAATTACTAATCTTTCCAGAAAAGACCTTAATGAATGCATCAGCTAAATAACTGTATTCCCTAACCAAACCTCTCCTAATTATTCTACCCAGATTATCAATAGGCAAAGAGTAGTTTATAGAATTTAGCATGGTAGTTATTTCAGTGTTAGTAGGCAAAGCATCACAGTTATTATCAGGAATATGTAAACATGCTTGCAAAACATCAGAATTAACTATGTACTCATTACCTTGAAGAGTGAATTTTAGTGTGCAGTGTGTTCCACTATACTCACATGAGGTCCAAATTTCCTCGATTATCTCATTGTAGAGTGGTGTAGAGTGAAACATTGCATAGCTCAACTTGCAATTCTTCATGAAATCCATCATTTTGAAGAACAGTCTATTCGGGTTTTCCTTGACAACAAAAGGGATGGAGTTGTTCTTCTCATAGATGAACCCTCCAGCAGACATAAGCTTGACTATAGGTGCCATTGTTGATTAAAGGAAAGCTTTGAACTGAATTGCTTGTTAGAGAGAAGAAGAGAGAAAAAGCCTTTGGAATTTTTGAGAATAGGTAAAAAGAAATAATGAAAATAAAATTTCTTAAATACTCCCCCAAAAATTCTCAGAAAATGAATCCAATAATAAATGTAAATTACTGGATTGGCTTAAAAATATAACCGTTACTCTTAAAGTATTACCATGATTTATACTTACAGGGGTGTATGCATAGATCGTGGTAAAAGACGTGTCAATTTTTCAACGGTTCAGATTAAAAGCGCTTTATATCAACGAATCAGAATTGGGCGTTTAAGGTCCCGTCTATTTCGTTGATAAAACTGCGTTTCGTTTATACAAAAGAACTATCAACGAAACACCCAGAAAAAGTGCTAAGACTGTCAACGAAATGGTGCATTCCGTTGGCATAGTAATTTTGACTTAGACAAAATTTTACCTTTTCCTGAGAAAATTAATTCACAGAAAAACATAGCAAATTTCTGGCTGCATTTTAACTTGCAAATATCTCAAAAATAATTAAGAGAAATTTAGCATACCTAGCTCACTTACTAATCTTGAGAATGTTGATTCATCAAGTGGCTTGGTAAAGATGTCTGCAAGTTGTTGTTCACTTGGAACAAAATGTAACTCCACAGTACCATTCATAACATGTTCTCTAATGAAATGGTACTTGATGTCAATGTGCTTGGTCCTTGAATGCTGCACTGGATTCTCAGTAATGGCAATGGCACTAGTGTTGTCACAGAAAATAGGAATTTTCTCAACTCTTAATCCATAATCAAGTAGTTGGTTTTTCATCCATAAAATCTGTGCACAACAACTTCCAGCTGCAATATACTCAGCCTCAGCTGTGGAGGTAGAAACTGAGTTTTGTTTCTTGCTGAACCATGACACAAGCTTGTTTCCTAGGAATTGACAGGTTCCAGTTGTACTTTTCCTGTCAATTTTACATCCTGCAAAATCTGCATCTGAATAACCAATTAGTTCAAAACCAGATTCTCTAGGATACCAAATGCCAAGGTTTGGTGTTCCTTTGAGATATCTGAAAATTCTTTTAATAGCAACTAAATGGGATTCTCTAGGATCAGCCTGAAATCTAGCACATAGACATGTAGCAAACATAATATCAGGTCTACTAGCTGTTAAATATAAAAGTGAGCCTACCATGCCTCTGTAACTTGAAATGTCCACAGATTTTTCCTTAGTATTCAATTCAAGTTTGGTGGCAGTAGGCATGGGAGTTTTGGCAGGAGAGCATTCCATTAGGTTAAACTTCTTTAATAAATCATGAATGTATTTTGTTTGGCTAATGAAAATGCCTTCATTAACTTGCTTTACTTGAAGACCAAGAAAGTAAGTTATTTCTCCCATCATGCTCATTTCATACTTACTTTGCATAAGCTTGGCAAACTTTTGACAAAGTTTCACATCTGTAGATCCAAAGATTATATCATCTACATAAATTTGAACAAGTAAAGTAGAGCCATTTACAACCCTGTGAAAAAGAGTTTTATCTACAGTACCTCTAGTGAAATGATTCTCAAGGAGGAACTGTGAGAGAGTGTCATACCAGGCTCTAGGTGCTTGTTTCAAACCATAGAGTGCTTTGAGAAGGAAGTACACATAGTCTGGAAAATCATCATCTTCAAAACCAGGAGGTTGACTTACATACACCTCCTCTTCCAATTCCCCATTCAGAAAAGCACTCTTCACATCCATTTGATAGACCTTGAAATTGGCATGGGTTGCATAGGCTAGGAAAATCCTTATTGCTTCTAGTCTTGCAACAGGAGCAAAGGTTTCATCAAAATCAATTCCTTCTTCCTGTGAATAGCCTTTTGCAACCAATCTAGCTTTGTTCCTTGTGACTATGCCATTTTCATCCATCTTGTTTCTGAACACCCACTTTGTGCCTATAACACTCCTGTCATTAAGCCTGGGCATCAGCTTCCAAACATTGTTTCTCTCAAATTGGTTTAGCTCTTCTTGCATGGCTAAAACCCAATCTGGATCTAGAAGTGCATCCTCAACTTTCTTTGGCTCATCTTGAGACAGAAAGCTACTATATAGACATTCTTCTTGAGTTGCTCTTCTAGTTTGGACTTTTGAAGAAACATCACCTATAATAAGTTCAAAGGGATGATCTTTAGTCCATTTCCTTGAGGGAGGTAGATTTGCTCTTGAAGACGTAGCTTCATGATCATGATTGCCTTGATTGGATATTTGTCCTTGAGAAACTCCCCCTGAGTTTGTTGTCCCTAAGTGATCACTTCTAGAAGTATTCCTATGACTATCAACGGTATGACCGTTTTGGCTGTCAACGAAACGCTCATTCTGACTGTCAACGAATCCACCATCATGACTGTCAACGAAATGACCATTTGGTCTGCTAGCTGCTATCCTTTTTAACCTTAATGCAGCAATTTCATCTTCACTGCTGCTTTCATCTGTGCTAGATACAACAACTTTAGGCTGTTTCTCAGTAGCCTTATCATGATTCACTTGATCTCCTTCCTTATTTTCAAAAGAAAGACTTTCATGGAAACCTTCATCACAGAGACCTTGGATTTTGAGATCATCAAAAACATGTACAGATTCCATAACAATGTTGATTCTGAGATTATAGACTCTGTAAGCTTTCCCTGCTGCATATCCCACAAATATTGCTTCATCTGCCTTTGCTTCAAATTTCCCCAAATGCTCAGCTTGATTTCTCAGAACAAAGCACTTGCATCCAAAGACATGAAGAAAATCCAATAGTGGCTTCTTTCTTTTGAGTAACTGATAAGGGGTCATTCCTTTGGCCTGATTAATCAAAGAAATATTTTGAGTAAAGCAAGCTGTGTTAACTGCCTCAGCCCAAAAATATGTAGGTAACTTTGATTCATCTAGCATTGTCCTTGCAGCTTCAATAAGTGTTCTGTTTTTCCTTTCAACTACACCATTTTGCTGTGGTGTTCTTGCTGCTGAAAACTCATGCAAAATACCATTTTCTTCACAAAACACCTTCATGCTTGAATTCTTGAATTCTGTCCCATTGTCACTCCTAATCCTTCTTACTTTGAAATCAGGATGATTGCTTACCATCTTGATGTGATTGATAATGATTTCACTTGCCTCATCTTTAGAGTGCAAAAAGAAAGTCCATGTAAATCTAGAAAAATCATCAACAATCACAAGACAGTATTTCTTCTTTGAGATGGACATAACATTTACAGGGCCAAATAGGTCCATATGAAGCAATTCAAGCTGCTGGACAATTGATGACTCTGTCTTGCTTTTGAATGATGCCTTCTTCTGTTTTCCCTTTTGACAGGCATCACACAAACCATCCTTGGAGAACTCCACCTGTGGAATTCCTCTAGCAAGATCTTTCCTCACCAAATCATTCATAACTTTGAAATTCAGATGGGATAACTTCTTGTGCCATAACCAACTTTCATCCTTGCTTGCCTTGCTGAAAAGACAAGTGATGGTGTCTGAACTTGTGCTACTAAAGTCAGCAATGTACACATTCCCCCTTCTGAATCCAGTCATTACCACATTGTTGTTTCCTCCTTTAGAAACAACACAGGCTTCTCTAGAAAAAGTAACTAAAAATCCTTTGTCACAAAGTTGGCTGATACTAAGCAAGTTGTGCTTAAGACCATCCACCAATGCAACCTCATCTATGATGACATTCTCTCTTGAAATCAAGCCATATCCCTTTGTGTAGCCTTTGCTGTCATCTCCAAAAGCAATACAAGGGCCAGCTCTTTCCTGAAACTCTGTGAGCAGGGTAGAATCACCAGTCATGTGTCTTGAACAACCACTATCCAAGTACCAAAGATTCCTTTTGTCTCCCTGCACACAATAAAACCAAATCAAGTCGATTTTGGTACCCAAGTTTCCTTGGGTCCTGTCTTGTTAGCCTTTGCATTCCCTTTTGTACCATTTTTCACTTTGGGCTCAGATTGATTCAAATCAATCTTTACCCTTGGTGTTGATTTCTGAGGGTTGCTCATATTTTCATTCATAGCATGCATAGTTGGAGGAACAATCATGTTATTCATGTTCCATGGCATTTGTGGCATGTTAAACATATTCATGTAAGGATTAGACACAAATGGCATGTTAGCATATGGATTCTGAAATTGTGCATATGGAGCAAACATGTTAGACATAACAGGCATTGTAGGCATGGAACTGTTCATTGCAGGCTTGGGCATTCTCACATTAGGAGTTTTCTTAACAGATTTGCAGTTAGTAGACAAATGACTAACACTTCCACAATTAACACATGTCTTTCTAGGAGCATATTTATCAGGTGTGTAATTGTTGTGTTTGTTAATTCCTACTTTGCCATTCCTGTTATTCTTTTTATTTCCCTTAGCCTCATTATGAACTTTCTCTACCTTGTCTTTCAATTGCTTGTTAGACAAGTGACCTACATTAGCTCTCTCAACAGGCTTCTCAATTTTCTTTAAAATACTAGACTCACCTTGAACAAAGTTCTTGGTGACAGGACCATACTTGTCATTAAGTCTAGTGAGTTTATCTTTTCTTTTGTCTGTCAACGAAACAGCCTGATCGGTTGATGGTTCATGTGTCAACGAAACATTGCATTCCGTTGACATATCAACCTTCAACAAATGATCATTGTTGTTTGTTGACTCTGTTCCTGATTCTAAGGTTTCACCAACATACCCTAGCTTCTCTTTGTTCCTTTCCCATGATTGCTCACAGAAGGATTCCATGCCTTGAACATTAATTATGTTGGTAGCAACATTCCTGGCATCCTTCCATTTTGCAATCACACTTTGTTCTATCTCAAGTTGTGTTCTAAGAATTTCTTCCCTTTGTAACACGTTCTCAAGTTCCTTCTTAGCATCCCTACTAACACATCTCATTTTCTCAAATTCAATGAGCTGTGCTTCTAACATTGCATTCCTATCACTTAAGAGCAGATTGGTCTCTTTTATTCTTGAATTCTCTTTAGTAAGTGATTTAAGAGTAACACGCAAATTATATAATACAGTAGACATTTCATTTACTGCATTGTCGCATTCCTCTTTAGAAAGCTCAGAAAGATTAGTAATTGTTACCTGGTTGCTTGAGGAACTTGCTTCCTGCTCATGATTGTCAGCCATAAGAGCCAAGTTGACATACTCAACATCATCATCAGAATCTTCACCATTACCAGCCCAATCATACTCCTGAGACATGAAAGCCTTTTCTTTTTGTTTGAGAAGTTCAAAGTATTTCTTTTTATAATCAACAGGCTCAAATTTCCTGTTGCCCTTCTCAACCTTGGGCTTTCTGCAGTCTCCAGCAAAGTGACCAAGCATTCCACAATTGAAACATTTTGACTTAGACTTTTCAATCCAGTTTGTTTTGCTAGGTTGAAAGTCTCTTCTCGGTGGCCTTGCTTCTGAGTTTCTTTTGAACTTGAACTTAGAGAATTTTCTAGACAGAAAAGCAATGTGTTCATCAATCTCATCTAAGTCCTCCAAGTTGGCTGGTTCTGATTCTTCTTCTTCTGTCATCTTGTCTTTACCCTTGCTAACATCACTCCTACAACTAGATCGACTAGTTGTGGCCTTTGCAGCTTCTTTATTGTCATCTTCAAGTTGGTTCACTGATGCAATCAATGCAATAGATCCACCCTTCTTCTGTACCTTTTCAATTTCTTCATCTTGCTCCATTTCCAGCTCATAAGTCTTCAAGGTTCCATAAAGCCTTTCAAGAGTGTAGTCTTTGTACTCTTGAGTGTTTCTGAGAGAAACAGTCATAGGCTTCCATTCTTTTGGAAGAGCTCTAAGAAATTTAAGGTTTGAATCCTTGGTTTGATAGATCCTCCCATACAACTTTAATCCATTCAAAAGCTTTTGAAACCTACTGAACGTGTCATTTAGGGTTTCACCAGCTTTAAAATGAAAATGCTCATATTGTTGTATAAGGAGTTGCATTTTATTTTCCCTGACTTGCTCAGTTCCTTCACAGAGTGTTCTAACAGTATCCCATACTTCCTTAGAGGTTGTACAGTTGATAACATTGTCAAACATCTCTTGCTCCAAACCATTAAACAGAATGTTCATGGTCCTTTTGTCTTTATGGACTTCTGCAACATCTTCAACAGTCCATTCTGAGACAGTTTTTGGAATCTCTACATCAGGTGCATCATCTGGCAGTCCAACTCTAGAATCAAGATTCATGGGAACGTGTGGACCTTTCTCAATGCAGTCTACATACCTCTCATCCATAGACATGAGATGTAAATGCATCTTTACTTTCCAGTGAAAGTAATTGTCTTTATCAAGAACTGGTATCTTCACACCTGCATCCTTCTTCACCATGGTTTCTATTTTTGGTCTTGATCTTTAAACTTCTTGTATGTTAGAAGCTCGCTTTGATACCAATTGTTATTCCCAAATGACCTAACAGAATTGTAGAAGGGGGGGGTTGAATACAATTCTTGATATTTTCTTGAAACTAAACACTTTATGAAATTAAACTGAACTGAATAAATAAAAACACAAGATATAAATAATTCAGTTGGATTGTTTGATGATCCAACTGAAGTGTTTTTATTGCGGAAATAATCTGTGATACAAATGTTCACAGCTGCTCAGTTACAATGTTGTAGAGAAGAATGCTCTCAAAAATAGCTAATTCAATCTATTTGTTTTTCTTCTCTTCTTTTAAAGTAACTGCTACACTTGGTTATATAATCCCAAGTTTACAATTCTACATTTGGTTAAACTAAAGAATAATAGCAGTAACCATCAGTAGCTTGCTTTTCATTCCTTTTGTCCAATGGTCCTTGGAGATCTTTGCTTTTGTCTTCATGCTCATTATAATCATTCCCAAGAGCCTTATTGGAAATTGGAATGTTTCCTTATTTCCAGTAACCACTTTGATGGCTTCCAATGCACAGTACACTTCCATATCTCCTTTTAGATCTGTTCAGTAAACTGTCACTATCACTTTGTCAACTGTTCAAAAAGCAACATTGATTCGTTGATAGCAAGGAGATGTGTTTCGTTGATAGCTTCATTCTTCATTCCGTTGATGGTGTTTCCCTCGTTTCGTTGATGGGTAAACTCCATACCGTTGACAGAGTAATCTTCATACCGTTGACATGTCTTCACTTAGGCAGAATTACAAGGCATAACATATTTACAATTAACCAACCTATTTTGCCTATCTAGTACTTAGTCAACATGACTTAGAAAACCTATCTACAACATATAATAGAATGCCTATCATACTGTGAAGTATTGTACAATGCAATTGCTACAACACTCATTTCGTTGATGAGCTTCCTGTCAACGAAACACTGCAAAGCATGCTATTTCGTTGACAGCTACAAAATTGACTTTACACAAATTCTACTAAGTGTTTTATGTTTATCATCAAGAACAACATATTCCTAACACTAACTCTTCTGCCTTCCTTAGCTTTTCCATTGGATGTTTTATTCCAAGTTTGGAAGCAGCAGCACCATACTTCTCCCATGAAATATCAACAGTCGTTTTGTTGGAGAGTCCTGTGCTGGAGAGTCTGAAATAGAAACCACTTGACTTGGTGCAGCATCAGGAATACTAACATCAGGATTTGCTTGAGCAGTAGAAACTGATTGCTCATTCAGAATAGAAGTGTCCTGTACATCAGTATCCTGCTTCTTTTCTAAAGGAATATGATACCTGCTTTTTGATAACTTCCTTTTCTTCTGTGGTGTAGACAATTGAACCACAGCTGCAGTAGCAGTATCAGCAACTTCCTTATTCACATTCATCACAGAGGATATAGGTAAATCATCCTCTGAGTCAGTCTCATCCCTGAGCACTAACTTTCTTTTAACAGAAACAACCTCACCTCCCTTCGCAGCTTTCTTCACAAGGACCCCTTGTACACCCCCTTGTAACTTCTTTTTAGTGAGTGGTGTAGAGGTAAAATCCTTTGAACCTGATTGCCTTCCAGACACATAAGTTCTAGCTGATTTCTTTGATTTTACAACCAAAGTCTTTTGAGAGACACTAGAGGTGGCAGTTGACTATTTAGACTGTTTAGGATGAATGCTTGGGTTAGGAACAAGGTGTGATTGGCCTTGCCCCATAGCATTAGAAATTAAACCATAACGAGTAGGCATTTTCCTATGTAAGAAAAACCTAACCTCATCAGGAATAAAAGCATTTCCTATGGAACCATTTGCCTTATCACTGTTGACTAAGGACTTAATATTATTCTTAGTAATTCTACAGATAGGTAGAACTACATCATTCTCAAAAACAACATTAGGACACAAGTGATTAAATATCAACTGTAAAAATCTAAGAAAACAGACAGAACCTAACTTATCTGATTTCCTATCACTTAAAGCTTTTAAGATAAACGACCCATAATCAAAAACTGTAGAGTGGATAAGAGAGCACCCAATTTTGAGAGATCCTGATGGAAGAGCATCAAAATTTGGTGTCTTGTTCAGGAAACAGCGGCTGATCGTATCAAAGAAGAAATTCCATTCCTTCTTAAGCTTTGTCCTAAAGAGATTGCCATATCTCTTTACTTCACCATTGTAGCCCAACTTTGTAACAAACTCAAAAAGAGTAGAGTCCGAAACATTAGCAGGAATAGCATCACCAAGAACAGGTAAATGCAGGGCTTCCTCCACAATTGCAGGAGTCACATAGTGAGTAATTCCATTATGTTCAAAACTCATCAAGATGGTGTCAGAATACCCTTTATCAAAAGTAACTGAGTTCCACACCTACATTACAGACTTAAAAGAAACACTTGCAGGTTCTGTTAAAGCAAACTTCAATGGGCTTGAAGCTAGAAAATCTTGAATTATATGAAACTCATTGGGTAAATCTTGATGATTTAGAATAGCCACAAAATTGTTAGTGGCAAAAGTAACACCACTAATCACTGTTTGTTTGTTCATGAATGATGAAGACGCCATTATAATTCTTAAAAATCTTGAGAATTGATGTTTGAAAATAGTTAGGGTTCGTAAGCACAGAGAGAGATAAAAAATCGACAAACTGATGATGAGAGAGTAATTAATGATTTATAATAGGTAAAAGTATTGTGTTAGAACAAAACTTTACTCTCAATAACAGGTGGCAAGATATGATTTGTGCACAAATAATTAGTGGACAGATTACGTGTGTAATTTAAATGAAACTGCACCGCTTTTTATGTGTATGTATATGTATATCTATAACAGTGCAACACACGCGCGCATACAGTTGTCCTACTAAAACTCAATCGTCCATCAGCAGATACTGACAAAAAATTAGGCACAAATTAAGCAATGAAATACTGACCAGAACATCAGGATTGACCAGTTGACTTCCTGTCAGGATAGCATCCTATCAGGAATAGATCAAAAATACATACCTTTCTGAATAACCATCAGGATTTGACAGTTATCAGGATTTCCTCTCTGTAGTTTTCCTCAGAAATTCTCAAAGTTCATCATTCCAAGTTCATTCACCAATTTATTGAAAGTAGCTTCAGGTAGTGGCTTGTTGAATATATTAGCTAGTTGTTGATCAGTAAGAAAAAAGTGAAGTTCAATTGTTCCTTCCAGAACTTGTTCTCTTATGAAGTGATATCGAATACTGATGTGTTTAGTAAGAGAATGTTGAACTGGATTTCCTGTCATTGCAATAGCACTTTGGTTATCACAATAAATAGGAATTTTTTAGTATGACAGGCCATAATCTAACAACTGATTTCTCATCCACATTATCTGAGCACATTAGTATGCAGCAATGTACTCAGCTTCTGCAGTTGAAGTGGAAATGGATTTTTGTTTCTTACTGAACCATGAAACTAGTCTTCCACCCAAAAACTGACAGCTTCCTGAATTACTTTTCCTGTCTATTTTACATCCTGCAAAATCAGCATCTGAATAACCACACAACCCAAACTCTGATTCCCTTGCATACCAAAGGCCAAGTGAAGGAGTGCCTTTGAGATATCTGAAAATTCTTTTGACTGCAATCAGATGGGGTTCTCTAGGTTTTGCTTGAAATCTTGCACACAGACAGGTTGCAAACATGATATCTGGTCTACTTGCAGTGAGATACAATAAAGAGCCAATCATTCCTCTGTAGTGAGTTACATCTACCTCAGCACCTTGATCATGATCAAGTTTGGTAGCTGTAGCTATGGGAGTTGTAGCAGGAGAACTATCTTGCATGTTAAACCTTGTCAATAAGTTCCTTGTATATTTAGACTGATTGATAAAAATCCCTTCATCAGTCTGTTTAACTTGAAGACCAAGAAAGTAACTCATTTCTCCCATCATGCTCATTTGATATCTTGACTGCATAAGCTTGGAAAACTTTTCACAAAGCTTATTGTTTGTTGACCCAAAAATGATATCATCAACATAAATCTGAACTAACAACAAGTCCTTACCTTGATTCAAATAAAATAGAGTTTTATCAATAGCACCTCTTTTGAATCCACTTTCCAGTAAGAATAGAGCTAAGGTTTCATACCATGCTCTTGGAGCTTGCTTTAGTCCATAAAGTGCCTTATCCAATCTGTAGACATGATCTGGATATTTAAGATCAATGAAACCAGGAGGTTGCTCAACATAGACTTCTTCCTCCAGTTCTCCATTTAAGAAAGCACTTTTAACATCCATCTGGAAAACCTTGAATTTCTTATGTGCTGCATAAGCAAGAAATATCCTGATGGCTTCTAGTCTTGCAACAGGAGCAAAAGTTTCATCATAATCAATTCCCTCTTGTTGAGCATACCCTTTTGCAACTAGTCTTGCTTTGTTTCTGATTATTACTCCATCAGAATCAGTCTTGTTCTTGAAAATCCACTTTGTACCAACAATTGATCTATTCTTTGGTCTTGGTACTAGTTTCCAGACTTCATTTCTTTCAAATTCATTCAGTTCCTCTTGCATTGCAGTAACCCAATCAGCATCTCTAAGTGCATCTTCAACTTTCTTTGGCTCCTCCTTGGATAGAAAGTTATTGTATAGACATTCATTTTGAGTTGCACTTCTTGTTTGAACACCTGCATCAGGATCCCCAATGATCAAATCAGGATTATGACTTGCAGTCCATTTCCTTGCTGGTGTTAAATTGTTTCTTGAAGTAGATGCTCCCCCTGGATTGGTGTTATCTTGACTTGAAGAACTTCCTTGATTTGAAGTTCTCCCTGAATTATTGCTATGTCCTCCTGATAAGCTATCAGGATCATCACTTGAATCAGTATCTGAAGAATTCTGTCCTGATGATTGAGTTGACTCTGAACTTGTAGCAGAATGCTGTTGCTCCCCCTCAACATTAGCAATACTAGAAGTATCACTATTGATTGCATCATCAGTATTAGCACCATCAGCATCTGGTGTGTCATCAGGATTTGGTGACCCATCAGGATCTGATGTATTGACAGGATCTGATTCACTTTCTTCAGGTTCCTTGGTAGCTTCATTTTCAAAAATCAATCTATCATGAGAGTCTTCATTGATTCCAGTTATCTTCTTGTCATCAAAAGATACATGTATTGACTCCATGACAGTCCTTGTCCTCAAATTAAAAACTCTGAAGGCTCTTGATGCAGGATAGCCTATGAAAATTCCTTCATCAGCCTTTGTTTCAAATTTCCCTAGCTGTTCAGGATGAGTTCTGAGAACAAAACATTTACAGCCAAACACATGCAGATGCTTTAGACTTGGTTTCTTCTCCTTGAGTGACTGATAAGGAGTACTACCATGCCTGTTTATTAATGTGAGATTTTGAGTATAGCATGCTGTGAGCATAGTTCTGCCAGCTTCAACAAGAGTTCTATTTTTCCTTTCAACTACTCCATTTTGCTGGGGTGTGCCAGGAGCAGAGAATTGTTGAATGATTCCTTTGTATTTGCAGAACTCTTCCATCTTTGAATTCTTAAATTCAGTACCATTATCACTTCTCAGTATCTTGACTTTGTAGTTTGTGGTTGTCTCAATCATTCTCACATGATCCAACATAACTTCAGGAGTCTCATCTTTTCTGTGCAGAAAATACACCCAAGTGAATCTAGAATATTCATCAACAATTACAAGAGTGTACCTTTTCTTACTGATGGACATGATGTTGACTGGACCAAATAGATCAAGATGTAGCATGTGATATGGTTCTTCAATAGAGGATTCTGATTTACTCTGGAATGATGTCCTCCTTTGTTTTGCTTTCTGACATGCATCACAGAGTCCATCAGGAGTATACAAACCTTTAGGTAATCCTCTCACTAAATCTTTCTTAACCAACTCATTGATATTGCTGAAGTTGAGATGAGAAAGCTTCTTGTGCCAATTCCAACTTTCATCTACTGATGGTTTACTGATCAGACAGGTAGGGGAGTCATCAGTATTTGATTGAATGTTGGCTTCATATATGTTACCATGCCTGTAGCCAGTCAGTGCTATCTTTCCTGTTGCTTTACTGACTACTTCACAATGTGTGGAATAGAAGTTGACATGATAACCTCTGTCAGTGATTTGACTAATACTCAACAAGTTGTGTTTCAGTCCTTTCACTAGAGCTACTTTTTCAATGATGACATTTCCAATGATTATATTGCCATATCCCAAGGTTTGTCCAATGTTGTCATCTCCATAAGACACAGTTGGGCCAGCTTTTTCCTCATATTATGATAACAGGGCTTTCTTTCCAGTCATGTGCAGAGAACATCCACTATCCATGACTAACACATTTTTCTTTTTACCCTGCACCAGAATTCCAAAACACTAATTAGAATGTTTAGGAACCCACACTTGTTGGGTCCCTTTGTCATGTATTTTATTAACATTCACAGCAGAAGACTTTCTGACCTTAGCAATCCTGACAGGATTTACTCCATCAGGATTTGCTTTGTCAGTATCAGTATTAACAAAAGCATGTTCAAACTTGACATTCTTAATGCTACCAGAGTTTGCACTATTTTTATCAACTTTAGGCAATGGATCATAAAAGTTATAGTACAACTCATGATAATATTTACAAGTATAAATAGAATGCCATAAACTACCACAATGAAAATAGGACTTCTGCGGTTTATAAAATACTGATCTATTCCTAACATCAGACTTAGAAATATCAACAATCTTATTCTTACTCTTCTTACAATCAATAGCAAGATGATTAGAGTTACCACAGTTAAAACAACACTTTCTAGGTGCATTTGGGATATATTTATAACCATTCTCTTTATTGATCCCAACTTTACCATTCCTGTTTCTCTTAACAGTAGCTTCCTTTTTCTTATCTGTCACCTCACAGATTTTATCCTTAAGCTGTTTCTGAGACAATAGACCTACATTCTTAATGACTTTATTCATGACAAGTTTAGACTTTATAATTTTAATTCCTTGAGTAGAGGTAGATCCCTTTTCAAAAGTAGAATTGGAATTCTTACCAAAAACAAAATTAACATGTATAATCTTAGATTTGGTTGCGTCTATAACATGTCTATAGGTCTTTGGACTGACTGTCTCATCAATGACAATTTTCTCTTTCAATTTCTTATCTTCATCTGACTTATACCCTAGACACTCTTTCCAATTCTTAGAGGTATTAATCTCATGAAATTTCCTACCAGAGTCTGTCCAGGTTCTGATTTTCTCATTAGCAAATTCAAGTTCCTTTTCAAGAGAAGTACATTTAGATTTAATCTCTATGTACATGTGTTTAGCATTATCACATTCTTTTTGTACTTCTTGCATACGAGAAAATTCAGCTTCTAATATATCATTCCTTTTTCTAAGTTCAGACATCTCAGTTAATATCCTAGTATTTTCAGCAGTTTGACTTCTAAAGCTAATATGTAATGACTTTAGAAAACGTCTTAACTCAGAAGCATTATCAGTATCAAAATCAAAGATAGTATTTAGTACTTTATCATCAGGAGCAGAAATTACATCAGCGTTGGCCATTAGAGCATAGTTGACCACCTCAGTATCAGATTCTGAGGAAGAGTCCATCCAATCCTTGCTTGATGTGATAAGTGCCTTTGTCTTCTTGCACTCAGAAGCAAAGTGACCCATACCATTGCACTTGTAGCATATAACCTTTGACTTGTCAAATTTGCTACCATTGCTGTCCTTTTTGATATACTTATCTTTGTTTGGGTTGAAAGCCTTTTTCTGAAAGTTGCCTTGTCTTCTATTCTTCCTGAACTTTATCCTTCTGAAGTTTCTGATCATAGCAACCATCTCTTCCATGTCTGAGTCAGAAGAATCATCATCAGTATTGGCATCAGGATTGCCATCAGTATCTGATGAAGAGTCATCAGGATCTGACTCAACTATTCTTGTTTTACTTCTAGAGACCTCCATAGCTTTTCCTTTTGATTTAGCCTCTGCTTTCAAAGCAATTGATTTTACCTTGCTGCTCTTCTTGTTCTTTCTCTGTTGAACTTCAAGATCATGAGTTCTTAGCATCCCATAGACTTCATCAAGAGACACAGTGTTAAGATCATACTGATGTCTAATGATCGAGGTCTGAGTGTCACATTCTTCATGTAAAGCTCTTAGAAACTTGGTGTTTGAATCTTCAGTTTCATATTCCTTGTCAACTAAAGATAAACTGTTCAATAGTGTCAGAAATCTATCATATAGATCAGTTAGGCTCTCATCAGGTCTTGCATCAAATTGTTCATATTCTTGAATCAAAAGAGCCCTTCTGTTTTTCTTGACAGATGCAGATCCCTGGCACTGAGTTTCCAAAGTATCCCAGATTTCTTTTGAAGACTTGCATGCAATCACTCTATTTGACATGACAACATCAAGACTACTGTGCAAGATATTCTTTATCTTTGGTTCCCTGAGTACATGAGCTTTTTCTTCTGGAGTCCATTCACTTTTAGCCTTGACCACATAATGTTCAGGTACTGTATCTGTTCGTTCTACAATCCTTGTAGGAATATATGGTCCATCACGAATCCTGTCCAAATAGTCAGGATCCATAGCCTCTAGGTACATCAGCATCTTTACCCTCCATGTTGGATATTCTGATTTCTTCAAGATGGGAATATTCATGCTTTCATACTTGGTCGTCGACATCTTTAGATCGTATCTGATTCAGAATTAAATCAGTTTGCTCTGATACCAATTGTTGCCCAGTAATAATCTATTGTAGAAGGGGGGTTGAATACAATAGTATAAGATAATCGACTTATTAATGTATATATCACAAATATGAAAGAAAGATAACAGCTTTATTAAATCTGATATAAAACTGTTACAAACTCTCTCAAGAAATTCTGATGTTCTTGAGAGCTGCTAGCTTACAAAAACTCTCTCAAGAAATTCTATGTTCTTGAGAGCTTCTATCTTGATTCACCTCTCGAACCAAAACCTAAAACTGTGTTTATATACTACACAACTTCTCTATCAATGATAAGTCCTAATCAATTACAAAGATTGAAACCTAACCATAATTGATAGCTATATTCTACAAACCAGGAACCGACAGAATAAACTTCCATGTTTAACTAGACTCCAAATATAACTCGAAGTAGGAATCCTGATCAGCTTCCAGTCCTGATGATCAATCCTGATCCCAGTCCTGATATTCATCTTGATCCTGACGACCATGCAATCCTGATGACGTCAGCAATCCTGATCAGTTGAGTCTAGCTCCTGACGATCATTGAATTCTGATCTAACATTGTATTTAGAAGTTTTTCTTCGGATACATAACCATTCAGAAACATAATTTTTAATTTATGTTGCATACAAGTCCATGCCAATTGCTTAGTATGTTGTATCTCCTCTTAAATTATACAAAATATGAAGTTGATTTTTGTGGAAAAGAATTTTATTGTCCGGTTAAAGTTGAATTTAGACTGATTCAAGAATCTATTCACATTAAGGTAATCAAAGAGTGTGGGAGGTTGTTGAGGTGAAATGTGTTTGTATTTTGTCTTTAACCTCTCCCATTTCATCTTAAAATTCATAGATTTAGTAGATTATAAGTGTTTCGTCAAACTAATGTTCAGGCATGTTTTGAAGAATAAGTAGGTCTGGTCAATACTTCACCATACTGTATTATGAGGTCAGGGAAATGATTTTAATTAGATAATATAATTATTCTACTTTATTGGTCATGACAGATTACTTCGAAGCTGCCATCATGATTATTTTGTGAAGAATTCCTTCACCAATTTGTTAGCTCTGTTTCGAGGGGACTGGGTTGTATAACTTGGGAACAGGTATTGCAACATTTGTTGGATTTAATCAATAAATCTGATTATCTGATATGCTACACAATTTTGCATATACAAAGAGATGTAGAGGTACAACTGGCAGTTGCAGAGGCTATTTTGGTACAAGGTGTAGCTGCCTTTGCAAATATTGGTGTGCCACGAAAGCTGGACTTGGTGTGAAAATGGGCATTGCAACACCAGCCATAAACAAAATGTTTATAAGTAGTGGCAAAACAAGTTAGATGATTATTCACAAACTGTAAATCTGTAATGAGTATATACATGCATGAGATGAAATTTTCGGAATGATTTACTATATAAATAGTTCATACTTGTAGACCACGCCTGCAGAACTTCATTCTTAGCCTTTTATTTTCTGATTTATTTGAGTCATTTTAAATTGAATGAGACAATATTGTTGTTCATCTTAAGTTTTGGACGCCTGAAGTTTAGCAATTGCGACTCAGCTTCTAGATTTTTATGCAGATTAGGAATTTAGGATTATTTAATTTGAAATTGTTTTTGCTCATTTGCTTTTTAGTGAGCGTAAGAAATAGTCTTCATAAAAAGAATTGTTTCAAAAGATGGGCACTATGCTCAACTAAGATATATTTTTTGAGGTTTGGCCTTATTTAACGTGGTTTTAAGCAAGAGACTAATAGGCAATGTGAAATGGCAATGGTTTTTTGTATTAGCTATGTATTGAATCGAGGCAAGGCATGCATGGGAAGAGTTAAAGAGACATTGCCTTTTACTTGTAAGTTTTTACATTCAAATATTAAGAATCATCTCGACTAGAACCAATGAAGCATTAGTGTTTTCCTGTATCCTCATCCGATAAATAGATCAGTTCCTGAAGAATTACAAGCTTACACGAATTTCCAAATTACATTTCTTCCCCAGACTTGCATCCCAGCAGGAGGTCATAGCACACGACGGAAGGAGAATTTTTAACTTGCTACTTTTAGGTTCTTGGGTTTAGTTTGAACATATAACCGCATTGAACCATATTATATTAGCATGGCGTTTTGTTATATTTAAATGTGGCAGTATCATATTTTAAGCCCATGCTCCCCCTTTGCCGAATTCAGATAAAGAATGCATTGAGCATGCGGGTAGCAGTATCGCAAGGCCATATACAAAAGCCATCTTAGTTAGAGAGTCGGGTACGTGTCTACTCAAAAAAATTTATATG
This sequence comes from Heracleum sosnowskyi, assembly GCA_030848705.1. Lineage (NCBI taxonomy): Eukaryota > Viridiplantae > Streptophyta > Magnoliopsida > Apiales > Apiaceae > Heracleum > Heracleum sosnowskyi. The sequence goes on along the minus strand of CM061235.1, from coordinate 29,876,830 downwards.
TTAAGAAAGAATTTCACAAGATTTTTAACAAATAAATATTTTACCATGAATGTCTAATAATATGTTACATGTATACCTTAATAGATATAAACAATTTAACAAAATCGAGCTTGAACTATTTTATGGTAAAAACACATTTCAAAGTGTTTTTAACAACCGCGCAAAGGGCGGTTACTTTACCTAGTTAAATCTATATATAAATAAGGTTTGTGTTTCATGCAGTCCCGAGTTAAAGTAAAATCGAAAAGAGAGAAAAGAAATTGAGCCGTGCCTATAATTTCCTCGTGTAAAAGAATATTAAGAAAGCTGTTCCTTAGTTTTGTGTTAAATAAATTAATAAACAATATATTTGATCCATCTAGTGCATGTACAAGCGCAAGGTTTAGAAATGGGGCTACCATGCATACCACCTCTATTCTAGTGATCAACTTTCTGGTCAATCGACAGTCTTGTATTCTTAGTTTATACTCTCTCCGTTCCTCCGGGACTCGGCACTATTTTAAGCTTCCTATAAAATATATTTTCATAATTTTTTTTTAATTTTTTTTCTGAATAAAAATTTAACGTCTAATTTTTTATTCAAATAAAAAATAATTTAAAAATAATTAAGTTATAGAACTATATTTTATATAGATCTTAAAATGCGTGCGAAAATAAACTGTATAAAAATGAATGAGACGGAGGGAGTATATTTCAATCAACGAAAAAATAACCTGTGCGAAGCACGGGCCATAGTAATTTTTTCTAAAAATTTGTTTTATTGATAGTATTTTTTCAATATATTATCAATTATATTATTTTCATTTTGACTTAATATTGTTTACAATTATATTAGATTTTCATGAAATTAATTACTGAATTTTACAAATATTTTACTCATGAAAATATTATTATTATTCAGTTAAATATAAAAACTTTACATGTTATCCCTTTACGATATAACGAAATCTCAATTTAGTGTGGAACAATATTAACTGGAATGGTTAGAAGGTTTTTGAAACTAGAACATTGAACAAAATAAAAATAATTTAAAAACAACATAAAATTCTACTACAGTGAAACCTCGATAAATGAATACACTTGATACCAAGAAAATATATTTATTAGTCGAGATTATTTATTTATCGATTAATGAATATTCTATTCAATTATCGATAAATGAATATTTATTCATTTAGACAATATTTTTATTTAATTTTATTATGCTAACGATGTTTTAAAATTTAATATTCGAATGTATATAAAAGATAATAGTCGAAAATTTAAAATTATTATCAAATATTTTCTTCACACTCAATAATATGCATACATGTAGTATACATATGAATTAAATATAGTGTACTTGAACTATTTTAACATACTTGAGATTATTTATAATATTGTACGGGTAAAATACTTAGAATCTATTAAAATATATATGTATTTATGAATTTTTTGACTAGATGATATATATATCATTAAAATATATATTCTTTTAACTTTAGTGAATATTCATTTATGTTTAAGTAGGGGTTTTAAAAATTTCAATAAAATTTATTCATTAATGTGAGATTATTCATTTACCCCATTGTGCCAAGTTGGGACCGAAACAAATTATTCATTTGACGAGGTTATTCATTTATCGAAAATTCATTTATCGAGTTTCTATTGTAGATGAAATAATGAAATAGGAGTTTAAGGTATATAATAATTTCATTATATGAAATAGAAGTTAATGTATAATAATTCTACTATATGAAATAGTAGTTTAGGTATAATATAATATATTTTAAATTAGATAATTATATTTTAAAAAAACAATTACACCTCATACAGCTTCTCTTATGTTCTGGGTATAAGCATTCATAGATTATATGTCTTCTAATCTCTCGCTCTCTGTTACATTTCATCTCTTAGCTCTCGCTTGTGTTACACTTCATCTTCAACTACTCGCAATATATAGTTTCGTATAATTTACCGTTTCGTTTTAAAACCGGACATGTCACATGTGCATTTAGCATAAGTCATTTCAAAAGTGTTCGACTGGTCGGCATCATACACCATTGCGATTGCATACACCATTATACTATTAACGAGGCTTGTTCTTAAAAGAGGTCACGGTGTATTTTTTTATTATTAACAATAAAAAAATGTATCACATGAAATGGACAAAAAGTTTGGCAAATTTCACAGATTTCAAACTTGACGTCAGGTATATATGCTGCATCAGAAAGTAATGAGGAAACAAGTCAAGATGATGTGAGTCAATACAAGAACACCTAAGCAAGCAAGTGGATAAAAAGGAAAAAGTTTGTTATATTTTTCTGTTAGAAAGAAGCTGTAATATATAAGAGAACAATAGGGTCTTCATATTGACAACTAAGATATTCAGGCAATGTAATTCTCTTCTTGATTTCAATATTGAGTATTTGAATGCTTCATTATATTTGACATGGTATCACAGCCATCCATCGATCAACACCCATGAACTCTCAGTTAAGTTCTTGCTCATTTCCTCTCAATTATTCATTGTCTTGATTGTGTAATCTGTACGTATTTGTTGATTACATATTTCAGTGATTGATCTCTTGGTATTAGTGTTAGATATATATCAGTCTACATCTAGTACTCAGATTTCATCTTGTTGGGTCTTGATTTACTCATGTTTCTCTTACACCTTTTATCAAACACCATGGCTACCATGGCTTCTTAAGCTTCTGCTACTACTGGTTCTATATCTACCACAATTGATACACAACACCCTTGCTATGTTCACCCATCTGGTAACCCCGACATGAATTTAACTAATATTGAGTTAAATGAACACAATTATTCTCAATGGAGTCGATCCATGGAGATTGTTCTTTCTTCAAAACTTAAATTGGGCTTTGTTGATGGTTCCTATGTCAAACCTACTACTCCACCTTTTCTAGTGTCTCACTGGACACGATGTAATCATATGGTGATCTCTTGATTGCTAAATTCTATTAGTCCTGATATTCGTAGTAGTGTGGTGTATTTGAGCTCTACTAAGCAGATTTGGGATGAACTTGGGATGCGTTATGCTCAGAGTAATCTACCAAAATTGTTCAGTTTACGTAAAGAAATCTCACAAGTGTCTTAAGGCTCACTGTCTATTAGTTCTTATTATACCAAGTTTAAAACACTTATTGATGAGTTGGAGTGTTTGGCTACTAAACCAAAGTGCACATGTAATATGTGTACTTGTGAAGTTAATAGTAAACTTGCTGTTTATGATCAGTCTGTGAATTTAATTCAGTTCTTAATGGGTTTGAGTGATCAATTCACCTCTGTACGTGGACAAATCTTACTTATGAAACTTATTCCTACCCTGAGCCAGTGCTATAATATGCTGCTTCAAGAAGAAAGTCAAATAGATCCTACTCACTCTGCCAGTATACCACCCAATAACATGGCTATGTCTGTTAAAACCAACAGATTCTCCGGTGTGAATGAGGCAAGGAGACCTACCAAAACTAGTCTGTCTTCAACTACTGGCAAGAAACTACCTAATGATACCTCTGTGACTATTGTCACTTTACTGGGCATGTCAAAGATACTTGTTTCTGTCTTCATGGTTATCCGTCATGGCATAAACTTTATGGAAAACCTAAACCCAAGCCTCGTATTGCTTCTAATCGACCTTCATTGGCTGCAACTGTTACTTCTGGTCAAGATGATGATTCCAGGGGCTTTACTCCTAACACTAGTGACTCCCCTACAGGGTGTGGACTCTCAGACTCTCAACACAAGCAGTTATTGTCTATGTTACAAGCTGGTCTCAAAGAAAGCTCACCTACTGCTAATTCAGTGAACACTGGTCAGTTTAATCCAGGGTACTTTGCAGGTACCTTTCATACAAGCAACAATGTATTTCCTCATTTAAATACTGTTGATACTACCACTACATGGATCTTAGACACAGGAACAACATACCACATTACTCCCTAAACCTTCAGCCTTGTTCCTTTGTGTTGTATTTACCAAATGGTCAAAGTGCCCCTGTCACTCATAAGGGCACAATTAATCTTTCCCCTCAGATACAGCTGAAGGATGTTCTGTGTGTGCCTAGTTTTGCATACAATTTACTTTTGATTTGGAAGCTCCTGAAAGCTAATGAGTTATGTGTTCACTTTACTGCTACTTCTTGTTATCTACAGACTCCTCCATGGACTCAGAAAATAGAGATTGGTAGGAATCATGATGGCCTATACATTTACTCACCTCTTGCAACTACAGGTCAATGTCAGACACCCCTCTCACTACTGTGTGTACAGCTATGCTCTCTCATTCAGATGTCAATTTGTGGCATGCTAGGTTAGGTCATACACCTACTAATATACTCAAAATACTTGATGTTAAGTGTCAGAAAACTCAACTTGCTACTTGTGATAGTTGTCACTTTGCTAAACAACACAAGCTAGCCTTTCCTACTAGTTCTTCTGTCACAACTAACCTGTTTGACCTTGTCCATGCTGATGTGTGGGGCCCATACAGAGTAAAAACTCATGGACATTGTCATATGTTCCTTACCTTAGTGGAGGACAAATCTAGAACCACCTGGACTATGCTTATTTCAGATAAATCTCAAGTTACTTCCATTATTATCAATTTTATTCTTCACATCCAAACTCAGTTTAAGACCACTATTAAAGTTCTTAGATCAGATAATGGCTCAGAATTTTTAAATTCTTCCTTGGCACAAACTCTGTCATCCTTTGGCATAGTGCATCAAACTAGTTGCACTTACACTCCTCAGCAAAATGGGATAGCTGAGAGGAAACATCAACATCTCCTTAACACTTCCAGAGCTTTAAGATTTCACTCTGGTCTACCTCTCCACTTTTGGGGAGACTGTCTCCTCATAACAACTCACCTTATTAACAGAACCCTTGCTCCTCTGTTAGCAAATAAATCTCCCTATCAAATTCTACATGGAAACTTACCTGACTACAACATTCTCAAAGTATTTGGGTCTCTTTGCTTTGCTTCTGTCCTACCTTTGCCTACAGATAAGTTTGCAGCTAGGGCTTTTAAGGGAGTCTTCTTAGGGTACCCTTACAATCAAAAAGGCTATAAAGTGTTGAACTTACACACTAAAAAGGTTCATGTCACAAGACATGTACAATTCTTTGAAAACATATTTCCTTTCAAGGATGTCATTTCAAATCCTATACCTTCCACTTGGTTTCCTGATTCTAGTCTCTCTCCTATTGATGATTCTCTACATGAAGTGTCCAATATGGATACCACTACTTTTGCAGTCAATGATCAGCCCTCTACAGCATCTGATGCACCAGAGCCCCAACTATCTTCTACTATAGTCTCAGTGACACCACAACCTCATGTCAGACCTCTAAGAACCAAGAAGGTTCCTGCCAAGTTTACTGATTACACAGGCCTTCCATCAACTTTTCAGTCTACAGATATTGTGAAATATCCTTTATCTAACTGTGTGAGTTATCATAAGTTCACACCTGAGTACAATCACTTTCTTGTTTCTGTCTCTAAGATACCTGAACCACATTCCTTTAACCAAGCTATTAAATATCCTGAATGGTGCACATCCATGTCTCAAGAACTGGTTGCACTTGAAGCTAATCAAACCTGGGAAGTAGTACCCCTTTTACCTCATATGCATCAAGTTGGATGTAAATGGCTTTATAAAGTCAAATACCTTCCTAATGGCCATATAGAGAGGTACAAGGCCAGACTTGTTGCCAAGGGTTTTACCCAAACTCCTGGCCTAGATTTCTTTGACACCTTTTCCCCAATATCAAAAATGGCTACCTTAAGAGTCCTTCTAGCTCTCACTACCAGATTTAATTGGTTTGTGACTCAATTGGATGTCACCAATGCTTTCTTGCATGGTGACCTCCTTGAAGAGGTATATATGACCCTACCTCCTTGATATGAACCTCTTGCTGTTGTCACTCTCAAATATCCAAACCAACCTCTTACCTGCAGACTTCTCAAGTCTCTATATGGCCTTAGACAAGCACCAAGGTGCTGGTTTCTTAAACTGTGCTCCGCCCTGCTTAAATTTGGGTTCAAACAATCATCCACTAATCATAGTTTGTTTATTCTTACTACTACCAAGGCAACAACTGTTCTTCTTGTGTATGTGGATGACATGGTTTTAGCTGGTAATGATACCACCTCTATCACCTCAGTAAAATCATTCCTTGCCTCTCAGTTCAAAATCAAAGACTTAGGTCACCTCAAATACTTTCTGGGAATGGAATTAGCCAGATCCTCAGCTGGAATCTACATGAATCAACGCAAGTATACAATTGATCTCCTTCAAGATGTTGGTATGGCTGACTGTAAGCCTTCTATCATCCCCATTGAACAAAATCACACTCTGTCTCACCTCAGTGATGAACCTGATATCTTCAATGTGTCTCTTTATAGACGTTTGGTAGGCCGCCTCATCTATCTCACCATTACCCGACCAGATATCTCACTACGCCATAGATGGTTTTCTGCAACGGTTTTGCAAGGTGTTGCCATCTATAAGTGTTGTAATAGCTTTGTTCAATCATATCTATTACAACAATAATTGTTTGTGTTAGCATAGACCCGATCAAGTGTTGCAGTAGATGTTGTATGGACAAAAACTTTATTTTATGAATAAAAAATTAAATTAAATGTAATAAAATTTATGAAAAATGAATTATTTATTTCATTGAAATTATTAATTTGAAAAGGAGTGGATGATGATTTGTTTTATAAATTACTCCCTCCGTTTCTTTTTATATGACGTTTGACTTTTTTTCACACATTTTAAAGCGCTTTGACCGGATACTTAAAATTATTATTTTTTATATTTTCTTTTTTTGAATTAAACTATTCTTTATATATTTTAATTCAAAAAAGAAAAATTTTAAAAATAATAAATTTAAGTACCCGGTCAAAACATCTTGAAGTATGTGCAAAAAAGAGTCAAACGACATATAAAAAGAAACGGAGACGGTAATTCATTTTTAGTAAGTTCAAAGTGAACAAATTTAAAATGTAAAAAGAAAGTTTTTTCAAAACAATTAAAGAAATTATTACAGGTGATTAAATTTTGATAAAATTATTATAAGTGATATGTTGGAGCGGCAGACATTTTGATAAAAGTAGCTGAGCGGCAAATATTTCGATGAAAGTAGATGAGCGGCAACCATTACCGCCTCCTCTTCACCAAAACTTTTAAACAATTTGTGTTAGTCATATTTTGGTCAACAATTATCTTAAAACGTATACACTCTCTCCCTCTACCTCTCTAGTTGCCAAGGATGAATTAGGGTTCTAAAGTAAGCGACTTCAAGATGAGGGTTGGATAAGGGTGAATTAGAGCTTCAAGATCGATTTACAAATTAGGGGATTCAACTTTAGGGTTTCAATTTAAGTTTAAGGCTTTGGTACGGTTCAATTAGGGCTTACAATTTCGGGTTTAAGCTTAAGGTATCATTCTCCCTAGCTTTAATTTGCTAATTTGTTAATTTGTGTTGTTAATTAGGGCTTAAGTTTCTACTTTGATAACTTTCGCTAGGGCTTAAGTTGTGTTTTGTATGTTTATATGTATATGCATGTATGTAGTAATTAGTAGTGTTAATTTTTTTTTCTAGTTTACCTTATGTCGAGCTCTGACAAGACTTTTGAAGGATGCTGTGTTGTTTTTTTTGTGTTGTTTAACTCCCAGTGAGCATATCTTGGTATCAAGACTATGTTACATAAATTGGGATGGTGTATGATTTGTAATCTGAAAGTGACAGTTATATGTGTATGTTTTTCTGTCCATTTGCAATTCCGTCTGGGTGAAATGCATGGTTTCAGGCAAAATATCCAGAAGGATAGTGTGCATATGTGGTTTATTCAGCTTAACTACAATATATGTTCTTATAGGGAAAGATATTTGATTGTTATTTGTTTGCTGTTATCAAAATTAAAAGGCTTTTCTGATTTTATTTTCTTAGAACTCAGAAGTGGTCTAACCATTCGATGGGGTTTGCAGATGCAGCAAGGAACGTACTCACAGAAAGCCAGTCCATGTTTAATTTTAGCTGGTAGTTGGTTTTGAAGTAGATTTTTCTGCACATAACTGTGAGTTCAAATCTTAAATTGTAGTTAATCCTCTGTATTCTGTTATGTTCCTCTGTAGTTCTAATCTGTTTTATTTGTGAATGCACCTGTATTTTATTGTGTGTTAGTTAATTCTGTGTTTGAGAACCCATAAATTTTAGTTATTCCTCTGTATTCTGTCAATAGTTGAACAGTCGGGAAACCTTTAAATGTTACTTTTTAGAAAATTTAAGTTAGTGAATACGAGATTTATGAGAATTTTTTTTGACCTTTTGAGTTGTATAAATGTTCTTCGCTATCCTTGGTACATTTTCTTTGACTTGCACAAGGTTTAACTTTAACTAATTTGTCGGATCAAAGCAATTCGATTTTGATGAAAACAATGTTTCAGAAGGCCAAATTGATGAGCCTATGTGTAGCAATGATTAAAAGAGATGTTTGGCTATGGAAAAATGTCCAAGTGATCACACAAAACATTTGAGATAGATTTGTTGCTTTCTCAGTGCTAATGAAAGTTTTAGGCCAGTTTAAATGTTGCGAAGAAGAGACTAAAGAGGCACTAAAGCACAGCTGGATTTACAAGAGACTTGGTGCTGATTAATGTCTGAATTTTGAAATTTATAAGAAGTTTGAATATCAATCTACTTTTACCAGAAAGGGACAACTGTGACTTCTAGGACTCTAAAAGTACAAGGTAAGTATTGAGGTCAACTGGCTAACCAAGCTAATAAAAGAATCAAGTGGAATCCTTGTAAGGTCCCAGGCTGGCAGATTCTCTGATGAGGTTAAGCCTGCTGCTAAGAAACCGGTGAAGAAAGTCGACACTAGTGGTAGTGATGATAGTTCCTCTAATGAGGTGTGTTTTCTTTCAGCAATATAGGTAAAATATATGCTGACATGTTTTTAACTAGTTATGAATTTACAATGGTTTTTGCTTTGAATTGTCGCAGGAGACTGTTGTTCCTGCTAAAATAGCCAAACCTACTCCCAAGGCTAAGGCGGCCAGCAGCAGCTCTGAGGAATCAGATTCTGAGGATGATGTGAGTTACTAAAATACTGTTCCATGAAAAATATTTGCTTGTTTCTGTTGAATTTTTTTAGATTACTTGACTATGTAATCACAATAAAGCATTATGGAAGTCAGTGTACAGTACAATCAGGCAAGGCTGGCATGATTTGTTTGGTGTTTAAATTACGAATATTGGGAATAGTATCTTATTTTCTTGGACTTGAAGGTGGTATATAGTTTGTGTTCATCAAAGTTTTATACACAAATCTTGTATGTTGTGGTGCTGAGAATTTATTGGAGTGTTGTTAATATTATTCAAACATATATCCAGTTGACAGTTTACTTGTTAAATATCATACATTGATCAAAGGAATTAAGACAGTTTACAGTTTACTTGTAATTCTATGAACGAGACTTGAGACATAGAGTGGTAATGCTAGCATTTTGTTCTAGTGATCATTGCTCTGCATTATAAAATTTCTGATAGAACTTAGGAAAACAATACACTGTTATGCTATAGGTGATTATGAATGCATCAACATATCTACACCAGGTAGGTTCGATATCTTCTGATGCAGAGCACCGGCATGTTGGTGAATGCTAAATTAACAGGGTTTGATTATTTTAAGACATTTAATTTTATTTTGAGTTAGAAAATTCTCATGTAATAAATGTGCTATGGCTACGAATGTGAAACAAATCTATCGCTTTTGTTCTCAGGTTCGTCATCTCGAACTGAAAAGGGCCAAAGAAGTTGATAGAGAAAACCTGGTTAAGTTTCTGTTGGATGCATTAGCCTCCTAGTTTATGAATCCATCCATGTGGACATAGGCCACTTTTGTAAAAGATTGTTCTTGAAGTCTGCTTGTGCGCCTTTTTAGTTTTTTTAACGGTCCCTGAGCTTCATATGTTTTGTATATATAAGCAGACTCACCGCTTACTCCCTTGGTGCATGTTTATGATGGAGTTGTTAAGTTGTGCATTTGTGCTTCCTAGATAGCTCACTTGTTTGAAGATTGACATTGCAGGGTGGGCCAGTGAGGTATGATTACCTCTCTTTCTATACTTGCTTATCATTTAAATTATTATTTGAGTGTTAATATGGGACTGTACATATCACTGGTTAATTGATATTACATAGGGTTTATATATATTTGTTTGCAGATTGACATTGCAGGGTGGGCCAGTGAGGTATGATTACCTCTCTCACTGGTTAATTGATATTACATGGGGTTTATATTTGGAGGAATTTTAGTATGGGACTATACTGTACTGTTGTTTCTAGGGACACTACTGCAGTTGGCCCTTATTTATCCGGTTTGAGGTGGCTCACTGGAGTTTTTGGTTCAGCTTTTTCTTTGTTCTTTTTTTGCGTGTTCTCCAATCCTATTTAGCATTCACTTACTAGTTTCACGATTATCTTCTGATGCAGAGCACCGGCTCGTTGGCTCAAACAACTTTAACCTATTTAGTAGCTGAAGTCACACAATTTTCACATTGGTATGGAATTTTACATTGTGAATTTTAGTTATTTGTTCTAGCTTGCAAGTAGTGAAGAGTTGTAATGCATCAACTAATTTTGAGTCCACTAATTTTTCAACTATTAATTCCTTCAAAAATACAAACAGGTATGGCCGTATGGCTATAGTTGATAGCTTATTATTGATGCCACAGATTTATGTACATTTTTTGTATGCACATTTTTTGATAGTTGGTAGTAGTAACACTAGTTAAAGTTTGGGTTTTTTAAGAGATTTTTTTACTTCCCCTTTGCAGGTTGCAAAGTACCTTGTCCCAACCATTAGATTGATTCCTGCTAATGGATCAACAAAACCTACTTGCATTCATTTACTTATCGGAACCAAAGCTTACTCCAAGATATTCTGGCTAATAGATCAACAATACCTATTTACATTCATTTTCTTCTTATTATTGATGTCTAAGAAGATGATGTGTATTTAGTTCTGTACTGAATTATAATGTTTTATTTTGGGGTTGATGAATGAAATGAAAAGACATGTTTGAAGTACTGTGGTACTTAGTATTGCTTATATATCTGCATTATTTTTAATTTACCATTACAAAAGTGTTGCAGTAGCTATGATAAAGTGTTGCAAATATTGTTCAAAAAATGTTGTAATAGTTTAATTTATTGTTGCCATTTGCTCAAAAAAAGTGTTGCTAAAGGGGTACACATGTGGGGCCTACTAATGGTGGGGCCCACATGTGGGGCCCAGAACAGTGGGACCCAGAACAGTGGGACCCACATGTGGGGCAAAAAACAGTGGGGCCCACATGTGGGGCCCACATTTTTTTGAACAAAGTCTAATATACTGCAACATATTTTACCCTGTTGGCATAGGTAGAAAAGTGTTGGCGTTGACCCCTAAGGCAACGGGCAAAAAACTAACACTGAAAAAGTGTTGCCTTTGAGATTTTTGAGGCTATGCCAACGAATTTTGAACTTCCGGCAACGGTTTTCAAGGGTTTCAGAAGGCCATTTATGGCGTAGTGTCTCCTATACAGTCCATCTACTAGCTCAATATATGGCCCATCCTAAGAATATACACTTACAAGCATCTTTCAAATTGCTTAGATACTTAAAAGGTACTTGTGGTCAAGGTATACTCTTGTCTTCTTCTGGTCCTTTAACTCTCCAAGCATTCTGTGATGCTGACTGGGGGAGCTGTCACACCACTCAACGGTCTGTTACGGGCTACTGTGTCACCCTCGGTTCTAGTCTTATCTCTTGTAAAAGCAAGAAACAGGCTATTGTTTCTCGGTCTTCTGTTGAAGCAGAGTATCGAGCAATGGCTGATACAACCTGTGAATTAACTTGGTTATTGTCTTTGTTCAAAGAATTTAACCTTAAATTGGATAGTACGCCCGTTCTCTACTGTGACAATCGATCTGCTCTATATATTGCTTCCAATCCGGTTTTTCATGAACGGACGAAGCACATTGAGATAAATTGTCACCTCATTAGACAGAAACTTCAAAATGGAACTCTTATCACTGCTCACTTATCTACATCTGAGCAGCCTGCTGATCTGTTAACTAAAGGCCTCTCCAGTGCTCATTTACAATATCTTCTTGGCAAGTTAGGTGTTCTTAATTTCATTTCCACTCCTAACTTGAGGCGGGATGTTACAGGTATATATGTTGCATCAGAAAGTCAACAAAAGGTCAATGAGGAAACAAGTCAAGATGTTGTGGGTCAAAACAAGGACAGCTAAGCAAGCAAGTGGATAAAAAGGAAAAAGTTTGTTATATTTTTCTGTTAGAAAGAAGCTGTAATATATAAGAGAACAATAGGGTCCTCAAATTGACAACTAAGATATTCAAGCAATGTAATTCTGTTCTTGATTTCAGTATTGAGTATTTGAATGCTTCATTATATTTGACACGTCTTCACCTCCACAAAAAGATGCCGAATGTATAAATTTGAACGTGATAAATATACATAAAAGTCAAGTGTATACATAAATTTGAAAGAAGCTCTTTCGAATTAAAGTCATAATATATACATAAAAGTCAAGTGTATAAATTTGAACGTGATAAATATGATGAGGAACGCCGACTAACAAGAGGAATTCTTATGTGCTTAGTAGAAAAAAGACTAGACAAGAAGGTTTTTATTTGTATAAATGTCTTGCGATAGATTAGAAGAGTTAAGAGTACTCCAGCTTCATCTAGCTAACATCAACCATCTAATGGCTTCGGTGGGTGTATCCACTACAGTGGTGATCAAGTTGTTCTTGTTACTCATCACTCTTCTCTTCACATTTTCTTTAGCACAGAAAGGATCAGTTCCACGGCCAGGTCCCATTTTCTTGTTCTTGTTCTTGCTGGTATAATTCTCTAATTCCCATTTAGTCTAATTACAACTGACTTTATACATTAAACACATAATAACTATAACTAATTTATATTATTAACAACAATGTGATTTAATATTATATTAGAATTTTTCAAGTTTATGTTTAATACATATAATTTTACAGAACACAATATCTTTTTATAGAACTTATGTGCTGTAATCAATATATATATATAAAGGAGGATACGTGGGAGGTGAGGTGGCGCCCCTAAGATTGTCTCAATCTATTTTTCTAATTTTTCTAGAGGTTTACAATTTTAAATACTGATAAAAAAAAAATTCTTTAGCATATTAGAGGTAGAATTGGTGTTCGAATTTATAGAGGAGAAGAGTTCGAATTTATAGCGAATACATATAATTAAAAGTTCTATTTGAAGTAGAATAGGTGTTTGAATTTGTAGAGGGAAAGAGTTCAAATATAAAAGAAGTATTTGCAGAGTTCTATTTGAAGTAGAATAGGTGTTTCGATTTATAGAGGAAAAGAGTTCGGATATAAAAGAAGTATTTGCCGTTAAAAGTTCTATTAGAAGTAGAAGTAGAATAAGTGTTTGTAATACATAACTAAAATTTCTATTTGAAATATAATATGTAAAATTATATAGGTGTTTTTTCAACGAAAGAGTGTCTCATTAGAAAGGAGTATGGTAACATAAAAATTAATATATAAGACAAGTATATATTCAATAAATTAAATTTGAGATTTTGATATTAAAAAGGAAAACGTGTTTCACGGGAGGACGGCTTATTAGCGAGGACCGAGTAATTTTCGTAATTTATTTAATAAAAAAATTATTACGCCGCCGCGAAGCGCGGCTTTTTCAACTAGTATACTTATATAAAGGAAGACGAGACGGTGAGGTGGCGCCTCTATAATCGCTCCGTTATATTTTTCTAATTTTCTCAATTTTTCACAATTTTTAATTTTAATAATTACAACTTCCTTTATTATTTTCGATTTTGTAGGAAAGAAATTGAAAATTACACTTTTATTATTTTCAAACTTAATAGAACTTTCTTTTATTATTTTCAAACTTGATAGAACTTTATTTGATTTAGAAAATTACAACTTCCTTATTATTTTCGAATTTGTAGGACTTGATAGAACTTTCTTTGATTTAGAAAATTACAACTTCCTTATTATTTTCGAATTTGTAGGCTTGATAGAACTTTCTTTGATTTAGAAAATTACAACTTCCTTATTATTTTCGAATTTTTAGGCTTGATAGAACTTTCTTTTATTATTTTCAAACTTGATAGAACTTTCTTTGATTTAAAAAATTACAAATTCCTTATTATTTTCGAATTTGTAGGACTTGATAGAACTTTCTTTTATTTATAAAATTACAATTTCCTTATTATTTTCGAATTTGTAGGACTTGATAGAACTTTCTTTTATTTAGAAAATTACAACTTCCTTATTATTTTCGAATTTGTAGGCTCTTATGTTAATAATTGCAATTTCCTTTTTTATTATTTTCACCCTTAATAGAACTTTCTTTTATTATTTTCAAACTTGATAGAACTTTCTTTGATTTAGAAAATTACAACTTCTTTATTATTTTCGAATTTTTAGAATCTTATGTTAATAATTGCAATTTTCTCTTTTATTATTTTCAATCTTGATAGAACTTTCTTTTATTATTTTCAAACTTGATAGAACTTTCTTTGATTATTTTCAAACTTTATAGAACTTTTCTTTTATAATACTTTTTGACTTTTAAACATAATGGATTTCCATGTTATTCACCTTACAAACACCTATAAATTAAAGGCCATTCATAACAAAAAATCTACACCGAAACTTTTTTACATAGATTCAAATTTTTACAACCATATTTACAATCAATACAACTATGGCCTACACCATGTTGGATGCTTTGAACGACAACAACTATACCTGGATGATAAGAGTACGAGTGTGTAGAATGTGGGAATCTGTCAATCCAATCCAAATACTGAAGAACTGATCAGTCTTGACATGATTTTGATCGATGAAAATGTTAATCAATCAATATACCTATAACTTTTTAGTTTGTCAAATTGTATGATGTTATTAATTTTTCTAAGATATGTTGTATAACAGAAAATTTTGATTCATGCTACGATCCCGAAGATTCTGATCTCTCGGTTCAAAAATCTTTTAGAGGAAGGCTCTGTGTACAACATCAAAAATTTGAAAGTTGTTTCAAGTACAGGGAAATATAAACCACCATCACATGGGTCTAAAGTGCTCTTCATACGCATAACGTTGCCTAAGAGATTGGAAGAAGGCATCGTCAACATATCACTGCATGGATTTCAGCTCATATGTCCGGATATGATTGATGCACGTATTAATGACACCAACATACTCTCAGGTTTTTGATGCAGTAATATATTAGAGTAATATATAAGTAATACTATTATATAAGTTATAATTCAAACTATCATGTTCTAATATTATTTTTTCTATGTTGATTTAGATGTTGTGGGCTGCTTGACCTACTTGGGTGTCATTGAAGTTGTCAAAGGCGGTTGGAAAAAAAAAAGAGATCTCAAAATTGTCACAAATTAGTAAGTTATGCATTATTTTAATTTTAATATAACTGTTAATTGTTTTTTATTGTTCTTGTAATTTTATATTACTTCTTTGGTTACCCTAATTTATTTGTTTTACTTATTTAATTTGTTCTAATTTTTTTCTTAAACAGCTCCATCACCAGTACCATAACTTTGTGGGAAAAGTTGGTCGAGATGGGTGATACAAATTTATACAAGGAGGATGGTTGACCCTATATAATAATTGTCACATCTACCCAGATTAAAAAATTTAAAAGTAATTAACTTTATTAATGTTTTTATAATATATAGTTTTAGAAATTGCACATATATAAATCTATCTTATCTCGATTGAACGAATATCATTAGATATTATACAAATATTTGTTTCATTGATATTATTTTATTTAAATAATATAGTTAATAATATATTTTATTTGATAATTTAAATAATTTTGTAGATATTAATTTCACAATTTTTATTCTAATATTCTTTTTCTTAACAAATATATTTTAATGCCGCTGCGAAGCGCGGCTTAGTAACCTAGTTATAAAAATAGATACAGAACTTGAGTAATTGTACAGAACACGATATATTTTTAGAGAACTTAAGTGAATATAGATACAAAACTTGAATAATTATACAAAACACAAAATTTCACAAGTTAGTTTTAAACTTATATTCTTATTAATTATAAAGAAAACACTTTTTAGAATTCTTTAGCACGGAAAGGATCAATTCCACCGTCCGGTAATTGTCTCGCTAACACTACTAGTATTACCATCAATTTGAGTCTCTAGCGAGAATCCCCCTGCTTTTCATATGTTTGTTGTTGAAATGGATATGGTGTAAATTTAATTTGCAGGGTGCAGCAGCTATTATGTAAAAGGAAGCAAATCTAGATGCGCACCACATGGTTAAGCAGTAGCTTGAGATCGTACCGAGTGTGCGGAACTTTAAAGTCATATGTACCAGTAATTTCGTCTCTATTATGTCAAATATCGTGTAATAATTTGAACTCCATTTGAGCAATCTTATGCATACTATCACATCTTCATGCTTAAATGGTGTTAGTTTCAACTTATTTTCGAAAATTTGTAAACTAACAATTAGTATTTCTACGAGAATGTCCCTTCAACACATCGTTCAGTATATTAAATATGAACTATCAACCCTCAAAATAAAAATATGAAAATATGAAGTCTAACAGAAGTTTGAGCAGAAATCGTTTTTAAAGCCGTCAGCAACCTACACCATTGTGACCTGCGTACGTGATTCATCATAACAGAAGTTTGAGCTGCGTCGACAGAAAAGAGGCAGTGCGGTTGAGGGAAGTCATTCTAAACATCCGCGTTGCTAAAGTAGTAGTGTGAGATTCTGAAATAATTTCCTTTTATTGATCGTCATTGCAAAGTTTTTTACTTAATAAATTGAATACATTACAAGTATATATTTATGCGTTGGGGGAGGGAGTTTTTAGACCGTATACTTTATTGACGACCACAGCCCTAAAAATCTCACCACAAACTCTTTTCAAAACGATTGCATGAACAGAATTTCCTTTAGGTATAGTTTTCAGTGTTACAATATGTTTATAAAATTACTCTTTACTTAAAAAAACAATTTTAATATTTACAATTCATTTTGGTTTTTCACAAATTGTTTAGGTGATATAATTTGTATTTATAAAAGGAGTTGAATATAATAGGTCACAGCATGTCGTCACAAGCTGTACGTAGCAAAATATTGATTTTTCAACTGATTTTTTGTAGTGAACATAGAAAGAAGACATTCAATAAATTTAAACTTCACGTGTAAGGACTAAAGTCAATTACATGAAAGTCAAGATACCAGAATAGATATTTAAAGTTGATTATTTGAACGTGATTAGATATTCATTTATATAAATGAAATGCAGCTTCATATATTTATAAATATATAATTCAGAATTCTCCTCTTACTACAATGGCTTCGGTGGGTGGATCAACTTGCTCCTGTTACTCATCACTCTTCTCTTCACTTTGTCTTTAGCTCAGAGAGGATATACAATTTCACCGCAATATGTCCGTGGTAAATAATTCTCTAACTTGTAAAAGAATTAGTTATTATTATAACTGTTGTTTATAATTTTGCACTCATACAATATCTGATAGTAATTATGCAATACTACACATACACACATAGAACAGGAATAAAGACGTTGGATTTCTTATTGATAACAACTGACTAATACATGCTTTTAAACTGGAAAATACATTGAAAGAAAATAGCCTAAAAACTACGAGCACTTGCTACCAATTCTCTAAAAAAAACAACTGCTATTTTATTGGAGAGTCCTAAAAATACTCATAAGACTGAGTCTTGACAATGCAGATGCACATAATGTAAACCTCAGCAAAACCCCACGACTTGGTATAATTTGAGATTAATAATCCAACAATGTCCCCCCTAATCTCAAACTCATTTCATCAGCTCCTTGACTCCAAGAAGATTACGCATTTGCTCGAACTTAATAGTTGCCAGAGGCTTAGTTAAGCAATCAGCTCGCTACTTATCACTACTGATATGTTTGACAACAACTTCCCCACGCTCAACATACTCTCTAATGAAGTGGTAGCGTATATCAATATGCTTGCTTCTATCGTGGAAAACAGGGTTCTTAGCCAAATCAATTGCTGACATATTATCAATAAACAAAATAACAGGACCACTAACACCAGCTGTGATTTGAGATAAAACATTACGCAACCATATACCTTGACAAGCTGCTGCTGTGGCAGCCATGAATTCATCTTCGCAAGAGGACAAAGCAACACATCTTTGCTTCTGCGACACCCATGAAATCAAACTTTCGTTTAGATAATATGCCATCCCTCCGGTGCTTTTCCGATCATCGACAGCACCCCCTAAATCACTATCTGAATACCCAGTGATGAAATTATTTCCACTGTTACTTGAGTACACTAATCCGTAATGCATCGTCCCTTTTACATAACGCATAATCCTTTTGACTGCTGCCAAGTGCATAGTTGTAGGACGCTCCATATAGCGACTCACAATTCCAACCGAAAAAGCAATGTCAGGACGCGTGTTTACCAGATAACGCAGCCCTCCAACCATACTTTTGTACATCGTAGAATCAACAACTCTTCCTTTCTCATCCTTAGATATCTACTCCTTAGGATCCATAGGATATTTCGTAGGATTACAATCTCCAAGACCAGCCTTCTCAAGAATCTTCTTAGCATAACTCGACTGTTTAAGTTCTATGTAATCACTACCTTGAACTACTTCAATTCCCAGATAATAGTTCAGTTTCCCAAGGTCTGTCATTTCGAAATTTTCTTCCATTTTCTGTTTAAATTCTGCAATCTTGTCAACACTAGTTCCTGTGATCAGTATGTCATCGACGTAAACAGCAATTACCAAAATTTCGTCTCCCACAACCTTTGTGTAAACAACATTCTCATAAGGGCATCTCTTAAAACCAAGACTCACCAAGCATTGATTGAGTTTTGTGTACCAAGCACGAGGTGCTTGGCGTAAGCCGTAAAGTGCCTTCTTTAATTTATACACCAATTGCTCTTGACCACTCTTTTCAAAACCATCAGGCTGAGACACATATACATCTTCATCAATCTCACCATTCAGAAACGCCGTCTTGACGTCTAAGTGATGAACTTGCCAAGAATTCGTTGCTGACAATGCAAGTAGCAAACGAACAGTCTCCAACCTAGTCACAGGTTCATATAACTCATCAAAATCTATTCCACGTTCTTGTGCATACCCCTTCACTACAAGCCTTGCCTTGTGCCTGATTACATTGCCCTCAGCATCTTTTTTTAATTTAAAAATCCACTTTAATCCAATTACCTTCTGACCTGGTGGCAACTCTTTCAGGCTCCACGTTCCATTCCTTTCAATAGATTCAAGTTCTGCTTCCATGGCTTTATTCCAGTTTCGACTCTTTGATGCTTCCTTATAATTTGCAGGTCTTCAACTCCCATTAAGTACAGCTCTTCCTCTGTAACTGCTTCCTCCGTATCATTGTATAAATCAGTAATCGACCTCATTTTCCTGGGCTCCACACTATCATCATAATTGTCCGAGTCTAGTCTGTCTGAAATTCTTTCACCATTTGATTGTGCTAGAGTAGCTGACTGGTGCACAGGAGTAGTAGATTGGAACCTCTCGTTGTCACTCATGCAATCAGTATCGGTTCCAGAAACCACAGATTCATTTTCTTCCTGTGTTTCCACCATGTCTGCACGAACATGAAAGGAACTTCCTTGTGGTACATTTTCTTCATTCAGGCTTTCCCATGGCCATGGCTTGTTTTCCTCGAACACAACATCCTTGCTTAAAAATACCCGCTTCGACCTTGGATCATAAAGGCGATATGCTTTAGAACCAGGTTCTTTCCCAAGGTTTACAACACATAGGCTTCGATCATCCGATTTCTGATGCATACCTGGAACTCTCATATGAACAGTACATCCAAACACTCTAATGTGCCCGATATCCGGCTTCTTTTTCTCCACAGACCACGCTTCATAAGGGGTCACACCTGTTAAGGCCCGAGTTGGAAGTCTATTTAAAACATATATCGAATGCCTAACTGCCTCACCCCACAACATTGCTGGCAATTTCATTTCTTTCAAATAACTCCTAGCCATCTCCATGAGAGTCCTGTTTCTGCGTTCCACTACTCCGTTTTGTTGCGGAGTGTACGGGGCTGTATAGTGTCTATTTATCCCCGTTTCTTCACAGTATCGAGCAAACTCCTTTGACATAAATTCGCCCCCCTATCCGTTCTAAAAGTCTTAATCTTTCGATCATTTCCATCTTCAACTAATGATCGAATATTCTTGAATACAGTTAAAGCCTCTCCTTTTGTTCTAAGTAGATACACCCACATGACACGACTGAAGTCGTCTACTAACAAGAAAATGTATCTCTTTCTAGATGCTGTTTCAGGTGTCACAGGCCCACATAAATCTCCGTGTACTAGTTTAAGAACTTTGCTTGCACTGAAATTAGCACGAGCAGGAACATGTTTGCGGCTTTGCTTCGACATAAGACATCCAGTGCATAGATCCTTTGGCTGAGCAACTCGTGGTAATCCCTTCACCATCTTCCCCTTGAACATCATAGATAGGGCCTGATAATTGACATGACCCAACCGAGAATGCCACAATTTTGAAACCTCGTCCGTGTGCGATAACAAACAAACAGGGTTTCCAGATTCAATTATTACCTTGTACAAACGATTCTGCGATCTTTTGATTTTCATAAGCAGTGTTTCTTCCTTGTCATAAACCCACATAAACTCACCTCTAATCACAACTTTATTACCATCTTCCGACAGCTGACCAATACTAATTATATTAATGCGGAGACTCGGAATATAATATACCTCGTTTATCACACGATCTTGTCCATCCTTGCATTTCATAGTAACAGATCCTTTTCCCTTTATTTCAACTGTCGAGCCATCTCCAAATCTCACACGTCCATTGATGCCTTCATCGAGTACATTGAATTTATTTTTAATCCCCGTCATATGATTGCTAGCGCCGTTATCAAGGTACCACATGTTGGAATCATAATTTGTGACCTCATCACTTGACATTAATTTTGGTTTAACATTCGACTCATTCAGCAACATCAACTTTGGATCTTCCTTCTCATGTTTGGCAAGAAGTAGTGCAGGTTCATCATCTTCAATCTTCGCTAAATTTGCCTCTTGTTTCACTTCTTTGTTTCTTTTAGGCTTACGACATTCGGCGGCGAAATGCCCATATAAAAAACAATTAAAACATTTCACCCTGGTTTTATCTCGTACCATTCTGTTCTTAAATCCTGATGACTGACCTTCTGCAGTTTCTCTGTTGTTACGCTTCAGTCACTCCTCTCGTGTGAATAATAATTTCCCTTCAGTACTCTCCCTTTTCTGCCACTCATCCTCCGTAAGCATCAACTGGCCCTCATTTGACTCAACCTGTCTTTTAGTTCTTTCTTCATGGGCTTTTAACGCTCCCATGGCCTCCTCTACAGTCATCGTTTCCAGATCACTAAATTGCTCCATCGTGGATGTGATCTGCAAGAACTTCCCAAGGACTGCTCGCAGCAACTTCTTTACCACTTATGATTCTTGCATCGTTTCACCCAATGCTCGTATGTTAGTAACAAGCCCATTTATCTTCATATAAAAATCATCGAGATTGTCTGAATCTTTCATACTCAATGCTTCAAACTCAGTTCTCAGAGTTTGGATTCGCGTCTTCTTCACTCTTTCTGCACCTTGGCAAAGAGTCTTAATCGCTTCCCAAGCTTCTCTAGCTGTCTTCTTTTCTGCAACTGATAGCAGAATCTCCTCAGGTCTACCCTGATATATCATGGCTAACGCAACCTTATCCGTCTTTTCTTCAACCACAGTTTTCGCATCCGTCTTTTCCTCAGCCACAACTTTCACATCGATGGGTTCAACAGCGACCCACACCCCTTGAGCTTGCATAAAGACCTTCATTTTTAGGGCCCATGCTGTATAATTACCCCTGGACAGCATCGGATAAGTCAGCCCAAATGATCCTCCCTTTGCCTTGTTTATATCCATAACTGACTTCCTTGATTCACCACGTCCTGCTCTGATACCAAGTGTTGTTTATAATTTTGCACTCATACAATATCTGATAGTAATTCTGCAATACTACACATACACACATAGAACAGGAATAAAGACGTTGGATTTCTTCTTGATAACAACTGACTAATACATGCTTTTAAACTGGAAAATACATCGAAATAAAATAGCTTAAAAACTAGGAGCACTTTCTACCAATTGTCTAAAAAAAACAACCACTACTGCTATTTTATTGGAGAGTCCTAAAAATACTCATAAGACTGAGTCTTGACAATGCAGATGCAGATAATCTAAAACTCAGCAAAACCCCACGACTTGGTATAGTTTGAGATTAATAATCCAACAATAACAACTGCATGTTCACGTTATTTGTCTTGTTATTTAACTGTAGTCTGTAAGTAATTAATTATAATAATATTACATATTATAATAATATTACTTGTTACATATTACATAATATAATAATATTACATATTATAATAATATTACATAAGCGCAGTACAATTTAGGAATTATGGAGGGGAAATTGAACACTTCCCATATTATAATAATATTACTTGTTACATGTATTTTAAAATTCATAAACTATTTCTTAAAAAAATTAAAACAAATTATATACTATTATATAATAAAAGTAAGAGGGATAATATGTAATTTGAAATGACTTTTGCTAAAGAAATTTGGGTTCCCTGTTGTATTGCTCCTCCTGGCACTTTAGTCGAAGCCTAGAAGATTTGTCCTTAATAAAATTTAACCTAGAAGTTGGTCTATCTATTAGATTTTCTGAATGAATGGGTCGTTGATTAAACTATAGCACTGATCACTACCGAATATTAGCCGAAGAAACAGCCAACAAAAGTCTCGCCCTCTTAACGGGTCACAACTTAACCTACCAAATTATTCTTTTGTAACCACGAGAGAAATTTGACCTTATTGACACTAATGCATTAACATTACAAGAAGAAAGAAAGCTTAATTACCAAAAAAACACAAAAGAAAATCTGGGATACGACCAATTAGTATATATATATGATCATGTTTAGAAATATATTTAAGATATTATACCTAAATTAAATTGAACGTTAAAGGAGTTGGATTTGAATTTTAGGTCACAACATGCCGTCACAAGCTGTCTGTCGCAACATATGCTTTTCAATGAAATCTAATTAAACTTTACGCGCAAGGATTAAAGAGCTGCGGTCTCCTATAAAATACATAAAAGTCTAAGATTCCAAAATGATACTCCCTCTTCTAGGGCTGTCAAAAAAATTCGAAAAATTCGATATCTGTCCGAAATATCTGTATTCGTATCCGGAATAAAGCGGATTTTATCCATATCCGAAATAAAGCGAATATTATCCGTATTCGAATTCGATAGTTGCGGATACGAATATGGATATAGGCGCATCCGTATCCGGTAATATCCGAATCCGAAATTAAATAAATATGATAAATAAATAATATATTATATTATATATATATAGTTATATATTATTTAGAAATTATTTTTAAGTTTGCAGAATATATATATATATAATTTAATCATTAAACAATATATTTATATAAGTTGTAGATAATTGTAAACATATATATATATATATATATATATATATATATATATATATATATATTCCATCTCATTTTTTTATACTTTTCTTTTTGGTACATCTTTGTCATTTTTTTACATACCAAAAATAGTAATATTTTATAATATAAAATCCAATCACATTCACTACTTTCCTTCACTATACCTACTTTATACCCACTTTATACATTAAATATTGATTGGTCCCGCCACTTTACTCATTTTTCTTATTTTTCCCTATTAATTTATACTTTATCTTAACCTTCATATCGTTCCCTCAATGTAAAGAATTGAGGGGAACGGAGGGAGTATGTAATTTGATGAACCTGATTAATTTCAAAAAGAGTGCATGAACAGAATTTCCTAATAGGTTTAGTTTTAGTTTCAATGTTCACATAAGTTTGATAGAACTCAATCACTTGAAAACAAAGTTTTTATCATGTACAATTTCATGTCAGTTTTTTTCATAAATTATCGAAGAAATAAACAAATACTGTCTCTGTCCCCATGAGTTCCTTGGGGGACGGGGGTTCGGCACGCATTTTAAGGCTCCTATAAAATATATTTTCATAAATTATTTTAAATATTTTTTTCTTCTGAATAAAAGTATAATGTTTAAATTTTTATTTAGAAAAATAAAATTTTGAAAATAAGTTGTAGAATTATATTTTATAGGAGTGTTAAAATACGTGCCAAACAATGTAAAAGAACCGTAAAGAAATGAGAGGGAGAGACTAATTGAATAACCAGAAGCAGTTGAATATAAACTTTAGGTCACAGCATTGCTTCACAAGAAGTCTGTCACAACATATTGATATAAGGACCAAGGGAACCTACTTTTCATTTACGTGTAAGTGAAGAGACAACTCAAATCTATACTATATTATTAAAAAGTTTTGGTTGGTCGGTATTTGGTCGTGCCTATCTATAATCAATTTATTTATAATCATTTATTTTTTTCAGTTAAAACACATTACCTATTTTATATATTTTTCTAATCAAAACAACTAATCTTCTAAAAATAAAATAGGTAAGATATATATATATATATATATATATATATATATATATATATATATATATATATATATATATATATATATAAAATGGTAATATTATTACATATTTATAATTGATTACATTTTTAATCAAAAACGCATTATATGTTCTATATTTTCTAACTAAAACAACTCATTTTCTAAAAATAATACATGAAAAATAAATATGTAATGATAATATTTTTATATATAATTATTAATAAATAACCACTTACTCTTTTAGCTAAACACATAATCTTTTTTATTTTTTTTAACCTAAATAACTAATTTTCTAAAAGTAACACGAGCAACATATATATAAAAAAGGGAATATAATTTTATATTTTTTCAGCTAAAACACCATTAACTATTTTATATATTTTTTGAACCAAAACAACTCATCTTCTAAAAATAAAATAGGTAACATATATATAAAATGGTAATATTATTACATATTTATAACTGATTACCTTTTTCAGCAAAAACACATTATCTGTTCTACATTTTCTAACCAAAACAACTCATATTTTAAACATAACACATGAAAAATAAATATGTAATGGTAATATTATTATATATAATTATTAATAAATAACCACTTACCTTTTTTAGCTAAACACATAACCTTTTTTATTTTTTTTCTAACTTAAACAACTAATTTTCTAAAAGTAACACGAGCAACAAATATATAAAAAGGTAATATAATTTTATATTTTCTAATTTAAACAAATAATTTTCTAAAAATAACATGGGCCACATATATATAAATGTAATATAATTTTATATCAATACTATTATATAATAGACGAAACATTAAAAGTTTGGTCGGTCGGTATGGTACGTTGTGATTTTACTTAATTGCCCTTTTTTAAATTCGTGTTTTTACTTAATTAACCTTACTTATTTATAGAAATATATTATTAAATAATAATATTACCTATTTATAATAAATTACCTTTTTCACCTAAAATACATTTTTTAACAAATTCCCATACTTTTTGAAATATATCACGGACAATTACCTTTTTTAACTAAAACATGTTAGTTTTTCTATTTTTCCTTACTAAAACCCCTCATTTTTCAAAAATATCACGGACAAACCTTTAGTTATTTATTTTTAAACCTAATATTATAATTATTTTTTTAAAAAATTTACCTATTTTAACATTTATATTTATTTTTCTTAACAAATGCAATTACTAAAAATATTAAAATATAAGTAATCAAATACCTGTATATAACCAATTACCTTTCAGCTAAAACACATTATAGATTTTTTCTAACATAGTCCCTCATTTTCTAAATATATCACGGGAAATTGCTTTTTGCAATTTATTTTTTCTATTTTTCTCACTAAAATCCATTCTTTTTCTAAAAATATCACGGACAAACCCTTTACTTATTTATTTTAAAACATATTTAAATAATTTAAATTATTAAATTTTAAAACCTCATTTTCCAAAAATATCACGAACATTTACCTTTTTAAACTAAATATATGTTACATTTTTTATTTTTCCATACTAAAACCCTCCCTTTTCTAAAAATATAACGAGCAAACCCTTACTTATTTATTTTAAAATCTGTTTTTATGTTTTTAATTAATTAAAAGTGTTTAGCTATTTTAACATGCCTACTTATTTTTTTAACAAATAAAATTAAAAAAATAATAATAAAATAACAATTAACAATCCGTGTATCGCAGGTTTTAACCTATTATATATGTATATGTATAGGTGTTTAATATGAAACGGGAGAAAGAAAATGTTTTTCATCTATTCTAACAGAACAATTACAAGGAATTAAATACTACAAAGCCCACCACGTGGTTGCATAAAAATAGAAACTAAAACTACTGACTCATAATTCACGTTGCCACTACTTCTTATTCCACTCTAATAGCTCCTAAAACTTCTCCAACATACATAGACTTATTCAAGCTGCTATTTACCCGGTCATAACAGCTTACTTATTCAAACCACGTTTAGATTATTTCCAACATATTACCTCCTAATCTAAGCGTGTTTAGCTAGATTTCGGATTCCCAGCAATTCTCTCATCATCTCAAACTTCGCAGTTGGCATAGCTTTTGTAAGGACGTCTGCATGTTGTCTACTAGTACCAATATGCTGAATGACTATATCACCATGTTCCACGCATTCACGTATAAAGTGATAGCGTATATCAATATTGTAATATCCCCAAATTTTGTACTTATTTAAGAACCATTGATGAATAGTAACTTTTGTTAAAGAACCACTGATGAATAGTAACTTTTTCGTTTAGAAAAGTTTTCAGACCACCCTATGTACGGGACGGTATAATGAACTTTCAAAGTCGTATTAGTGATCTACGATGTAAATGAAGGAATGCAAAAGCCGTCAGAATCAGAAAAATAGTATTTCTGTTTTCTCCGAAATTTCACCAATAACTGATGGATTAATCATTATTTGAAAATATTGGAGGATTTAAATTATCAATTCCATGGATATGGATTTAATAAAAGAATTAGTAATGTCAAGAACGTTTACGGTAAACTACTTCGATAGAACACTTAAGAAGCCCTGCGAACATTCTACGAGATTAAGCGGTGACGGAACAACGCGACACTTACAGGATTAAATATAGGCATGGAAGTAACATGTAACAAGATTAATCCAAGGAATGCAACAATTGTATCATCCATGTGAAAAGGAACAACCAGTAAAGCTACTTTATCTCCAAACTCTCCCATTGCTTGACACATGTCCTGATGATGAGGCAAAAAAGGCTATGACTCACCACATTACTACAAAATATCACATTTTCTATCAAAATCAACCAAGGCAAAAAGCAAGAAAAGAATCCTCCCCCTTGAAGAAAACATTCGGCCATTTTTATACATCCAAGGTATAATTTTCAAAGATCATCTTCCAAGCTTCCATAAATCATGATGTTGGATTCAAAAGTTTCCTAATTCCTAGACTAAGGTATGCTCTAATTCCTAGCTTCATCCATGGATTGTAACATGCTTGAATCTTAGATCAAAGATGAGGGTGAATAGTGAAATGAATAGTAATCTTTTGTGTTCTTCATTTTGTTCTTAAAGATTAAGCTTGTTAAGGATAGTATAAAGCTCAAGGAAGGATTATAAGATATTAAGGGTGTTTATAAAGCATCAAGGAAGGTATAACTCTTGAAACCCTTGGTTATAATTTGATTTATATGGTTAGTTTAAGTGTAGATTAGTTAGTATGATCATAAGGATGAATGATTGATTTTGATGAAAAATTGACGTTGTTTTGAGGATTAATAAGTAGATGTTGGTTTTGACTATGGTTGATGATGATTATGGATTAGTAATGATGTTGAGGAATTGACTTGATGATTTGGTTGGATTGATCATGTAAAGTTTATGATTAAACTTTGGAATCATTAAAACATAGCCGTTATAATGCCCGATTTTCCTTAACCTTGTTTTGTTTGTGATGTTCGAACATAATAACTTCTGTCCAAGATCACCACTGCCCATTATAGTGTAGGTCTTGTTTCAAGGTTCGTTTTGGTGCGAAGATCATGTGAATCCGATTTACGGTTTAGGAGAAACAAGTATTTTAGTAAAGGATGTTTCGCGAAACCAAACTATACCACTTAGCCAACTTTGAGGCAATGATCAAACCCCTTAACCGACTTATTAGAATGTGAAACTTTGTGCTAACATGCTAGGTACGTTTAGGAAGACCCTCAAAAAGATTTCGTGTTAAAAGGATTTGATCTCTATTTTATAAAAATGCGTGAGCGAGCATGCGCGAGTGAAAATTCTTAAAGAGTTAACTTGAAAATGAACTTGTTACTTGAGATAGTACGTACTTAGTGTCATAAAAGTATTAAGTGATTAATCTCGGATATTTTGACTATGTACAGATCGCCGGATCAACCCGAGGCACACTACCCCTACCTCACCACCAGGAAAGTTTTCGAAACCTATGCTTACTGTTGTTGTGATAATAAAATGCTTTCGTATATGATATGCAAATGAGAAGTATACATGTTTTATTCCCAAGTACATTGCGATATATAAATTGCATGATTGTCTTCGAACTGCTATATATAGTGATACTTGAGATTACGATTTAATTATGGGCTTCTAAGCTAAATATGGGATATTAGTTAGAAACCAGGTTTTTATAAATTCCCTAGGTAAAGGGCGTATGATTTATTCTTTAGGCCGGAAGTAGTAATATTTTCTGTATATGTTAAAGGTTATTTTCTGATAAAGATATCGGATAATTATTATTCGATGATTATTTATTTAATGAAGATTATTTTGAATATTCATTTAATCATTATGTATTTAATGAATATTATTTTGAATATTCATTCAAAGTTTATTTAATTAATGAATATTATTTGGAATATTCATTTAATCATTATTTATTTAATGAATATTATTTTTGAATATTCATTTAAAGTTTATTTATTTAATAAATATTATCTGATTATTTATTAAATACTTTTAACACGTTTTAAAATGAGTTATATTATTTAAAGTTTATCCTCGACCTTCAATAATTATGAAGGATATTCTAAGATGTACTATTAATTATTTTAAACCAAGAGCAGGTTCCCAAACACTGTTTTTCCATTTAAATCTATCTTTTAAGATAATTTAAATACTCGCTCAACTACCAAAAATATGGGAAACCTGATTTAAGTGACTGCTACTCATTTTAAACTCTCAACTCAAAACTGTCAGGGGACAGATATTTTCTCGGGACAATTTAATTGCTGCAAGTCAAATGTTGTGTTACCACCTCAACGATCGAGGGGTAAATTGATGGAACAAGTCGATATCCATTAACAAGCAATAGCTTGGGAAATATTGGGGAATCATCCTTTCCAACCTAGATATAACTACTGAGTGGAGTCGTATCAACAAGTATTATACTTGGGGAAAGGGGGACGATCTTTACGTTTCAGAGTCATGGATTTCATCCGAACTAGGAGCAGTGTAAGAGGTCGATTCGCGCCGACCCATCATTTTTATTTCCCCAAATGGGTCGGGGAGATCCATAAAGGCGGTAGACGATGTCAGGCTGTCGAGTTCTTCCATCTACATGTAGAAAACATTTTTAGTTGTACGACCTGCTACTGATCATAGTGAGGTTGGGACAACTAGCGCGGTGATTACTCCAGTATTGGTTCATCATCCAATTTGGATACTTCTACAACATGTATTGAAAGGGACTAAGGATGACATCCTTGGTACAGGTTTACCGATCATGTTGGCAGGGGGTTGTCTGCAACATGTATTGAAAGGGACTAAGGATGACATTCTTGGTACATGTTTACCGATCATGTTGGCAGGGGGTTGAAAAGTGTTCAAAAATGAAGTTACAATAAATCCTTGCAACTTCATCTTTTATTTTATGAGTTATGACTCTGATGAAACCTTACTCAGATTATATATGCATAAGTGGATTTTGGGTTACGGAATCATTATATTAATTTTCCTCGTAACTTCATCTTTTAGGTTATACTGGTATCTCATCCGTTTAATGCATAGCATGTGGTTTCAAAGATATTTTCGAACTGTTATATACTGATGATCTGTCATAAACTATTTTGGTGGGCTCTATTGCTCACCCTTGCTTTATTTATTTATATCACAACAACAGCTAGAGCAGATGGCCCGCAACAGGCGCACTCAGCGCAAGCAGGTATCAGCCGTCAGAGATTTACCCGCTGATGTCGTAGTCGCCATAACTGAGGTAGTAGCAACCAGTAGTCTAAGACTACAGCTTTTGTGTATCAGACTTATTTATATTTATGACTAATGTAAGCAACGGCAAGAACTATTAAGTGTACTCTGTAATCATTTTGGGTTTGTAATAACTTATAAATTGTGGATCCTATGACTAGATACTTATTCCAATTTCATCTCTGGGACTATAAGTAGTTGTGTATGTTGTTGTTATTGCGGGGTCACAGTATGCAGGTTAATTGTTTTGATTCAAGTTCAAGTGTTATTGATGGATATTGAGACCGTAACGACCGGATCCCCGACCCCGGATCTGGGGTTGTTACAGAAATGGTATCAGAGATTGAGAGTTATAAACCCCAGAGATGAAGCGACGTTACAATAATAAATTCACTAAGATAATAAGAACTCTTGCCAAGTTCGATTAAAACCCTTATGGGAACTTTAATATCATGATAGTAACATAGTCGTTATTGTGTAGGCGAGCGACATCTCTGACCCTGAGGCTTTAGAGAGACAGCATGATGAGGACTTGCTCC
Organism: Heracleum sosnowskyi; assembly: GCA_030848705.1. Taxonomy (NCBI): domain Eukaryota; kingdom Viridiplantae; phylum Streptophyta; class Magnoliopsida; order Apiales; family Apiaceae; genus Heracleum; species Heracleum sosnowskyi. The sequence continues at coordinate 29,845,788 of CM061235.1, read as the reverse complement.
GGACTACAGATCCATGCTATGAGGATTTTGAGGAGGAGGACCCGGAGGAGGTCCAGGCAGATGTGGACACCGAGGTTGTTGAGGATTCTGATGATGAGGATCCAGAGGAGGACCGGACCCTAGCTGATACTGAGATTATGGAGGGGGATGTTGAGGACCAGACTCTACTTCCTACTGAGAGAGCCCCTACCCCTTCACCACTACCTTTCAGCCCTTCCCCTGATGATTTTGAGGAGCTTACCCCTGAGCCACAGCAGACAGAGGCTGCACCACCAGCAGACCCGGCTACCCCACCTCATGTTCCGATAGAGGGAATACCATTGTTTGTGCTTAACTGGATAGTGGGCAGAGTTCATTCAGAGTTGGTAGTGGCTGAGGCTAGACTAGCAGAGTCACGGATGCAGCTAGCAGCAGAGAGAGCTGCCAGGATTGTACGCCAGGGCGGCGGGAGATCTGTGCCCCCTCGAGTTGCCCGGAGGGCGATGACTCGCATTGAGCTGAGGGCACAGATGAGGATTCCAGCTTTGCCTACTGATGGCGATGGCAGGGTATCCAGGATTGACGCTGAGGAGATTTTCCGCATGGCTATGGCGAGGGTGAGGGCATTGGGCCACATTAGTGGCTGATTTCAGAGTTGGTGATGTAGTAGTCTAGTCTTCTAGTCACGTGCGGACATAGTAGCGCCGATTTTTGTGGGATTGTTCCATTGTATATAGTATCCCTTTTCTGACTAGAAGGATAGACCATGTATCTCACTTTTGACTAGATGTTGTTAGGACGGTTGTACTTGTAAACTGTCGATGTTGACTCAGACTATGTATCTTTGGTACCATGTATATATTTGCTTCCTTTCGGTTGAATCCAGCCCTGTTGTGACGCGATCACAAGTTTATTATACTGTTGTTAGTACTATTATGATTAAATTGTGATAAAATATAGAACTTTGGGAGTCTACTTCCAATTAGGTAACGACTGTATCTGTAATCTAGTGAATGAGCCTAATGTGAATTTCCCAAAATTTCAGTAAGATGCCTCCACGAAGAATGAGAACTAGGGCTAACCCCCATGAATCTGAGGATCAAAAAAGCCACAACCAAAATAGGGAAGACCCTGAAAATGAGGAAGAGATAGATGAAGATTATAATGAGCATGACGACTCCCAGTATGGAGAGGCAGATGAATCCTTTTTCACTGCGGAATTTGAGGCTGAAGAAGAGGAAGTTGAAGAGGAACAAGGAATAGAGAACCAGGGTGGAGACCCCATGGGTCAGTTCATGAATCTACTCAGGCAAAATTTGGACCGTTATCCCCAACCACCCCAAGGAAACAACAACACAGTGGCAAACTCTTTCAGGGCCTTTAAGTCACTCAAACCCCCAGAATTCCAGGGATCGGCTGACCCAGTAGAGGCAAGAACCTGGGTAAAGGAAATGGAAAAGTCCTTTGAGATTTTAAGCATTGAGGAGGCACAGAAGACTGTTTTCGCCACTTACCTTCTGAAAGGAGAGGCCAACTATTGGTGGGAGGCCAAGAAGAACATGGAGATGGATGCTATCATAACTTGGGAAAGGTTCAAACAATTGTTTCTAGAGAAGTATTTCCCAAGGTTTATGAAGACTCAAATGGAGCTCAAGTTTTTAGAACTGAAACAGAATAACCTAACAGTGGCTGATTATGAGGTAAAATTTACCGAGCTATCAAGGTTTGTGCCAGAGTTTGTAGATACAGAAGAGAAGAAAGCTAATAGGTTTCAACAAGGGTTGAAGCAGTGGATTCAGAATTGCGTGGCAGTCTTGGAGATTTCAGATTATGCCACATTGGTGCAAAAGGCTTCAATCGTGGAAGCAGGGAGTGATCTAATGCAGAGGGAAAGAGAGAAAGGGGGGATAAAAAGGAAACATGCAAGTATGGATGGAGGTTCTGCAGGAGGAAACCCCCAAAATAGGTTTACCGCGGGACAGTCTCCCTGCCTGTAAGAAATATGGGGTTCAAGCGACCCGTGAGCGCAAGCGTAAACCAGGGTGGCAACCCATCAGGAGTGTCCCACTCCCACCAATCTCGACCCCCATTACCAGAATGTACAACTTGTGGGAGGAGACACCCCGGTGTGTGTAACCAGAAATAGGCAACCTGTTATAAGTGTGGACGAGTGGGCCATTATGCTACCTATTGTACCACGGCTAACCCTAGCGTCAACCGAAACACCACTTGTTTCCAGTGTGGACGTCAAGGTCATGTGAGGAAGGATTGCCCCATGAACCGACCCGCAGCATCAGGGGCAAGCAAAGCTGCCTCCAACAAGCCACCAACTGCTAGGACTTTCAACATGACAGTGCAGGATGCCGTGAGGAACACGGATGTGATAGCAGGTACCTTTTCTCTAAATTCAGTTAGCGCAAATGTTTTATTTGATTCTGGAGCAACTAAATCTTTTATATCGAGGGATTTTGCGCATAAATTGAAACTTAAAGCCCAGTCATTAAGGGATTCCCTACAAGTAGAAATAGCTAACCACGAAATAGTCCCAGTTGATCAGATTCACCCCAACTGCAGATTGAAAATAGGGGAACAGTCTTTTTGTGTGGATTTGATTCCTTTTAAATTAGGAGAATTTGATGTCATTTTGGGGATGGATTGGTTGTCTCGCAATAACGCGCAGATAGATTGTAAAGGGAAAAGGTTAGATTAAATACCCCAGGGAAAAAGGAAATAGTGTTTAAGGGAATGCAACAGACACAAAAGTTTCTAACCATGGCGCAAACCAAAAGATTGTTACGAAAGGGAAACGAGGCTTACTTGGCTTATGTTGTAGACACCCAGAGAGAGGTGCCCAGTTTACAGGACATCCCAGTAGTCAATGAGTTCGAAGATGTGTTTCCACAAGATCTTCCAGGATTACCACCCGATAGGGTAATTGAGTTTGCTATTGAGTTAGCCCCGGGGACGGCGCCAGTTTCGAAGGCCCCGTACCGGTTAGCCCCAGTAGAAATGAAAGAACTAGCTACCCAGTTACAAGAACTGTTGTAGAAGGGTATGATAAGACCTAGTGTGTCACCGTGGGGGGCACCAGTGTTGTTTGTTAAGAAGAAAGATGGGAGTATGAGGTTATGCATCGACTACCGAGAGTTGAACAAGCTAACTATAAAGAATAAGTACCCATTACCCAGAATAGATGATTTGTTCGACCAGCTAAAGGATGCTGTGTACTTCTCTAAAATTGACCTGAGAACCGGATATCACCAATTAAAGATTAAACCCGAAGATATCCCAAAGACTGCATTCTGTACCAGATATGGACATTATGAGTTCTTGGTGATGTCGTTTGGATTGACCAATGCCCCAGCAGCTTTCATGGATTTGATGATATTCTTATCTACTCAAAGACAGAGGCAGAACATGCAAAACATTTGAGGATAGCCCTAGGAATACTCAGGAAGGAACAATTGTATGCCAAATTCGTAAAGTGTGAATTCTGGTGAAATGAGGTTCAGTTTTTAGGACACGTGATCAATAAGGAGGGAGTGTTGGTTGACCCCTCCAAGATAGAGGCAGTTTCAAACTGGGAACGGCCAACCACACCAACAGAGGTAAGAAGTTTCATAGGATTAGCAGGGTATTATAAAAGATTTGTTAAGGATTTTGCGAAGATCGCAGCCCCGTTAACCCGACTTACCCGTAAAACTGAGAAGTTTGAATGGACGGAAAAGTGCGAGAATAGTTTCTAAGAGCTAAAAGAGAAACTGGTGACTGCCCCTGTGTTGGCATTGCCAGATGGAAAAGGAGATTTTGTGATTTACAGTGATGCTTCACATAAGGGATTAGGATGCGTGTTGATGTAGCACGGTAAGGTAATCGCGTATACGTCAAGACAATTGAAGGAATATGAGATTCGATATCCTACTCACGATCTAGAACTAGCAGCAGTAGTTTTCACTTTAAAGATTTGGAGGCACTACTTGTATGGAGAGAAGTGCGAGATTTACACTGACCATAAGAGCCTCAAGTACATCTTTACCCAAAAGGAGCTCAACATGCGCCAGAGAAGATGGTTAGAGCTGATCAAGGATTATGATTGTGAAATTCTTTATCACCCAGGGAAAGCCAATGTGGTGGCTGACGCTCTTAGTAGGAAAGAGAGACTCAAGATGATAATGTCTTCAGAAGAGCTGGTTAGAGAATTTGAAAAGATGGAAATAGAAGTGAAGGTAACCGGAGACGGTACAGAGAAGCTGTTTGAGATTTCACTGCAGCCAGAGTTGTTAGAAAAGATCAGAAGATGTCAAGAAAGAATGATGAGTGAAGACAGACAGTCAATGACGGGAGAAGAGATCCACACTGTCAAGGATGATAAAGGAATAATGAGGTATACTTACCGAATTTGGGTTCCGAATGTTCGAGAACTAAAAGATGAGATTTTACACGAGAGTCACAGTTCAAGGTATTCAATTCACCCAGGAAGCACCAAGATGTATGGAGATTTTAAAGAATACTACTGGTGGCCTAACATGAAAAAGGACGTAGCAGAGTGGGTAAGTAGATGCTTGACCTGCCAACGAGTGAAAGCGGAACACCAGAGGCCCAGTGGACTTTTACGACCCTTAGAGATTCCTGAATGGAAATGGGAACACCTAGCCATGGACTTCGTAGTAGGTTTACCAAGGACCAAGGCCAATCATGACACCATATGGGTAATCATAGACAGACTGACGAAGTCAGCTCACTTTCTTCCGATCAACGAAAGGTACACTGTCGATAGACTAGTGGATATTTACTTGAAAGAAATAGTGGTGCGACACGGAGTCCCAATCGCCATAGTATCTGACCGAGATCCCAGATTTAACTCCAAATTCTGGAGAAGCTTCCAAGAATATGTAGGAACCCGGTTGAATATGAGTACTGCCTATCACCCACAAACAGACGGACAAAGTGAAAGGACCATCCAAACCCTAGAGGATATGTTAAGAGTCTGTGCTATAGACTTTAAAGGAAGTTGGGATGATCACCTGCCACTGATTGAGTTTTCCTACAACAATAGTGTTAGATATAATTGCTGATGTTTGTTTATCAGTGTTTGAAGTATCAGGTAAATATCAGAGTTTAGATGGAAAACTGGTCAGAGTTTGTTAAACTCTGACAGTCAGAGTTTACTTAGTTGTCGGTGTTATATTTAATGAAGATTCTAGAAGCAATATACTTTGAAGAAGGAAAGAAGCAAAGAGATATCGTGATGGCTAAGGAAACAGAACAGAAGACAGAAGCAATTCTTAATTGATATTAATTGTATAACTGATTTATAGGAATATCAATTAAAGATTGTATGTAGCTGTGTATTATATAAACACAGATAGGTTAACCCTAAAAGGGATGCGAATACTTGAAATATGATTCTTGTAACCTAGCAGCTCTCTGTGATATTTTACATCACCGAGAGAGGAGTTATTAATTCCATACAGTTTATTATTCATAAACAGTGTTCTTATTGTTATTCTCATACATATATTTGATTATATATTGTGTATTCGGCCTAACAATTGGTATCAGAGCCTAGGCTGTTTAATATATACAGTTTTCTTTTGATCCAAACACAAGTATAATCATGGCTGAAAATATCCAAGCAGGTTCTAATTCCGAAAGGGTTCAACCAACTTCTGTGAGTCGATATGAGACGATTAGGGTTCCAATTCTCAGACCAGCGGAATATCCAATATGGAAGGTAAAGATGACCATGTTTCTGGAAGCCACAGATCCAGAATACCTTGATAGAATCTATGATGGTCCTCATAAGCCGACTAAGTTGTCTATTGTTGTTGCGGGTGAAAAACAACAGACTATTCCAAAGGAAAAGAAAGATTTGACTCCTGAAGACATCTCAATAATTGCAAAGGATGCAAAAGTTAGACATCTTCTCCATAGTGCCTTAGATAATTTCATGTCTAACAGAGTTATTGGTTGCAAAATGGCCAAAGAAATTTGGGATGCTTTAGAAGTCAGATGTCAAGGAACAAGTGCTATAAAGAAGAACATGAAGACTATACTTACACAGGAGTATGAACACTTTGACTCGAGACCTGATGAAACCTTGACTGAGACATATGACAGATTCTGTAAACTGTTGAATGATTTATCTCTGGTTGATAAAGAATATGATCTTGAAGAGTCCAATCTCAAGTTTCTTCTATCTCTACCTGAAAGATGGGATTTAAAGGCAACAACAATAAGAGATAATTATGATCTTGCAGATACAGAACTTGATGAAATCTATGGATTGCTTAAAACTCATGAACTTGAGATAGAACAAAGAAACAGAAGATCTGGTAAGAAGACAAAATCTGTTGCTCTTAAAGTTGAAGAAAAGCTTCTTAAGAAAGAGACATCAAAGAAGAAAGCTAAGGGAAAGGCTTTGGTCATAAACTCTGAAAGTTAGTCATCAAACACTGATGATGACTCAAACAATGTTGAATCATCTGAATCCGAGGATGATGAAGAACAGATGATGCAAATGGCTGCTTTGATGGTGAAGACCTTCAAGAAGATGGGTTTCAAGAACTTCAAGAAAGGAAAGAGATTCTCTAGGAGAGATTCAAACTCTGAAAGGAAGAGTTTCAGAAAGTCTGAAGGAAGGGATACCAAATCTGGGTAGAAAGACAAGTCTGAGATCCAGTGCTACAAGTGTAAAGAGATGGGTCACTATGCTCCAGAGTGCAAGAAAGGAAAATATGAAAAAGCACTCATCACTAAAGGGAGAGACTGGGCAGACACTTCAGACTCAGATGAGGGAGTCAACTATGCTCTCATGGAAACTGTTGAAGATGAATCTGAATCATCTGAAAACAAGGTACCCCTAACAACTTATGCTTATGATACTGATAATATATCTGAATTGAGAATTTATCTTAAAAGCATACATGTTAGTTACAAAGATCAGACTTTAGAAAATGAAAGAATTAAATCTGAGAATCTAAAGCTTAGAGAGAGAAATAAATTTCTTGAAGAAGAACTTGTTAACATGCAATAAGTTCAAAAGGAAAGAGATGATGCTGTTTATGTTGAACAGGAGTTGCTTAAGAGATATAGAAAACTACAATCTGAATTGGAAAAAGAGAGGAAGATAATTAAAACCTGGACAAACTCTGGAAAACACACACATCAAGTGTTTCAAACAGATACAGTTGGGTTAGGTTATTGTGAGGAAGATGAACTTAGGTTTAAAGATAAAGTTAAAGTTAGAACACATCTTCCACCTATGAAATTTGTTCCTGATTCCAGTAAGCTAAACTCTGTAGTTGAGACAGAAACTGTTAAGGAAAAACCAGTAAAAACTTGCGTTAAACATGTTAATGTTGGTTTAATGACAGAGAAACAATTCAAGTATAAGCTCAAAGAGGTAAAGTCTGTCAAGAAACAGAAAGTGTTCAGGAAGAACAGAAATGGAAAAGTAGGCATTAATAAAAGTAATAATCATTTGCCTATTACTGATGCTCCTAGAAAAACATGTCATAATTGTGGTAGTACTAACCATCTTGCAAGTTTCTGCAGGAAGAACAAAGACATTAATTCTTTACCCTCCAAGTCTGGAGTAAAGAATGATTATGTTAGGGTTAGACCACAGACTTTATGCACTCACTGTGGGAGTACTTGGCATTCTATTTATACTTGCAAGAATTATCATGCTATTTATCACAACTATTATGAGTTGAAGCCCAATTTGAAATGGGTTAAAGTTGATTTTGCAAGTGTAAACTCTGATACTGTTAGCTTAAACTCTGTTGATAAGAATTCCGCTGCAAAAGCTAACAATGTTAAGAAAGCCAAAGGATCCAAGCAAGTCTGGATCCTTAAAACTAACTCTCAGTAATTGTTTGTGATTGCAGGGCATAAGGGAGAGCACCCTAGTCTTGGACAGTGGATGTTCAGGGCACATGACTGGAAATAAAGCCCTGCTATCAGATTATAAGGAGAAGGCTGGCCCAAAAGTTTCCTATGGAGATGGCAACATAGGACGTACTCTAGGATATGACAATATCAATCTTGGAAGTGTCATCATCACAAATGTAGCTCTTGTCCCAGGACTCAAGCATGATCTGCTATATGTGAGTCAAATCTGTGACAGAGGTTGTCATGTAGATTTTCAACCTGAATACTGTGAGGTTGTTAGCAAATCTACAGGGAAAGTTGTTTTAGTTGGACACAGACGTAATAATATCTATGAAGCAAGTTTGGTAAAAAACTCTGAAGAAAAAGTTGTGTGTCTGTCTGCAAAGATGTCTAGTGAAGAGAGCTGGAAATGGCATAAGAAGCTCTCTCATCTAAATCTGAACAACATCAATGAGTTGATTCGAAAAGATCTTGTAAGGGAACTTCCAAAATCTATACTCAGCTTAGATGGTCTGTGTGATTCTTGTCAAAAGGCCAAGCAAAGAAAGTCATCTTTAAAGAGTAAGTCTGAATCTTCAGTTATATAATTGGAAACTCATATTTGATATAATTACCCTCCAAGTCATCGGTGTTCTATAATTCTTTACTCTCCGATATTTTAGAGAATTTGAAAAGATGAAAATAGAAGTGAAGGTAACCGGAGACGGTACAGAGAAGCTGTTTGAGATTTCACTGCAGCCAGAGTTGTTAGAAAAGATCAGAAGATGTCAAGAAAGAATGATGAGTGAAGACAGACAGTCAATGACGGGAGAAGAGATCCACACTGTCAAGGATGATAAAGGAATAATGAGGTATACTTACCGAATTTGGGTTCCGAATGTTCGAGAACTAAAAGATGAGATTTTACACGAGAGTCACAGTTCAAGGTATTCAATTCACCCAGGAAGCACCAAGATGTATGGAGATTTTAAAGAATACTACTGGTGGCCTAACATGAAAAAGGACGTAGCAGAGTGGGTAAGTAGATGCTTGACCTGCCAACGAGTGAAAGCGGAACACCAGAGGCCCAGTGGACTTTTACGACCCTTAGAGATTCCTGAATGGAAATGGGAACACCTAGCCATGGACTTCGTAGTAGGTTTACCAAGGACCAAGGCCAATCATGACACCATATGGGTAATCATAGACAGACTGACGAAGTCAGCTCACTTTCTTCCGATCAACGAAAGGTACACTGTCGATAGACTAGTGGATATTTACTTGAAAGAAATAGTGGTGCGACACGGAGTCCCAATCGCCATAGTATCTGACCGAGATCCCAGATTTAACTCCAAATTCTGGAGAAGCTTCCAAGAATGTGTAGGAACCCGGTTGAATATGAGTACTGCCTATCACCCACAAACAGACGGACAAAGTGAAAGGACCATCCAAACCCTAGAGGATATGTTAAGAGTCTGTGCTATAGACTTTAAAGGAAGTTGGGATGATCACCTGCCACTGATTGAGTTTTCCTACAACAATAGTGTTAGATATAATTGCTGATGTTTGTTTATCAGTGTTTGAAGTATCAGGTAAATATCAGAGTTTAGATGGAAAACTGGTCAGAGTTTGTTAAACTCTGACAGTCAGAGTTTACTTAGTTGTCGGTGTTATATTTAATGAAGATTCTAGAAGCAATATACTTTGAAGAAGGAAAGAAGCAAAGAGATATCGTGATGGCTATGGAAACAGAACAGAAGACAGAAGCAATTCTTAATTGATATTAATTGTATAACTGATTTATAGGAATATCAATTAAAGATTGTATGTAGCTGTGTATTATATAAACACAGATAGGTTAACCCTAAAAGGGATGCGAATACTTGAAATATTATTCTTGTAACATAGCAGCTCTCTGTGATATTTTACATCACCGAGAGAGGAGTTATTAATTCCATACAGTTTATTATTCATAAACAGTGTTCTTATTGTTATTCTCATACATATATTTGATTATATATTGTGTATTCGGCCTAACAATTGGTATCAGAGCCTAGGCTGTTTAATATATACAGTTTTCTTTTGATCCAAACACAAGTATAATCATGGCTGAAAATATCCAAGCAGGTTCTAATTCCGAAAGGGTTCAACCAACTTCTGTGAGTCGATATGAGACGATTAGGGTTCCAATTCTCAGACCAGCGGAATATCCAATATGGAAGGTAAAGATGACCATGTTTCTGGAAGCCACAGATCCAGAATACCTTGATAGAATCTATGATGGTCCTCATAAGCCGACTAAGTTGTCTATTGTTGTTGCGGGTGAAAAACAACAGACTATTCCAAAGGAAAAGAAAGATTTGACTCCTGAAGACATCTCAATAATTGCAAAGGATGCAAAAGTTAGACATCTTCTCCATAGTGCCTTAGATAATTTCATGTCTAACAGAGTTATTGGTTGCAAAACGGCCAAAGAAATTTGGGATGCTTTAGAAGTCAGATGTCAAGGAACAAGTGCTATAAAGAAGAACATGAAGACTATACTTACACAGGAGTATGAACACTTTGACTCGAGACCTGATGAAACCTTGACTGAGACATATGACAGATTCTGTAAACTGTTGAATGATTTATCTCTGGTTGATAAAGAATATGATCTTGAAGAGTCCAATCTCAAGTTTCTTCTATCTCTACCTGAAAGATGGGATTTAAAGGCAACAACAATAAGAGATAATTATGATCTTGCAGATACAGAACTTGATGAAATCTATGGATTGCTTAAAACTCATGAACTTGAGATAGAACAAAGAAACAGAAGATCTGGTAAGAAGACAAAATCTGTTGCTCTTAAAGTTGAAGAAAAGCTTCTTAAGAAAGAGACATCAAAGAAGAAAGCTAAGGGAAAGGCTTTGGTCATAAACTCTGAAAGTTAGTCATCAAACACTGATGATGACTCAAACAATGTTGAATCATCTGAATCCGAGGATGATGAAGAACAGATGATGCAAATGGCTGCTTTGATGGTGAAGACCTTCAAGAAGATGGGTTTCAAGAACTTCAAGAAAGGAAAGAGATTCTCTAGGAGAGATTCAAACTCTGAAAGGAAGAGTTTCAGAAAGTCTGAAGGAAGGGATACCAAATCTGGGAAGAAAGACAAGTCTGAGATCCAGTGCTACAAGTGTAAAGAGATGGGTCACTATGCTCCAGAGTGCAAGAAAGGAAAATATGAAAAAGCACTCATCACTAAAGGGAGAGACTGGGCAGACACTTCAGACTCAGATGAGGGAGTCAACTATGCTCTCATGGCAACTGTTGAAGATGAATCTGAATCATCTGAAAACAAGGTACCCCTAACAACTTATGCTTATGATACTGATAATATATCTGAATTGAGAATTTATCTTAAAAGCATACATGTTAGTTACAAAGATCAGACTTTAGAAAATGAAAGAATTAAATCTGAGAATCTAAAGCTTAGAGAGAGAAATAAATTTCTTGAAGAAGAACTTGTTAACATGCAATAAGTTCAAAAGGAAAGAGATGATGATGTTTATGTTGAACAGGAGTTGCTTAAGAGATATAGACAACTACAATCTGAATTGGAAAAAGAGAGGAAGATAATTAAAACCTGGACAAACTCTGGAAAACACACACATCAAGTGTTTCAAACAGATACAGTTGGGTTAGGTTATTGTGAGGAAGATGAACTTAGGTTTAAAGATAAAGTTAAAGTTAGAACACATCTTCCACCTATGAAATTTGTTCCTGATTCCAGTAAGCTAAACTCTGTAGTTGAGACAGAAACTGTTAAGGAAAAACCAGTAAAAACTTGCGTTAAACATGTTAATGTTGGTTTAATGACAGAGAAACAATTCAAGTATAAGCTCAAAGAGGTAAAGTCTGTCAAGAAACAGAAAGTGTTCAGGAAGAACAGAAATGGAAAAGTAGGCATTAATAAAAGTAATAATCATTTGCCTATTACTGATGCTCCTAGAAAAACATGTCATAATTGTGGTAGTACTAACCATCTTGCAAGTTTCTGCAGGAAGAACAAAGACATTAATTCTTTACCCTCCAAGTCTGGAGTAAAGAATGATTATGTTAGGGTTAGACCACAGACTTTATGCACTCATTGTGGGAGTACTTGGCATTTTATTTATACTTGCAAGAATTATCATGCTATTTATCACAACTATTATGAGTTGAAGCCCAATTTGAAATGGGTTAAAGTTGATTTTGCAAGTGTAAACTCTGATACTGTTAGCTTAAACTCTGTTGATAAGAATTCCGCTGCAAAAGCTAACAATGTTAAGAAAGCCAAAGGATCCAAGCAAGTCTGGATCCTTAAAACTAACTCTCAGTAATTGTTTGTGATTGCAGGGCATAAGGGAGAGCACCCTAGTCTTGGACAGTGGATGTTCAGGGCACATGACTGGAAATAAAGCCCTGCTATCAGATTATAAGGAGAAGGCTGGCCCAAAAGTTTCCTATGGAGATGGCAACATAGGACGTACTCTAGGATATGACAATATCAATCTTGGAAGTGTCATCATCACAAATGTAGCTCTTGTCCCAGGACTCAAGCATGATCTGCTATATGTGAGTCAAATCTGTGACAGAGGTTATCATGTAGATTTTCAACCTGAATACTGTGAGGTTGTTAGCAAATCTACAGGGAAAGTTGTTTTAGTTGGACACAGACGTAATAATATCTATGAAGCAAGTTTGGTAAAAAACTCTGAAGAAAAAGTTGTGTGTCTGTCTGCAAAGATGTCTAGTGAAGAGAGCTGGAAATGGCATAAGAAGCTCTCTCATCTAAATCTGAACAACATCAATGAGTTGATTCGAAAAGATCTTGTAAGGGAACTTCCAAAATCTATACTCAGCTTAGATGGTCTGTGTGATTCTTGTCAAAAGGCCAAGCAAAGAAAGTCATCTTTAAAGAGTAAGTCTGAATCTTCAGTTATATAATTGGAAACTCATATTTGATATAATTACCCTCCAAGTCATCGGTGTTCTATAATTCTTTACTCTTTGATATTTTAGAGAATTTGAAAAGATGAAAATAGAAGTGAAGGTAACCGGAGACGGTACAGAGAAGCTGTTTGAGATTTCACTGCAGCCAGAGTTGTTAGAAAAGATCAGAAGATGTCAAGAAAGAATGATGAGTGAAGACAGACAGTCAATGACGGGAGAAGAGATCCACACTGTCAAGGATGATAAAGGAATAATGAGGTATACTTACCGAATTTGGGTTCCGAATGTTCGAGAACTAAAAGATGAGATTTTACACGAGAGTCACAGTTCAAGGTATTCAATTCACCCAGGAAGCACCAAGATGTGTGGAGATTTTAAAGAATACTACTGGTGGCCTAACATGAAAAAGGACGTAGCAGAGTGGGTAAGTAGATGCTTGACCTGCCAACGAGTGAAAGCGGAACACCAGAGGCCCAGTGGACTTTTACGACCCTTAGAGATTCCTGAATGGAAATGGGAACACCTAGCCATGGACTTCGTAGTAGGTTTACCAAGGACCAAGGCCAATCATGACACCATATGGGTAATCATAGACAGACTGACGAAGTCAGCTCACTTTCTTCCGATCAACGAAAGGTACACTGTCGATAGACTAGAGGATATTTACTTGAAAGAAATAGTGGTGCGACACGGAGTCCCAATCGCCATAGTATCTGACCGAGATCCCAGATTTAACTCCAAATTCTGGAGAAGCTTCCAAGAATGTGTAGGAACCCGGTTGAATATGAGTACTGCCTATCACCCACAAACAGACGGACAAAGTGAAAGGACCATCCAAACCCTAGAGGATATGTTAAGAGTCTGTGCTATAGACTTTAAAGGAAGTTGGGATGATCACCTGCCACTGATTGAGTTTTCCTACAACAATAGTGTTAGATATAATTGCTGATGTTTGTTTATCAGTGTTTGAAGTATCAGGTAAATATCAGAGTTTAGATGGAAAACTGGTCAGAGTTTGTTAAACTCTGACAGTCAGAGTTTACTTAGTTGTCGGTGTTATATTTAATGAAGATTCTAGAAGCAATATACTTTGAAGAAGGAAAGAAGCAAAGAGATATCGTGATGGCTATGGAAACAGAACAGAAGACAGAAGCAATTCTTAATTGATATTAATTGTATAACTGATTTATAGGAATATCAATTAAAGATTGTATGTAGCTGTGTATTATATAAACACAGATAGGTTAACCCTAAAAGGGATGCGAATACTTGAAATATTATTCTTGTAACATAGCAGCTCTCTGTGATATTTTACATCACCGAGAGAGGAGTTATTAATTCCATACAGTTTTTTATTCATAAACAGTGTTCTTATTGTTATTCTCATACATATATTTGATTGCTTAAAACTCATGAACTTGAGATAGAACAAAGAAACAGAAGATCTGGTAAGAAGACAAAATCTGTTGCTCTTAAAGTTGAAGAAAAGCTTCTTAAGAAAGAGACATCAAAGAAGAAAGCTAAGGGAAAGGCTTTGGTCATAAACTCTGAAAGTTAGTCATCAAACACTGATGATGACTCAAACAATGTTGAATCATCTAAATCCGAGGATGATGAAGAACAGATGATGCAAATGGCTGCTTTGATGGTGAAGACCTTCAAGAAGATGGGTTTCAAGAACTTCAAGAAAGGAAAGAGATTCTCTAGGAGAGATTCAAACTCTGAAAGGAAGAGTTTCAGAAAGTCTGAAGGAAGGGATACCAAATCTGGGAAGAAAGACAAGTCTGAGATCCAGTGCTACAAGTGTAAAGAGATGGGTCACTATGCTCCAGAGTGCAAGAAAGGAAAATATGAAAAAGCACTCATCACTAAAGGGAGAGACTGGGCAGACACTTCAGACTCAGATGAGGGAGTCAACTATGCTCTCATGGCAACTGTTGAAGATGAATCTGAATCATCTGAAAACAAGGTACCCCTAACAACTTATGCTTATGATACTGATAATATATCTGAATTGAGAATTTATCTTAAAAGCATACATGTTAGTTACAAAGATCAGACTTTAGAAAATGAAAGAATTAAATCTGAGAATCTAAAGCTTAGAGAGAGAAATAAATTTCTTGAAGAAGAACTTGTTAACATGCAATAAGTTCAAAAGGAAAGAGATGATGTTGTTTATGTTGAACAGGAGTTGCTTAAGAGATATAGACAACTACAATCTGAATTGGAAAAAGAGAGGAAGATAATTAAAACCTGGACAAACTCTGGAAAACACACACATCAAGTGTTTCAAACAGATACAGTTGGGTTAGGTTACTGTGAGGAAGATGAACTTAGGTTTAAAGATAAAGTTAAAGTTAGAACACATCTTCCACCTATGAAATTTGTTCCTGATTCCAGTAAGCTAAACTCTGTAGTTGAGACAGAAACTGTTAAGGAAAAACCAGTAAAAACTTGCGTTAAACATGTTAATGTTGGTTTAATGACAAAGAAACAATTCAAGTATAAGCTCAAAGAGGTAAAGTCTGTCAAGAAACAGAAAGTGTTCAGGAAGAACAGAAATGGAAAAGTAGGCATTAATAAAAGTAATAATCATTTGCCTATTACTGATGCTCCTAGAAAAACATGTCATAATTGTGGTAGTACTAACCATCTTGCAAGTTTCTGCAGGAAGAACAAAGACATTAATTCTTTATCCTCCAAGTCTGGAGTAAAGAATGATTATGTTAGGGTTAGACCACAGACTTTATGCACTCACTGTGGGAGTACTTGGCATTCTATTTATACTTGCAAGAATTATCATGCTATTTATCACAACTATTATGAGTTGAAGCCCAATTTGAAATGGGTTAAAGTTGATTTTGCAAGTGTAAACTCTGATACTGTTAGCTTAAACTCTGTTGATAAGAATTCCGCTGCAAAAGCTAACAATGTTAAGAAAGCCAAAGGATCCAAGCAAGTCTGGATCCTTAAAACTAACTCTCAGTAATTGTTTGTGATTGCAGGGCATAAGGGAGAGCACCCTAGTCTTGGACAGTGGATGTTCAGGGCACATGACTGGAAATAAAGCCCTGCTATCAGATTATAAGGAGAAGGCTGGCCCAAAAGTTTCCTATGGAGATGGCAACATAGGACGTACTCTAGGATATGACAATATCAATCTTGGAAGTGTCATCATCACAAATGTAGCTCTTGTCCCAGGACTCAAGCATGATCTGCTATCTGTGAGTCAAATCTGTGACAGAGGTTATCATGTAGATTTTCAACCTGAATACTGTGAGGTTGTTAGCAAATCTACAGGGAAAGTTGTTTTAGTTGGACACAGACGTAATAATATCTATGAAGCAAGTTTGGTAAAAAACTCTGAAGAAAAAGTTGTGTGTTTGTCTGCAAAGATGTCTAGTGAAGAGAGCTGGAAATGGCATAAGAAGCTCTCTCATCTAAATCTGAACAACATCAATGAGTTGATTCGAAAAGATCTTGTAAGGGAACTTCCAAAATCTATACTCAGCTTAGATGGTCTGTGTGATTCTTGTCAAAAGGCCAAGCAAAGAAAGTCATCTTTAAAGAGTAAGTCTGAATCTTCAGTTGTGGATCCTTATCATCTTCTTCATGTTGATCTATTTGGTCCAGTGAATGTCATGTCTCTTGGCAGAAAGAAATATGCTTTATTCATTGTTGATGAGTACACTAGATACACCTGGGTGTACTTTCTAGCAAAGAAGGATGAAACTGCCTTAACTCTGATGGAACATGTAAAGCTACTGGACAAAGGATCACAATATAAAGTTAAAATTATCAGGAGTGATAATGGTACTGAATTCAGAAATGCAACAATGGAAGAATTTTACAAGGAAAGAGGAGTGAAGCAAGAATTTTCTGCACCAGGGACTCCACAGCAGAATGGTGTAGTTGAAAGAAAGAACAGAACTTTAATCGAAGCTGCCAGAACAATGCTTGTTGAAGCAAAATTGCCAACTTATTTATGGGCAGAAGCTGTTCAAACTGCTTGTTTTACTCAAAATGCTACACTGATCAACAGGCATGGGAAAACACCATATGAGATGGTGAAGAAAAAGAAACCAAACCTGAAATATTTTCATATTTTCGGGTGCAAATGCTTTGTGTTGAAAACTCATCCTGAACAGTTGACCAAGTTTGAATTAAAAGCTGATGAAGGAATTTTTGTTGGATATCCACTGTCGACTAAAGCATTCAGAGTCTATAATCTGAGAACTAAAGTGATCATGGAATCTATACATGTGTCATTTGATGACAAGAAAATAACTGGACTTGAAGATGAAGAAAATCATGATCAACTACGCTTTGAAAATGAAGATCTAAACTCTGATGACGTAAACTCTGATGAAGCCTATCCAGCAAACTCTGTTGAAGCATACTCTGAACCTCTACTGGTAAACACTGAGGAAGTTTCTCTGACAGAACAGAATAGAGAACCAGTTGAGAGGGAACAAGAAGATACTTCGGAAACACCTCAACATGATGACTCACAATCTGAAAGAGAGTCAGCTGAAGAATCTGACACAAACTCTGGTTCAAACTCTGAAAGTTCAAAGACTGAGCAGTCCAATTCAGGGGGAGCCTCAGATAAAACAGATGGTCAACATGAAAATCAGGAGAGCATGGATCAAGGGGGAGGATCCAATAATGATGAAAGAAGCCACTTACCAACAGCAAGAAAGTGGACACAAGCTCATACACCTGATCTGATTATTGGAGATCCAGATGCAAGTGTGAGAACAAGAAGTTCTACAACAAATGAATGTCTGTTTCATGCATTCCTGTCTCAAACAGATCCTAAGAAAGTGGATGAAGCTCTTCAAGATGCTAACTGGATAACAGCAATGCAGGAGGAGTTGAATGAGTTTGAGAGAAATGAAGTCTGGACACTTGTACCAAGACCCAAAAACAGATTTGTTGTTGGTACAAAATGGGTTTTCAGAAACAAGACTGACAGTGAGGGAGTAATTACAAGGAACAAGGCTAGACTTGTGGCAAAAGGATATTCACAGCAGGAAGGAATTGACTATGATGAAACCTTTGCTCCAGTTGCAAGGTTGGAAGCCATAAGGATTTTTCTAGCATATGTTGCTCACAAGAAGTTTAAAGTATTTCAGATGGATGTGAAGAGTGCTTTTCTCAATGGGAAACTTGAAGAAGAAGTGTTTGTTGAACAACCACCAGGGTTTGTGGACCCCAAGCACCCAGATTATGTCTATAGGCTTGACAAAGCACTTTATGGACTAAAGCAGGCACCTAGAGCATGGTATGAAACTCTAGCTCAATTTCTTTTAGAAAGTGGGTTCACTAGAGGTACAATTGATAAAAACTTGTTCTATTTCAATTCTGGTAATGATTTGCTTTTAGTTCAAATATATGTGGATGATATAATCTTTGGGTCTACTAATGATAAACTCTGTAAGAAGTTTGCCAAGCTTATGCAGTCCAGGTACCAAATGAGCATGATAGGAGAGCTTAGTTATTTTCTAGGTTTGCAGGTAAAGCAAACAGATGATGGGATTTTTATCAATCAAGCAAAATATACCAGAAATCTTCTCAAGAAATTTGGTATGCTTGATAGTTCATCTGCAACAACTCCTATGGCAACTGCAACCAAGCTAGACAAAGACACAGGAGTTTCAGTAGATATGAAAAACTACAGAGGCATGATAGGGTCTCTTCTTTATCTGACTGCAAGTAGACCAGACATCATGTATGCAACCTGTCTTTGTGCAAGATTTCAAGCAGATCCCAGAGAACCTCATCTAACAGCTGTGAAGAGGATTTTCAAATATCTCAAGGAACCATAACCTTGGGTTTGTGGTATCCTAGAGAATCAGAGTTTAAGCTTATTGGTTACTCTGATGCAGACTTTGCAGGTTGTAAGATTGACAGAAAGAGCACCAGTGGAAGCTGTCAATTTCTAGGTGACGGACTAGTTTCTTGGTACAGCAAGAAACAGAAATCAATTTCCACATCCACTGCAGAAGCAGAGTATATTGCTGCTGGTAGCTGCTGTGCACAGATTCTGTGGATGAAGAATCAACTGCTGGATTATGGGTTAAGGAACTCTAAAATACCTATTCTCTGTGATAATCAAAGTGATATTGCTATGACAGGAAATCCAGTACAGCACTCCATGACCAAGCACATCAGCATCAGGTATCACTTTATTAGGGAACATGTGGAGGAAGGAAATATTGAGCTTCATTTTGTGTCTACAGATCAACAGCTTGCAGATATCTTCACCAAGCCATTGAGTGAAGATACATTTATAAGACTGGTAAATGAACAAGGAATGGTCTCTGGTTTCGACTAGAGATACTGGTTAGACTCAAAATTTACTCTTCTGTGATATGTTGCTCATGTTTCTATGCATCTGTTAACTGTCATGCAAATCATGTTGTTAAACTCTGTTAGCATACTCTGTTGGTTAAACTCTGATGTTAAACTCTGATTGTGGTATTGTCTGAAACATAAACACGGATGAAGAAAATAGTATGAAGCATGATTCTCAGTAAGTAATCATGAATCCTTCTGAGTTATATATGATCTGATCTCAAATGTGTGCAGAAAATTTACATAGCATGATATTGTCTCTATATTTATAACATCTCTTAGTTTATTGGTCCTATACACTGAGTATGTATTAGCTGTTTGTACTTTCTCTCATAAAATATATGTGTTAAATGATGTCAGTCTAAACTCTTATAAATAGTTGTTGCTACTTCACCCCTAAGCAAAAGATGTATAAACATGTACAAATTCCTTTGAGATCATGTTGTGTCTAGGACGACCCAGGAACTTATTGTGTCAATAAGGGCTAAAATTTGAAATTTTTGGTGACTACTCAATTAGCTAGGAAGATCCAGGAACTTGCTATTTCAGTAAGGGCTAAAGTTTAAAGTTTTGGTGACTAGTCAAGAGGCTAGGAAGAACCAGGAACTTACTCTGTTTGTAAGGGCTAAAATTTAAACTTTTGGTGACTAGTTAATTGTTTAGAACGATCCAGGAACTTACTGTTAAGATAAGGGCTAAAATTTCTAAATTTTTGGTGACTAGTGCCAACCTCTGATTACTGGAAAAGAAAAGAAAAAAAAGAAATTAGACAGGGGTGAAAACAATATATATAGATACTTATACAAAAAAAAAATATATAGGTACAGAGTTTAGATGACATCAGGTTTTGTTTTATATATGAGAGTTTGGGCAACCAGTTTTTACTGATTTAATTTGTGGATTTTATGCACTTTGAGATGCTCTAAATATTTACATTCAGTAAACTCTGCTATCCACACAAAAATACTCACAACTGTGCACTTTGAGAAAAGAGTTTATTAATGATGATGGAGAATTGATAAACACTGATGAACTGTGTACTCTACGCTGAGGTAATTTATTTTTAATCTCTGTTGATTAAAATAAATAAATGTGTTTCAAACATTTCACATTTTTGAGGAACATTATTTTTTTTGAAAATAGAGAGTATGATTGACAACGGTTTATATGCGTTTTGAAAAGGATGAAATGTGTCTAGAAAATAGCAGTAATTATTGCATGTTTTTACTACGCATGCATGTCGGAAACTACCATGTTACTGCTGTCAGTTACTGCATGTGTGACACATGTCCCACTCACACACTTCACGAGTAAGCCAGTTGTGTGTCTTAATGATTAAAACTCTTCAGTTTTAATCTTTGCATTTCTTACTTAATCATTATACACACAACGTTCGTATTCTTTACAGACTTACTACATTCACAGATATTGTCACACACACATTTTCACAAACACTTTTCAGCATCAATTTTTCAAACACCTTTCACAACTTATTCTCTAATTATTTTCAAATCTGTTTCTAATGGCAACCACTGTTTTTCACTCTATTGGATTAGAGTTTGTTACTAACAATTATGCAGCACCATTGAATAATGAGAACGTACCGGAGGCGTTTCATTTGTTCCAAAACTTTCTTGCCCAGTCTGCTATTCGGCAAGCTCTCGTTGAACCTGCGACACTTTCTGGATCGCAAATCAAGGTTTTCTGGGATACATGCGTCTATGATGATGGAGGAGAGTCTGGGACTCCTTCGATTGTTTTTGAGTTTCAAGAGCAAGAGTTTGTGGTTACCCCAGGCACTGTTCCTGATGCTTTGGGCTTTGAAGATTTTAACGCTTACACAATCTCTGTTGGTGATGCTGAGCTACATAGAATGATGAGAGAAATTGGTTACAGTGGGTCACTGGCAAGGATAGGTCAGTTGAAGCGACCGCTTTTGAGGAAGGAATGGAGTTTTTTCTTTGACTGCATTACTCGAGCGTTCAGCAAGAAGTGCACAAATTGGGATGCTATTCCTATTGATAGTCTACAAATCGGGTATTCTCTTCTCTATGGTAATAATTTTGATTTTGCTAGACTAGTACTGAATAATATAGGAGAGAAGATGTTAGAAAATAGAAGTGTAGTATACTTTGCTCTCTTTTGTCAATTGATATTTTCTGCTTGTGCTCCTGGGGTTGAAATTGCTGAGGATGATGTGATTCCCTCTTTTAAGTTGCATAAGAGGATATTCTCTGATTTGACCAACAAGGATGTTAAGAAAAGGAATGTTGGTGACTTATTACTTCCTGAGATAGTCCAACAGTTTCTAAATCCACCTCAACCACAACCTCAATCACCACCTCAACCATTAAACACTGATCTTCATCAATCTACATCCCAAAGACCAAAATCTGGAGGTAGAACTAAGCATAGGGCTTTTAAAGCTGTTAAGGCTTCTAAACCATCCTCTGATGCTGAGTTACCAAAGTCTGTTGGTACTTCAAGAATAAAGAAAAGGGCAAACAGACCACACTCTGATGATAATGAGCTCTTACAGACTAAAAGGAGGAAGCTGGTAGCTGATTATTTGTTTGATGAATTGGTTCAAGAATCTATACACTCTGAAGCTCCAGAAATTATTTCTAAAGATGCTACTGTGCCTGATGAAGCCAGAGCAAATACTGATGAGATGGCTAACATGAATGATGAACAACCTGAGCCACTGGAAATGGAGATAGAGGAGAATCTTGAAGCACATCCTTCTGCAACTCTTGAAGAGTTTGACAGTGTTGATGAAATAGAGGATGTGGATGCAGCTGATCAACCGACTGTGATTCTTGGTGAGTCTATGGCTACTCATACAGAGGTATGCTCTGTTACTCACCAGGTTCTTGAAAAGGGTGAGGAGGTTGATCAAACAACAAAGGCTGCAGAGACTGTTCTTGAAGCTGCTGCAGAGCCTATTGTTGAAGTTGTTCAAGCAAATGAGGAAGTTTTTGAGAACGTAAACTCTGAACATATTACAACTGAAGGTGCACATGAAAATGTTGCTGAGAATGTTCCTAATTCTCCAAGTACAGAATCTTCAGCAAAGTCTGATGATAAAGCTGATTCCTCATCTTCTCCAAGGGTTTCTGTTCAACAAAATCCTAAAGTGACTGAGTTTGGTGGTACCTCTCACCATGATCCTGAAACTGATTACCAAGATATGTACTTTGCAAATTGGTCAAGCCATGAGTGTATTTTTCCTGATCAGAGGGCAGCTGATTTTGTGTCAAAGTCTGCTATCACCAATCCTGAGCTTCTCACACATCTTAAAGCTACTATAGTTGAAGTCAAGTCTCCTCATAACCGTTTTGATGATGCTCAGAAGGCTGTTACTGGGTTGAGAAATCAAGTGGCTGCAAGGGAAATATCTTTGAAACAGGATAAATCCTTGTATGTTTCTTTGTTTAAAGATCAAGAGTCTTTAAGAACCAGGCTGAGCAAGGTTGAAGACAATCAGAATACAATGTCTGACAAGCTTGATTCCATTGCTGCTTCGCCTGAATTGCTCACATCTGTGTTGATTCCTGATGATGTCAAAAAGGGGGAGAGAGTATTTAAGGACAAATGCAAGAAATCTCAAACTCTGAGCAAAAAGGATGATACTGGTGATGGTGGTGCAAAGGAAACAGAGTTAAGGTCAAAATCACATCAAGAGCAAGGGAGACTGAGGTCAAACTCTTCTAAGACAAACTCTGGGAGAACAAACACTGAAGCTCAATCATCTTCAAAAGCTAGAAGTTTACTGTTTACTTCTCAACCAATCACTGATGAAGAGATTACAGCTCAGTTGTTTTTGGAAGAGCATGGTGCAAATGCAACAGTTGAAGATATTCAAGCTGAAGAAAAGATGATGGCTGAAGAGCATAAGAAGAAATTGGTGTCTAGAAAGATCAAGAAGCCTGTGAGAGTTTCAAGGCCAAAAGAAAAAGGGATTGTTATCAAAGATAATGTAGATTCTCAACAGAGTTTACAGTATGCAAGGAGATCAATTGAAGCTAGTCTTGATAAAGGTAAAGGAAAGTTGGTACAAGAAGAACAAGTACTGAAGAAAGCTCAATCAACCTCTGACAATGCTCAAGTTGACAAATCATTGGAAGCTGTGACAACCACTGATACTAATCAAGTTGTACAGACTCAGTTATCTTCTCAACTTCAAAGGACATTTGGAAAACCAATCACAGTTCAACATACTCTGAATCCTGGAAATGTGAATATTTTTCAAAGCAGAACCATCATGGGCAAGGAATCTCGAGATAGATCTGGTTTAGGATCTCACAGAGAGAAGAGGGTGAATAATAGTCCTATGGATCATACATCATTAGCTGAACCTGGTGTTGGTGTGACTCAAGAAAATCTTGATACTTTGGAGTCAGTTCAGTTAATATATCATAGAGGTTTGAAAAAGGACTTTTTGTTATACTTCAAAACTGATGGAAGAGTATACAGAGTTGAAGAAGCTGACATTGAATTAAAGATGAAGGAAGAGCTGGAATATGTGCTGTATTTACTCAAAGTTAAAAATCAAAGAACTCAACAAGCAGCTGAGGTATTAAGAAGCAGGATGATGAAAGCTAGATCTCTCAGTGGCCTAAAGTCTGCAGGTTCTTACATACCTAAGTGCAGAGATTATCATGAAAAGCTTGTAGAAATGAAGAGAAACAGTGCAAGATTTAGAACAACTCTTGGTATGAGAGTGTTAGAATTTAATCTGGAGTCAGATAAATCTTTCATGATAAAGCTGGGAAATGAAATGAGGAAGAATAGTATTTATGCCTTGAGAGCTGCTATCTATCAAACTGGAGAGAGTGATCCAGAGTTGAAGGAACTGAAAAAGATTATGGTAGCTGAGCTTGAAAGATCTGAAAGAAGATTGCTTATAGACTATCTTAGAACTGTACCTGAAGTTGAAGAGATTAAGTAAATGGAGTCTGTAAGTTTTTAAGTTTTCTGTTCTAAGTTAAAATATAAACTCTGTGATTTTATAAACACTGCATTTGTTATATGTTTTGACATCATCAATTATCTGTTAACTTGTACATTTTTTTTATGCACAAGTTGGGGGGGGGGGGATTGTTAGATATAATTGCTGATGTTTATTTATCAGTGTTTGAAGTATCAGGTAAATATCAGAGTTTATCTGGAAGACTGGTCAGAGTTTGTTAAACTCTGACAGTCAGAGTTTACTTAGCTGTCGGTGTTATATTTAATGAAGATTCTAGAAGCGATATACTTTGAAGAAGGAAAGAAGCAAAGAGATATCGTGATGGCTAAGGAAACGGAACAGAAGACAGAAGCAATTCTTAATTGATATTAATTGTATAGCTGATTTATAGGAATATCAATTAAAGATTGTATGTAGCTGTGTATTATATAAACATAGATAGGTTAACCCTAAAAGGGATGCGAATACTTGAAATATTATTCTTGTAACCTAGAAGCTCTCTGTGATATTTTACATCACCGAGAGAGGAGTTATTAATTCCATACAGTTTATTATTCATAAACAGTGTTCTTATTGTTATTCTCATACATATATTTGATTATATATTGTGTATTCGGCCTAACAAATAGTTTTCATGCAAGCATAGGAATGCCGCCTTACGAGGCCCTTTATGGAAGAAGATGTCGATCTCCCTTGTATTGGGATGAAGTTGGAGAGCGAAAGATGCTTGGGCCCGAAGTGGTCCAACGGACTAAGGACATAGTAGATCTAATCAGAGGACGGCTGGTAGCAGCCCAAGATAGACAAAAGAAGTATGCTGATTTGGCCCGGAAGGACAAAGAATATGAAGTGGGAGACCTAGTGTTCTTAAAGGTATCTCCTTGGAAAGGTTTGATGAGGTTTGGAAGGAAAGGAAAACTGAGTCCTAGATACATTGGACCATTTGAGATCTTAAGATGTATTGGGAAGTTAGCATATGAACTAGCATTACCCCCAAACCTGCAACAAGTGCATAATGTGTTCCATGTTTCAATGCTAAGGAAATACAACCCGGATGCTAAGCACATAGTGGAATACGAACACGTAGACATGCAGCCAGACCTAACCTATGTGGAGCAACCTGTGGAAATTATAGATCAAAAGGAACAAGTGCTCCGGAACAAGGTCATCAAGTTAGTCAGAGTTTTGTGGCAAAACCATAATGTGGAAGAATCAACCTGGGAACTAGAAAGTGCTATGCTGGAAAAGTACCCCCATTTGTTTTCAGACTGATTCCGGGACGGAATCCTTTTAAGGAGGGGAGACTGTAATATCCCCAAATTTTGTACTTATTTAAGAACCATTGATGAATAGTAACTTTTGTTAAAGAACCACTGATGAATAGTAACTTTTTCGTTTAGAAAAGTTTTCAGACCATCCTATGTACGGGACGGTATAATGAACTTTCAAAGTCGTATTAGTGATCTACGATGTAAATGAAGGAATGCAAAAGCCGTCAGAATCGGAAAAATAGTATTTCTGTTTTCTCCGAAATTTCACCAATAACTGATGGATTAATCATTATTTGAAAATATTGGAGGATTTAAATTATCAATTCCATGGATATGGATTTAATAAAAGAATTAGTGATGTCAAGAACGTTTACGGTAAACTACTTCGATAGAACACTTAAGAAACCCTGCGAACATTCTACGAGATTAAGCGGTGACGGAACAACGCGACACTTACAGGATTAAATATAGGAATGGAAGTAACATGTAACAAGATTAATCCAAGGAATGCAACAATTGTATCATCCATTTGAAAAGGAACAACCAGTAAAGCTACTTTATCTCCAAACTCTCCCATTGCTTGACACATGTCCTGATGATGAGGCAAAAAAGGCTATGACTCACCACATTACTACAAAATATCACATTTTCTATCAAAATCATCCAAGGCAATAAGCAAGAAAAGAATCCTCCCCCTTGAAGAAAACATTCGGCCATTTTTATACATCCAAGGTATAATTTTCAAAGATCATCTTCCAAGCTTCCATAAATCATGATGTTGGATTCAAAAGTTTCCTAATTCCTAGACTAAGGTATGCTCTAATTCCTAGCTTCATCCATGGATTGTAACATGCTTGAATCTTAGATCAAAGATGAGGGTGAATAGTGAAATGAATAGTAATCTTTTGTGTTCTTCATTTTGTTCTTAAAGATTAAGCTTGTTAAGGATAGTATAAAGCTCAATGAAGGATTATAAGCTATTGAGGGTGTTTATAAAGCATCAAGGAAGGTATAACTCTTGAAACCCTTGGTTATAATTTGATTTATATGGTTAGTTTAAGTGTAGATTAGTTAGTATGATCATAAGGATGAATGATTGATTTTGATGAAAGATTGATGTTGTTTTGAGGATGAATAAGTAGATGTTGGTTTTGACTATGGTTGATGATGATTATGGATTAGTAATGATGTTGAGGAATTGACTTGATGATTTGGTTGGATTGATCATGTAAAGTTTATGAACAAACTTTGGAATCATTAAAACATAGCCGTTATAATGCCCGATTTTCCTTAACCTTGTTTTGTTTGTGATGTTCGAACATAATAACTTCTGTCCAAGATCACCACTGCCCATTATAGTGTAGGTCTTGTTTCAAGGTTCGTTTTGGTGCGAAGATCATGTGAATCCGATTTACGGTTTAGGAGAAACAAGTATTTTAGTAAAGGACGTTTCGCGAAACCAAACTATACCACTTAGCCAACTTTGAGGCAATGATCAAACCCCTTAAGCGACTTATTAGAATGTGAAACTTTGTGCTAACATGCTAGGTACGTTTAGGAAGACCCTCGAAAATATTTCATGTTAAAAGGATTTGATCTCTATTTTATAAAAATGTGTGAGCGAGCATGCGCGAGTGAAAGTTCTTAAAGAGTTAACTTGAAAATGAACTTGTTACTTGAGATAGTACGTACTTAGTGTCATAAAAGTATTAAGTGATTAATCTCGGATATTTTGACTATGTACAGATCGCCGGATCAACCCGAGGCACACTACCCCTACCTCACTACCAGGCAAGTTTTCGAAACCTATGCTTACTGTTGTTGTGATAATAAAATGCTTTCGTATATGATATGCAAATGAGAAGTATACATGTTTTATTCCCAAGTACATTGCGATATATAAATTGCATGCTTGTCTTCGAACTGCTATATATAGTGATACTTGAGGTTACGATTTAATTATGGGCTTCTAAGCTAAATATGGGATATTAGTTAGAAGCCAGGTTTTTATAAATGCCCTAGGTAAAGGGCGTATGATTTATTCTTTAGGCCGGAAGTAGTAATATTTTCTGTATATGTTAAAGGTTATTTTCCGATAAAGATATCGGATAATTATTATTCGATGATTATTTATTTAATGAAGATTATTTTGAATATTCATTTAATCATTATTTATTTAATGAATATTATTTTTGAATATTCATTTAAAGTTTATTTATTTAATAAATATTATCTGATTATTTATTAAATACTTTTAACACGTTTTAAAATGAGTTATATTATTTAAAGTTTATCCTCGACCTTCAATAATTACGAAGGATATTCTTTACTGTACTATTAATTATTTTAAACCAAGAGGAGGTTCCCAAACATTGTTTTTCCATTTAAATCTATCTTTTAAGAGGATTTAAATACTCGCTCAACTACCAAAAATATGGGAAACTTAATTTAAGTGACTGCTACTCATTTTAAACTCTCAACTCAAAACTGTCAGGGGACAGATATTTTCTCGGGGCAATTTAATTGCTGCAAGTCAAATGTTGTGTTACCACCTCAACGATCGAGGGGTAAATTGATGGAACAAGTCGGTATCCATTAACAAGCAATAGCTTGGGAAATATTGGGGAATCTTCCTTTCCAACCTAGATATAACTACTGAGTGGAGTCGTATCAACAAGTATTACACTTGGGGAAAGGGGGACGATCTTTACGTTTCAGAGTCATGGATTTCATCCGAACTAGGAATAGTGTAAGAGGTCGAGTCGCGCCGAACCATCATTTTTATTGCCCCAAATGGGCCGGGGAGATCCAGAAAGGCGGTAGACGATGTCAGGCTGTCGTGTTCTTCCATCTACATGTAGAAAACATTTTTAGTTGTACGACCTGCTACTGATCATAGTGAGGTTGGGACAACTGACGCGGTGGTTACTCCAGTATTGGTTCATCATCCAATTTGGATACTTCTGCAACATGTATTGAAAGGGACTAAGGATGACATCCTTGCTACAGGTTTACCGATCATGTTGGCAGGGGGTTCATCATCCAAATTGGATAATTCTGCAACATGTATTGAAAGGGACTAAGGATGACATCCTTGGTACAGGTTTACCGATCATGTTGGCAGGGGGTTGTCTGCAACATGTATTGAAGGGGACTAAGGATGACATTCTTGGTACAGGTTTACCGATCATGTTGGCAGGGGTTGAAAAGTGTTCAAAAATGAAGTTACAATAAATCCTTGCAACTTCATCTTTTATTTTATGAGTTATGACTCTGATGAAACCTTACTCAGATTATATATGCATAAGTGGATTTTGGGTTACGGAATCATTATATTAATTTTCCTCGTAACTTCATCTTTTAGGTTATACTGGTATCTCGTCCGTTTAATGCATAGCATGTGGTTTCAAAGATATTTTCGAACTGTTATATACTGATGATCTGTCATAAACTATTTTGGTGGGCTCTATTGCTCACCCTTGATTTATTTATTTATATCACAACAACAGCTAGAGAAAATGGCCCGCAACAGGCGCACTCAGCGCAAGCAGGTATCAGCCGTCAGAGATTTACCCGTTGATGTCGTAGTCACCATAGCTGAGGTAGTAGCAACCAGTAGTCTAAGACTACAGCTTTTGTGTTTCAGACTTATTTATATTTATGACTAATGTAAGCAACGGCAAGAACTATTAAGTGTACTCTGTAATCATTTTGGGTTTGTAATAACTTATAAATTGTGGATCCTATGACTAGATACTTATTCCAATTTCATCTCTGGGACTATAACTAGTTGTGTATGGTGTTGTTATTGCGGGGTCATAGTATGCAGTTTAATTGTTTTGATTCAAGTTCAAGTGTTATTGATGGAAATTGAGACCGTAACGACCGGATCCCCGACCCCGGATCTGGGGCTGTTACAAATATGCTTAGAACGACCATGAAATATGGGATTCTTAGCTAGGTCTATTGCAGATCGATTATCAACATATAAAACTATTGGACCTGTGTGAACATCTGCTATTTTACTCAACAACTTCTGCAGCCAAATGCCCTGACATGCTGCTGCAGTGGCGGCCATGAACTCAGCTTCACAGCTTGATAGTGCCACACACCTTTGCTTCTGTGAAACCCACGTTAGTAAACTTTCGCTTAGGTAGAAGGCTATTCCACCTGTGCTCTTCATATCTTCACAACTGCCTGCAAAATCACTATCATTATACCATGATAGTATATAGTTTCCAACGCCCTTCGAGTAAACCAGGCCATCCTCCAATGTCCCCTTAACATAGCGTAGAATTCTCTTTGTGGCGTTTAGATGTAGCACCGTCGGCCTCTCCATAAACCTGCTCACCACACCTACAACATATGATATGTCTGGTTTTGTATGAACTAGGTACCGTAGACCACCCACCAAACTTTTGAACTGAGTTGAATCAACTGCCTTCCCTGTATTATCCTTGTGAAGTTGGATTTTTGGATCCATAGGGTATTTTGTCGGATTGCAATCCACCATGCCAGCTTTTTCTAACAATTTCTTGGCATAAGCGGACTGCTTCAGCTCTATGTAGTCCCTCCTTTGATCCACTTCTATTCCAAGATAATAGGACAACTTACCCAAGTCACTCATATCAAATTCGCTATTCATTTGTTTCTTAAATTTGATAATGTTAGAGACGCTTGTTCCGGTTATCAATAAATCATCTACGTAAACGCCAATGATTAAAGATTCATTACCTTCACTCTTAGTGTAAACCGCATGCTCATACGGACATTTGGAGAATCCCAGCTTCTCAAGAAATTTTCTCAGTCTTGTGTACCAAGCCCGTGGGGCTTGCCTCAGCCCATACAACGCCTTCAGTAGCTTATACACCTTATGTTCTTCATTTTCTTTCACAAAACCATCTGGCTGTAGGACATAAACTTCTTCCTGAATTTCACCATTCAAGAATGCAGATTTGACATCCAAGTGATGTACTTCCCATCCATTCTTCGCTGATAAGGCTAGCAATAGACGCACTGTTTCCAAACGTGTGACCAGGGCGAATGCCTCTTCAAAATCAATGTCTGCTTCTGTACATATCCTTTTGCGACGAGCCTCGCCTTGTGTTTTACAACCACTCATTCGTGTCTTTATTCACTTTAAAGACCCATTTTAGACCTATCGCCTTGTGGCCTGGTGGTAACTCTGTCAGCCTCCAGGTGTTATTCTTCTCGATGGATTCCAACTCGCTTTCCATGGCTCATTTCCATTCATGTTCCTGTATGGCCTGTGCATACGTACTGGGCTCTTCAATGCTTAGTAACAGTAAGTCATCATCTAGCTCAACCTCTTCTGTAACATTATATACATCACTCAAGAGTCTAAAATTCCTAGGCTCGTTACTAGTCGTGGAGGGCTGTATGCTTCCAGAGTTTTCCGCAGAGGACTGAGCTGTACTTGACACCTGTGATTGTATTGGTGTCACAGGTTCATGTTCGGTTTGATTAAACACCCATGTGTCTGGTAATCCACCAATTACTGTAAACATTCCAGGAAACATCACCTCAGTCTCCTCAGTATTAGATTGTTGTTCCCATGGCCAAAATGTGGATTCCTTGAATACAACATCTCTGGAAACGTGTATAGCACAAGTGTTGGGATCGTACAGCCGGCTAGCCTTGGTCCCAGGCTCGTTTCCCAGATAAACAACCGGCTTACTCCGATCGTCCAATTTCGTTACTTGCACAGCTGGTATCTTCATGTACGAGACACAACCAAACACTTTTATGTGCCCAAGACTCGGTTTGTTCCCCGTCCATGCCTCATATGGAGTTTTGCCTCGTAACACCCGTGTTGGCAAATGATTCAAAAGAAAAACCGAGTGCCGTACTGCTTCTCCCCACATAAAAGATGGTAAGGTTGACTCTTTCAGAGGGCTTCTGGTCATGGCAGCTACAGTACAGTTTCGTCGTTCTACAACCCCATTCTGCTGCGGGGTGTAGGGTGATGTGTAGTGCCGTTGGATACCAGCATCGTCACAAAATGAGGTGAAGTCTTTGCCACAGATATCTCAACCCCGGTATGTTCTCAATATCTTTATTCTCCCTGTTGTACCATTCTCAACAAGAGCCTTATATTTCTTAAACATATCAAATGCTTCGTTCTTTGCCTTTAACATATAGACCCATATTTTATGACTGAAATCATCAACCAAAAATAAAAAATACCTGTTTCCGGTTGGTGTTGGGGGAGAAATAGGTCCACAGATATCCGCATGAATTAATTCCAGAGTTTCTTTTGCCATGAAGGTCACCTGGGAGGGGAATGATTTCCGAGTCTGTTTAGACATTAGGCATCCTTCACATACTTTCCTTGGTTGTACAATGTTAGGAAGTCCATATACCATTCCTTCTTTCGACATGAGCTCCATTGCTTTGAAATTGACATGCCCAAGTCGGGCATGCCATAACCACGACTCTTCCTCAGTTTTTGTCAACAAACACTTAGGCCTACTTTCTTCAAGGCTGATTTTGTACAGCCTGTTCACCGACCGTTTTACTTTCATTAACAACCTTCCTTTTCCTTCATAAACCCACAAGTGGTCTCCTTCAAACACTACCTTATTGCCATCTTCAGAAAGTTGACCAAGACTTATGATATTATTACATAAGGTTGGGATAAAATATACCTCACTAAGAAGACGATCTACGCCCTTTTTGCACCTGAACGATACTGTCCCCTTTCCTTTGATGCTCACCGTCGATCCATCACCAAACCTTACATGGCCTGTCACCTTCTCGTTTAATTCTTTGAATTTTCCCCTCTGTCCAGTCATGTGGTTAGTTGCCCCGTTTTCAAGGTACCAAACCTGTGACTCGGGCCTTGCTCCAGTGTTCTCACTTAGTTGTGGAACTACTCTTCCTTCGTTTAGTAACAACACGTCACCTGAAGCCTGTCCTCCATATTCAGTAAATAAGAGTG
The DNA here is from genome assembly GCA_030848705.1 of Heracleum sosnowskyi. Classification (NCBI taxonomy): domain Eukaryota; kingdom Viridiplantae; phylum Streptophyta; class Magnoliopsida; order Apiales; family Apiaceae; genus Heracleum; species Heracleum sosnowskyi. The sequence continues at coordinate 29,813,393 of CM061235.1, read as the reverse complement.
CAGGTTCATCCTCCTGTGCTTGTGAGAGATTTGATTCTTTAGTTCCAGCCTTCTCGCGACGTGGCTTTCGACACTCAGCTACGTAGTGGCCAAACCCATTACAATTGAAACACTTTATGCTGCTTCTATCTCGACCTCCACCAGCACCTCGACCACGACCACTGTTCTCCACATAGCTTTGATGACTTCTGCCCCCATTCCCAGACCTGAATGAGCTCCTTCCTTTACCACGTTGATAGCTAGAGCCCCTGTACCTTTGGTTATCTACTTCAGTTTTTCCTGACCTTTTTAGCCATTCCTCTTGAGTAAACAACCATTGGCCTCCAGCAATCTCAGTCTGTCCTTTCATCCGTTCCTCATGAGTTTTCAGACGTCCCACGACCTCCTCAACTGTCATGGTTTGCAAATCTCCAAACTGCTCAATAGTTGATGCAATCTGAAGATATTTGGAAGGTACAGCTCGTAAGAGTTTCTTCACGACGTATTGTTCTTCCATTGTTTCTCCCAGAACGCGTATGTTTGTAACTATACCGTTCAGTTTCATGCAAAAATCCTCGAGCTGATCTGTCTCTTTCATATTTAAGGACTCAAACTCGGCTTTTAACGTCTACACTTTTGCAGCTTTCACTCGTTCAGCACCCATACATAATGTCTTAATGGCCTCTCATGCATCTTTGGCAGTTTTCTTTTCAGCTACTAATAATAACATCTCTTCGGGTATGCCTTGATATATTGTAGCCAAGGCTACCTTATCCATTCGTTCTGCAACAACTGCTTCTTTGTCGTTGGTTTCAACAGCCTCCCAAACTCCCTGGGCTTGCATGAACACCTTCATCCTCAACGACCACACCGTGTAGTTGTTCCTTGCCAACATAGGATAGTTCAAGCCGATAGACCCTTCTTTGTTCTTCGCTGTCTCCATTGTGCTTTTAGGCATGTATTTTGGCATACACGAACACTTGCTCTGATACCAGGTGAAGAGACAACTCAAATATATATGTATATGTATAGGTGTTTAATATGAAACGGGAGAAATAAAATGTTTTTCATCTATTCTAACAGAACAAATACAAGGAATTAAATACTATAAAGCCCACAACGTGTTTGCATAAAAATAGAAACTAAAACTACTGACTCCTAACACGTTGCCACTACTTCTTATTCCACTCTAATAGCTCCTAAAACTTCTCCAACATACATAGACTTATTTAAGCTGCTATTTACCCAATCATAACAGCTTACTTATTCAAACCACGTTTAGATTATTTCCAACAGTAAGGACCAAGGAGATGCGGTCTCCTATCAACTCGATAATACATATAAGTCAAGAAATCGGAAAGATACGTAATTTGAACGGTGATAAATGATGATCATGAAGGCGTTTCCTCTATACGAGGTGGGCTCCTCTGTTAAGTCACCGTAATCAAATAAACAAGTAGATAAACAAATATTTTAATTAAATAAATTTCGATGGGAGAACTCAAATCTAACACGTCTCCCTAAATCGAAGAGGGTATTCATTTATATAAATGTAGTGCTATGATGATACTTCAGCTTCATATATATTGCAAATTAGTACTACTCTATCTCATTGAGTATATATATCAAATTGCTAGCAACATCAACTTGTTAATGCATGGCTTCAGTGGGTAAATCTACGACAGTAGTGATCAACTTGCTCTTGTTGTTACTCATAGCTCTTCTCTTCACATTTACTTTAGCGAAGAAAGTACAATTTCCACGGCCCTCTCCTACTGGTAAATAATCCTTTTATGTGTAAAGGAAAGACTGCATGTTTATATCATCTAGCTAATTGTTTCTCGTATAAAATGATAACATTACCCTAAATTTGGGTTTGTAGAATCTCTATGTTTTCATCTGTTTGCTGTTGATACGCATTTGGTATAAATTTAATTCAGGGAGCAGCGGGGTACATGGAAGCCCTTCTCCAAGCGCACCACATAGTTAAGATCAGGTGGCTTGAGGATCTGAGACAGTACTGAACGCGCTGGACGTTCAGTTAGTGGCGGATCCAGCCACCATGGTGAGTGGGGGCAAAAAACAATTACACACAATTGAAGTAAATTTTTTTTATCAAATATGCATAACGTTTATATATTATAAGTGTATTAAACTGATTTTCTTGAATTCATTACACAGCAGCCACTACTTTATCTCAGCATACACGTCCTTTCTTTCCTAAATAACGATGCCTCATGTGTATATCAAATTAATAAAACCTAACATATTACACATAATCACTAAAATCTAGCAATCCTAGTGGGATCACATGACCCCACCTGCCACCCCTGCATCCGCCCCTGCTTTCAGTTTTATCATTTTTATTAATTTAGCTTGTATTATGTCAAGTTTTTTGTTATAATCAATACTCCATGTCAAGCAAAAAAAAATTATTTAATACTCCCAAACACCGGATTAGTTCTCTCCTTCTGATGTCTTGAACAGATTAGTTTGACTTATTCAAATTTAAGTTTAATTTTTTTTAAGAGAAGCACCGACCAACCGATGTCCGGCTAAATTCGATCAAAATCAATCAATCGATATTACCGGAAGCAGTTAGTCGTTTCAACATCAAAACTCACCAAAAACATTAATTTTTTATATTATACACCAAAACATGCACATATCAAAAATATTACCAAATATTTATCTGATTTTTCACAACAACACTTATTTTAACAACACTTTTCTCAATAGCAAGCAATTTCAAACAGAGCCTAAGTTTATGACCTGTATATATACCAAACAAAATGAGGAGGCCAAACCTTTGACGAGCTTCACGTATGTAGAACGAACAAAAGAAAAAACAAAACAAATTTCACACAATTCAAACATGACGACTTCACCCCGGCCCCTTAAGACCGTATACTTTTCAAAACGATTGCATGAATGGAATGTCCTTTAGGTATAGTTCCAGTGTTACAATAAGTTTATGAAATTACTCTTTCTGGTTAAAAAAAACTTTTATTATGTACAATTTCATTTTGGTTTTTTACAAATTATTTACGTGATATATTTTGAATATATATAAAAGGAGATGAATATCATAGGCCACGCGTCAGCATATCGTCACAAGCTGTCCTTACAAAAATATTGATTTTTCAACTAATTTTTTGTAGTGAACGCAGCAAAAAGACACTCATTTAATTTTAACTTCACGCGTAAGGACGGAAGTCAACATACATAAAAGTCAAGATACCGGAGTCACTACAACAAAAAGGGGCAATTACGACGGAATTTTTGTATTGAATTCGTCGTAAATGCCACCATTTACGACGGAATTATTTCGTCGCTTTTGCTCAAGTAGAAAGTTCAGATTTCGTCACAAATTACAATTGCGTCACAAGTTAGAACATCGGGGCCCATCGGTTCAATAAAATATTACCAAACTTACGACGGGAATAAAGCGTCGTATGTTCACTTCTTACGACATAAATATTCGTCACAATTTAACAACGGGACCCACAATTATTTACATCATAAACGAACTAACGACACAATTTTTTTGTCGTATATTTAGTGAGACCCATCTGATTGCTAAAATTAAATTTAAAAAAAAAATGAAAAAAAAATACTAAAATACGACGGAATATAACTGATGAGCATCTGTCGTAATTAGTATGCCCAGAAACCATATAGTGATTATTTTCTGGTTTCCAGCCATTTTAGGCTTCCAAATTATATATAAAACCTGTCCATTCATTAATTCCAATGTGCAACACAATCTAACACCCTAATTACAACCACATAACTAAACACACATGCCAATTATGATATGCAATCAACCACACAACTAAACAAACCAAACTATAAAGTGCAACACAAATCAAAATACCATAGTTTCACAAATTCATATTTGTCCTCATAGAAAAGTTTAAACCATCCTGCACAAACTTTTATTGTCTTACAAAATATTCACAATCACATCTAAATTCAACCATTAATTGATGGACCGCATCAGAAGAGACAACATTGGAAGCCATAAAACTCATTTGATGGTCTTCGTCGGAGTCGATAATCTGAAAATCGTCCCCTCTATCATCAATATCATCATCGTCAACTAGGGCCTTCCCATACAATATATGGTAAAAGGGGGATCCAGTAATCAACTGAAAAAAGAAATGATTCCCTACTGACCTCCAGTCTACAGCATAACCATAGAAAACACAAGATGCAATTTAAGCCTGCTACAATTAAAAAAAAAGGAGAAAAAGAATACCGTTATAGATTACATTCTCACCATGCTCGCTGCCAAGAGAAATTTCAGAAGCCAGGTAAACACTGATTGCTTACTTCAATCTGCACCTTTTTTATTTAGTTTTCACTGTTAGAATATAAGTTGTCCTGCACCTTAATTCAAATTGTCTTGCTCCTAAAATAGAATTCATGAAAAACTAGAAACACACCTAGCACACTAGAAGCATAGTAGCACACTTGCAGATATCACTAGTTATATGAAGTAGTATGTAAAAATAGAGTTTTAACTACACTTCTAGGTCAGCTACTATTAAGAAAATCAGTTCAGCTACAACAATATGCAAAAGAAGAAAATAAATGTATACATATAAGCACACAGTAAAGCATATACACTCATCACAAATGTTTCAATGCCACATCCATTAACATATAATTATGTACTATGGGTTATGCCATATGTGATATTGTAAGTTATTAAGATTTATGTATTAAATGGGTTACATATAGATTGAAATAAAACTTGCATGACTGCACGCCACATTAGATAAAAGTACGGAAGCAGGACCAAAAATAATACATGTATTGACAATTGTAAGAAGTGTCCCAAGTTAGCAAACATAGCTTCTGAACCTAAAAGAATGCAGCAATCACTTAGGAATCAAGGATAATTAAACTTTGGACACGTAAAGTAGGCATACTACTTTGTTTAGACCAAATTTCAGCTTTTAAATCATTGTACATTAACTTATATGATTTTTCAAAGTTGATTATATAAAGTTGTTTTTCTTTCATTCTGGCAGCTCCGACATGTCTCGCTCCGTTGCCTAAAACTCTCTCCGTGTTCATTCAATTTGCCAAATTCTTTTTCCTGCATAAACTAGACACTTAAGGGTACAACATATCCGAAATTCATTGTATAATACGAAATTTATAATTTATGGCATAAGTTTAAAGTCAGTCCTTATGCACTGCACAAAACCAGCATGGACTAGACTTAATCAATTAGCTCTATCTCGAACTCTATCTATCTGGTGACCATGAAACTTTGCAGGGGTATTATTCAGACATATACCTACAACTTGTATATGTTGGCAAACAACTAATTATGCTCTTACGATTGTCAAACGCCAATACATCCTGAACGTAAATTCTGTAATTAGTAGAATTTCACAACTACCCTACTTTACTTGGTCTGTAACTGTTGAAATATCAAAACCCAGGAAGTTAGCCTAGGCTACTGTTGGAAACTCACACTACGATTAATAAAAAACTTGAACTTCTTCCCTTTGTGAAGTATGTTATAAGTTAGATATTATTGTTGGAAATTAATCTTAAACTTGTTTTATTGTTTTATTGTTTTAGTTAGTTGTTTTAAATTAAATAAATTGTCATCCTAGTCTACAGGAGATGATTTAGTCGTGGGTTTGTTTTCAGCATTATTAGGAGAGTTCAGTGTAGTGGAGAGTTTTTAGGAGTAGTGGTTAGCAGCATTACGTCTGCTATATATGCATGTATTTCCTTTCAGTATTAATTAATTCAAGGTATAGACAGTTTGCATTGCTTTTATTCTCTCTACGTAATACATACAGTACAATCATATGTGTGCAAAGTAGTGTTTATCTGTTTGGGTTTTCTTCATTTGGTATCAGAGCTTGTGTTTAGTTTTTGTATGCCTAAGTATCAACCCAAACACACAAACGAAACCATGGAAACGTCCAAGGCAAAAGAAGGTTCTGTGGGCTTGAGCTATCCCATGTTAACGAGAAGCAATTATACAGCATGGTCCCTAACGATGAAAGTGTTCATGAAGGCGCAAGGAGTCTGGGGTGCAATCGAACAAAAGGATCCCAAAGTAGCCATGGATGAAAGAACGGTGCAGGTGGCCCTTGCAGCGATATATCAAGGTGTGCCAGAGGATATATTGCTGACCATTGCTGAGAAAGAAACTGCTAAGGAAGCTTGGGAGGCGATCAAAACAATGTGTATGGGAGTGGAACGTGTAAAGGAGGCAAAGGTGCAAACGTTGAAGGGAGAATTCGAGTCTCTTACGATGAAGGAATCAGAAAAAATAGACGATTTTTGTATGAAGCTGAGCGGAATCGTGACTAATATTCGAGTTCTTGGAGAAACAATGGAGGAATCGAGTGTTGTGAGGAAAATTCTGCGTGCAGTCCCGGATAAGTTTCTTCAAATAGCTTCAAACATTGAGCAATTTGGAGATGTCAAGTCAATGACGGTTGAAGAATTGGTGGGTCGTCTCAAAGCTCACGAGGAAATGATGAAGGGCAGGTCTGAGAGTGCAGGTGGACAGAATGCAGGTGGACAACTTCTCTTGGCATCTCAGAATCAAAGAGCTAGAGGTGGTTCTTTCCGTGACAAGAGTAGGATAAAGTGTTACAATTGTAACACCATGGGACACTATGCTTCAGAATGTAGTAAACCACGACGGGAACGAGAGAAGAGACAAGAGGTAAACATTGTAGTCATCGAGGATGATGAACCAGCGCTGTTATAGATAGAAATAAGCCATGCCAGATGGGCAAATAAGTAGTGCCAAACGGGTAAAATAAACAACGTGCCAGACGGGCAATCAAAAGGCCAAATGGGCTGATGAATAAGCTTGCCAGACGGGCAAATATCAAGTGCCAGACGGGCAGAGAAGTTGATAGCCATACGGGCTCAGTTTAAAAGCCATACGGGCTGGAAGGATTGCATGAGACAAGTTTAAGATTAAGGGGGTGAATGTTGGAAATTAATCTTAAACTTGTTTTATTGTTTTATTGTTTTAGTTAGTTGTTTTAAATTAAATAAATTGTCATCCTAGTCTACAGGAGATGATTTAGTCGTGGGTTTGTTTTCAGCATTATTAAGAGAGTTCAGTGTAGTGGAGAGTTTTTAGGAGTAGCGGTTAGCAACACTACGTCTGCTATATATGCATGTATTTCCTTTCAGTATTAATTAATTCAAGGTATAGACAGTTTGCATTGCTTTTATTCTCTCTACGTAATACATACAGTACAATCATATGTGTGCAAAGTAGTGTTTATCTGTTTGGGTTTTCTTCAATTATATAGAAGCAATCTTTGACATAAATACATAGTTGTGCAATCTACGACCAAACTATAACATAGAATAATATATTTTTTGAAGAATTGCATTACCTCAGTTCCGGAAATCCCCATTGCAAGACCTATATCTGCTTCATGAAGTGCATGTGCATCATTAGTTCCATCGCCCGTTACCGCAACAACCTCTTGAAATATGGTTCGCAAATGTCTCACTAAAGTATGCTTATCCAGTGGCGAAGATCGAGCCATCACCTGAAGTAGATGAAAAATCAGTTTTGGTTATTGTTAAGTCTCTTAATTTCATCAAAAAGTTCTCAGTTATTTTAGCGACACTTCAGATGGATAAATTTGTGTGCTGTGACAGCCAGTACTAGAGTAGAGACTGAGTTGTCGACTTTGGTTCATAAAAGCCATAAATTGTAGACGAGTTGGTTTTGTACAAAGCAAAAGCACCTGAATTTTTGGAATAAGTTCATACAACTCTGCCTCATTCTTCATTCGAAATTCTGGTCCTTCAATTGCTATACCATCGGTCAGTATTCCACATTCTCTGGCAATAGCCTTCGCAGTGTTAATTTAACCTCTACAAAGGACTGAGGTACTTCATATTGTGCTGATAATTTAACCAACACTACGATTAAAACCATTAAATGTTAATGTTAATACTTGTAAGCTTGACATTGTACAGAAGCAATCAAATAAAGTAAAGCCCTGCTACCATTTAGCAACAATAGTAGGAGACCCTAAAATCAAACGAAACAATAGTAGGGCCTTTCAATTAAATGTGCAAATAACATAAAAAAAAACCAAATGCACAAATTATACCCAAAAAACCGAAAAGAACAAGATAATCAAGCAAATACCTGACATAAAATCGTTGGCAATCGAAGGGTGTAAAAGCCCTAAAAGCGACAATACTTGGAACATTTAGGAGTCTTTAAACTGATATTGATATATGGATAAGATTTATAATAGGAAGGTATAGATCTGATATATATATATATATACTACATGATACACATAAGCGGCGGAGAGACGGGGGTGGGAGATTACAGAGAGAATTAGAGAAAGAGGATGTAGGTTTTGGTGATTGCACTACTAGAAAAACAGCAATAGACATCGGCTAAAAACCGATGTCTATTGATAATGAGAAGCGATGTCTTTGCATGTGTAGAGAAAGGTAGGGGTATTTGACATCGGTTTTTAGCCGATGTCTGTAGGCATCTTAGAGATCGGTTATTTGTCCAAAACTGATGTTGTTACTTCAAATTATTGAAAATATGTCATCACAACAATGTGAATTTTGTTTGAATATAAGATTTATATAATCTTGAACATATGACATGTAAAAGGAAAAGAGAGAAAAACCTTTAAATTTGTTTGAGAACTGATGTCCACGTTAACATTTAACATCAGTTCTCTATATAAATTGATGTCTGTTTATCTGATTTACATCGGTTTCTTATATCTAGTTGATGTCTATGCCGTTGGAGCTGATGTCTACCGTATCCTTTGCATGAGTTCGTTCATGAAACTGGTGTCTATATTTGTCGTATTTAACATCGGTTTTTTGGAAAAGTGATGTAAGTTCTGTTTTGTTAATATGTGGCTTCCCTGTTTATACGACTTTCCCAAAAACCAAAATACCAAATGACCAAAATCAAAAAACCAAACCAAATATCAAAATCAAAAGACCAATATATACCAAAGCCAAATATCTCTGGAGAACACACAAGGGGAACTTGAAACTCTAGTATAAAGTTTATGTATTTATGGTCTCAGTCCAAAACACACGTAGTAATACGGCTTCTTACACAATACCAGCACCCTAACATAGTGGTAACAGGGAAAAGTTTATTTTTCTTGCAATAAAATATTCCAACAAAGTAGAGTTTCAAGCAAGGATATAATTATCATTCTTAAACTGGCAGTTAGGGGGCTCTGGAGCTGAAATCTTGATCACAATTCTGAATTCTGGGTCAGTAAATAATCAGAAGATTGCAATGATATCCCAATGGTACGAACCTTCAACTGGTTCTGTCAGGGTAAATGTGATAAATCCTGACCTCTCTTCATACTTAAACTCTACATCGTTTGCATCTGCTCTTATCCTTTTAGGTCGAATTGATGCATAAGAACCAAACATACCACACCCGTGAACTTTGAGACGGACACATTCATCTTTCTCTGATTCATGTTGATCCTTCAATTCTTTGATTGCTCCTCCAGAGTTAAACATGTTGATCAGACCAATGGATGCACAAATGAATTTTTTGGAAGATAATGTCTCCTGCATTTAAAAACTAAAAATTGTAACCCAACCAGCGATCTATGGTATCTTTCAGCTTCACTTTGTACGACAAATAAATTTATGCAAGGGAATGCAGGTAATATCAAGTTTCAACCTCAAAAAAGCTTACCACTACGATGTGAAAATACAATGGCATCCCCACACCAATCCTCGTTAGCAACTCTATGCATATACTCAATATCTTCAGATCTAATAAAGCCAGTAATTGTTCCAGGTTGAACATCATGGATGAGATTTGTCTTCTCAACTTTACAACATCCAGCCCCTTGACAATTGAAGACTCCAACAACTCCATTGTAATCGTTCAGATTCCATATCTTCAAAAGGCTGTCATACTCTATCATGAGTATATTTTAAGTTGTGACAAATATTCAAAATCCTTTCTTGTGAATGTGTTTTCCTCTCACTGTCCCTTGTAGGATCTGAAAACAAGCAATCCCTAGTTGGTCTCCCAGGAAGTTTGGCCCTCAATATCGATCCATTAGGAAGTACAAGCTTCTTTAGCAGGTTAAAATTGTGATGCCCAGGCTTGTCGCTGCAAAAGGTATAGAATATTTAATTAATTAATAATTTAATTCGATATTCACATTGAAAACATTAAACATGATAAATGACTACCTAACATATATCCCACAGCCTCCCACTGCACGATGCTCTAATGACCGCAGCCTTTTTAACGCTACATTGATTTAGTAAGAACCATGAATTATACTCTAAAAGATAGTTGAAACATATATGATTTCGCCGTCAATGTACACCAGAATGTAATATGTGTGTTTATTACCTATATAGACCATCTGTGTTGTGGCTCATGCAAGAAATGATTCCATTACCAGGATAATTCTTAGAAATTGATGCTTCTAATGCCTGGTGGTATTTCCTTGTCAGTTTCACTCTTCCCCTATGGCCTGTCCCAAGAGTTTTTAGGATGTTCTGAACATCCATTTTGACACCATTTATTCCAGCAGATGCAAGATAAGAGTACAGCTCATCATAGAAGCTAAACACTTTGATATTTAGGTTACATATGTGTGTTTTAATGTTTTTGCATTTCCAAGTGTTGTGTGTGTTTTCGGATACAATGACTCTCAATATTTGTTTGAAAATGCATGCTGTAACATCAGAAAAAATGGAACTACTCCAACACACAAGGGTTATTATTCCTCATTACAAAATGTAATGTAATGTGTTGTTGACATCTTGTATAACTCGCACATTTTCATATTTATATCAAAATATAGTCGTGGAAGAATACTAAAGTAATATACCTTTATACCTATAAGAAGTTCCATTTACTTGGCCCTTTTAAGCATTAACAGTCAAAATGCCACCTAGAACCATATAATAATTATGATGAATGTGGCGCACTTATAAATGTTTGCAGAGCCGCACATAAAATAGAAGGTTCAGTTCCAGAGGAATGCATACCTGATATAACACAGTAGCAAGACCTCATTGTCTGTTGACCGATAACTTTTTCTACTTTATTATTTCGCTTTTGGAGGTATTGGGGAAGTTGGAGGCTTCAAATCCTCGTACCTGTTTGTTTGAAGGGAAAATAATGAACATAGGCAAGATTCATTTGAAGGGTTTCTGAAGTACATTATATATTTCTTAATCTAGTTGAACATCAAAAGGAAGATTCAAGATAAGCAACTTATATTGGAAAAGGCGAAAGTGGCCTTGATTGTGGTGCACTGCTTGGAGGCTGAGGAGTGCCATTCGGAGATCCTCCAGTCACAAAGGATGTTGATGATTGTGTGATGGTTGGCGAACTAGGTGATGGTGATGTTGGGGGCTTAAAATCTTCATATGCTAAGAACCCTGCCAAACTACTTCTCGAGCTTTTTTTAGAAGATTGTACATTTACTAAAACTTGAAAAATCAGTACTAATATCGTGCAAACTTGGAAATTAAAAACCAAATTTTTTTAACCTAGTTATTCTTATTGTGATTGTAAGAGGGTCTCCCTCTGAAGTCAACAACGTACGCAGAGTAGGGTGAATGACAATAGTTTGTTACAGGGAGGGGATCATTTTCAACAACACTGGCAGCTTCAACCTTTATTACTTCACTGGCCTCTGCAAGTGCTGAAACTGTAAATGGTGTCTATTTGGGCCCACTGGGTGTTGGGCAAGGAGAGCATGGTGTCTTTAGATCCTCGTAACTGCAATATCTGGTCAACTGGTAAATACAGAAATTCTTGTCTTGGAATCTAAAACAATTCAAGCTGCACTTACGCGGCATAGGGAGACAGGGGCCTTTCTTTTGGCGTTTCTTCGACTCCTGGACTATGTTCAGGAATACTAGTAACGCTTTCGGATATTTTGACACCATATGTATCTGCAACAGTAGGTGTTGATGCAATAACATCTTTACCATCACCAGGTGCCTTTGGGGATGGCGATGTAGGTGGTTTAGGATCATCATAACTATAGTATAATACTGTGATGTTAGTCAACCCAAATACAATACAAATCAATCTAAGCAACTTATCTAACAAAAATGAAATATAGCACCGATAACAAAATGGTGAACTGTTTGACTTCATCATCTAAACATCATCTAAGCACTACATCATCCTCATTATCTAAGTACTACAAATATACATACATACAAACATATATAAAGAGGTCACATACCACTTTCTAAACAAACATCGATCCAAATAATCGTTTTGATTCCCCTGAAGCACAACTCTAAAATCACCCTCAATAATGGGCAAGAAAACAATATACACTGATTTACAATCTTCCAACCCATCATTCTTGGCTTCAACTAACAAAAACTGAGTCTCCAGATCTAAAAAACGAGCAAATCGAACAATATGAAGAGTGAGGGTAATCGAAATCGAAAAATAGAAAAGGGGTTTATAAAATCGAACTAATATTGAAGAGTATTTGATAAAATTAACATAATATTGAAAGGAATCGAAGACTTACATAGGTTAATTAGGGGTTTGTTGAAAGGAAGGGTTAATTAGGTTAACTAGGGTTCTTGAAGAAAAAAGAAACCGGCGATGTTGAAAACTAGGGTTGATGTTGGGGGCAGTATGTTTATGTTTTGGGGGTATTATGTTTTTTGATTTGGGGGTAGTATGTTTTTTTATTTTTATGTTTTTAGTTTAAGGGGGGGGGAAATGTGGGAAGCGGGATCTGAAATTTAGCTAAGGGGGGAATTTTGCCAAGGGGGAAAAGAAAAACGGGGAAGGCGCGGGTTTTTTTTTTAAATGGGGGTTTAGACATCGTTTATTCATGAAAGCGATGTGTAGTTTACTATTAGACATCAGTTTTATAATTTCCGATGTAAGAGACACTTTTAACATCAGTGGCTTTTCTGTCCGATGTCTAATGTGTGATGTCTAATCTAGTTTTTCTAGTAGTGTTGAGAAAGAGTAAAGTCGGATTTTGGGTCTTCAGCGCCAACTCATTTTAGTATTTTAGCAAAACAAAATTTCACGAAATTTTGGATTTCCCTCGATTTTCTTTGTATATATATTTAGTTTTTATTTAAATAATTCGTACTTTAATTTGATAACTAGCGTAAAAGCCCGTGCGAGGCACGAGCCTGTTTATACACTCGAATAATTTATCGCACCAACATCAACATCTATATATATTGAAATGATTTTTATAATTAGAAATGTGGTAAAAGATAATATTTCGAATTTACCTTATATTTGTTTAGTATTTTTTAAATATTTTTTAATTTCATAAAATTTGAATTAATTTTTATAAGATAAAGATCAAATGATTATTTTTAATTACTAAAATATATATTTAGTTTTAAATGATGTAAAATGAATTTTATCAAATTCAACAATTGAATATAATAAAAATAATTAAATAATTATTTTAATCCACACTCAATTATATTTTTATGTATAATCTATGTTCTAAAAGTTGGTGTTTAATAATCCCGATAATCGTTAAACGGTAACTAATCGCTTTGATTATGTTAAAATTGGTTTTGATAAAAGTTGGTGAAGAGGTTATAAAATTCAGTCTAATCCTTCCAATATTGGCCTGATTTGTAAATTTAAGGAAATTTGTAGGTAAAAGTTCCAAAAATAAATGGTTGAAATTTGAATAAAAAATAAAAACAACATTTTTTATACGTATTTCTTATTTTAGACGGTCAAAATCACGAATTCTCTTAATTTTATCTCACAACTTTATCACTAATCCAAAATTTAAATCTATAAATTTTATTTTTTTCAATCATAATATGTTTTTAAATAAATTTAAATTATGTGATAATATACATATAATTAAAATTATTATACAATATATATATATATATATAATATTAAATTGATCCCCACTAATCATTCTAATAATCTTTAATTATCCAATTTAATCCATAAGTAATACATTCATGGATTACTCCAATTACGACCCAACCTGAACAAATCGATGCACGCGTCTCGTTCCTAGAAATAGTACTATTACAACGTTTCTAAAAAGATGCGGCACAAACATGCCTTTTTATTTTGTGATTATTTTTTCCCAACACTAGAATGAGTACCTATTAACATCCGTACGGTTGGATCGTCGAAGAAATCATTTAAAAAAATTATTTAGTGAATCTGACAAGCGTCCCGTTCCCTGAAGTAGTACTATTACAACGTTTCTGAAAAGATACGGCACAAGCGAACTTTTTAATTTTGTGATTATTTTTTCCTAACACTAAAATAAGTACCTATTAACATCCGTATGGTTGGATCGTCGAATAAATCAATTAAAAAATCATTCAATGAATCTGACACGCATCCCGTTCTTGGAAACAATATTGTTACAACGTTTCTAAAACGATGCGGTACAACCGGGCCTTTTTATTTTGTGATTATTTTTTCTCAACACTAGAATGAGTACTTATTAACATCCGTACGGTTGGATCGTCGAAGAAATCAATTAAAAAAATTATTCAGTGAATCTGACATGCGTCACATTCTTGGAAGTAGTACTATTACAACGTTTCTGAAAAGATTCGGCACAACCGGGATTTTATATTTTGTGATTATTTTTTCCCAACACTAGAATGAGTACCTATTAACATCCGTATGGTTGGATCATCGAAGAAATCATTTCAAAAAATTATTTAGTGAATCTGACATGCGTCCCGTTCCCGGAAGTAGTACTATTACAACGTTTCTGAAAAGATGCGGCACAATCGAGCTTTTTTATTTTGTAATTATTTTTTCCCAACACTAGAATGAGTACCTATTAACATCCGTACGATTGGATCGTCGAAGAAATCATTTTAAAAAATTATTCATTGAATCTGACATGCGTCATGTTCCTAGAAATAGTACTATTACAACGTTTCTAAAAAGATGCGGCACAACCAGGCCTTTTTATTTTGTGATTATTTTTCCCAACACTAGAATGAGTACTTATTAACATCCGTACGGTTGGATCGTCGAAGAAATCATTTAAAAAAATTATTTAGTGAATCTGACAAGCGTCCAGTTCCCTAAAGTAGTACTATTACAACGTTTCTGAAAAGATGCGGCACAAGCGGACTTTTTAATTTTGTGATTATTTTTTCCTAACACTAAAATGAGTACCTATTAACATCCGTACATTTGGATCATTAGAAATTTTTTAAAAATATATTAAAACACCAAAATTCATGTGCTAACTTACGACGAAATTCGTCGTAAGTTATTGGATGCCAAAATTTTGGGAAAAGTTGAATTTACCGCCATATATTTTGGTAAAAAGTTGAATTTACCGCCCCGATAACTTACAACGGATTATGTCATAAGTTTTTTTTACGACGGAAATTTCGTCTTATATTCAATACAAAACGACGTCGTTTTCTCCTATGAAAATTTAATTTATTTTATAATGAAATCTAATTTCTGTAAAATAATAAAATAATTAACTTCCGACGGATTTGCGAATTCGTCGTAAGATAATACGACGTCGTTTTATTTGGCACGCTGATTTCCCTCTCTTTTATTTGGTTGGTGCCAAATTTTATTAATAAAATAATAAACTTGCGACGAAATTGTTTTCCGTCGTAAATAATTACGACGGAATTTTCTTTTCTGTCGTAAGTACGGCGCGCTCAACATTCCGTCGTAAGTTTTTCGTCGTAAATGCTCCTTTTTGTTGTAGTGAGTATATATTTAGGGGATGTATTCAATTGAGATTTTGAACGATTTTTATGAATTTCTGTAATCTTGGTTTATTCATTCTAGATGTTAAAAAATGCTTTAAAATTTTGTAGTATTCAATAAAGATTTCAAAAAATCTTTTAAAATCTGAGTGTATTCAATTTAGATTTTAAAAAGTCCTTTAAAATCTAGTGATATTCAATATGGATTTTAAAGAATACAAGTATTTGCTAGTGTATTTTGCATGTTTTGAAATCTTGTTAAAATCAATGAGATTTTGAAAGATTTGTCGGAAATTCCACTTTAAATCAGCAAGGCTCTACGAGATTTTACACAAACTCTGCCAAAATCTACGTAAAATTAAAATCAACAACAATCTGTTAAAATATACAAAATTTTATCAATCCATTAAAATCTAAATTGAATACACCCTAATTTGATTATTTCAAGGTGAATAGATATTCATTTATATAAATGAATTAGCAGTAGTACTCTATCACATAGAGAACATATATTTAAGAATTCCCAGCAAATATCAAGCTAATGGCCTCATCTACTACAATGGTGATAAACTTGCTCTTGTTACTCATCACTCTTCTCTTTACGTTTTCTTTAGCTCAAAAAGGACATACAGTTTCACCACAAAATGACCCTGGTAAATAATTCTCTAATTTGTAAAGGACTATACATTGATCAGCCTAACAACTGCATGTTTACATTATTTATCTTGTTTCTCCGGTAACTGTAAGTAACTAGTTTGGAGTCTATAGAATCTCTCTATTTTCATCTGTTTGTTGTTGATACGCATTTGGTATGAATTTACTTCAGGGAGCTCTATTGATGGAAGCCATTCTCCAGGCGCACCACATGGTTAAGAGGTGGCTTAAAAAGGATCTGAGACAGCACTGAATGTACTGAACTTTTAATTTTATATTTTAGTAATTTGGCATGTATTATGTCAATTTTCGTGTAATGATCGATACTGTTTTATTGTATCTTCTCAGGTCAAGACAAATACTAATCGAAGAATTGTAAGAAGTATGTATTTCATGTATTTTGAGCTACGTTAGGGGCAGGCGACCGGGTTGGTCTAGGCCAAGAGGCAGTGCGTTGGGGGAAGTTATTCTAAACGAAGTCCGCAAAGTAGTAATTTGAGTTTCAAGAAGCACAGGCACAAAAAATTCTTGTGTTCTTTCGAAAATAGTCATATTTTATTTTTTTCTAAACTAGTAAACATTTAGAGTGGTTTCTGAAGTATATATGAAAATATTTTATCTAATAGGTTTACTTAAATAAAATATAGATTTAAGAAGATATTTGAGGAGCTCCAATGGTAGTTTGAACAAGCAAGTTTTTGTGCCTCTTTTAATGGAAATATATCCACTATATATGGACAGATTCTACCACAATTTCCGCTCCCAAATTATAACTGTCCCTTTTTTCTTTTAACTTCATAATTATTTAGATTTGTAACTGATCCATATCAATTTACATAACTCATGCAATTAATGTATTAATTAAATTACATAAAAACATTATTCATATATTCTATTACTATAAACAGACTTTACAAATAAAGCCAAATACAACATCTCCCATCTCCCATTTGGCGTATTTGTCAAATACTTTTCATAACTCCCACTTTTCGCGAAGTGTAAAATTGTTAAATATAAGTCTAACCAATATCATGACTCCCACTCTTCATTCTTCATTCCGAGTATCAATATAAGTCGAACAATACTATCACATTCCGAGTATCAATATAAGTCGAACAATACTATCACTCCCGAGAATAAATATCACATTGTCTTTTTCACCTTTAATAACACATTCATGTTTTTATTTCCCAACTGATACTCCACAAAAATTTAAATGGGTGTCCCAAAGTTGAGTTCTTATTAACAATATCACCTTGATACTTATATCACAAAAACAATAACTCCATGCACGTCTGTCTGGTTCACCAATTTGTTACAAAACGTACTCTTTAAGTACATGATCATGATCCTCTTTACAGGCACTCACTAGGCTCAAGCAAAGTTGCTTCACAATATACTTAGAAAAATTAACTGAAAACGTCAAGTCAAGTCAATCGATTACATAACACAAAACACATCGAACTTTTGACTACTTACGCATACTTTCAGTGGAACCTTTTCTGCATCAATCGCTTCCCAATTACCAATGGGGTTAGCACTGGACTGCAATTCTGCATCCTAAAACACTTAATCATTTAACTCAAATACCTTTTCTGGTACAAATCCAATATTCAAAATTATTTTCCCTTCAATCTGAATTCCTTGAAACTTCTCAATTACACCCTTATATATATATATATATATATATATATATATATATATATATATATATATATATATATATATATCTTCAACTTTCTTACTAAGTTCCAACTTAGTTTTGAACTTATGTTGAACATTTCTATATTATTTCTCGTTAACAACTTATCATCAAGATATACAATAATAACATAAATGAGCTTTCACTTTACAAAGTGTAGACTCAATTGTCTAACTCTTTCTCGATATAATAAAAAAATCGTAAAAAACTTTTTCCACCGGACATACCTCAAATTAATAAACAAACTTTACCACCACGGAATAAATCTCATTACAATAAACTTTAGGTTTTCTTGAAAACCCTTTTGTAAGTATGTGGGTCTAAAATTTATCATAGCCCCGTCACTTATATTTTCATTCCAAAATTCATACAATCTATAGATCTATCTACAAGTTGATCACGTAACTCCCACTTTCGATTATATATTATGGACTTATTTGTCCCTCTTGGACTTTCATCCATTAGTCAATTTCTTGCCATCTCATTGCTTCCACTAATATCCATTTCTACGAACAAAATATTTCAATATCATTAACATAAAAGTTAATCATTCACTTTGGTGAAATTTTCAATATCATTTATTCAACCATACACAATGGTTTACTCCAATATTCAGATCTGATTCATTAAACTCGATCAAATATAATTCAACATATACATTAATAATTTCGAAACTTGATTCAAAAATTATCTCGTCTATTCCTCTAATTTTATAAAAAGTTTACGAGATTAATGTGACATATATCGACCTCTATCCTTTCTAGATAGTTATAACTTCTCATATAAATTTTCAACTCCTCTATCTAGAATTCAACAAACTCAAAATTAGCCCTTTTCCTTTTGCTTTCACTGTACATAATTAATCATCCGTCTATATTTGTATTCTCATGACTGACATTTCATTTGACGACAACGACGAAATCTTATATATTATTATATCAGTACCAACAGATAATAAAAAAATTGTCACCACAAAATTAATATACAAGACCTCAAAGAAGTGACATAAAAGATCACATATATGAACTAATCTTATCGCACAATCCAACAACAAATGACAAAATCATAATGGACAAGAAACATAAGTGTATTGATAGGAATATCAAAAAAAAATATAATAATTAAATAAGACTGAGCTACATGCATATATAAAAAAACTCAAATAAAACAACATGCATATATAAAAAAACTAGACTAGGCATGCATATATATAAAAATACGGAACTAAATTGCTAGAGAATTTAATTAACACATAGCATATTTATCGATGTTCATAAAAAAAATAAAAAACAATTCCATGGGGATGCGGTTTACTAGATTAAACAAATTAAAACAAATTAAAAGCAAATAATATGTAGCTTACTAGCCTCTACGCCCTATACACAATTACCCAAAAATCATTTAAATAATAAAAAAAATGCATATTTCATATTATATGACTATAATGTACAATTGAGACATGAAAAATACACAACAAGATTAGATAAAAACAAACCCAACACAAAAGTGGAAAAAACTGACTCACCGGAAGTTAGGAACACTAGAATAGTGAAATACAGGGGTTAAGGGGTTAAGAAGCCATGAGACAATGAATACTATAATCAAACTATATAGATAATATTTTATGCCAACAAATAAACTATAAGAGAGGAAGAGATAATAGATAAGAAACCACTTATGATAGATCTCTATGTCACTGAGTCAACGAGGTATGGCATAACATGATCCACCGGTCCCTGTATTGAACACAACATAAAACAAAGTTGTTAATTTAACAAACGGATCACTAAAACAAGACAAACTAAAAACAAGAAATATAGTAATAAGGTTTCAAGCCCGGATAGTAATGAAATCGCCAAGAACAGTGTTGAATGGATCGATTGGATCGATTGATTGAGGTTAGCTCTGATACCAATGAAGTATATATGAAAATATTTTATCTAATAGGTTTACTTAAATAAAATATAGATTTAAGAAGATATTTGAGGAGCTCCAATGGTAGTTTGAACAAGCAAGTTTTGGTGCCTCTTTCAATGGAAATATATCCACTATATATGGACAGATTCTACCACAATTTCCGCTCCCAAATTATAACTGTCCCTTTTTCTTTTAACTTCATAATTATTTAGATTTGTAACTGATCCATATCAATTTACACAACTCATGCAATTAATGTATTAATTAAATTACATAAAAACATTATTCATATATATTCTATTACTATAAACAGACTTTACAAATAAAGCCAAATAAAACAGTTTCTCTATTTAACTAAGCGAGCCCTCAATATTTCTACGAGAAGTTACTATAATTGTAAAATCAAGATTCAAGAAATGTTACCTCATCTTGAAATTGAATCGTGTTAATTCTTGTTATATTTACTCTTCTCTTCACATTTTTTTAGCACAGCTGAAAGGACCCAGAAAATGGCCGGTACCGGAGGTTAGTAATCCTCTATCGTAAAGAAGCAACACATTGTGCAGCCCGACATGTTAAGAAAATTTATTTACTTCGAAGTAAGATACTCCTCCGTCCTGTTGATTTCTATACATTGGGGATGGATGACATAATATATATTTGTATATAGTTTAGATGATTTTTATTCCCATACAGTGTTCTAAAAGTCGGCGATTAATCGCTAGATGGAGGGCCACCGAACTGATTAAGGGAAAATCGGTCAATTAATCATTTTTTCATAAAAACGGTCAAAAATCGGCTGAATTGGTCAAAAATCGGATTAATCGGTCAAAAATCGGGATAATTATTAAAAAATAGTAAAAAAAAAAAATTAAAAGGTAGAAACTTGATTAAACAATAGGAAAAAAACATCATTTTTGTACATATAATTATAATTTTAGATGCCTAAATCATAAATTCTTTTAAGTTTTCCTCTTAAATTGATCTCTAATTGAAAAGTTAAACCTTCAAAATTTTATTTATTACAATTATATAACATTTTTAAAATATTTGCATAAATATATGATAATAACATATGTTTAGTTGAAATAACGAAACAATTTTATAATTGTATATAAAAAATATTATTAAATTTATTCCGATTAATGATCCGATTAATCATTCTGATTAATCCCCGATTACCCGATTAATCCCTAGACAGTGCCTTCACCGATAAACTCCGATTCCCGCTTTTTACAACACTGTTCCCATATTAATTATATTTTGCATTTAATTGGATCTTTATTAATTAGATTTTAAAATTCTATTGTATGAAGCAAGGAATTCTAAATTGGAAAGGATTGGAGCTAAATAAGAAGAAAATTCGGATTTATTGGGCTACTCGCGCAAGACACATTGTTTGGGTCGTATCTTGAGTTCTGCATATCAGATTTCGATGATTTAACAGCCCACGCGAAGATAACGAGATTTTATTTCATACTAGAGTGGGCCAGATGTTATATGCCAGTTGGAGCAGTCCAGAAACAGCAGAGAAAAGTCAACTACGAATTATGACCAGCAAAACCTTTTCAATTTTAAAAAGCCATGTATTCTTTGGAAAAATAAAAATAATACTTTTTATTATCAGGTTATTATCATTAGAAATAATAGATACACGTATATCGATAGCCACCAGAGAAGAAGCCAAAAGGAGGAGAAGGAGGACTTTATGCTTGGAGATTTAACATCAACAACATAGGGATAATTCTTCTACATTTATACTTCGTATTGTATTATATTCTTCTCATGTATTTTATCACTTTCATCGTGAATATGGTTGGCTAGATATTATTGTTGGATGACTGTTTTGAATCCCTAAATCTTAAGACAATTTTGCAAGTTTGATATTCTGAGATGTGTTCTTGATTGTGCTTATATATACGTCAATGCTTGTAGAGATACATGAATTAACTATGGTATGTGGTCATCCAAATATATTTTGTGATTGTTATATCTATAAAGTCAATTAATCTTTCTATGTGGTCATGGGATTAATTGTATTAGTGTGTAATTCGTTTTAACCTTTCTATGTGATCCATGGGGTTAAACGGATATCATAACTTGTTTCTATATGTGGTCATGGCAAGTTCTCTGTAAGTATATTTCAAACATATCATAAGAGTTTCAGAATTGTGTCATGGGTTTAGGGTGGATCTACATGCTTTCCAACATGTTTCAAGAATTGCTTACAAACAAACTCTTCCTTGTTTACTATTTAATTTATTTATTAGATAAAAACAACAAATCAAATTCATCTTTTGATATCCTTAGCAGAATATAAGAAAAGTGAGCCCTTGATCCTTGGCGTAGAACGATACCCTACTTACTCTATATTACATACGACACAAAAGGATTTAAGTTGAGTCACACACTACACCATAGATTGCATATTGCAACAACACAAATATATTGCCTTAATGCCTATATTTGTTGCATTAGACTTAATTGCAACGAATGTCCAAAATTTCACCGTTGCATCCGCACCTGTTGCAATAGAGCCATTTAGAAATGATTTCAGCTCCATATAGAAACGTTAAAAATCATTGCAATATAGGCATGTAGCAACGTTTTATGGTCTTCAACAACATTTAAAAATCATTGCAGTAGCAAATGGTTGGCAAACAAGTCACTTTAAGGCAACAAATATTAGTCCTATTGTAATGAATTTATTAGACAAATTGCAACAGTTTAAGCCCTTATTGCAATAATTTTATTGCAGTTTTAACATTATTTGCAACATCTTTTTGGCACAATTGCAACAATATTTAAAAATAAAATTGTGTGATTTCATTTGAATATTAAACTAGCCAGGCATAAAAGCCACAAATCCAAGAAATACTAAACATCAATGTCATTTCATACAGAACACTAATTACCAACAGTTTGAAAGCAGCACCATGACTACTACTACGTACGACATCATCGTAGAAACCATCCGAAAAGTAAATCTAAGAAAAACGACAAAGTGTTGTATGCGCATACACTTAATTACTTAGCAAAACATGCTAAGTCGCATACACCTACTTGTACAAAAGGAGTTAGCCAACTATTACATATAATTTAAACATAAGGTTATCATGTGGCAGCTTCATCTCCATCTGCAGTAGCCTCATCGTCTGAATACCTTCTAGGTGACCCATTTGTTGAATATACTTTTGGAGTAGCAGTTAGAGTAAGTTGGAGTAAGCGGGGATGTAATATATGCCACCAACACTCCCCAAAGCAGCGCAAAGGATTCCAATTATAGTACCGACTATGATTCTCCAGTCAAGTTTCATTTCAAGTAAAGCCAAATACCAGGTGTTAGAGTTGCAAATTTCTGAAAATTGATCGACAAAAAACAAACATGTCAGCTAACCTTTATAATAAAGTGTGCATCTACAAATAAAACAAGCAACTAAAAGTTGTATATATATGGTTAGAACCAGTCAGAAGACTTCAAAAAAATTATGAAGGAGGTTGACAAACTTAAAGATTAGCTCTAGAAAAACTTACAGACCAAAAATATGTTACTGATGGAATCTTCATAAGGCTTTTTTTGGCAACTACATTGACAACTATAACTACTTTTGGCAAACCTTTCTCCAAGGATAACCTAACATTTTTGAAATTATTACAACCCAACAATTAGCATCACTGCCTCATTTTTTCCCCTCCCAACACTCCCTAAAATGAATTATCCCTCATCCTATCTTCTGAACTCTAAAGCTTCCACAAACGTTAACAAAATAAAATAAAAGAGACAACAATGAAGCTCTTGCAAATCTTTATTACCTTATTTTATTTTGTTCTTTCATCGTCAATCCAAACAAATGGCCTAATTTTTACATCGGCTCAGGACCATTCATACATTTCAGCAACAGCAGAGTACTCATCGTCCTCATCTCATTTTGCAGACTGTAATCCAGACCCATCTGATAAGTACTCACCATGGCTGGATATAGCATTCCCAGAACTTCAGAAACTTTGGACAAAGTATGTGAACCCATCTGATAAGTTTATCAAAAGTTGTCATATTAGGACATAATATAAACGCTTTAGAAAGGGCTATGTTGGATAGCTTAACGTACATGGACAAAAGACAAAATGAGAGTTTTTCGAGAAATCAAGGTTCTCATGCTTCATGAAGGCAGAGACAGCTCCATGCATCAAATTTATTGGACTCTACTTGCATAGAGTTGTTAAAAAGAACTTCTTCATTGTTTATTCATTATATTAATGTTCAAAAGAAATTACAACCAGACAGGCAGATTATAATTCAATCATTTAAACTTCCGTCCAGCAAATAACAACCATGTTGTTAACGTATATTAATAGCAATAAGAAAACAATCTCACCAATTAACAGTCCACAAATCAAACTATAACAACGCACCATCATCGATATCCAAAACTACACCTTCTCTTTTCTAAATCCACAATTTCACATTAATAAAAAACACATCATTCTAATCAGAAACTTACAATGCAATACTAATTACAAACACCCAATTCAATAATTCTTCAAAAAGCACAGAACTTTACATATAAATCACATAATCAAACTCAATACAAAGAACAGAAAAAAATACAAAAATGTACCTTATTAGAAGTAATCGGAACAATCTTAAGAGTCTGTGTATCCTTATCGAGAACCCCAAGAGCATAAGTGCAGAGCTGAGGAACAGCAGCTTCACCTGAATAATTAGTCCCAACAAAATTAACCTCAGACCCCCTTGGCTTCACAACCACTTGAAACCTACTACTCCTCTTCACATTCTGGCTGACATGATTGAGCCCCATGGTTGGAGGTTTAAATTAAATAACTTTTACTCATAAAATATAATTTTTTGGGGGGTGGCAGTACTGAATACAATTCACAGCCTTGCTGACTATGTACACGTGACACGTCACAGCGCTTTGCAGACTAATGCACAATAAAATCAAGACTATGTTACATTAAATGCAAGAGATAACCAAATAATCTTTAAGCAAACTGTTTGCACCCATTATAAGCTGTGCGCCAAGAGCCTCTAATGCTTTGTTGTGCCGGGAATTAGGTGCCTGCAAAGTTCAATAAATGCAGCATGAAAATGAGATTGTTGTATTGATGAAGTATTCACAAGATAGAAACTAGTATAGATAACGGCATGAATCTGAAGTATGTCATATTACATTTCCAAAGCTCCAACAATGAAGCAACCAATATGAACTTTGGTAGAAGTTCCAGCTTCTAGCATTCTGGGGCACCTACAATTACATATCAATAAATTTAAATCATCAGCAACCATATAACTTTAACCTGCTTAAAATGCTTGAGCAAAAGGTAGTATTCCAACCAGCTGATTTAAATAGTAGGCTTCTGGGAGGTAAAAGTCATTAATGTCCAGCGAATAGCCTAAACTTGATTTGGTACATTATGTGCTCTAAATCTCTTCGAGCAGCTGAAGTCAAAGTTTTACTTTCACATCACTAGTTGGGGCTCAATCATGTCAGCATGGTATATAAATCAATAATATGTCTGTTAAGAATTGTTAGCGGCATGAGAGAATTGTCAGTCTGGTGTATAAATCGATAATATATCTGCTCAGTTTTCTCCTGCATTGGCTGCCGAGCTTGTTTCTTTTTAGATCTTCAATACTTCTCACCATGACCCAATTACAAACACAAACATACAAACATATACTAATTCAAATATAAACATATACAAGCATACAAACATACACACAACCCAAGCATACAAAACATACAAACATATACTAAGACAAAAAAAAACATAACACAAACTACAAGAAAAATACAAGCACAAAATTACAAACCCAGACAGAACAACAAAAATTAATTCAAATTAGCAGCATAATAAACTAAAATCAAAATTATAATTTAAAACCCCTAATTAACAAAATTAAATCAAAATCCCTAATTTTAAAAGCAGATTTAGGGAGAATTCATCTAAAAGCAGATTTTAGAATCGATTTAGGGAAAGAAAATACTTTTTGGAGCTTCAATGTTCGAGCTTGAATCTTCGAGCTCTCCCTCCCTCGCATTGAGTTTTCTCTCCCTCGCGTTGTCTCTCTCTTCTCTGTTGTATTGTGTATTGTGTCTGTGTTGTGTTTGTTTTGAGTCAAAGGTTTTAGTCAAGCCCGGGCAAACAAAAATTGGAAGACCACTTAAATTTTTACAAGCCCGCCAAACTTACCCTCAAAATTTTGAAATTAATGGCAACGTTTATTTATATTCGTTGCAATATAATTCAAATGTCGCATGAATTAAATTCAATTGTAACAGTTTTAAAAAACATTGCAATATTTCTAAATTTATCAAAATTTGTCACTAAATAGCAAGGATATTTAAGGAATTTTTTCAGTGGCCGTTGTAATAGCCAATCTATGGTGTAGTGACACCAATGGACACGGATTCCAAGAAAATATATAAAAAATGAGTAAAGTTAGATGAAAAATGGATAAAGTGGTGGGACCTATCAATATTTAATAATAGATTTGAGATAGTGGAGGAAAGTAGTGGGTGTATAGTGTTTTATTTAGTATTATTATAGAATAGAGATAGTGGAGAAAAGTAGTGAATGTAATAGTGTTTTATATTATTAAAAGTTACTATTTTTGGAATGTATAGAAATGAGATGGACATCCCAAAATAGAAACTGTATAGAAATGGATGGGACAGGGGGAGTATTAGTTACATGCATGTCTCGTATTCAAAAACATGTTACCTATTTCTTTTATTAATCGATATTAATTCAAGTATCATGTCGAGAAAATAAGAATAAATTGTCTTTTATGTAAATGGTCAAATAAACTTTATTTACAAGAAGTTTTGGAATATGTTAGAAAGTTGATTAGTGTGGACTCAATTTAAAAATGAATAATTATCGGTGATCCAGGCTAGCTTTACTGTGACTATAAAATTACCACAAAGTGACAGACATTCCAGCTATGGTCTAGCTGGCATAACAAACTTTCTGTAACAAACTTTATATTATCCTCTTGTATAAGTAGTAGACTATGACATCACAAGTTAGTTAGTTAGATTATATACATTACTTACTTTCTCTACACTATCTCTTTCATCTCTCTGCACTACACACAAGTCATGTAAACATTGAAGAATGTATATATTTTAGTAATGAAATCTGAGTTAGGTTCTATGTGTAATCATCATTGTGAGTTTAAATCAAGTTGATATTCATCAACTAACATGGTATCAGAGCGAAATTTTGCAAGTTCTTCGTCAATTTCACGTTAAATCGTCTTCAAAATGTTGTTTTCATGTTGAATCATCATCAAAGTTGCAGAGATCGGTTACGAAATGTCAATTCATGTGTTTTCTGCTACCGTTTACTCATTGACTTGTTAAACATCAGTTTTTTTCTATTAAGGGCTGATTTGATGAATCTTAGTGATCGCTTTGGTTAATTGATAGTATAAATTTGATCGAAATTGATTGATTAAAGATGTCTACACGTGTTGTGCAAGATCCTTCTAGTGTGTATTTTGTACATCCGTCCGATTTGAGCACAAATCAGTTAGTTTCTGTTAAATTCAATGGAGAAGGCTTTAGCAATTGGAAGAGAAACATGATGCTTACTTTATCAGCCAAGAATAAGATAGGCTTTGTTAACGGAACTATTGAGATTCCTGATTTAGCTTCACCTGATTATAAATCTTGGGAGAGATGTAACGATTTAGTCATTTCCTGGTTATTGTTCAATTTGGATGAAGGCATTGCCAGGATCGTTTTGTTTCTCAAAACAGCCTAGTCTATTTGGCTAGATCTTGAAAATAGGTTTGGTTATACATCGGTTACTCAAGTGTTTTCTTTGGAGCAAAAGTTATCAGATATGAAGCAAGGACAACATTCAGTTTCTGAATTCTATACTCAAATTAAGACTGTTTGGGATTCAATGGATGATGTTAACCCATTGCCACATTGCACATGTGATAAATGTACATGTGTTCTTACTGGAAGAATGAAACAAATGCAATAGAATTATAGAGTTCTACAATTTTTAATGAAACTGAAAGATCAATTTTCTATGATCAGGGCAAATATCTTAATGATGGTACCATTGCCTGATCTAACACAAGTTTATCGTCTGGTTGCTCAAGAAGAAAGTCACAAAGAATTTTATCAATCAGTTAATTAGAATGAGACCTTAGCTTTTCTTGTAGACAAAGGAAAATTTGTTGATAACTTCTCTTCTCAAGCTTCAAAGATTTTTGGACAGTTTCAGAAACAACACTATAACAGCTCAACTAAAAGGTTTAACAAACCTTCCAACTCCTATTACTGTACACATTGCAAAATTGCAGGTCATAACAATGATAGATGTTTTAAGCTACATGGCTATCCACCTGGATTTAAGACCAAAGACAGAAGGTTTGCAACTGTGGCTACTCAAAATGAAGATCAATCAAATACTTCAAAAGATTTTAGTGCTCCTGTCACAATGCAACAGTACAATGACTTGATTGAGCTCCTCACTAAGCACAAGCTTAATAATTCTGATCAGCATAATACTGAAATTGCATGCCATGCTATGCTTGCAGGTAAAATCTGTTTGATGTCAACTTTTGCAACAGATTGGCTTTTGGATAGTGGTGCTACTGACCACATCACTAATTCTATGTCAAATTTTACAACTTATGAATCTGTGATTGATCCTGATAGTCATATAACAATTCCTGATGGAAGACAGATAAGGGTGACTCACATAGGCCTTGTTCATTTAACTGACAAGAGAACACTTCACAATGTGTTATTTGTCCCAGATTTAAAATATAAGTTGATTTCACTTCATAAACTGTGTACAGATATGAAATATAATCTTTATTTTTCTGATACTAAATGCTATCTTCGGGACCTTTCTCTGAACCAGCCTTCGCTACCTCTTGGTGATCTACATAATGGTCTTTACACAGTCACACCTACTGTTTCTCCTGTCATTTCTGCAACCTCAATTAAAGACTCAACTACTAAGTTTTTCTTCACCAAAGCAGCTTGCCTCAGTGTTTCAGAAGAAGCTAAGCTGTGGCACCTAAGGCTTGGCCATTTATCTTTTCAACAACTAAAGTTTGTTCAACCACAATGCTCAATATCTACCAATTTACTGGATTCAATTTGTCAGATTTGTCCAAAGTCTAAACAGTCCAGAAATTCATTTCCTCTTAGTAGTATTAAAACTACTTCAGTTTTTCAAATGATCCATGTTGATGTATGGGGTCCTTATAAAGTCAAAAACCATAATGGTTGTACTCAATTCATTACTATTTTAGACGATTTCACAAGATATACTTGGGTTCACTTGATCAAGTTTAAAGCAGATATTGTTTCAGTTCTAACCCAGTTTGTTAAGTTTGTTGAAACTCAGTTTTGTTCTAAAGTGCATTGTGTGAGATTTGATAATGCCAAGGAATTAAGTGAGGGGATTTGAAAATTTTCTATAAAAATCAAGGTATTATTCATCAGACTAGTTGCAGCTATACTCCACAGCAAAATGGAGTAGTAGAACGCAAGCTTAGGCACTTATTGGAGACTGCCAGGTCACTCTCTTTTCAATCTAATCTACCTGCCATTTATTGGGGAGAATGTTTCATTTGTGCATGTTATTTGTTTAACAGAATGCCTCGGAAAACTATTGATAATATGTGTTAGGCTCAAGACATGTCTGAATACCACTATTAACAAGCCTACACTATGTGACGATGTCACACTACATGACCTAGTGAATTCTATCACTGGGATATAGTATAGGTCTCTCTATGTACTTGTCTTGTTCTCATGAACATTAGCTTGATCATGTATGCTCAGAATTATAATAAGCTTAGTAAGTTTCTTGCATCTAGAATGTATATAGGCCATTGAATAATTGTCTTGGTAGAAGTTCAGAATTGTTCATGCAGCAGGATAGAGATGAATAAGGCCCTGAAGAAATAAGTTGCAGAAATTTGACTAAGGTAGCAAAGTCAGAATAAAGCTATGTCGTGAAGTCACCAATATCCATGTCGAGAAGTGTTGGATCGCATAGTCCATTTTGTACTATGTCGTGAAGTCCTCAAGACTCATGTCGTGAAGTGTTGAAGTCAGCAAAGTCAAGATGTGCTAGATCGTGAAGTCCTCAAACAGCCTATGTCGCATAGTCCTCAAATAGTCTATGTCGCATAGTCATCAAAAAGGCTAGATCGCGAAGTCCTCAAATGGCCTATGTCGCAAAGTCCTCAAAGGCCATATCGCGTAGTCTTTACAAGTGACATCGCGTAGTCTGGAATGAAGTGGAGTTCACGATATCAACACTTAGCCGTTTACAACAAGACAAATCAAGGTACAGAACCAAGAATCAAAAGAGACAAATATTGAAGCATTTGTTCTGGCAAGGTGGTCCAAAGAACAGATGGCAAATCTACAGCTAAACTTGGAGAGAAAGATAAGAGACAGGTAGCTACAGAAACGGGAAAGACTCCGAAAAGCAGGTGGTCCTTCCTGACACAGTTAACTTCTTATGGCAGGACAAGTTGGACTTTCAGCTAGGGGTAACTGTGTAAATAGGTGTGTGCACTAGTTTGTATAGATGAATATATATATTGTGTACACCCTACTGTTAGCTGTAAGAGAGATACACATAGTTTTATCAAAAACACTCTTTTCTCTGTAAGAAAACAATATACAATATGTTCTTTTTTAGAAGCCAGAAATTCAGTTCTGAAATTCTGGGAAGCTGTAGTATTTAATTTGCTTAATACAAAGTAGATTAAAGTAATTGTGTGTGTTGTTCATTCCGCATTTCTTTACATACAATCTACTGCATGAATTTAGTTTCAAGAAAGCAAAAATCTATTAAACTATCCATTCACCCCCCCCCCCTCTATGTCTAGTTTCTAAGTGGTATTCATTACTAACAAGTGGTATCAGAGCTTGACTATTAACGTACAAACAGGAAAAGATCAACAATGAGTTCACAGAAACTGAGCAGTATAAAGATTCCTCCCTTCAACAAGGAGCACTACAACTTATGGAAGAAGAATATGTTACTTTTCATCAAAGCTTCCAATCCCATGTATTTAGACATTCTAAAACATGGTCCCTTTATTCCAATGATTGAGATTGGTGAAACAACTGTTGGCACTGAGATAATACCATCAAGACATGTTCCAAAAGACCCCTCAAAATACATTGATCCTGAAAAGGAGAAAATAGCACTAGATGGACATCTCCAACTTATCATCTGCGAATCTATGGATTTCAACATGTATGACACTGTTGCTCACTGCATTAGTGAAAAGAAAATGTGGGATCTCATAGAAGTGCTATGTGAAGGAACTCCTGAAGTCAGAAAGAACAAAAAGCAGATTCTGGTTTCACAGTATGAAGCTTTCATGGCTCAGCCAAAGGAGGGAATCACAGAAGTATTTGAGAGATTCAACAAGCTGATAAGTGAGCTCAAACTCTATGACAAACACTATGAGACTGAAGAGCTTAACATGAAGTTCTTGCTAACTCTACCAGATCACTTGGAACCAAGAATCTCTTCTCTCAAAGAAAGAGATCTAACAAAGATTGGTTTTGATGTATTGTATGGTGTCACTACTAGAAAAACTGCAATAGACATCGGCTAAAAACCGATGTCTATTGAAAAAGAGAAGCGATGTCTTTGCATGTGTAGAGAAAGGTAGGGGTATTAGACATCGGTTTTTAGCCGATGTCTATGTTAATCTTTAACATCGGTTTTTAATAAGAAACAGATGTCTATGGTCCTTTTTAATATCGGTTTCTTAATAAGGAACTGATGTCTATGTTTCTCTTTTACAACGGTTTCTTAGTGTTCTGATGTTACTTGTGATATTTAACATCGGTTTTTTGCGAAAGTGATGTAAGTTATGTATTTTTTTAATACATGGATGCCCTATTTGACATGGCCAAAAACCAAAACCAAATGACCAAAATCAAAATGCCAAAACAAAACCAAATATCGAAATCAAAAGGGCAATATATACTAAAACAAAATATAAAATTCAATAGGCCAACTACATTATCCAATTCATATCGAAACTAACTACATAATCCAAACCATCCAAATATCAAAACTACATTCATATAGGCACATTTCCTAGATATGCATGAGCTTTCTCTAAAAGAAAAGATATTTGAACATCATGGGACTAAACTTATTTTCACATCATTATTATTCACTTGGCAGTCCTGACTGAAGCGTTCAAGTATAGCCTTTCCGCTGACAAGTCCTGAGTGAAGAGTCAATGGAAGTCCTTCCTTGACACACTCATCGTATTTCTCCAGATCAGATACGATGGCACTGAAATCTGGGTGTTTGGCAGGATTTGCAGCCCAGCAGTGCTTAATAAGATGTGCAAGCGCAGGTAAACAGCTTGGTGGCATTGGGGGTCGCTCGTTCTACCAAATTTGTAAAAAAAGAAGGTAAGTAAACATCAAGATTGAAGACTTCAGATAGTTTTTGAAAAACTGAGTGAATTCGCAGGCATAAATATACATACACACATGTTCTCTTTAATTTCAAGGAAAAAAAATGCTTTTAAATGAAGCTAACCTTCTCTGAGACAGCGAAAGCAACCTGTACAGGAGTCATCCCCTGGAAAGGAAGCAAAGCTGTTGTGAGCTCCCATAGCACAATCCCGAAACTATATACATCAACTTTTCTTGTATAAGGCTTCTCCTTTATCATCTCTGGCGCCATCCAACGATAAGTTCCCATGTTACCTTTGGATTCTTGGGTCTGTGTTTCCAAACACGAAGTTCCAAAATCTGCAACTTTAACGCGCATCTCATCATTAAGAAGCAAGTTGTTTGACTTGAGGTCTCTATGAATCACTCCCTGTGAATGAAGATACTCCATTCCTCGCGATATGTCAAGGGCTAACCTCAAAATAGTTTCAGTTGAAAGAGAATATGGCTCTTTCTTGTTGAGGTACATTCTTAGAGTTCCTTGGGACATGTATTCTGTGATAATACAGTACACTGGAGGCTTTTTACAAGCTGCAATAAACTGTGAGAAACAAAGAACTAAGTTAACTGGTATAAATGACTCTAAACTGGCCATTTATCACTTTTTAAGAACAAGGAGATCAAAATTTCATGTTGTCATGTTATAAATTTATATTACAGAAACTACATGCAGCACAATACAGAAAAACATTTGCTATCTTCTTCAGGTTCAGAACTGTATCGAGGTGGAACAGGTACTCACAGAAATAAAAACATCAGTTCCAGCTGGAAGATTGTATCCGTTTTTGTCACCATTATAACCTCCTGCAGGATTGAAGTAATCATATTAAATTTAATAATCACATAAACAGGGAAACCCATCAGACATCAATAATCCAAAAAGACCCTGGTCTACAGTCATTTTGAAAACAAAACGTATCGCATAGACAGCATCATGCAAAAACACTCTAATGACGATTCCAAAAGAATTGTAGGCAAAGTACTCCTGGCTTTTGAAGTTCAAACAAGCCAACTACCACAGGCTGGTCCAGAAGTCCAATTTTCAAACATATTTGTAGAGATTTTGGCCTTACAATGGCTTCCAAACTCATCTAATCTATAGTTATAATAATTCAATTTAATAATGTACATGAATCAATCATTTATAGAATTATGAAGCTGATATGAGACAAATGAAAATCACACATTTTTTAAAAACTTTGAACGCTATACTTAATAAATAATAATTGTAGGAAAATACTTAGTAACTATGATTAAGAAATCACCATCAAAGTTGAGACAATGCATAGGGAAGGCTATGAACACAACAACGCCCGACCATGGCTGTAACAAAATGAACAAATGGGTACCATGTCACAAGCCAACCGTGAATAGCCTTCAATCCACTGTTCTGCCACCATTCTTTCCATTACGATTGTCCACTTTTTTGCCTGTACACTTTCCCTCTACAAGAAAGATATAAACAAACAAATGATAAGAATGTAATATAGCTATACCGGATCATCTTTTCCTTCCAAAACCAAATCGAGCCTATCGATTGAAACAACAATTGGCTCTAATTGCACATAACTCATAGCCGGAAGCTTCAATTATCATAGCAACAAACACATGCAGTTGAGCAAATACAATCAAAAAAGCAAATACAATCAAAAAAGCAAATACAATCAAAAAAAGGAAATAAAATCAAAAAGAAAAGAAAAGGGGGTACCAAATCGAGCTAATTACAATGAACAATTAGGGGTAAACTGCAAGAGTGAGGGTATCTTCCAAGCTCCAGATCTAAAACACGAACAAATCGAGCAAATATGAACAATATGAACAAATCGAAATCGAAAAATAGAAAAGGGGTTTATAAAATCGAACTAATATTGAAGAGTGTTTGATAATATTGAAAGGAATCAAGTGATAGTATCGACTTACATAGGGGTTAATTAGGTTAATTAGGTTCTTGAAGAAAAAAGAAACCGGCAGGGGGTTTTCTATTTTGGGGGTTTTCTGTTTATGTTTTTTGATTTGGGGGGGGGGGGGGTAGTATGTTTGGGCGGGCGGGGGATATGTTTTTTTATTTTTATGTTTTTAGTTTAAGGGGGAAAAGAGGGAGAAGGATTTGAAATTTAGCTTAAGGGGGGAATTTTGCCGGGGGAAAAAAAACGGGTTTAATTTTTTTTAAAATGGGGGTTTAGACATCGTTTATTCATGCAAGTGATGTGTAGTTTACAATTAGACATCAGTTTTATAATTTCCGATGTAAGAGACACTTTTAACATCAGTGACTTTTCTGACCGATGTCTAATGTGTGATGTCTAATCTAGTTTTTCTAGTAGTGTGTGTTAGATCAGAATTCAATGATCGTCAGGAGCTAGACTCAACTGATCAGGATTGCTGACGTCATCAGGATTACATGGTCATCAGGATCAAGATACATATCGGGACTGGGATCAGGATTGATCATCAGGACTGGAAGCTGATCAGGATTCCTACTTCGAGTTATATCTGGAGTCTAGTTAAACATGGAAGTTTATTATGTCGGTTCCTGGTTTGTAGTATGTAGCTATCAATTATGGATAGGTTTCAATCTTTGTAATTGATTAGGACTTATCATTGATAGAGAAGCTGTGTAGTATATAAACACAGTTTTGGTTTCGATTTATGTACGTGAACATAATCGAATAAAAGCTCTCAAGAACATAGAATTTCTTGAGAGAGTTTTTGTAAGCTAGCAGCTCTCAAGAACATCAGAATTTCTTGAGAGAGTTTGTAACAGTTTTATATCAGATTTAATAAAGCTGTTATCTTTCTTTCATATTTGTAATATATACATTAAAAAGTCGATTATCTTATATTATTGTATTCAACCCCCCTTCTACAATAGATTATTACTGGGCAACAATTGGTATCAGAGCAAACTGATTTAATTCTGAATCTGATACGATCTAAAGATGTCGACAACCAAGTATGAAATCATGAAGATTCCCATCTTGAAGAAATCAGAATATCCAACATGGAGGGTAAAGATGCTGATGTACCTGGAGGCTATGGATCCTGACTATTTGGACAGGATTCGTGATGGACCATATATTCCTACAAGGATTGTAGAATGAACAGATACAGTACCTGAACATTATGTGGTCAAGGCTAAAAGTGAATGGACTCCAGAAGAAAAAGCTCATGTACTCAGAGAACCAAAGATAAAGAATATCTTGCACAGTAGTCTTGATGCTGTCATGTCAAATAGAGTGATTGCGTGCAAGTCTTCAAAAGAAATCTGGGATACTTTGGAAACTCAGTGCCAGGGATCTGCATCTGTCAAGAAAAACAGAAGGGCTCTTTTGATCCAAGAATATGAACAATTTGATGCAAGACCTGATGAGAGCCTAACTGATCTATATGATAGATTTCTGACATTATTGAACAGCTTATCTTTAGTTGACAAGGAATATGAAACTGAAGATTCAAACACCAAGTTTCTAAGAACTTTACCTGAAGAATGGGACACTCAGACCTCGATCATTAGACATCAGTATGATCTTAACACTGTGTCTCTTGATGAAGTCTATGGGATGCTAAGAACACATGATCTTGAAGTCCAACAGAGAAAGAACAAGAAAAGCAGCAAGGCAAAATCAATTGCTTTGAAAGTAGAGGTTAAATCAAAAGGAAAAGCTATGGAGGTCTCTAGAAGTAAAACAAGAATAGTTGAGTCAGATCCTGATGACTCTTCGTCAGATATTGATGGCAATGCTGATGCCAATACTGATGATGATTCTTCTGACTCAGACATGGAAGAAATGGTTGCTATGATTGTCAGAAACTTCAGAAGGATGAAGTTCAGGAAGAATAGAAGACAAGGCAACTTTCAGAAAAAGGCTTTCAATCCAAACAAAGATAAGTATATCAAAAAGGACAACAAGGGTAGCAAATTTGACAAGTCAAAGGTTAGATGCTACAAGTGCAATGGTATGGGTCACTTTGCTTCTGAGTGCAAGAAGACAAAGGCACTTATCACATCAAGCAATGATTGGATGGACTCTTCCTCAGAATCTGATACTGAGGTGGTCAACTATGCTCTAATGGCCAATGCTGATGTAGCTGCTGCTCCTGATGATAAGGTACTAAATACTATCTTTGATTTTGATACTGATAATTCTTCCGAGTTAAGACGTTTTCTAAATCATTACATGTTAGCTTTA
This sequence comes from Heracleum sosnowskyi, assembly GCA_030848705.1. Taxonomy (NCBI): domain Eukaryota; kingdom Viridiplantae; phylum Streptophyta; class Magnoliopsida; order Apiales; family Apiaceae; genus Heracleum; species Heracleum sosnowskyi. Next base: position 29,776,698 of record CM061235.1, on the reverse strand, counting down.
GAAGTCAAACTGCTGAAAATACTAGGATCTTATCTGAGATGTCTGAACTTAGAAAAAGGAATAATATATTAGAAGCTGAATTTTCTCGTATGCAAGAAGTACAAAAAGAATGTGATAATGTGAATCACATGTATTTAGAGATGAAATCCAAATGTACTGCTCTTGAAAAGGAACTTGAAAATGCTAATGAGAAAATCAGAACCTGGACAGACTCTGGTAGGAAATTTCATGAGATTAATACCTCTAAGAATTGGAAAGAGTGTCTAGGATATAAGTCAGATGAGACAGTCAGTCCAAAGACCTATAGACATGTTATAGATGCAACCAAATCTAAGATTACTCCTGTTAATTTTGTTTTTGGTAAGGATTCCAATTCTACTTTTGAAAAGGGATCTACTTCTTCTCAAGGAATTAAAATCATAAAGTCTAAACCTGTCTTGAATAAAGTCATTAAGAATGTAGGTCTATTGTCTCAGAAACAGCTTAAGGATAAAATCTGTGAGGTGACAGATAAGAAAAAGGAAGCTACTGTTAAGAGAAACAGGAATGGTAAAGTTGGGATCAATAAAGAGAATGGTTACAAATATATCCCAAATGCACCTAGAAAGTGTTGTTTTAACTGTGGTAACTCTAATCATCTTGTTGTTGATTGTAAGAAGAGTAAGAAGAAAATTGCTGATATTTCTAAGTCTGATGTTAGGAATAGATCAGTATTTTATAAACCAGAGAAGTCCTGTTTTCATTGTGGTGGTATATGGCATTCTATTTATACTTGTAAAGATTATCATGATTTGTACTATAACTTTTATGATCCACTGCCTAAGATTGATAGTAGTACAAAGTCTGATAGAGTTAAGAATGTCAAGTTAGAACATGCTTTTGTTAATACTGATACTGACAAAGCAAATCCTGATGGAGTAAATCCTGTCAGGACTGCTAAAGTCAGAAAGTCTTCTGCTGTGAAAGTTAATAAATTGCATGGAAAAGGAACCCAACAAGTATGGGTTCCTAAATGTTCTAACTAGTGTGTTTCTATTCTGATTGCAGGGTAAAAAGAAAAATGTGTTAGTCATGGATAGTGGATGTTCTGTGCACATGACTGGAAACAAAGCCCTGTTATCAGAATATGAGGAAAAAGCTGGCCCAACTGTGTCTTATGGAGATGGCAACATTGGACAAACCTTGGGATATGGCAATATAATCATTGGAAATGTCATCATTGAAAAAGTAGCTCTAGTGAAAGGACTAAAACACAACCTGCTGAGTATTAGTCAAATCACTGACAGAGGTTATCATGTCAACTTCTATTCCACCCATTGTGAAGTAGTCAGCAAAGAAACATGAAAGATAGCTCTGACTGGCTACAGGCATGGTAACATATATGAAGCCAACATTCAATCAAATACTGATGACTCCCCTACCTGTCTGATCAGTAAAGCATCAGTAGATGAAAGTTGGAATTGGCACAAGAAGCTTTCTCATCTCAACTTCAGCAATATCAATGAGTTGGTTAAGAAAGATTTAGTGAGAGGATTACCAAAATTGTTATATACTCCTGATGGACTCTGTGATGCATGTCAGAAAGCAAAACAAAGAAGGACATCATTCCAGAGTAAATCAGAATCTTCTATTGAAGAACCATATCACATGCTACATCTTGATTTATTTGGTCCAGTCAACATCATGTCCATCAGTAAGAAAAGGTACACTCTTGTAATTGTTGATGAATATTCTAGATTCACCTGGGTGTATTTTCTGCACAGAAAAGATGAGACTCCTGAAGTTCTGTTGGATCATATGAGAATGATTGAGACAACCACAAAGTACAATTCTCTGCAAATACAAAGGAATCATTCAACAATTCTCTGCTCCTGGCACACCTCAGCAAAATGGAGTAGTTGAAAGGAAAAATAGAACTCTTATTGAAGCTAGCAGAACTATGTTGGAAGAAGCAAAATTACCTACATATTTCTGGGCAGAAGCAGTCAACACAGCATGCTATACTCAAAATCTCACATTAATAAACAGGCATGGTGTTACTCCTTATCAGTCTCTCAAGGAGAAGAAACCAAGTCTGAAGCATCTGCATGTGTTTGGCTGTAAATGTTTTGTTCTCAGAACTCATCCTGAACAGCTAGGGAAATTTGAAACAAAGGCTGATGAAGGAATTTTCATAGGCTATCTTGCATCAAGAGCCTTCAGAGTTTTTAATTTGAGGACAAGGACTGTCATGGAGTCAATACATGTATCTTTTTATGACAAGAAGATAACTGGAATCAATGAAGACTCTCATGATAGATTGATTTTTGAAAATGAAGCTACCAAGGAACCTGAGGATAGTGAATCAGATCATGTTCCTGCATCAGATCCTAATGGGTCACCAAATCCTGATGACACACCAGATGCTGATGATGCAAATACTGATGATGCAATCAATAGTAATACTTCTAGTAGTGCTAAGGTTGAGGGGGAGCAACAGCATTCTACTACAAGTTCAGAGTCAACTCAATCATCAAGACAGAATTCTTCAGATACTGATTCAAGTAATGATCCTGATAACTTATCAAGAAGTCATAGAAATAATTCAGGGGGAGCTTCAAGACAAGCAAGTTCTTCAAATCAAGATAACACCAATCCAGGGAGAGCATCTACTTCAAGAAACAATTTAACACCAGCGAGGAAATGGACTGCAAGTCATACTTCTGATTTGATCATTGGGGATCCTGATGCAGGTGTTCAAACAAGAAGTGCAACTCAAAATGAATGTCTATACAATAACTTTTTATCCAAGGAGGAGCCAAAGAAAGTTGAAGATGCACTTAAAGATGCTGATTGGGTTACTGCAATGTAAGAGGAACTGAATGAATTTGAAAGAAATGAAGTCTGGAAACTAGTACCAAGACCAAAGAATAGATCAATTGTTGGTACAAAGTGGATTTTCAAGAACAAGACTGATTCTGATGGAGTAATAATCAGAAAAAAGCAAGACTAGTTGCAAAGGGGTATTCTCAACAAGAGGGAATTGATTATGATGAAACTTTTGCTCCTGTTGCAAGACTAGAAGCCATCAGGATATTTCTTGCTTATGCAGCACATAAGAAATTCAAGGTTTTCCAGATGGATGTTAAAAGTGCTTTCTTAAATGGAGAACTGGAGGAAGAAGTCTATGTTGAGCAACCTCCTGGTTTCATTGATCCTAACTATCCAGATCATGTCTACAGATTGGATAAGGCACTTTATGGACTAAAGCAAGCTCCAAGAGCATGGTATGAAACTTTAGCTCTATTCTTACTGGAAAGTGGATTCAAAAGAGGTGCTATTGATAAAACTCTATTTTATTTGAATCATGGTAAGCACTTGTTGTTAGTTTAGATTTATGTTGATGATATCATTTTTGGGTCAACAAACAATAAGCTTTGTGAAAAGTTTTCCAAGCTTATGCAGTCAAGATATCAAATGAGCATGATGGGAGAAATGAGTTACTTTCTTGGTCTTCAAGTTAAACAGACTGATGAAGGGATTTTTATCAATCAGTCTAAATATACAAGGAATTTATTGACAAGGTTTAACATGCAAGATAGTTCTCCTGCTACAACTCACATAGCTACAGCTACCAAACTTGATCCTGATCAAGGTGCTGAGGTAGATGTAACTCACTATAGAGGAATGATTGGCTCTTTATTGTATCTCACTGCAACTAGACCAGATATCATGTTTGTAACCTGTCTGTGTGCAAGATTTCAAGCAAAACCTAGAGAACCCCATCTGATTGTAGTTAAAAGAATTTTCAGATATCTCAAAGGCACTTCTTCACTTGGCCTTTGGTATGCAAGGGAATCATATTTTGGGTTGTGTGGTTATTCAGATGCTGATTTTGCAGGATGCAAAATAGACAGGAAAAGTACTTCAGGAAGCTGTCAGTTTTTGGGTGGAAGACTAGTTTCATGGTTCAGTAAAAAGAAAAAATCCATTTCCACTTCAACTGCAGAAGCTGAGTACATTGCTGCAGGAAGTTGTTGTGCTCAGATAATATGGATGAGAAATCAGTTGTTAGATTATGGCCTGTCATACTCAAAAATCCCTATTTATTATGATAACCAAAGTGCTATTGCAATGACAGGAAATCCAGTTCAACATTCTCTAACTAAACACATCAGTATTCGATATCACTTCATAAGAGAACAAATTCTGAAAGGAACAATTGAACTTCACTTTGTTCCTACTGATCAACAACTAGCTGATATATTCACCAATCCACTACCTGAAGCTACTTTCAATAAATTGGTGAATGAACTTGGAATGATGAACTTTGAGAATTTCTGAGGAAAGCTACAGAGAGGAAATCCTGATAACTGTCAAATCCTGATGGTTATTCAGAAAGGTATGTTTTCTTTGATCAAATCCTGATAGGATGTTATCCTGACAGGAAGTCAACTGGTCAATCCTGATGCTCAGATATTGAAGCTGGTATGAAAACCAGAAGTTCTAAGACAATTTGTCAACAACACTCCTGGTGTGGAACTCAGTTACTTTTGACAAAGGGTATTCTGACACCATCTTGATGAGTTTTGAACATAATGGAATTACTCACTATGTGACTCCTGCAATTGTGGAGGAAGCCCTGCATTTACCTGTTCTTGGTGATGCAATTCCTGCTAATATTTCAGACTTTACTCTTTTTGAGTTTGTTACAAAGTTGGGCTACAATGGTGAAGTAAAGAGATATGGCAATCTCTTTAGGACAAAGCTTAAGAAGGAATGGAATTTCTTCTTTGATACGATCAGCCGCTGTTTCCTGAACAAGACATCAAATTTTGATGCTCTTCCATCAGGATCTCTTAAAATTGGGTACTCTCTTATCCACTCTACAGTGTTTGATTACGGGTCATTTATCTTAAAAGCTTTAAGTGATAGGAAATCAGATAAGTTAGGTTCTGTCTGTTTTCTTAGATTTTTACAGTTGATATTTAATCACTTGTGTCCTAATGTTGTTTTTGAGGATGATGTAATTCTACCTGTCTGTAGAATTACTGCGAATAATATTAAGTCCTTAGTCAACAGTGATAAGGCAAATGGTTTCATAGGAAATGCTTTTATTCCTGATGAGGTTAGATTTTTCTTACATAGGAAAATGCCTACTCGTTATGGTTTAATTTCTAATGCTATGGGGCAAGGCCAATCACACCTTGTTCCTAACCCAAGCATTCATCCTAAACAGTCTAAACAGTCAATTGCCACCTATATTGTCTCTCAAAAGACTTGAGTTGTAAAAGCAAAGAAGTCAGCTAGAACTGATGTGTCAGGAAGGCAATCAGGTTCAAGGGACTTTTCCTCTACACCTATCACTAAAAAGAAGTTTCAAGGGGGTGTACAAGGGGTCCTGGTGAAGAAAGCTGCAAAGGGAGGTGAGGCTGTTTCTGTTAAAAGAAAATTAGTTCTCAGGGATGAGACTGATTCAGAGGATGACTTACCTATATCCTCTGTGATGAATGTGAATAAGGAAGTTGCTGATACTGCTACTGCAGTTGTGGTTCAATTGTCTACACCACAGAAGAAAAGGAAGTTATCAAAAAGCAGGTATCATATTCCTTTAGAAAAGAAGCAGGATACTGATGTACAGGACACTTCTATTCTGAATGAGCAATCAGTTTCAACTGCTCAAGCAAATCCTAATGTTAGTATTCCTGATGCTGCACCAAGTCAAGTGGTTAATATTTCAGACTCTCCAGAACAGGACTCTCCAACAAAAAGACATGTTGATATTTCATGGGAGAAGTATGGTGATGCTGCTTCCAATCTTGGGATAAAACATCCAATGGAAAAGCTAAGGAAGGCAGAAGAGTTAGTCTATCAGAGACAGAAGAAACTGAAAGGATCAAGCCCACAAGAACCTGAACCTGAAAGTGGTTCAGCAGCTCTTTCTGATGATCCAGCCACACAAGAACCACTCAATCAAAGTTTGAGTGAAGGCTTAGCTCGTGGAATGGTCCCACAAGAACCATTTTCTCAAAGGGAGAATGCAGACATCGACATTCCAGCTACACAAGAACCATCTTCTCAAAGTGAAGATGCAGGCCAAGCTACAGTTTCTGAGAAATTTCCTGACAATGCTCAAGGGATTTCTGGTGCAGATGAAGTTCAAAGATTGGTCGAGGACATTGTCAATGAGGGAAGCACACAAGAACCTTTGACTCAAAGTGTTGAAGAAGCTTCTGAACCTCAAGCTCCACAAGAACCATTGGTAGCAAATACTGATGCAAGCATATCAAATCCTGACGGTGTTCATCCTGACGCTAGTGGTGCTCCTGATGTTGAACCTATCCTGATACAGCCACTTCGTTCAAGACCAATGGATCATCCTATCACAGATTCACATGATAAAATGAAAGGTATAGCTATTCCTGATCCTGATGATACTCATAGTACTGATGATGATGACTCTGATGATAGTGATGATGATGAGAATCGAAAAGAGAAGGAACAGCTTGCTACAGCACTCAAAATTAGTCTTGGAACTAATTTTGGTTAATCAAGTACATATATGGCTAGCAAAGCTTCCACTGGGAAAGATCAGAGACAAGATTTTTCTATTCTGTCCTTTAATCCTGCTGAGGCACTTAGACAGAATGAATGGAACAATTCATGGCACATATCTACTGAATCTGTAAGTTATTCTTCTGCTTTGGAACATGCCTATGATGCAGTGAAATCTATAGAGAATCAAGACTTGAAGAATCATCTGAAGGCTACAACTCTGTTATCCAAAAGCCTAAAAAGTGAGATTGATTCTATCAAGAATTCAACTGAGTTGGTGAGGAATGATATTTCTCAAAATTTTACAAAGGTGCCTACTGCTTTTCAGCTAAGGGTAGTAGAATCCCAAGTGAAATCTGTTATTTCTGAACAAACCTCTATCAACAGAAGGATTGATTCTCTGGATACCAAGGTAACTGACATTCAAGCCTCTCTTTCCTTAATTTTGAATTTATTGTCAAATCCTGATGTCAAAAAAGGGGAGAAGGTTAATCAGACAAAATGCACACCTGATCTAGTATTAAGGAATAATGATGATGATACTGGAGATGATGGTTGTGACAAAGTGATACAAGGAGAAACCTCTGATGCTGCTGTTATGAAGTCTACAATTCAAACTTCACAAAGTCAAACAACGCAATCAACTCATGTTTCTGATTCTGGAGTTAAGACAGTAAGAACGTTGGTGCAATCTCAGATCCTGACGGAAGAACAAATCCTGACACCTGGTCATGGACATATTCTTGCTACAATTCCTGAAGGTGATGAAGATATTTTTATTGATAATCCTGAAGATGCATCAAATTTATTCCAGAAGTTTTCTATAAAAGATGGCAGAATTGTTACTCTATATCACACTGATAAAAGAGTTCAACAATTATTTGCAAGAAAAGCACTCTCTACAGCAAGTGAAGAATATCCTGATCTCTCACATGAAGAATTCTTAAGACAACAGAGAGAAATGATGGAAAGCTTTAATAACCCCGCTCCTGCTAGAGGTAGAGGAGACAGAGGTAGGAGAGGAGCTAGAAGAAGTAGAAGAGGTTCTTCAACTCAAACAATACCTAGACAGACAAGGTCTCGAGGGTTAAGAATTGAAGAAATTCCTGAACCTATTCAAACTCTAGTAGTTCCTGACAGATCTACTTTTGGTGGTGATGGAAATATTGAAGAAGAACCTGAATTGAGAAGAAAATCAAGAAAATCAACTCTCTGCAATACAAATCAAATTGAAGAATCTAATCCTGATGTTGTTCCTGATAATATTCAAGATCCTGATGATTCTGAAATTCTGCAAGAGATTGACTTGATAATTTTATCTACTGTGGTTGATTCTCACAACAAGGAAGTAGATGAAGAAGAAGAAGCCAGAAGAAGTGAAATTACAAGATCAACAAATAGATATTTCAATCTCTATGTACAAAAGCTTAAACTCTCAAACAGAAGAGTGTGGAGGAACCCAAGCAGACAAGAATCTTCACTGGAAAGAAGCTATGCCTTTGAAAAGGAAAAGGATAAGAAGTGGAAACATATTAGTACACTAAGTTGTGATACACTTATCAATTTTCAGTCTGGAGGAATTATTACAAGCGCTTCAAGTGTTGTTGATTTATCTGGGATGGTTAGATCAAAAGCACTCTGGTTAAAGATGTTTTCAAATCTGAAGCAATTGACAAGTAATTCAAGAGGAGGTATTGGACACAGGGATGCTGAATATATAAATATGTCATATGTTGATCCTTACTCCTTAACTGAAATTGGAGGTACTTTAACTTCTGAAAACCTGAACAATTTACTAGCTGTTGATATAGTTATAGATTGTCATGATGGTTTTGACAAGAAAGAAAAGCTTATGTACTTCATGAAAGATGGTAGTGTGAAGATTTTATCTATTCAAGATCTGCTGATGAAAACTACACAGGAACTGAAATATGTTCATTATCTTTTGAGATCGAAGAATCAAATATGCAAAGAATGGAGTGACATGATTTTGTCAACAATAAGAAGAAGACTGGATGGAAACAGTAATTTCAATGGTAATTATACTCCCATGTACTTAAATCAAAGAGGTCAGGATGTGGAAATGCAAAGGGGTACTGCTGTTAAAGAAGTAACTTTTGGCATGACTCAACTTACTCTCAATCCTGATGGGAAGGAAATTGCTTATCTTTTGCTTGAAAAGCATAGTCTTCAGAAAAGCTCCATATTGAATCTCAGAGCAGCTATCTACCAGATTAATGAGGAAGATGAAGAACTCAGAAATCTTAAGGAAAGACTGATTCAAATTCTTGAAGAAAAAGAAGAAAAATTGTTATCCAACTTCTTGAAGATGAATCTGTTCTATCAAAGAATTTAAACAGATAAGTTGTTGCTGCAGATTCTGTACATTTTGTAGATATGTTTTTGACATCATTGAATCTTAGGAATCTATACTTTATTCCACAAAGTATGAGATTGGGGGAGATTGTTAGATCAGAATTCAACGATCGTCAGGAGCTAGACTCAACTGATCAGGATTGCTGACGTCATCAGGATTACATGGTCGTCAGGATCAAGATACATATCAAGACTGGGATCAGGATTGATCATCAGGACTGGAAGCTGATCAGGATTCCTACTTCGAGTTATATTTGGAGTCTAGTTAAACATGGAAGTTTATTCTGTCGGTTCCTGGTTTGTAGTATGTAGCTATCAATTATGGATATGTTTCAATCTTTGTAATTGATTAGGACTTATCATTGATAGAGAAGCTGTGTAGTATATAAACACAGTTTTGGTTTCGATTTATGTACGTGAACATAATCGAATAGAAGCTCTCAAGAACATAGAATTTCTTGAGAGAGTTTTTGTAAGCTAGTAGCTCTCAAGAACATCAGAATTTCTTGAGAGAGTTTGTAACAGTTTTATATCAGATTTAATAAAGTTGTTATCTTTCTTTCATATTTGTGATATATACATTAAGAAGTCGATTATCTTATACTATTGTATTCAACCCCCCTTCTACAATAGATTATTACTGGGCAACATGGTGTTTTAAAAACATATGAGCTAGAGTTGTTTCAAAAGAGATCTATTCAAGCAAAGCAAGGATTAATGGTCAATACCTCTTGTGCCCTTATTGGTGACAATCTAGGTCAAAGAATGGAATATCTAAAAGTCAGTCAAGTCAAGATTGAAGAACTGGAAAGTGATGACACTGGTGATGAAACTCAAGTTTTTTATGATTTGCCTGAGGAGGATGAGTTCTACAACATAGATGAGCTGGACAAGATGGAAAACAAATCTTTTGCATATATGGCTAGGAGATATCCTAACATTAGGTTTAAGAGGAAGCAACCATTTAAGTCCAAATTTAATAGTGGAAATGCTGGTGGTTCAAGTGGCTCAAACTCCTTCAATAAAGGAAAAGGGATTGTTGGTGCTACTAAAGGAGGATACAAATCTGGGAGTGTGGATATGTCCAAAATAAGGTGCTATAACTGCAGTGAACTTGGGCATTTTGCCACTGAGTGTAAAAAGCCTAAACAGGTCAAAAAGGACAAAACATACTTAGAGCTTGAAGCTAAGTATGAAGCTCTACTCAAGAAACAACAGGGTAAAGCTTTTATTGCTGAGGGAAAGTGCTGGGATGATTCCGATGAAGAAGAAGAACAAGAGTACTCAAACTATGCCTTGATGGCATTTTCTGATGATGGTGATTCCTCAAGTCAGGTACCTATTCTTACTTCTCTTGAAATGACTCCATTTCAATATAAGCAGACTGTTGAAGACATGAGTACTAAAATGTTTAATATTCATACTAGCATGTTAGTTGCAAATGAAGAAATTGATAGGCTAACTGCTAAAAATCTTGAGCTTACAGAAAAGAATGAAAAACTTGAGCTAATGGTTGTAAGCCTTGATGGTTTGAAGAAAGAGATTGAGTATCTTAAAAACAAAGTGGTTTGTGCTGAACAAATAGAAACAGCTCGTAGAGAACAAATTGCTGAAAATGAATTAAGGATAAGAAGTTTTAAGAACTCCTCTGAGCTTGTTAAAACCTATCATAAGGAGCACACTGAAGACTGCAAGGTTGGAGTTGGTTTTGACTATGAGAATGATAAAGGAAGGAAGAAGGCAAAGGGCAAAGGAAAAGAATCTTTTACAAAAAAAAATGCCCCAATCATTTTGTCTAGTGTTGAAAAGCCCATCTTCAAAAAGAGTGTTGTTGAGTTTGATGAAGAATTAATGATCATCAAACAACAACTTCTTGAAGAAGATGAGGCTGCTAAAGACACTTCTTCCTCTCCCAAATCTGTTAATCAGAAAGAAACCAAAGACAACCTTGTTAAGAGTCCTAAAGTCAAGAAAGAAGTTGTTAAGAAAAAGAAACAAAACAGAAATGGTAAGGTAGGTGTCAACAAGGGTAATAATTATGCTTATGTGCCAAATGATCCTAGGAAACAGTGTCAGAAATGCTTATCTGTGAATCATTTGACTCATAAGTGTACTAAACCTGTAAATGTTGAAGTTGATAACCTGAGTAACCATTCTGTAGGCATAAATTCTATTCATGATTCTTTCTGTGGTAATGCAAACTGCATGACATGCTATGTGACTGTGATTGCTAATTGTTTATCTCTTAAGCACAAACTTGACTCTGCACAATCTTGTGAATCACACACACATATGCACACTCACAGGACAGGATCCCCAATCAAGGTTGAGAGGGTGAAAACTTCATGTGAGCCTAAGAGTGTAAACTCCAAAGCCACAGACAAAGTGAAGTCTCCTACTGTGAAAAATGCTATGAATGACTGAAGAATTGTTAACAAAACTGTTTCTAAATTAACTGGACCCTACCAAGTGTGGGTACCAAAAACAACTTAGTCAATTTGTGAATGCAGGGCAACAGGAATAAAAGGGTCATATGGATCTTGGACAGTGGAAGCTCAAGTCACATGAATGGTGATATAGCCCTGCTATCACAATTTGAAGAGAAGGCTGGCCCATCAGTAACCTTTGGAAATGACAACATTGGTTATACAATGGGATATGGCAGTGTCAAATCTGGGAATGTCATTATTGAAGATGTAGCATTTGTTGAAGGACTAAAGCACAACCTCTTGAGTATTGGACAATTCACCAACAGGGGTTTCAAAGTGGAATTTGATGAAGATAATTGTCTAATCTCAAAAATATTCGTAATAGAGGTATTTTGGTTTGTATATTTTGTATTAAACGATAATTGTATTTATCTGTACTTTATGGATGATTATCGTTTCGAAAAACGTGTATTCTGCTTTATTAAAGGTTTAAAGCATATATTCTGTTATATTGTATTTAAAGCGATCTATCGGATCAGTATCGATTCAAAAATGTCGTTTGGGGTATTATTTTCCGTTTAATATAAAAAGGCAAATCGTACTTTGTTTTTCGTATAATCAAGCTTAATTACAGTTAAAAATCTCAAAACCCCTGAAACGTGTTCTTCGTGTTCTTGAGAATCAAACTCAATTTTGAAGGCGTTATCGGAATCCGATTTCGATGTTCTTGTAACCAAATTGAATCTCTCATCATCCTCTACCTAAATCCATCATCAAAATTCATGTGGGTATGATTTCTGAGTTTTTCTTATTTTTAATTAATTTATTTATTTCGAATTTTTAGGTTTAATTTGGGGGAACGTGTTATTGGTTGTTCTTGTTAATTGATTGCATAATCATGTTGTTCATGTCATGAGGAGTATGTGGGTGATTTTTAATTTAATTTCTGAGTTGGAAATCGACCAAATCGGAGTTTTTGAAGCTAATCGGAAATTTCCCAGTTTGGCCGGAGTTTGAGTTGTGGTGACTGGTTCTCGTTTGTGTTACCACCATTAAATAGATCGGGAGGAGTGGAGTTGATTCATATAATTAGTTTTAAAGTCAGTCGTTGTTTTTGGTTGGCCGGAAAAGCTACCGCCGACGGCGGGGTCCGTTTCCGTGCGTTTTCGAACGATTTTGAATGGTTTTTAACTGGAGTTGTGTGGTTGTTGTGAAGCCCGTGTTTTCCCCTCGAAAATCTGTGTGTTTAGAATTGATTTTGGTGTTGCCGGAATTTATCCCGGTGGCCGGAACACGGAAAGTTCTTGGCAACCCGTTTTCGAAACCCTACCCGCCCCGGTTTTGATTTCAAAAACCCTAAATTCATTTCTAAAAACTGTTTCTGGATTTTTATTTTTAAATAAATTCAAAAATAGTTTTAAAATTCTAAAAATCACATCTTTGATTTAAAAATACATTTTATTATTCCGAAAATTTTATAAATTCATAAATATTTATTTAAATTCGAAAATTGATTAAATTTAATTATTTTAATTATTTTTGATTAATAATTAATTTATTTAATTAATTGATTAATTCTTTTAATCAGTTAATTCTTAATAATTAATTATTAATTAGATTTAATTAATTAAAATTAAGTTTAATTATTTTCTAGCTTGGTTTATTTATTTAAAAATAGTTTGAGCATTTAAAGAGTGTCAATTAATTTTATTAATTGATTTAATTGCATTTAAAATACTTATATTGGATTTAAAAATCCGATTTTTGATTTAAAAATTGTTTGTGGCTTATTTAAATTCAAATAAGCTTTGTGTGATGTTTTAAAAATAGTTATAAGTGCTATATGATGTGTATGAGTTGTGTAATGTGTTTTATAGTCCGTATATGCCCGTACTAGGGCTAGTGTCTGAGTTTTAAATATCGTAAATTCGACCGGGCGTCCGATACGTAACCGGTTACTTGTTTAAATGTGTTATGTGAATGATGTGAATTATCTGTTGTTGAGTCATGCATGCGAATAAATTGTGTTGAGACTTGTTTTAGTATTTGGTCGTGTCTAATATCGTCACGAGGGGTAGTTGGAATAGAAATTGTCGGTAATGTTAGAAAGTGAGATTTACAAGGCCGTTGACTTGGATGTTGACTTTTTATAGTATGGGGATTGTCGTCAAGCGAGTTACGTGGATTTCTTATGTGGTTGATTGCGATTGGTCTATCAATTAAAAGGTGGATGTTTATGCAACAGAGATATCGGTAAGATCGGTAAGTGCGTCGAAGTTAAGTTACAATCATTTATGGAATATGAGAATTATACGTTGAGTACTAAGTACCGTCCCATGTTAGACTATCGAGGCTGGCACGTGGATTCGAAATGGTAAAAGCAGACTAGTGGTATTCGCAAGAGCGTTAAAGCAAAGAAGGACGGAAGTCGAGAATCGTGCGATAAGACAGAATAAGGAGGGATCGTATTGTTTCAGCATTACGAAATAGCTAAGGACCAGAGGCAAGTGTTTATACCCTTGCTTATTAATTAAGGGATATTATCTTGAATTATTAGTATGCATGTTGAATGCTTATTACTGAATTTTCAAATGTTGATTTCTTTGCATTGAATTGCAAGTATGTTATTTAATCTCGTAAATTGACGAGTACTCTTTTATACCTTTTGAGTTTAGATTCATATTTTCATATTGATTGGAAAGATATACTTATTATATTGAAATGATTGAAAAGATAGTTATGGGCTATATACTAAGGCCTTCTTTCAAAGACTTGATTTAAAAATGCTAAGTTGGAATATTACCAACCCTAGATGAGCGGGAACTTGTGAACCCTATGAGGGAAAACTTATTCTGAAATTCTGAAGTGGTGTTGCTTGCCCTTCAAGTATTCCATTTTTTTCACCTTGCACCTATGCAAACCTTGTTATCCTTTCTTGTTAATGCGATCATCTGATCCATTCCCTGATTCGAATTCATATATGCTGTGCATGATTTAGTTTACTTCCTTCAAGTACAAGGCTTATCTATTATAAGTACATGTTCGAAGGACTTGAACTATTTCTGTCAGAAGTTGATAAACCCTTGTTTTCTTCATTTATAAACTTCACCCTGAATTTTTCTTAAACTTGAACTTGACTTTCTTGTCACTTACCAGATTGTTGAATCTTAACTAATTCTTCCATAATGTGATGATTTGAACTATTAAGGCCATCTAGAGCCTGTTCTTTGAACCCTACTCTATATTGACTTGTTACCCTTTCCTGTTGATATCATATTGTTTGTTTCATATCAGATTCAATCTTGTTAAGCATGTTATTGTTTATTCTTTGAACCCTACTCTATATTGACTTGTTACACTTTCTGTTGATATCATATTGTCTGTTTCATATCAGACTTAACCTTGTTGAGCATGTCATTGTTTATTCTTCATTATTATCCCAGTTGTTGCATCGATCTCGTTGATATTTATGATGTTGTTACTTGCCATGTGTACTCCCCATTGTTGTGTCGATCTCGTCGATACTGGATTATATTGCTATCCCTATATTGATTCTTCATAATTGAACTGTTTCCTGGAACGTGAGTTTTCCAGCAATTGTTGTATTAGGTTGTCGATTCTTCCGACACCTGATTGTCGAAGTAAGGTTGTCAATTGTTCTGACACCTGACGTATATAATATAGGATTGGAATGTTTTTAAAAATGGACCATTATTGGTCGGGCCATTTATGGTCGATGTAATTTAGGCCCAGATTGGCCTTGGATCTGTAGAGGACTATGCATGAGCTAGTCCGGGGTTGTTGCGTGGCTGGCCAGCAGCACAACCCTTGATTTGATAAAATGTGAAAATCCAATTCTAGAATAATTTCTTATTTCTGAGATGAGTTACATCCATATGTTTCGTTCTTGTAAGTTATGACCTGATTCTCAGGTTTATTCGTTGCGTGAAGTTGTTGGTTCGTTGATTATTAATAGTGGTTTCAATCTTGCTGAAATCACTTACTCTTAATACATTTGGATTCCAAATAGTCGAAATCCACTTCCTTGATTCCATTGGCAGTCGTGAGATATCTATCTTGATGAGTTTTATTCATACCGCATATCCAGTCGGTACCATGTTGAAGTCTTGAAGTGCGTTCTTTATTTCTTGACCGAGCGTGTTGGCTCATTCTTACCCCTTGATTATTCTAACCTTCCAGAGTTGTTGGTTTCAGAAAATGTTGTGAATAGATATGTTATCTTAAAAATTAGTATTTTTGTACAAGTTATGGTCTTGAAGACGTATGAGTTATATTTATTTCATATTTTCTACATACTATTGTAGTTATTGTTGATTCGGTCATCGTAACGACCAATATAAATCTTTTGTGTTTTAAAACTATTCGGTTGCGAGAAACTGAATGAGAAATTGTGGTAAATTACCAAACTTAATTTGAAAATTTTAGAGATTTTAATTGTTCAAAAACAAAAGTTGTTATTTGAAAATCCAAAGTTTATTTTGGAAACCTTTCGTATTATATTTAATAATGCGCTTGCTGAGCAATTCATTCGCTCATACTTGTTTTATTTATATATATTTTAGCCTGCCGGAAAGAAGGTGTATTGGAGAGAGTTGTCCGCGTAGCTGATCAGAGATGGGGAAAGATATTAGCGTAAAGACGTTCTGATCCAGAGCATTTGAAGCTAGTGAGAGGTTTTGTAAATAGATGTTTTCTATTGAATAATATATTGTATAAGATTAGTTGCCTGGTATACTTCTTATCGAAGTTATACTAGTGTATTAGAATTTTTGTAAAGAGAATGGTTGTAAGGAAGAAAGATTGTTGTAATGAAATTTGGATTCTTGTTTCTAGCACTATAACCTTTAAAGATTCTTGGTAGAGTTGGGGTCACAGATATTATTATTATTGTGTTGATTTTATATTGAACAGGTTGTTTGGATTAAGAGTGCAGTGTGACGACCAAATCATTTGACCCCGGATTTGGGGGCGTTACAGATATGCCTGCCTTGGAGTTTGTGCAAGATGGAGCATGTGAAGCTTGTCAAAAAGGAAAGATTAAAAGATCAAGTCACAAGAACAAGTTGTTCAATACAAACTCAAAGCCTCTGCAACTAATTCACATGGATCTATTTGGCCCTGTGAATATAATGTCCCTTTCCAAGAAGAAATATGCTCTAGTTATGGTTGATGATTATTCAATATACACTTGGGTGGAATTCCTGTTCTCCAAGGATGAAGTACCTCAAGTAATCATAGAGCATATTAAGAGAGTTGATAGAGAAGCACAAAGCACTGGTTCCTCTGTAGTTGCTTTGAGAAGTGATAATGGGACTGAGTTCAGAAATTAAACATTGTATGAGTTTTGCAAAGATAAAGGAATTTCTCAACAATTTTCTGCTCCTAGAACACATCAAAAAAATGGAGTAGTTGAGAGAAAGAATAGAACTCTCATTGAAGCTGCAAGGACAATGTTGTTGGATGCAAAGCTACCTACTAGCTTTTGGGTTGATGCTGTTAACACAGCATGCTATGTGCAAAACAGAACATTGATCAATAAGAAGTCTGGAAAAAGTCCTTACTCATTAATGACTGGCAAAAGAGCATCCTTCAAGCATCTTCATGTGTTTGGAAGCAAGTGTTTTGTGATGAAAGATACCTCTGAGCATGTTGGAAAATTTGATGCTAAGGCATTTGAAGGTATTTTCATTGGATACTCTCTGGAAATGACAACATACAGGGTGTTTGTACCTGAGCAACACAAAATTATGGAAAGCATGGATGTTACCTTTGATGACAAGAAAACTCCTGGACTTAAAACGAGTGAACAAGACAGTGTGCCATTAAGATTTGAAAATCAAGGATATCTTGAGGATTCTGAAAGTGAGGATGAACCACCTGCTCAAACTGTTCCAGAAAATGAATCTTTTGAAGTTGATGATCTTCTTCAAACACCTGTGCAAGGGTTCACAAACACAGGGGGAGAAGAAGAGAATGCAACTGTCAATCAAAATGAGCCTGGAACAAGTCAAGAAAATGAATAGGGTCACACAAGGAAATGGGACAGAGCCCACACTAGGGATCAAATAATTGGAGATCCTGGTGAGGGAGTTAGAACAAGAAGGGCAACAATGAATACATGTCTGTATAGCTGCTTTCTATCACAAGAGGAACCTAAAGTAATTGAAGAAGCTTTGAAGAATTCTGATTGGATTGTTGCCATGCAAGAAGAATTGAATCAATTTGAGAAAAACAAAGTATGGGAACTAGTGCCACCTCCAGAAGGGGAGAATGTTATTGATACTAAATGGGTGTTCAGAAACAAGATGGATGAAGAAGGAGTGGTGATAAGAAACAAAGCAAGGTTGGTTGCCAAAGGATACTGTCAACAAGAGGGCATTGATTATGATGAGACATTTGCACTTGTAGAAAGATTGGAGGCCATCAGAATTTTCCTGGCTTTTGCAGCTCACTCAGATTTCAAGGTATATCAAATGGATGTGAAAAGTGCATTTCTCAATGGTGATCTTGCTGAAGAAGTTTATGTGTCCCAACCACCTAGCTTTGAGAATGGAGACTTCCCAGACTTTGTGTATAGACTGCTCAAAGCACTCTATGGACTCAAACAAGCACCTAGAGCTTGGTATGAGACTCTATCTCAATTTCTTCTTGAACATCAATTCACCAGAGGCACAATTGATAAAACCCTATTCTTCAAGAACCATGGAAATGATATCATTCTGGTTCAAATCTATGTGGATGATATCATCTTTGGCTCTTCAAATGAAAAACTCTGTGAAAGGTTCTCTAAGTTGATGCAAAGCAAATATGAGATGAGTATGATGAGAGAGTTAACCTACTTCCTAGGTCTGCAAGTACATCAAAAGGAGGATGGCATCTTCATAAACCAATCAAAGTATGTCAAAGATCTTTTGAAGAAATATGGTTTAGAAGACTCATCCCCTGCAAAAACTCTCATGTCTACTGCTATCAAGCTTGACGAATACAAGAAAGGCAAGAGAGTAGACATCAAGGTTTACAGAGGCATGGTTGGATCATTACTCTATCTCACAGCTAGCAGGCCTGATATCATGTTTGCCACATGCCTATGTGCAAGGTTCCAATCTGATCCTAAGGAATCTCACATGATGGCTATCAAAAGAATCTTTAGATATCTGAAAGGGACTCCTAATCTTGGGCTATGGTATCCAAAGGGCACCGGGTTCAACCTGGTTGGTTACACAGACTCTGATTATGCTGGATGCAGAATTGACAGGAAGAGCACCTCTAGAAGCTGCCAATTCTTAGGTCAAAGGTTAGTGTCCTGGTTCAGTAAGAAACAACAATCCACAGCAACATCTACAGCTGAGGCTGAATATATTGCTGCTGGAAGTTGCTGTGCTCAATTGCTTTGGATTAGAAATCAACTTATGGATTATGGACTGGTGTTGGAACACATACCTCTGATGTGTGACAATACTAGTGCAATATCCATAGTTGTCAATCCTGTTAATCATTCTACTACAAAGCACATTGAGATCAGGTACCATTTCATTAGGGAACATGCTGCAAATGGTACCATAGAAGTCTCTTATGTTCCAACTGAGAAACAATTAGCTGACATATTTACTAAACCTCTAAATGAAGTTGTCTTCAACAGACTTGTGAGTGAAATTGGAATGCTCAATCCTTCATTTAGTTGTTCTAAGTAAGTATGCTAGTTAATTATTGCAGCAGTAAATTTTCACTGTATTTAGATGCACTAATCATTTGGAGTGAAAATTAGCTGAGATATAATTTATAAATATTTCAGTATTTTACTGCATATTTTTCAAATCATACTTTTCTAAGAAGTTATGAATTTTTGAGACATCTCTACATAGGTGATCTTGAGAGTTCACGACTTAGTTCAAATCAAACAGACTTATATCGCAAACTGTTGAAATTATGAGGCTTCGCGATATGGTTCATTTCATGAGTTTGCGACATAGTTCATTTTATGACTTCGCGACTTAGAATAACTATATCGACAAGTCTCCATATTTGACAGAATTTTGATTTAAATTAATTTTATTTCAATTCTTGATTTAAGTCTGACAAAATGCTTGAAATTTCGAAAAAGAGAGTTTTAGACAGGGTATTTATACTATATCACAAAGTCCCCCCAATATTTCTATTATTAAGATTTTGCGACATAGTTCATTTCTAGACTCTGCGATATACTTTGCAAGACTTTGCGGTACAGGCTATTTTGAGACTTCGCGACATCCAAATAGACTGTACATATTCATAACTCCATATCGCAGTGTCTCTATCATATAAATACTTTTTGTCGACCGTTCACAACTTTTCATCCTGTCTATTGCTCTCAATTTCTAAAACCTAAACTCAAACTCTCTTCTCTCTTCTTCATTCTCAATTTCAAATGGCACCCAAATCTCAAACAGCCTCTTCTTCAAACCCTTTAACCATTCCCAAAGAAACCAATCTTCTCACCATTCCATCTGAAACCGGGGCTAACCCAAGGTATAAGTGCTTTGTACGCTTTCTGAACACCTCATATCTTCGTCAGGCGTTGACGATGAATCCACCCATGTATGTTGATATCCTTGAGGCGTTTTGGAGGACGGCCAATTGCACTTTACTGGCGAGGGAGGATGGCACTTCATTCTATGAAGTAACCTGCAGTATTGGAGGAAAGGAGTTGGTATTTGGGGAGAAAGAAGTAAATGAAACATTTGATTTTAAGACGGAGGGGCATGATGCTGAAGCCAGTGACAAGGAAATGGTGAATTTCTTGACACTGATAAAGTATGCTGATGAGATAGATATGGGGAAGCTGACCAAGAAGCATGTAAGGAGGGAGTGGTCGTTCTTGTTTGATGCTCTGCAGAAGGTGTTTCTGTGCAGAAAGACTGGGTGGGATCAAATCAGCCACATTGCAGTGAGGCTTGCTCATTCCCTGGCATACAACTAGGAAATCAATGTAGGAGCAATCATTGTAAGGGAGTTGGCTCAAAGGTTAGGTAAGTCTCCACGCAACAGAGGTACTGAAATCTTCTATCCTCGTTGATATGGACAGAAATATAACCCTAGATATATAATTAATGATACATTAATTAGACCTAGTTTGGTCCAAAGATTAGGCCCGACAAAAGGCCCAAAACCCTAATTATTTATTAATTTCGTAATTAATAAATAAAGGAAAATACACAGCTCATAAAAGAGTCCAAATATGATAATATCTTCGTAGAAGGATCCAGAATCCCAATCAAATAATATGATGAGTCACAGCACTTATCAGATAGGGATAATACTTGCCTGCCAAGTAATATACTCCTTATCAGTTATCAATAACGAGACTTATCAGTTAAGACTCCTAAACTTACTCTAAATACAAGGCTCCTGACGCCTATATAAGGACCCTCGTCCTTTATCCTAGAACTACGTTTTATTGACTTGATTCTCTATACAGCAGAGATACGTAGGCATCTTGTGAGGACCGATTTAGTCCCGAAACACAAGAGCAGTCATTAAAGCTTGAACGCTCATAAACCCTAGCATTTAATTTACAAGGTACGTTTTTTAATCCATAACATTTGGCGCCGTCTGTGGGAACCGAATATCAACCATGGCAGTTACACGAAGAACAAATCAAACTTCTGAAGGAACTCCTGTTGCCTCTGAGGCTAGTGCTCAAGGAGCTCAACCACCACCAATTACCAGCACTGAAGGGACGAATATCCCTGCCAATACTCAAGGATCGGAGATCCCAAATGAAGGGATGAATCCCCTGCAGGTGGTCATTCATGGATCTAATCCACAAGAGACCACTCACCAGCAAGCAATCACAACCTCCCCACTGCTCATGAGTGCTCCAAGGGGCCTTCAACTACATACTACTGATCTCCCTCAATATGTGAATCAGACCCTTGGGATGCCTATCCATACCAGGCCCCCTCGACCCCCGGTGGGCGGTAGTGGTACCACCTTGGTACAACATGAGGCCTACGTGCCCCCTTACGTCCAAGGTTTGGAACCCCTGAACCAACAAACCCAAACTCTTCAGATGTTTCGAGACGATTTCTCTGGTCCTCACACTGAGGATGAAAATTATAATACTGATGATGACTATCCCCCGCGAAGGAGACGTTCTGCAAACAAGGAGCCAACCACTCAGGAAAGGATTGCAGCCCATGAGGCAGAGGTTACAAAACTCAAAAAGAAGTTAGAGGAAGAAGAGGCTGCAAGAGCAGCCGGGAAGACTCCTGTAATCAATCTGGATCCTACTCCTCCGAGATCCAGAAGGGTTGAAATCCCAAGAGGAGATCCTACTGTATTATTACCCCTAGGAGATCCTGACGATCCTACACCACCCTTCACTCAAGAGATAATGAAGGCCACTATATCCAGGAAGTTTAAAATGCCAACCATTAAAACTTATGATGGAACGGGAGATCCCGCAAATCATGTAAGAACCTTCTCAAATGCACTGCTGTTGCAGCCTGCCAATGACGCTGCAAAGTGTAGGGCGTTTCCACAAACCCTAGCGGGTATGGCTCAACGTTGGTATAGTCGCCTTCCACCCAATTCTATTGGATCCTTCAAAGAGCTGAGTAAGGCTTTCATCAATCAATTTGTTAGTGGGAAGATACATGAGAAAAGTTCCGCCTCTCTTATGGGGATTCGACAAGGCAAGAATGAAACGTTGAGAGAATACTTGAGTAGATTCACTAAGGCGGCTATAAAAGTCCCGGATTTGGAAGATAAGGTAGCAATGATAGCCCTGCAGCAAGGAACTACCGATGACCACTTCAGGAGGTCTTTGGCTAAACATCCCCCCGAAAACATGTTGTCACTACAAGATAGAGCTGGAAAATACATCAAGGCTGAGGAGAGCATGAGAAAGTATGAGCCTGTTGCTAGTGGCAATGGAAGTTCAAAGAAGAGAAAGGATGCTCCAGAGTATGATGCAAGGGAGAAGTATCCTAGGACATCAAAGGATTCTGATTCACCACCCAAGAAGAAAAATTTTGGGCCTAAGTTTACGGAGTATGCAAGACTGAATGCTCCTAGGAGCCAAATTCTGATGGAGATTGCAAAGGAAGAAGACCTTAAATGGCCGAAGCCTATGAGGGCCGATGTATCAAAAAGAAATCAAAACCAATACTGCCGGTTTCACAAAGAAGTTGGCCACGAGACAGATGACTGCAGACAACTGAAAGATGAAATTGAGTTCTTAATTCGAAGAGGAAAGCTTGGTAAGTACACCAAAGATGGAAACCAGGGAAGTCAGAGAGGAAATTATGAAAGGAAAGACTACGATAGACGGGACAATGATCAAGACCGAAATCCCAAGCCCCGAGGGCCTGTCATCAATATGATATTTGGAGGGCCAACTGCTGCCGGACCTTCCAGGAACTCGAGAAAGTCTTATGCCCGTGAGGGAATGACTGTGGTTGGAGAAGCACCAAAGTGTGCCAAGACTGAAGTATCTTTGAATTTTGATGATTCTGATCTTGAGGGAGTGAAATTTCCCCATGATGATCCTCTGGTCATAGTACCTGTGATAGGCAATTCTGAAACCAAGAGAGTTCTTGTTGATAATGGAGCTTCAGTGGACATCTTATTCCATGATGCCTTCATTAAGATGGGTTACACTGATTCTCAGCTAACACCCTCGAACATGCCCATATATGGGTTCAATGGAGTGGAATCAAAGGTAGAGGGCACGATTCAACTCCCCATGACAATGGGACAAGGTTCAAAGACGTCTACCCAAATGCTGAACTTCATAGTTATCAAAGCAACTTCAACCTATAATGCAATTCTGGGAAGAACGGGTCTTCATGCATTCAAGGCTGTTGCCTCATCTTATCATCTGAAGATCAAGTTCCCTACCAGGAATGGAATTGGTGAAGAGAAAGGCGATCAGAAAATGGCTAGAAGTTGTTATGTAGCAGCGTTGAGGCTTGATGGAGTTGGGGGCAGGTTCTCCCAATTGAGGACATGGACATCAGAAACGATGAAGAAAGAAGAGGAAAGCCAGCTGAGGATCTTGTTCCCATCCCCTTGATCCCAGGAGAACCAGACAAGGTCACCTACATTGGAGCTCTACTACCTGAATCTATGAAAAGCAAGTTGACATCCTTTCTTCAAGAAAACAGTGATGTATTTGCTTGGACAGCAGCTGATATGCCAGGGATTGATCCCCAATTGATAACACACAAATTAAATGTGGATCCCGAAAGGAGGACAGTGAAACAAAAGAAAAGAAATTTTGCTCCAGAAAGGAAAGAAGCCATCAAACAGGAGGTAGAAAAGCTCTTAGAAGCAGGTTTCATTGAAGAAATTCAGTTCCCTGAATGGTTGGCTAACCCAGTGATGGTCAAGAAGGCTAATGGAAAGTGGAGAATGTGTGTAGACTTCACCGACTTGAATGATGCATGTCCCAAGGATTGTTTTCCCTTACCGAGGATTGATGCTTTGATAGATGCCACTGCTGGGCACGAGATGTTAAGTTTCATGGATGGCTTCAGTGGATACAACCAAATCAAGATGCACAAGGATGACATCTCCAAGGTATCATTCATCACCGACTTTGGTGTTTTCTGTTATTTGGTAATGGCATTTGGACTTAAGAATGCAGGGGAAACATACCAAAGATTGGTGAACAAGATTTTTGAACCACTGATTGGTAAAACAATGGAAGTTTATGTGGACGACATGCTAGTCAAGAGCCTCGACAAGGTAGACCATATAAAACATCTTCAAGAAGCATTTGAAGTGCTGAGGCACCACAAGATGATGTTAAATCCAGCAAAATGTGCCTTTGGGGTAGGCTCAGGAAAGTTTTTAGGCCTGATGGTCTCCAAGAGAGGAATCGAAGCTAACCCTGACAAGATCAAGGCAATCCTAGATATGGAACCACCTAAGTCTGTTAAGGATGTTCAGAAACTGACAGGAAGAGTTGCAGCTTTGGGAAGGTTCATCTCCAAATCAGGAGAAAAGTGCTTACCTTTCTTCAAAGCACTCAAAAATGTAAAAAATTTCGAGTGGACACCTGAAAGCCAAGAAGCCTTTGAGGCCCTGAAGAAATACATGGCCGAAGCACCACTGTTGGCGAAACCAAAGCCAGGGGAGATACTCTATCTATACTTGGCAGTCTCCGACACTGCCCTTGGAGCTGTTTTGGTAAAGGAAGAATTGAAGGTTCAGAAACCTATCTATTATGTGAGTAAGATCCTGCATGGAGCAGAAATAAACTACTCTACCATAGAGAAGTTTGCTTTAGCCTTGATAATGGCTTCCAGAAAGCTACGTCCATACTTCCAGGCACACAAGATAGAAGTATTGACTAATCAACCTCTAAGGAACATTCTGCACAGCCCTCAAGTTAGCGGAAGATTGATCAAATGGGCCATTGAATTGGGCGAATTTGATATCAAATATAAGCCTCGTACGGCCATAAAAGCTCAAGCACTCGCTGACTTCATGGTTGAATGTACAATTGACAACCAAGAAGTCGGGGGGCAGGAAGTAGTAGTGGAAGACAAGGAAGTTGAAGACATAATCTCCAAAGAATGTTGGGTGCTCTATTTTGATGGAGCATCAAAAACAAAATCAAGTGGAGCTGGTTTAGTGCTACAAAGTCCTGATGGATTCATAATAGAGTATGCACTAAAACTTGACTTCCCAACGACAAACAATGAGGCTGAGTATGAAGCTTTGATAGCTGGTTTGGGCCTAGCTGGGGCCCTGAGAGTTAAGACTCTCAAAGTATGTGGAGACTCGAGGTTAGTCGTTTCTCAAGTAAATGGAGAGTTCGAGGCCAGAGATGAAGTCATGGCTAAGTATCTGAAACTTGTCAAAGCCATCATGAATCAGTTCGAGGAATGCTATGTGGAGCACGTTCCGAGGGAGGAAAATGTGAAGGCAGATGCCATGTCTAAGTTTGCCTCTTCTGAAATTGAAAACTATGCAGGAAGTGTATACTTCCAAGTCTTGAAGACCCCAAGCATCAACGGAAAGTTGGTAGCACCCATCGGTATTACCAGTTGTTGGATTGATCCAATCAAAGCCCATCTGGAAACTGGGTGGCTGCCCAATGATACTTCCGAAGCACGAAAGCTATACGTCAGAGCACTAAGGTATGCCCTAATTGAGGGAATCCTATACAAGAAGTCTTTCATTATCCCATATCTGAAGTGTTTGAGACCTCAAGAGGCAGAATTGGCCCTGAAGGAAGTACATGAAGGGATTTGTGGGCAGCACTTGGGGGGCAGAGCCCTTGCCCATAAAATCACTCGTCTAGGTTTCTATTGGCCAATCATGCTTGCTGATGCTAAGAGCTATGTGAGAAAATGTGAACGGTGCCAGAAACATGCACCAGTGGTTAGACAACCACCTGAGATGATGACATCCATTAACTCTCCTATTTCTTTTGCTATGTGGGGAATGGATATACTTGGGCCATTTCCAATGGCAAGTGCTCAAAGAAAGTTCTTGATAGTGGCAATTGACTACTTCACCAAGTGGATTGAGGCTAAGCCATTAGCCAAGATAACCACTAAGCAAGTGATGCAATTTTTCTGGGAGAATGTGATATGCAGGTATGGAATTCCACGGGTCTTAGTTACGGACAATGGAACTCAATTCAACAATGATGAGTTCAAGAAATATTGTGATGAGAATGATATCAAGTTGCGCTTCACTTCTGTTGCCCATCCTCAAGCAAATGGGCAAGCTGAGGTTGCAAATCGAATTATCCTAGATGGACTGAAGAAAAGAGTTGAACGCTCCAGAAATACTTGGGTAGATGAGTTTCTCCCCATATTATGGGCATATCGTACTACTTGTAAAGTCACCACTGGAGCTACCCCCTTCTTGCTGGCATACGGGGCTGAGGCAGTGGTTCCAGTGGAGATTACACACACGTCTCCAAGAATTGAAGCTTATGAACCAGAAACAAATGAAGAAGGCTTGAGGCTGGCTTTAGATCTAATTGATGAGGTTAGAGATGAGGCAAACGCCAAGATAGTTGAACATCAAAAGAAAGCGTCTTTTTACTATAACCTAAGGGTTAAAGAAAGGTTCTTTTGTCAAGGAGACCTGGTTCTCAGAAAAATTGAAGCATCCGGAGTTGGACAAAAAGGCAAGTTGGCTCCCAATTGGGAAGGACCATATCGCGTCAAAAGCGTATTTGGTTGTGGCTCGTACAAAATAGAAACCCTTGAAGGGCATGAGGTGCCAAGAACTTGGCATGCTGCAAACTTGAAAGTTTACTATGTTTAAGTGTATCCTAATTGGACTCACTATTAGGACAAGTAGAAATAAGGTCGACGAAACCAATCCAAGTTTTTAAACTTGAGGTAGAAGTAGCAAACTCTGTAAGGGTTGAACCCATTTCTTCAAGTTATGAATTTATTCAGCAATTTCCAAAATATTCTACAAAGCATTGCATATTGATTCAAAGTACGAATTAAGTACGCAAACACGAGAAATTAAAAGGCATGAAGAAAATAAGTTAAATAACTTCCAATAAAGTTAAAGTTATGCCCGAAGGCAGAATTACATAAAATAAATAAAAGCTACAAACAGCTATGGCTCCTCAGAGCCAGACTCCTCTCCAGAACCCTCTCCCTCCTCAGATTCCTCCTCCTCACCGGACTCCTCCTCCCCGGAGCTGGATCCCTCTGACTCTTCGCCAGGCTGAGAGGCATGTTCAGGATTGAGAATCCCGTCGTCCTCATCCATATCATCCCCTGCGGCCAAGGCCTTCTCCAACTGATTAGGAGCATGGGGGCTGGGGAAGTCAGAAATAGTAAGAGACCCAGGAAGTCTCCTCGAGACCTCAGCCAAAGCCTCATCCCATCCTTTAGTAAACTGGACGGGGAAAAGGAGATCATCGTGCTGAGTAATAATCTCCTGGTACTCGGCAGAGTCAAAATACTCATCAATAATGCGATCTTTCCCCTTCCTGAACTCCACCAGCTCCGCTTGAGCATCCAACAGCACCTTCTCCCTCTGGTCCAAAGAAGCCCTAAGAGAACCCACCTCCAGCTGGGCCTTATCAAACTTAGCCTTGTTGGCCTCCGAGGATGCACACCAAGCTTTGGCTTGGAATAAAGCCCCTTGAAAGCTGGCATTAGCCTACAAACAGATCACAAGTTAGTATGATAACTTAATATTATACTAAGTACTACAAATAAAAAGGGAATAAAGACTTACAGCAGCAAAAGCTTGAGAGCCCGCGTTTTCAGCACCCTCAATGGTCGAGTTGGCCACAAAATCCTTGTAGTCACAAGGAGTTAAGGAATGATGTGACCACTCAACAGCATACTGGGCCACCCCAACTATGGTGTCCTTCTTCCTAATTCCCCAGTTGGGGCACCAAACTGAGCTCTTAACTGAGGAAGAGCCCTCGACTTCTTCAACCTCGGCCACATGAGGCCTCAGAATAGAAGGGCCTTTAGCAGCCAGCCTGGGGTCCTTCAAGCAAGCCCTCTTGATTCTGGCTGTCTCCCCGCCTTCCGGCTCATTCTGCTTGTTAATAAACTCAGCAGCTGCAAACAAAAGTCAAGGAAAACAATTGGTATAAGGCAATCTTAATACAACTATAAGAAAATAAAAGAAAGGGAATTACCCTGATCAGAAACTTTTGAAAGTTTCAGAGACTTAAGAACGAATTCGTCCAAGAGCTCCCAAGCCATGGTGGCATAATCATCTTTGATAAGTTCAGCATAAGCATGAGTCTCCTCCTCAGTCAAGATTATGTCATCTGGGCTACCATCTGACACTCTACTGAACGAGCTCTGAAAAAGGGTGCCCCAATCCCCTTCGTCCCACATCAAATACATAAACTCATCCTTCCACTTAGGATTGTTGTCAGGACTAGATTTTGGGTGGAAAATTGGGGGAGTCGAAGAACGGTGACTAATGTACACCCAACCCAAGGCTTGAGAAGAGCTATTCTTAAATTGAAATATCTTTCTAAAAAGGGCGACAAAAAGAGGGAATTTGTTTTTTAAACACAAAACAATAAAACACATAATCAACCTCCAAGCGTTTGGAGGTAGCTGACAGGGGTTAATTCCTACATCGGCTAAAAGTAGGGGAATGAAAGGATGGAATGGGAATCGAACTCCTGCAACAAGGAGCCCCTTATAAATGCAAAGAGCATTTGGGCGCCAATGGCAGGAACGATCCCCAGGACCAGCTACGACTAACCTATAAGGTGGCCTAATTTTATACATATTCTTATAATTAGCAATTGCATCAGCATCATGAAATCTGTTGCTATGGTTATAAGAATCTAAATGCGATACAGAGGGATATTCTTCACTACGTTCTAAAATCATATCTTGTAAAGACATAGCAGAAGAACGGATAGTGATACCTCTTTTCGACGCTTGATTCAATTTCTGTAAACGTTGAGCAGAGCGATCGGCCATCTCAGAAATCTTCAAAGAAATTGGAAATAGATCTTCAAATCTTCAATCGAAACCCAGAAACCTTCTTGGGAAGGAGATTGAAACCCAGAAATCTTCTTGGGAAGGAGATTGAAACCCAGAAATCTTCTTGGGAAGGAGATGAAAACCCAGAAAAAACTGATAGATTCCAGAAAGACAAGGACACCACCGCCACAAAAACTCGCCGGAAATCGCCTGACTACGGAGAAAAAGAGAGAAAAAAGAGAGAAAGACAGTGAGGTTTAAGGAAAGAATTTTTTGGAAAGATTCGAGTGGGGAGTAAGAAGTGAAACCTCACTCTTTTATAGGCGAAGTGACTGGAAACTCAACCGGTTAGGGAAGACTAACCGGTTGCAGCCAGTCAAAGCCCACAATTACTCTTTGGGCTTCTGGAATTAAGGCCCAAAGAGTTACGATCGATAAAAGACAAGGCCCATGGCCCAAATAAAAGAAAGGCTTAAAAATTTAAAGAGGATTCAAGGACTAATGAAAAATTAGGGCCCAAAAAAAGGACTAGGCCCAAGGCCCAATATAAAATCAAGGCCCAAAAGGTTGAAAGCTTGGGAAAATTCTAACTTAAAGTTTAGAAATAATTCTAAGGCAATAAAGCGAATTCAAAGTCGAAAATATGCTGAAAATAAGTTCGAGAAATTGAGTTCGAAAATAAACTGGGAAAAGAGATTGAATTATTCGACCTCGTGGCAATATGAGGTCGAAAATGACCTAGGATCCTGGTCTAAGAATCATAGTTGAAAAATGACATTGGATTCCTGGTCGAAAAATCCTGGTCGAATTCATACCAAAAATCCTGGTCGACATGTTCGACCTTGTCCCCCTTCTTGGTCGAAAATAGCTTGGATTCCTGGTCGAAAATTCCTGGTCGAATTCATACTAAAAATCAAGGTCGACATGTTCAACCTCACTCCACTTCCTAGTCGAAAATGAATACTGGGAATGAGATCGAAATAATACTAATTCCTGGTCGAAAATTTGAGGTCGAAAAAGACCTAAACTTTCTGGTCGAAGTGTTCGACCTCAATACTGTTCTGATCGAAATTAAGCTATAGATCCTGCTCGAAAATATAAAGAAATGAGATCAAAAATTCCTGCTCGAAAATGCAAAGGAATGAGGTCGAAAATTTGAGGTCGAATTTGACCTAGAATCCCTGGTCGAAATGTTCGACCTCATTCCAATTCTGGTCGAAAATTCCTGCTCGAAAATGCAAAGGAATGAGGTCGAAAATTTGAGGTCGAATTTGACCTAAAATTCCTGGTCGAAACGTTCGACCTCATTCCAGTTCTGGTAAAAAATGACTTGATTTTCTGGTCGAAAATTGTAATATCCGTGAATTTTATTATTTGATTAAATGATATATGTAATCTAAAATATTTATTTTGGAATATTGGAATATTATTATATGATATTTAGAGTGTGATTATGTGCTAAATGGTGAGTCGGAAGCCCCTTTCAAAAATTTCGTCATTTGGAATTTTCTTCAAATTTGAGCCGTTTTGATAATTCAAGAGCCCGTTGAAATTTCGTACATTCATTTTTAATTCTTCGTCTTTCGTATTCGAATCGTTATCGAAAGGGTTATGGGATTCTATTTAACCCTACCTATTTGATTCTGCAAATTAATTTCAATTTTTGATCCGAAAAAGGAAAAATCGTTCCGAACCCTAATTGCTTAAGGGGACGGATTTATCGTTCTATATCAATATTGAAGTTGTTATAGCCCTAGTATTCTTGAGCATTAGTTATATAATGATATATATCAATTTGGATAATCATCAACCTTTTTAACCCCTTACTTTTCGTAAAACGTGTTTTTGACCTAATTAGGGTTTTTAAACGATCTAACGAATCAATATCGATCCAAAAATGTTATTTGGGGTATTATTTTTCCAAAAATATAAAATGACCAATCAGACTTCATAACCCTAGCAATTCTTCAGAAATTACTCAAAAAATCCGAAATTCCCAAATAATTATTTTGTGTTCTTGATCTTCAATCAATTCGTTCTAAGGGTTATTGAAGTCCAAATTTGAAGTTCTTATACTCAAATCAAAGCCCCAAAAATCTAGTTTCAGAATCATCCAACCTCATCATCATCTGGTAAGTATTCGATTTTATATTGATTTTACAAGTTTCGAATTAAAATTAGGGTTCTTGATTCGATTTGGGGATTTTCATTCTGTTGATTCTCCGTTCAATTGGTTGCTTCTAACATGTTCCTAGGGTTCTAATTAGCAAGAATCCATGCTTTAATTTCATGTTTATGTTCGATTTAGTCGGGTTTGATTTTCGGGTTTTGACCCGATTTCTTCTTTCAATTCGTACGTTCTTGATATTGATCTGACATTGTTTTTGGTAGAGGGCTTTTATTGTATGAGTTATAAGCTTCATTTTGGTATATTAATCTTTGAGTTTCATGTAGGATTTAAGTAGATCGGGTTTCCGGCCGAGGTCGTCGCCGGCGAGTTCTTTGAATGAATTCTGGGCACGATTCCGGCATGGGACAGATGTGTGTGTATGTGGGTTGTGTTTGTCTTGCAAAAGCGAACAAAAGCCCTATAGTTTGGTTTTGTTTTGATCGGAAACGGCGAAGTCCGGCCACCGGACGCCGGCCGGATTCTGGAAAACCCAGATTCCGGCGGGTTGTTCTTGGTGACCCGGATTCGTTCTTCCCGACCCGTTTACCCGATTTTTCGACCCGGTTTCAATCTTCAAAACCCTAATTCATTTTCAGAAAACTGTTTTTGAATTTTATTTTTAAATTTAATTCGAAAATAGTTTAAAAACTAAAAAAATTCATATTTTTATTTTAAAAATATATTTTAATATCAGAAAAATTCTGATAAATTATATTTATTATTTTAAATCCGAAAATTGATTAAACTTAATTATTTTAATTATTTTTAATTAATAATTAATTTATTAATTAATTGGTTAATTCTTTTAATCAATTAATTCTTAAAAATTAATTATTAATTAGATTTAATTAATTAAAAATTCAGTTTAATTATTTTCAAGCCTATTTAATTATTTAAAAAATAGTTTGAGTATTTAAAGAGTGTCAATTAATTTTATTAATTGATTTATTTTCATTTAAATGTTTATATTGGATTTAAAAATCCGATTTTTGATAAAAAAATTTGTAACGACTTATTAAAAATTCAAATGAGTTCCGTATGATGTTTTAAAAATGTTTATAAGTGCTATATGGTTCATATTAATTGTGTGTCGTGTTTTATAGTCTGTATATGCCCGTGCTAGGGCAAATATCTGAGTTTTAAATATCGTAAATTATACCGGACGTCCGATACGTAACCGGTTACTTGTTTAAATGTGATTATTGATTGAATAAGTGTCGAGAGTAGAACGAGAATAGTTAGACTTATTGTGATGAGTTGTTTAATTATAGAATCGAGTTCCCGGAGCAAGG
This sequence comes from Heracleum sosnowskyi, assembly GCA_030848705.1. Taxonomy (NCBI): domain Eukaryota; kingdom Viridiplantae; phylum Streptophyta; class Magnoliopsida; order Apiales; family Apiaceae; genus Heracleum; species Heracleum sosnowskyi. The sequence continues at coordinate 29,744,441 of CM061235.1, read as the reverse complement.
GAAAGGGGAAAGTAGAGTGAGCAGAGTCGATCCGACAGCAGCTTAGACCAGGCAAGTATCTGTGCCTTTACTGGTGATAAAAATTATTATTGTCTTGATTACTTGAATACCGTTATCCCCAGAACAATTCAAATTATCCATCTTTTAACCGCATTTGGACAACTGATTCCATTTCCTTAGAAATTCTTGATTCTTTGATTTGATCTGCATCGGAAAACCTTATTTCCAATTTACTTGATTATTGTTTACCACCTATTGTGGTTATTTACCATCCTTTGATTTTCATTGGCAACCTTTGATTATTTGACTTCCATCTTGACTACCAATTACGGTTATCGATTAACGATTACCAATATTGATTCCCTTATTGAATGAGTACACTGTACCATTGAAATTACTCCATGATTATTTCTTGACCTTCACTTGATACTGAACAGTTGAAGCTCTTTTGCAATTACTATATATTCAGTTTATCTTATTGAGCATGTTATTGTTTATACCCTATTATAGAATTGGCATGTGTTTTTAAAAATGGACCAGTAATTGGTCGGGCCATATTTATGGTCGGAATAACTTAAGGCCCAGATTGGCCTGGGATCCAGTAGAGGACTATGACATGAGCTAGTCCGGGGTTGATGCGTGGCTGGCCAGCAGCACAACCTTTGATTTGAATAAAATTTATAAGCCAAATTCTAATTCTTTACTTCGATCATTATTGATACAAAGCATGTGTTAGCTAAATATTGTTGATTCTGATATCTTAATTTCATATCCTTACAACTGTGATAGAAATGATTCGTTGATGTTTGCTGAGCAATTTTGGCTCACTCTTGCTTGTTGTTTTCTAACCCTATTCCAGTGAAACGAGAGTATGAGTTGGCATAGCGTGACCGATAGTTCACCAGCAGCCAGGAGAGCCCCTCGAGTCACTGTCATTGGCAGGGTAGTTGTTGTTTTGCTTTCTAGATTTAATGTCTAGATTTGAACTTTAGTTGTGATGTAATAACTCTGATAGAACTGGTTTGTAATAATAAAAGATTGTAGTAGCTTGTGTTCATTGCCATAATCTGATGCGGTCTTGGTCAAGGGGTATTTGTGTCTTTATATATATTATGCATGTGTTAAATAGTGTTCCGTTGGTCGGATGACTCCTCAAATCTGTACCCCGGGTTTGGAGGGCGTCACAGTTGGTATCAGAGCAACAGGTTATGGCATTTGAAACAAGTTAGGACTTAGGGTCCAGGATAACATAGAGAGTTAGGAAGTCACGTAAGGATATTAGGAGGTCAACTAGGGATATTACGCGTAGTAATTAAATGTGGTTATAATTGCAGCCCCCTAGTTCTAGTTCAGACTCAGACCCTTCCGAGGATACGATAGCAGAGATACCTACACCCGTTGAGAGAGCAGGACCGTCTCGGCCAGTGCGATATCAGCCTAGGCATCAGGGCCCAGTAGTCAGGAGAGATCAGATACCTTGTCCTATTCCACTCCGACAAGTAGCCCCAGCACCAGCGTCTCAGGCATCAGTTTGTGGGCCTTTGTATCAGTTATGTGAGCCGCCAGTTCCACACCATGTGTATCAGAGGGTGAGAAGAGAGAAGGATTTCCTTTATGGACAGGTTATGGAGATGGGTAGGATTCGTTCGATCGAGGCAGCCGCTGTTAGGGAGAGAGACAGACTTAGAGATCAGATGGGAGACATTCAGATGAGGTTTAGGGTTACGAGGACTTTGGTTGAGACTCGATTGCATGGATTAGCTTCTAGTCGAGAGGGAGAGACAGTAGCAGGGATGAGACAGATTTTGGATTATGCGATGAGTGAGATTGCAGAGGTTTCAGGACCCCCGTTATGGCCGGCAGGAGCAGGTGATCTGTGAGCAGGTATCGGTAGCAGACAGAGGTGACATGGATGTATGGTTCTAGATAGTTAGTATATAGATGCATATTGTAGAATCAGCAGTGCACCGGGCTTATAGGAACGCCTCGGGTTGTTGTTGCATTTTTGTTGTTGTATTGCTGGTCGGCAGTTATGGTTCAGCCATGATATATTTTCTTTTGAAGCATTCTACGCTTGTACTAACTCTATCTATATATATATATGATAAACCTCTTTTATAGAGCTGTGTTTATTCCCCTGTCATTCATTTCCAGCATCATAACTGTTATTCTACTTATTGCAACGAGTGTATCCATGCACCGTTGAGAAGATCTGTAAACCTTCGAGATATCAATTGTGATCCTTCCTTCTCTTATATGAACTGTTTGATTAAGCCAATTATTGTTTATTCATCAGCGATATGGCTCCTAGACGACAAACCCGTTCAACTGATACTTCTGACCAAGAAGGTCAACAAAATACACCTCCCACGGGCCGCGTGGACCCGATGGTAATCCAGTTGTTAAATACCCTTACTCAACAGACTGCCGCATTAGCACAGCAGCAACGTGCATTTCAGCAACAGCTCTTAGAACAGCAGCAACAACATCAGCAACATCAGCATCAGCAGCATCAGCAACAGCACCAGCAAGCAGCACCGGCAGTTACGTTCAAATCTTTCCAGGCAGCAAAACCTCCAGAATTCAAAGGATCAGCAGACCCTGTAGAGGCTAAGGCATGGCTGAAAGAGATGGAAAAGGCTTTTGCCTTGATAGAGGTGACAGAGGATAAGAAGACAGAGTATGCAAGCTATTTTCTGAAGAATGAGGCTAGTTATTGGTGGGAAACGAGTAGGGCTATGGAGCCCGAGGGATTGATTACGTGGGCAAGATTTACAGAGTTGTTTTTGGAAAGATATTTTCCGGACTATATGAGAGATCAGATGGAATTAAAGTTTTTGGAATTAAAGCAGGGAAGCATGACAGTGCCCCAATATGAAACAAGGTTTACGGAGTTGTCAAGGTTTGTTCCAACCTATGTGGATACGGAAAAGAAGAAGGCCAAGAGGTTCCAGCAGGGACTGAGGTCTTGGATTCGTAGTAAGTTAGCTGTATTGGAGTTGGACACCTATGCAGCGGTGGTCCAAAAGGCAATGATTGCGGAGGCAGAGAGTGATTCTTACATGAGAGAGAAGGAGAACAAGAAAAGGAAAGCAGGGATACCCGATAAGGGACAGCAGCAGGGAAGTTTTCAAGGACAAGCAAATAAGAAGCTGGGATTTCAGCACGGAAGGAATACAAGTTTCAGGAAACCAGACACCGGAAACGTAGGACAAGATAACCGTCTACTAACCGGCGGTCAGCAGGGACTTTCTAGACCCCCACTACCAGAATGCAAGACATGCGGGAAGCGACATCTAGGGATATGCCATCGATTGACTGTCACATGCTTTAAATGCAATCAGAAGGGACATTATTCCCGGGATTGCAAGATAGGCATCGTGTGTCATCGGTGTAAGAAACCAGGTCACATGATTAAGGACTGCAGAGCACCAGCAACCGTGAACAATATGATTCGGGCAATTGAAGCACCCCCAGTTGTTAACGTCCAGCCGTTAGCCAGGACCTACAATATGTCAATGGGAGAAGCAGTGAGAGATTCCGACGTGGTGGCAGGTACACTTCTAGTAAATTCTATTCCTGCACAAGTGTTAATAGATTCGGGAGCGACGAAGTCTTTTATTTCTGAAACGTTTGCTCGTAGATTGAATTGCGTAATGAAACCTTTAAGTGGAGTGTTGACTATAGAGATAGCTAATCAGGATCGTATCGCGGTCAGTTCATATTATCCCCGTTGTGAGATAGAGATTTTGGGAAATCGTTTTTATGTTGACTTGTTACCTTTTAAGTTAGGTGAATTTGATGTGATATTAGGGATGGATTGGTTGACTGAGCATGATGCAAGTATTGATTGTAAGAATAAGAGGGTTACTTTGATTACCCTAGAAAAGAAAGAGATAATATTTAGAGGAGAGAAACAAAGAAAGAGGTTCCTGACAATGATTCAGGCTAAGAGGTTATTAAGGCAAGGTTGTGAGGCGTATCTAGCTTATGTAATAGATATAGATAAGGAAGTTTCTAAGTTAGAAGATATTCCAGTCGTAAATGAGTTTCCAGATGTTTTTCCGGAAGAATTACCAGGTTTACCTCCAGATAGAGAAATTGAATTTGCGATAGACTTAGTACCGGGCGCGGAGCCAGTATCGAAGGCCCCTTACAGAATGGCACCAGTGGAGATGAAGGAATTGGCTGATCAACTGCAAGATTTGCTAGAAAAAGGAATTATTAGACCCAGCGTTTCACCGTGGGGAGCACCAGTACTGTTTGTCAAGAAAAAGGATGGAAGCATGAGATTGTGTATAGACTATCGGGAGTTGAACAAGCTGACCATTAAGAACAAGTATCCGTTACCTCGAATAGATGATCTGTTTGACCAGCTGAAGGGAGCGGTACATTTTTCGAAGATCGACCTACGGTCAGGATATCACCAATTGAAGATTAGACCAGACGACATACCGAAGACAGCCTTTCGAACAAGGTATGGGCACTATGAATTTTTAGTAATGGCGTTTGGACTAACGAATGCACCCGCAGCTTTTATGGATCTAATGAACAGGATTTTCAAGAGATATTTGGACAAGTTTGTAGTGGTATTCATCGACGACATCTTGATATACTCAAGGACAGAAGAAGAGCATGCAGACCAGTTGCGAATTGTGTTAGAAACGTTGAGACAAGAAGGACTATACGCGAAGTTTTCCAAGTGTGAATTCTGGTTGAAAGAAGTTCATTTCTTAGGACACGTGGTAAGCAGCGAAGGCATCAAAGTGGACCCAGCAAAGATAGAGGCAGTGAAAGATTGGGAGAGACCAAGGACACCGACTGAAGTCAGAAGTTTCTTGGGATTAGCCGGATACTACCGGAGATTTGTGCAAGATTTTGCGAAGATAGCTACTCCAATGACCAAGCTGACAAGGAAAAGCGAGCGATTCATATGGAACGATAAATGCGAAGAAGGCTTCCAAGAGTTAAAGAAAAGACTAACTACGGCACCGGTATTGATGTTACCAGACGATCAAGGTCGTTTCGTAATCTATAGTGATGCGTCGTACAAAGGATTAGGATGCGTACTTATGCAACATGACAAGGTGATTGCTTATGCGTCAAGACAGTTGAGACCCCACGAACAGAAGTACCCTACACACGATTTGGAGTTAGCAGCTATTGTGTTTGCTTTGAAGATATGGAGACACTACTTGTATGGAGAGAGATGTGAAATTTACACCGATCACAAAAGTTTGAAGTATATCTTTACTCAGAAAGAGCTGAACATGAGGCAACGAAGATGGTTAGAACTAATCAAGGACTACGACGTTTCTATCAACTATCATCCCGGCAAGGCAAATGTGGTAGCAGATGCATTGAGCAGAAAAGAGAGATTAAATACACTAATGATGACCAAAGAATTATACAAGGAATTTGAGAAATTGGAAATCGAAGTAATTAATCCGAAGGACGCTACGGAAATAATTTATACCATGACGTTTCAACCTGAATTGTTGGAGAAGATACGAAAGTGCCAAGAGCAAGTTATGAACGACGATGTGAGTAAAATGACAGGTGAGGAAATATGTAGCCAACCGGACGACAAAGGGATCTTGAGATTTGCTTCTCGGATATGGATACCTAACGTAACGGAACTGAAAAGTGAGATTCTGCACGAAGCACATAACTCGAAGTATTCAATTCATCCAGGGAGTACGAAGATGTATCGAGATCTAAAGACGAACTTTTGGTGGCCAGATATGAAGAGAGAGATTGCGGAATGGGTAAGTAAATGCTTTACGTGTCAAAGAGTTAAGGCGGAACATCAGAGACCAAGTGGATTACTTCAACCATTGGAGATTCCCGAATGGAAGTGGGAACACATTGCGATGGACTTTGTAGTAGGATTGCCTAGAACCAAAGCTAACCATGATGCCATCTGGGTTGTCGTGGATCGATTGACGAAATCTGCGCATTTTCTTCCGATTAACGAGAGATTCTCGCTGGATAAGTTAGTTCATATGTACATAAAAGAAATCGTAGTACGACATGGAGTTCCAGTATCGATAGTGTCTGATAGAGACCCTCGATTCAATTCAAGATTTTGGAGGAGTTTTCAAGAGTGTTTGGGCACCGAGTTGAGAATGAGTACGGCTTATCATCCGCAGACGGACGGTCAAAGCGAAAGGACAATTCAGACTATTGAAGATATGCTTAGGACGTGTGCACTTGATTTTGAAGGCAGTTGGGACGATCATCTACCCTTGGTGGAATTTTCATATAATAATAGTTTTCACGCGAGCATCGGAATGCCACCGTACGAAGCTTTGTATGGACGAAAGTGTCGATCTCCAGTATATTGGGAAGAAGTTGGTGAACGGAAAATGATAGGACCAGAACTAGTACAACGAACAAAAGAAGTGGTTCAATTGATTCAGAGAAGATTGATAACAGCTCAAGACCGACAGAAGAAGTATGCGGATCTAGCCAGAAAGGATGTGGGATTCGAAGAAGGAGAGCAAGTGTTACTAAAGGTTTCACCATGGAAAGGATTAGTTAGATTTGGAAAGAAAGGGAAGTTGAGTCCGAGATATGTTGGGCCGTTTGAGATTTTGAAGAAAGTGGGCGAAGTAGCTTACGAGTTGGCATTGCCACCGCATATGCAGCACGTTCATAATGTATTTCATGTATCTATGCTTAAGAGGTATCGACCAGATTCGAATCATGTAATAGAGTATGAACCAATAGAGGTCCAGGCAGATTTATCGTATGTAGAACGACCAATTCAGATAGTGGATCGTAAGGAGAAAGTACTAAGGAATAAGACAGTAGCGTTAGTGAGAGTTTTGTGGAGGAATCCTAAAGTAGAAGAGTCTACCTGGGAGTTAGAGAGTGAGATGTTAGAGAAGTATCCCCAGTTGTTTCCTTGATCTGATTCTGAGGACAGAATCCTATTAAGGGGGGAAGGATGTAATATCCGTGAATTTTATTATTTGATTAAATGATATATGTAATCTAAAATATTTATTTTGGAATATTGGAATATTATTATATGATATTTAGAGTGTGATTATGTGCTAAATGGTGAGTCGGAAGCCCCTTTCAAAAATTTCGTCATTTGGAATTTTCTTCAAATTTGAGCCGTTTTGATAATTCAAGAGCCCGTTGAAATTTCGTACATTCATTTTTAATTCTTCGTCTTTCGTATTCGAATCGTTATCGAAAGGGTTATGGGATTCTATTTAACCCTACCTATTTGATTCTGCAAATTAATTTCAATTTTTGATCCGAAAAAGGAAAAATCGTTCCGAACCCTAATTGCTTAAGGGGACGGATTTATCGTTCTATATCAATATTGAAGTTGTTATAGCCCTAGTATTCTTGAGCATTAGTTATATAATGATATATATCAATTTGGATAATCATCAACCTTTTTAACCCCTTACTTTTCGTAAAACGTGTTTTTGACCTAATTAGGGTTTTTAAACGATCTAACGAATCAATATCGATCCAAAAATGTTATTTGGGGTATTATTTTTCCAAAAATATAAAATGACCAATCAGACTTCATAACCCTAGCAATTCTTCAGAAATTACTCAAAAAATCCGAAATTCCCAAATAATTATTTTGTGTTCTTGATCTTCAATCAATTCGTTCTAAGGGTTATTGAAGTCCAAATTTGAAGTTCTTATACTCAAATCAAAGCCCCAAAAATCTAGTTTCAGAATCATCCAACCTCATCATCATCTGGTAAGTATTCGATTTTATATTGATTTTACAAGTTTCGAATTAAAATTAGGGTTCTTGATTCGATTTGGGGATTTTCATTCTGTTGATTCTCCGTTCAATTGGTTGCTTCTAACATGTTCCTAGGGTTCTAATTAGCAAGAATCCATGCTTTAATTTCATGTTTATGTTCGATTTAGTCGGGTTTGATTTTCGGGTTTTGACCCGATTTCTTCTTTCAATTCGTACGTTCTTGATATTGATCTGACATTGTTTTTGGTAGAGGGCTTTTATTGTATGAGTTATAAGCTTCATTTTGGTATATTAATCTTTGAGTTTCATGTAGGATTTAAGTAGATCGGGTTTCCGGCCGAGGTCGTCGCCGGCGAGTTCTTTGAATGAATTCTGGGCACGATTCCGGCATGGGACAGATGTGTGTGTATGTGGGTTGTGTTTGTCTTGCAAAAGCGAACAAAAGCCCTATAGTTTGGTTTTGTTTTGATCGGAAACGGCGAAGTCCGGCCACCGGACGCCGGCCGGATTCTGGAAAACTCAGATTCCGGCGGGTTGTTCTTGGTGACCCGGATTCGTTCTTCCCGACCCGTTTACCCGATTTTTCGACCCGGTTTCAATCTTCAAAACCCTAATTCATTTTCAGAAAACTGTTTTTGAATTTTATTTTTAAATTTAATTCGAAAATAGTTTAAAAACTAAAAAAATTCATATTTTTATTTTAAAAATATATTTTAATATCAGAAAAATTCTGATAAATTATATTTATTATTTTAAATCCGAAAATTGATTAAACTTAATTATTTTAATTATTTTTAATTAATAATTAATTTATTAATTAATTGGTTAATTCTTTTAATCAATTAATTCTTAAAAATTAATTATTAATTAGATTTAATTAATTAAAAATTCAGTTTAATTATTTTCAAGCCTATTTAATTATTTAAAAAATAGTTTGAGTATTTAAAGAGTGTCAATTAATTTTATTAATTGATTTATTTTCATTTAAATGTTTATATTGGATTTAAAAATCCGATTTTTGATAAAAAAATTTGTAACGACTTATTAAAAATTCAAATGAGTTCCGTATGATGTTTTAAAAATGTTTATAAGTGCTATATGGTTCATATTAATTGTGTGTCGTGTTTTATAGTCTGTATATGCCCGTGCTAGGGCAAATATCTGAGTTTTAAATATCGTAAATTATACCGGACGTCCGATACGTAACCGGTTACTTGTTTAAATGTGATTATTGATTGAATAAGTGTCGAGAGTAGAACGAGAATAGTTAGACTTATTGTGATGAGTTGTTTAATTATAGAATCGAGTTCCCGGAGCAAGGGAAAGGGGAAAGTAGAGTGAGCAGAGTCGATCCGACAGCAGCTTAGACCAGGCAAGTATCTGTGCCTTTACTGGTGATAAAAATTATTATTGTCTTGATTACTTGAATACCGTTATCCCCAGAACAATTCAAATTATCCATCTTTTAACCGCATTTGGACAACTGATTCCATTTCCTTAGAAATTCTTGATTCTTTGATTTGATCTGCATCGGAAAACCTTATTTCCAATTTACTTGATTATTGTTTACCACCTATTGTGGTTATTTACCATCCTTTGATTTTCATTGGCAACCTTTGATTATTTGACTTCCATCTTGACTACCAATTACGGTTATCGATTAACGATTACCAATATTGATTCCCTTATTGAATGAGTACACTGTACCATTGAAATTACTCCATGATTATTTCTTGACCTTCACTTGATACTGAACAGTTGAAGCTCTTTTGCAATTACTATATATTCAGTTTATCTTATTGAGCATGTTATTGTTTATACCCTATTATAGAATTGGCATGTGTTTTTAAAAATGGACCAGTAATTGGTCGGGCCATATTTATGGTCGGAATAACTTAAGGCCCAGATTGGCCTGGGATCCAGTAGAGGACTATGACATGAGCTAGTCCGGGGTTGATGCGTGGCTGGCCAGCAGCACAACCTTTGATTTGAATAAAATTTATAAGCCAAATTCTAATTCTTTACTTCGATCATTATTGATACAAAGCATGTGTTAGCTAAATATTGTTGATTCTGATATCTTAATTTCATATCCTTACAACTGTGATAGAAATGATTCGTTGATGTTTGCTGAGCAATTTTGGCTCACTCTTGCTTGTTGTTTTCTAACCCTATTCCAGTGAAACGAGAGTATGAGTTGGCATAGCGTGACCGATAGTTCACCAGCAGCCAGGAGAGCCCCTCGAGTCACTGTCATTGGCAGGGTAGTTGTTGTTTTGCTTTCTAGATTTAATGTCTAGATTTGAACTTTAGTTGTGATGTAATAACTCTGATAGAACTGGTTTGTAATAATAAAAGATTGTAGTAGCTTGTGTTCATTGCCATAATCTGATGCGGTCTTGGTCAAGGGGTATTTGTGTCTTTATATATATTATGCATGTGTTAAATAGTGTTCCGTTGGTCGGATGACTCCTCAAATCTGTACCCCGGGTTTGGAGGGCGTCACAAAAATGACTTGATTTTCTGGTCGAAAATGCTTTGAAAAATTGGAAAATTCCTGGAAGAATATGGAATAATTTCTACAAAAACCTTGGAGGATTTTTCCAGAAATTGGGGGGCAAATGATATGGACAGAAATATAACCCTAGATATATAATTAATGATACATTAATTAGACCTAGTTTGGTCCAAAGATTAGGCCCGACAAAAGGCCCAAAACCCTAATTATTTATTAATTTCGTAATTAATAAATAAAGGAAAATACAGAGCTCATAAAAGAGTCCAAATATGATAATATCTTCATAGAAGGATCCAGAATCCCAATCAAATAATATGATGAGTCACAGCACTTATCAGATAGGGATAATACTTGCCTGCCAAGTAATATACTCCTTATCAGTTATCAATAACAAGACTTATCAGTTAAGACTCCTAAACTTACTCTAAATACAAGGCTCCTGACGCCTATATAAGGACCCTCGTCCTTTATCCTAGAACTACGTTTTATTGACTTGATTCTCTATACAGCAGAGATACGTAGGCATCTTGTGAGGACCGATTTAGTCCCGAAACACAAGAGCAGTCATTAAAGCTTGAACGCTCATAAACCCTAGCATTTAATTTACAAGGTACGTTTTTTAATCCATAACACTCGTTTTCTTCAATGTATTTTAAATCATTTAGATTCTCATTTGCATGAATTAGAAGGGATAGACACAACAAAGTTGGCTTATCCTAAGTCCATGTCCAAAGTTCTATTTGGTACATTGGACACTAGGAATCAAGTTGATGTAATTTTGAGTGTGACAGATCATATGCAAAACACATTCAAAACTTACACACTTGATCAGCCCATATATCATGCACTTTCTTGGAAAGGAAAGGCTAAGGCTGATGAAGCTACAGAGTCTAACCCAAGCCTTCCTAACCCATCCAATGACCCCCTGCAAACAGTACAGTAGAAATTAGGGAGCCAAGTGCACCAATCTCCCAAAAGGTTGGTGTTACTAAAAAGAAGACAAAGAAGAGAGCCCTTGCTGTAATCAATGAAACTGTAGATTTAGGAAGTGAGGAACCTGAGTCACAGCTCACAAGACAAAAGAAGAAATCCAAATCTATAGCCACCACTGAATCCTCCCAACAGGATTTAGATGTGCAAAAAGGGGTACATCTATTACTGTCAATGTCCTCTCAACAGGGCATTGGTATTGAAAAGAGTAGCCTCCCCACTACAATCTGTAAAGAGTCTGCACAGGGTCAAGAACTCACTCTTGACCCCAGTGGAAATAAGGGTGATGATACACAGAGTGGAGAGCACATCACAATTGAAACTCCTCCTATTTCTCAGGGGTAGTTGCCAAAATCTGATCTAAACCCCACTTCTCTTTTAGACTCTACTTTAAAATTTTCTTCTAAACAAGAAAGTCATTCTCATGACAATCTTGCCATTGATCAATCACAATCTACTTCTGTGATTGAGCCAATTTCAAGTGACATGGTGCATGACACTGTGCTCACCACTCAGGAACCACATTTAGTTGGTCAGGGAATGCATGCTGAGGCATATCCTAATGACACCAACACAAACATAGAGGATTTACCAGTTCTCACTGGAGACTCTATGCCAAACTCTCCATTCCTTATGGACTTGGATTTGCCTTCACATGCACATAGAGATGGTGATGTAACACATCCCATTTTAATGGAGACAACATCAGACTCTACAGTCATTCCAAGACTGGAGGAAACTCACTCACCTATTCCCACTGAAGTGCTAAGCACTAGCTCTCACTTGGCTCAGGCCACCATGACAGAATGGCTGAAACCTGTGCAACATGACAGGGCTTCAGGATCATCCTCTATGCCACCACAATTGACGGAAGAAGAACTTCAAAATCTTCATGTGGCACAGATAGATGAGTTCTCAAAGATTGCCCAACATCTTCTCACAGCTGGACTGCCTAATCAAGACTATGAAGCTATTTTGATCTGTCACAAGGAGGATGTTGAGGCTCAGGCAGAAAAGATTGTGGATGAAGCCCAACAAGATGGAAATGTGGATGCTTGGTTGGATGGAAAGAGGACAGTGAAGCTAAAAGATGCACTGGCTTTTCTTAGGGAGGACTACTTAACTGCCTTGGGGTCTAATGCTAAAGGTCTCTCTCTTGTAGATATTTATGATGTTATAAATGAAGTTTACAAGAGCCAGCTCAAAGCTATGCATTTCCTTGGGAAAGGTCTCCAGTCAGAAATCTCTACAATTAAAGAAGAGACAGATCATTCAATGGCACAACTAAGGAACTGTTATCTCTATGACTTTCCCAAGGTAGATGGCATTCTTAAGGAGGTCCAGAAAACTGCTTCTAATGTCACAAAGATGGACTGCACCCTAGCTATGGTTTCAGATAATATGAAGAAGCTTTATACCAAACTAGATAATCAGGTGCATGCCAACATCAACTCAAACTCCATGCTTACAGTGCTCTGGAAGAATCAGTATGGGAACAAGCTTGTAGATGAAGTTCCTATTTCTGACATCTCCAAAGTTGACTTCTCCAAAATCAAGGATCAATCCCTCAACTACTTCAAATCTCAACAACTATTCTCCAAGGTGGATGGCTTGGAAAGGGAAGTAGCTGATCTTAAAGCTGAAAATAGGGTGCTATCTCAATCCTTGGCACAGCTAAATGACAAGTTGGACGACCAAAGCAATGCAACATCAAATATCTTGCTAGTCCAACAGCAAATGATGACAACCCTACTCAGAAGCATGAACCTTCCTGTTCCTGGAGAAGCTCAAGACATCTTGTCTGATCCCAAGCCTAAGGGGGAGAAAGGAAAGGAGGTCATTTTGGAAAAGAGAGGGGGAGTACCTGTCAAGCATCAAAAGCTTAAGGGCAAACTCTCTGAAGAAACCATAAAGCCAATCACTCTTCCCTCTGTGGATGTCATCAATGCTCAAGGTCAAAGAAGCACAATCACAACTACTTACTATCCCTCTACAATGCCAATGGATACCTCAGCTCCTCAAATAACTACAAGTGCCAAACCACTAAAATCAATTATTATCACTGATGCCAAGCTACATGAAGTTGCCAATTCAAACATCTATCATGATGAGGCCTTTCTGGAGTTTCTGAAAGCCATCTACAACAGTGTTCAAGGAGATACTCTCAACTACAAAAACAAGATCAATGAGCAAATCAAGTACTTTACAGTGGCAGTCAGGAAAATCAAGGATGCTCATCTAAGAGAAATTATCATGGTATCCAAGGACAACTACCTTTGGCATCTATCTTTTGAAACTCTAGAGAAGCTAAGGTTTACTGAGCTGAACACAATTCTTGAGTTGATTGAGAAGCATGGGGAGAACAACAAGAGGCTGTTTGATGACTTATCAAAAGATCAATTCCTAAGATTGCCTGAAGTTATTTCTAACCCAAGGACAATACTTTTTCAAAGCCTAAGCAAATCAAACAACATTGATCAATTGGTGATTCCTGCTCATCTGCAATCAAGAACAATCACAAGATAAATCAAGTGTTGCAAATGCTAAGAGCTAAGAGAGGAGTCAGAACAGCAGAAGAACTAGAGACAATTCACCTTCTCCAATCCTTCTTGACTCATGGAACTATTCCTGAGTCACTCAAAGAAAGAAGAAAGAAGAAAGTGAAGGGTTTCGAGCACATAAACGCAACGGAAAACGTAAAAATAAATCAAAATTCGAAACCCATCCGCAGGATCCATGCGAAAACAAAAGATTTAATTCGGAGATTAAGAACAAATACCTTAAGAAGCTTTAACAGTTCATCAATGGAAGATTAATGGATATCCAAAGCTTGTTCAATCACCATGTATCCCGCTCTCGCGATCTACACTCTACGTTATCCACACGAACGCTTTTCTTGAAGGATTGATGTGTACTAGCACCCGAAAACTGCTTCTTTCTCTCTCTCTCTCTTTTCTTGCTCTCATAAGCGGCTATGGTTTTAATGTAAAAACGTTTTTCATCATTAAAATCAGCCCTCTTTTAGAGTTTATATAGAGAGGAAAATAGTTTTCTAATTATAATCCAATTATAATAAAATACTAATCCGAAATTCCAATTTATTATTTAATTAAGTCGCACTTAATTAATTAATAATTAATTTCAGAACTAGTTTAAGTAATTCCATTTTCTATTTAAATAATTAATCAAGTCATACTTAATTAATATTATAAATAGAATAAATTACTTATTTAAATTTAAATTCATAATTTTAAATTATTTCTGCTTCAAGCGTTCTTTGTGTGTGACCCTGTAGGTTATTATTACATTGGTAACAATTTTAATAACTAATTAAATTGTAAACAATGAGCGGAATCTAGTAATACATCATTGCCACCCAAGTAATAATAATTAAATCGGTGATTCGATTAAGTCTTTCATGAATAATGTTCCAGGTAATATAATCCCTTTAACCTTAATATTATAGATTAAACTCGAGGCATGTAAAGTGTCATCCTCTTCATAATTTAATCTTATTTTTCTTGATCGATGAGTAGACTAATAAATCAAATCAACATTTGGGCACGGTCGTGCATTTCTTAGTCTCACTCAAACAAGAGGCCAATAATATCGCTCCTAAAATTAGGAGGGTTAAATCCCATCTAGATCATTCATATTTCTCATACGATTCATAATATACCCAATGTCCACTTTTATCATCACTCGGTCAAAGGTAACTTTTAATGTAATCAAAGTATATTAATTCTCTTATAAAAATATAATGATTTCAGGTCTAAGGATCATTACACCATTATCACAGTGAGAATTACTTATGACACTTTTAACATGTGTAATCTCACGGCGGGTCAATCCAGTGCCATATACTCTTACATGCACCTATGTTTTGACTTTAGTATCACCATACCTACGACCAATGAGATGTGGTCATCGGTCAACAAACATATTAGTCTCTGTGCATTATTATTGTCCTTAAATAATAACACTCGACTAGGGATATTTAGGAATAAAGATACTATTCATATAATCTCATTTTTAAGTCACATACTTAAAGATATCGAATACGTATCATAATTCCAAGGACATTTATTATGCTAACATTTATAACGCAGTAAATAAAGACATAATAAACTAATAATAATAATCAATAAAACATAATTTATAATAATAAAATGTTTTCTTTAAAACATAAAAGTATTGTCTCTAGAGCACTAATACTAACAGAAAGATGATGAGGAGGATGATGAGGAGAAAACCTATAAAAGAAGGAGCCATTCAAGGAGCAATAAGGATGGAGGAAGTGAGAGCAGCAGGGGTAAAACATCTAAGAAGTCCAAGGATACTGATGATGACAAGAAGGACTCCAAAGGAACCAAATAAACTGTTAAGAAGAGTGGAAATCAGCAAGTCAAGGACACTGCTAGCAGTACCTTAACCACAACACAAGACTCAAAGTCTAGGGTGGGTACTGTTAGTAATGATCCTCCAAAATCACTATCTAAGACTTCTGAACCTGATTTGCCAGAGAAGAAAAATGAAACCACAAAAGAAGAATCAAAGAGACACTTCCACAAAGTCACAGCTAGTGGAGTGCTACAGTGGATGAAAGGGAAAGGATTGAAGCTACTTCCAAATGATGTGGCACTGAAGGCTAAATCTCCCTGCTCCAGAAAGCTACCTCAAGTGAAGCATTTGAAGATCAAGAGTGTAGCCAAAAGGACTAGGATAACAAAGAATAATGGGGTAATCACTAATGTAGTAGGGATCAAAGTACCTCCTCTGGATGAAGACTATGATGAAGATGCCCTAGAATTTTTGAGAGCTCAAAGAATCTTTGAAGTCAAGGTGAAGCTACATCATCTAGAGATCAAATACACTGATGGAAGAGAAAGAACAATGAAGCAAGGAAGCTGGAAATATTTTCCTAAATATGAACTTGAAAGGATAAATGCTCTTTTGAACTTTGAAGAAAGGGAAGAAAGGATGTGGAAAATAGAGATAGCCAGATTCATGAAGATGCATTCTGATTATGAAAAAAATCTAAGGAAGGAAAATGAAGAGAAGATAATTCAAAAAGAGAAAGAGATGGCTGAAATGGAGGAAAGAGCAAAGGAGCTGAGGAAGAAAGGGCTTTGCAGGGTAAAACAAAATCCTTATATTGTGGAGTACAAAAATCATCTTGGAGGAAGAAGCAAGATAAGGATGGAGTTTTTAGACTCATATGTGGAAAGTGTCCTTAAAGCTGCAATTGATGATCTAAAAGACTCACCTCTCATTGAAGAACTTATTGCAAGAGAAGAAATTCAAGTGGCCATCTTAGAAATGAAGAGAAAGGAAGAAATGAGAAAGAAGAAAATTTATGATGATCTCCTTGACAAGCAACTGGAAAAAGAAGCAGCTAAGCAACAATGACAATTCTGTAAGCCTGAATTTCCAAGCTGTTATAAAACTCTGTTCATCTTTTTATCTTCTCTACATATGTTTCTTTTTATGTTAGTTAGGCTTGTAATCAGACATGAAATTGTGCCTAAGGGTCTTACTCACAATTTGGGGGAGATTGTTAGGCTCAAAACATGTCTGAATACCACTATTAACAAGCCTACAGTATGTGACTATGTCACACTACATGACCTAGTGAATTCTATCACTGGGATATAGTATAGGTCTCTCTATGTACTTGTCTTGTTCTCATGAACATTAGCTTGATCATGTATGCTCAGAATTATAATGAGCTTAGTAAGTTTCTTGCATCTAGAATGTATATAGTCCATTGAATAATTGTCCTGGTAGAAGTTCAGAATTGTTAATGCAGCATGATAGAGATGAATAAGGCCCTGAAGAAATAAGTTGCAGAAATTTGACTAAGGTATTATATAGCAAAGTCAGAATAAAGCTATGTCGTGAAGTCACCAATATCCATGTCGAGAAGTGATGGATCGCATAGTCCATTTTGTACTATGTCGTGAAGTCCTCAAGACTCATGTCGTGAAGTGTTGAAGTCATCAAAGTCAAGATGTGCTAGATCGTGAAGTCCTCAAACAGCCTATGTTGCATAGTCCTCAAATAGTCTATGTCGCATAGTCCTCAAAAAGGCTAGATCGCGAAGTCCTCAAATGGCCTATGTCGCATAGTCCTCAAACTAGATCGCGAAGTCCTCAAATGGCCTATGTCGCAAAGTCCTCAAAGGCCATATCGCGTAGTCTTTACAAGTGACATCGCGTAGTCTGGAATGAAGTGGAGTTCACGATATCAACACTTAGCCGTTTACAACCAGACAAATCAAGGTACAGAACCAAGAATCAAAAGAGACAAATATTGAAGCATTTGTTCTGGCAAGGTGGTCCAAAGAACAGATGGCAAATCTACAGCTAAACTTGGAGAGAAAGATAAGAGACAGGCAGCTACAGAAACGGGAAAGACTCCGAAAAGCAGGTGGTCCTTCTTGACACAGTTAACTTCTTATGGCAGGACAAGTTGGACTTTCAGCTAGGGGTAACTGTGTAAATAGGTGTGTGCACTAGTTTTTATAGATGAATATATATATTGTGTACACCCTATTGTTAGCTGTAAGAGAGATACACATAGTTTTATCAAAAAAACTTTTTTCTCTGTAAGCAAACAAGATACAAACTGTTCTTGTTTAGAAGCCAAAAATTCAGTTGTGAAATTCTGGGAAGCTGTAGTATTTAATTTGCTTAATACAAAGTAGATTAAAGTAATTGTGTGTGTTGTTCATTCCGCATTTCTTTACATACAATCTACTGCAGCAATTTAGTTTCAAGAAAGCAAAAATCTATCAAACTATCCATTCACCCCCCCTGTCTAGTTTCTAAGTGGTATTCATTACTAACAATATGACTCCTTATGAAAAATTGTATAATACATCTTTCTACTTAGATAATCTGAGAGTTTTTGGATGCCTTTGTTATGTATCCACTACACAACCTCATAGGTCTAAATTTGATCCTCGAGCTTTGCCTTGTGTTTTTCTTGGTTATCCACCTAACAAGAAAGCTTACAAAGTTCTAGATTTAACTTCTAGATCTATTATCATTTCTAGAGATGTTTCTTTTAAAGAACATCATTTTTCTTTCCATATACTTCATCCTACAAACAATACTTCAAATTTTTACCAATCTGCTATATTTTTACCTAATGTTACATCATCTTCTGTTATTGATGATGAAGATATTTTCTCAGATGTTATGGTTCCTTCTTTGTCTAACTCTAATCCCGACAGTAAAAGTTCTCGGACTGACTCTCTTGATTACACTTCTGTTAAAGATTTTTCACAATCTTTAGAGACTTCGTCTAATTTTGTGGCATTAGATATTGCACCTGTGAAAAACACCTCATTTGAAAAACACCTTCCTACCTGTCATCCTATCATTGCAATTATAGTGCCTTAACTAAATTGCAGAGTCCACCTCATTGGTGTAATATGGTTCACTATTCTGCATTTCCACAAGCACACAACGTATTTCTTTCTCATACTTCATCCATTGTGGAACCTAAGAATTACAAAGAGGCTTCTCAACATCCTTTGTGGATTGAGGCTATTAACAAAGAACTTAAGGCATTAGCAGATAACAACACTTGGGATTTAGTTGAGTTGCCTCCGGGTAAAAAAGCTATAGGCAACAAATGGGTTTTCAAAGTGAAACTTAAAGCTGATGGTTTTCTCGAACGTTGCAATTCTAGACTTTTTGCTAAGGGATTCAACCAGAAATTTGGTATAGACTACGACGAGACTTTTTCTCATGTCATTAAAATGACAACAGTTCGATGTTTAATTGCTTTAGCTGCTAGTCGACAGTGGCAATTGTTTCAATTAGACGTGAATAATGTGTTTTTGCATGGAGACTTAAGAGGGGAAATGTTTATGAAAGTTCTTGACGGTGTTCCTATCAACCTAATCAGGTTTGTCGACTTAAAAAGTCTCTGTATGGGTTAAAACAAGCTTCTCGTGAATGGTTTTTCAAATTGCTTCAAGAATTGGTGATCCAGGGATATACACAATCCAAGAACGACTATAGCCTGTTTAACAAGAATTCTGGTTCTTTAACTACTATACTGGCTGTTTATGTCGACGACATCATTGTCACTAGTAACAATCTACTTGAAATTGATTCTCTTAAGTCTCATCTTGACCGTGTCTTCAGCATTAAGGACTTAGGTGTACTTCACTATTTTATGGGCATTGAAGTGGGTTATGTTCAAGAAGGTATTTTACTCACTCAGAAGAAATTTACTAATGATCTCCTTAAAGATTGCCTTTTGGATGTATCCAAACCTGCAGCCACGCCTTTACCTTTGAATTTAAAGTTAACCATGTCTGATGGTTCCTTGATAAGTGATCCTGAGCATTACAGATCCTTGGTTGGCAAATTAAACTACCTTACAAACACTAGACCAGATATATCCTATGTTGTTCAAACCCTTAGCCAATTCATGCAGTCACCTCGTACTTCACATCTTCAGGCATTGACTCATACTCTTCGCTACGTAGCACACAATATAGGTCAGGGCATACTTCTTAAAGCTTCCAATTCCCTTACAGTTCAAGCTTTTTCGGATTCCGATTGGGCCTCATGCCTAGACTCTAGAAGGTCCATCACTGGTTACATTGTTCTTTTCGACAATTCACCCATTTCCTGGAAATCTAAGAAACAGAGTACTGTTTCTCGATCATCTTCTGAAGCAGAATATCGGGCAATGGCTGCTACTGATTTTGAAATTTTTTGGTTAGTTCGTCTTTTGGAGGAATTTAGTGTTACTGGTTTAACTTATATTACTCTGCATTGTGACAATCAGTCCGCTCTTCATATTGCACGTAATCCTGTCTTCCACGAACGTACTAAACATATTGAACTTGACTGTCATTTTACACGTGATAAAGTACTTGAGGGCTTGTTGCAACTTTCTTACTTACCTACTAAGCATCAACTAGCAGATGTTCTCACAAAGATTGTTCCTTTCACTCATTTCAAGGTTTTGCTTGACAAGCTGGGTATGTCTCGTATTCTCCAGTCCGCTGTTCAACCATCCTCCATCTTGAGGGGGGCTATTGGTGATCCAGGCTAGCTTTACTATGACTATAGCATTACCACAAAGTGACAGACATTCCGGCTATGGTCTAGCTGGCATAACAAACTTTCTGTAACAAACTTTCTATTATCCTCTTTTATAAGTAAGTAGTAGACTGTGACATCATAAGTTAGTTAGTTAAATTTTATACATTACTTACTCTCTCTACACTATCTCTTTAATCTCTTTGTATCTCTCTGCACTACACACAAGTCATGTAAACATTGAAGAATGTATATATTTTAGTAATGAAATTTGAGTTAGGTTCTATGTGTAATCATCATTGTGAGTTTAAATCAAGTTGATATTAATCAACTAACAATAATATTGTAATATTGTGGAGTTAAGATTTGTTTAACAATTTGAATAAATAATAATAGAATCGAAGCTTCGAGATTTGAACCTTGGGATTGGGACTAAGGAAATACGGTTACACGACGTGAGAGGCCCAGTTGAACTCAGTAAAATTTTCTAATGGTGTTCAAATGATGAGTTTTAAAATAAATTTCGGTGATGTAAGATGTAAACAAATTGATCACAAGAGATAACTCTCACAAGATTTGCGCTTCTTTATTTGAGAAATGATACTTAATACTCCATCTGTCCCTCTCATTTCTTTACAGTTTTTTTACACTGCTTGACACGCATTTTAAGGCTCCTATAAAATATAGCTCTACAACTTATTTTTAAAATTTTCTTTTTCTAAATAAAAATTTAAACATTATATTTTTATTCAGAATATATTTTATAGGAGACTTAAAATGCGTGTCGAGCCCCCGTCCCCCAATGTAAAGAATTGAGGGAACGGAAGGAGTAGAATTTATCTAAACACCGCATCGAGCGAATACGAGAAGATTACATTGTGTATGTATGAATTGTCAAAGAAACTTGAGGAATATATGCGTTGCGTGTATTTTGTTAATTTTTTTGTATTTATTTTGAGGTCTTTAGCACTAATTAGCTAATCCTCCCACATTGGACAATTCAACAAATATTCTCAATAACCAATAATTTTTAAATTAAAAATTATTGTCTTTCTTCCTAAACATTTATAGAGGCGTGTTTGCTGGTTGTATTTTGCTTTCTAAGAATTACGGTGAAAATAATTATTGTCTCTCCCTAGACAAATACTTTACATCGCGGTTAACCCCTAATCCATTTCGTTGGGCAACATATCACATCAAAAATCCACACGCAGGGGCCACCCACCTGCATGTAATAGTTTCTCGGTCTTTCAGGTCACTTGTTAATTAATTTCGCATACATTAAACGTATAGTTACTTCTTTTTCTAAACATTTAAATTTTATTTTATAATAAAAGTTAAAAACAATTAACAAAATTATGTAATTGACCTATCTTAAAATACATGTAAAAGTCAAAATGAACAAATATTTTATGAGAGAGGCATGATAATAATGTTCATCTAGTAATCACTAATAGTGTTCTAAAAATCGGTCGACTAACCGATTAATCGATAGACAGCCGGGTCACGTTTTGATTAAGCGAAAATCGGGTCAAAAGCAATTTTTTAAAAATTGGTTAAAAGTAGGTCGAGACAGGGAATAATCCGACGAGACGGGTCAAAAATTGATATTAATTGGTCAAACTTAAAAAATATATATAAAAAAAAGTTAATCAAAAATATAATAACTATTATATTAGTATAAGGTACTAATTTATTGACTAAATTTTTAATATACAATTATTCTCTCAAATTGACTTACATTTTTCCGTTGATATATAAACTAATGATATGCGAGTATTTCCTGTAAATCTTATTCTTTAAATATCGATAATGGGTTAGTATATATTATTATTTACTAAATAAATTGTCACCAATTAATAATCTAATTAATCAATTCAATTAATTATCGATTATCCGATTTTAGATACATCTTCCCGACTAATAGCGATTTATGTCCTTTAGACTACTATACTGTACTAGCTTATAACCCGTGCGAAGTACGAACTTCTTTTAATATATTATAATACTAGTTTATTAAGCCGCGCTTCACATCGGCTTTGTAATAATTTCTTCAAATTTTTCTAAAAAACTATAAAATATGTTTTTAGATAAAATAATATATTTCTAACATAAATTTAAAATTTCTTTTGAATTCTCCGTTTAGTCTTGTTCATCTACCGAAATTTTAAATAAATATATAAAATATCAATTGTTTAATTTATTTCATTATTTTAATGTATATCAAATATTAGTATATTTATCCCTTTATTTTTCTCAAAATTCATATTGCAACTTCTACTTTAAAATACATAATATAACATCAATATTAAATTCTAGCATATAATATGCTCCTCTTAATGAATCCTCTCTCGTTAAACATGTTTCCTTTCAATGACCTTTTTCTCATTGTTGTCAAATTTAAATAAATAACAAACTAATTACTAATAAATTACATCATTTATTAATCAATTTTATTATATCATAAAATTTAATTTAAATATTTTTCAAAATTCTAATTTTTATTATTTAAAATATAAATACTCGAGAAAATAAATGAAAATAAAATAAGACTTCTATATTTTATTTTTATCTTATACAAACTTGCATTTTTTGTAAGTATTATCTTATATATAAATTAGAAGATAAAACTTTAAAAAATGACTTTAATGTATATGTAAAACATATAGATAAATTAAACATGGATTTTTTTTTACAAAAACAATTATGAGAACATAAATTTTAATAATGTTTTAGGAGAATATAAGTATAATAATCTTATTTCCAGATAAAATTTAGAACTTTAAGCAAAAATAAATGAGAATATTGAGATTGTAACTTTAAATTCAAAAGAAAGTTTAAGAGAATATAACTTGATAATTTGACTTGAAGATAAATTTTAGGACAATATTAAGATAGTAATTTGTCTTAAGAAGAAAGTTTAGGAGAATATAAGGTAATTAAGATTTACATTACTAAAGATTTAAAAGTCAATTAAGATATTTTCTACTCGGACACATCTCAAATCATCTCCTTTATTATTTTTCTCGATTAAAAGATAGTAAAAAAGAAATTAGTAAATAAATTGGACTCGTAGAGTAAATTTAGGAGAATATTAATTTAGTATACTTAGATTCTTCCATTAAAAGTTAGTAGGAAGGAATTAGTAATTAAATTTGATTTAAAGAGAAAGTTTAGAAAAATATTAACAAAACATATTTAGCTTCCTTTCTTGAAAGACAGTATTAAAGAATTTAGTAAATAAATTAGATTAGTAGAGAACGTTTAGGAAAATATTAATATAGTATATTTTGTTTTCTCCGTTGGAAAATAGTAAAAAGAAAATTGATAATTTATCTAATATTATAAAGGCAAGAATATTAATTATATATTTAGTTTACTACATTAGTAAAGATTTAAAGACAATTAAGATATTTTCTAATAAAAAATTTAGGAGAATATTAAAATTAAATATTAAAATTGATTGTATATTTTGTTTCCGCATTAGTTAAAAAATAAATTAGTAAATAAATTAGACTCATATAATAAGTTTATGAGAATATTAATATAGTATATTTAATTTTCTCCATTAGAAGATAATGGAAACAAATTAGTAAATAAATTAGATTTGAAGAGAAAGTTTAGGAAAATATTAACATAATATATTTAGTTTCCTTCCTTAAAAGATAGTATTAAAGAAATTGGTAAATAAATTAGATTAGTAGAAAATATTTAGGAGAATATTAAAATAGTATATTTAGTTTCCTTTGTTAGAAAATAGTAAGAAAGAAATTAAGAATTTAATTAATATTAGAAAGACAAAAATATTAAAAATGTATTTTTAGTTTGCTCCATTAGTAAAGATTTAAAAGGCAATTAAGATATCTTCCAATAAAAAATTTAGAACAATATATATTAACATTGTATATTTAGTTTACTCTTTTTTCGGCAATATTTTGAAAATACGATACATAATTTGTAGCGAGTCACAGAAACACAGAATAAGTTAACAGTGATTAAATTCGCGTACATGTGTAATAGAAGAGAAAGATAAAGTAAAAGGATTAAAGTCAAAATTTCGTGAAGAGAAGTTTCATTTATGTATTCTCTCTACAACAAAACATTACAACAAAAGTTAGTTTCGAACAAAAAACATTTAAACACAAATTATAAAAAGGAGAAGAACTAAAGTAAAGAATTCATGGGGGATGAATAAAGAAATAGTAACACTACAATACAAATGACTTCTAGCGGCGCGTGTTGAATTCTAGACATACCTCTTTTTCGGCAATATTTTGAAAATACGATACATAATTTGTTGCGAGTCACAGAAACACAGAATAAGTTAACAGTGATTAAATTCACGTACATATGTAATAGAAAAAAAAAGTAACAGGATTAAAGTCAAACCTTCGTGAAGAGAAGTTTAATTGATGTATTCTCTCTGCAGCAAAACATTACAACAAAAGTTAGTTTAGAACAAAAACCTTCAAACAAAAATTATAAAAAAGGAGAAGAAATAAAGTAAAGAATTCAGGGATGCTCTTCCGAGAAAAAGAACCAGAATGAAGAATATATATATATATATATATATATATATATATATATATATATATATATATATATATATATATATATATATATATATATATATATATATGTTGGTCCTCGTGTATTGCAGAAGGGGGGGGGGATGAATGCAATACTGATAAAATTCAATCTCAGTTTCAACAACCAAAACTAAGATTTAATGTTATCAATAATATGTATGCATTCACAAACAGTATAATCAAGAAGACAGGATTCACAAAATAAATGTTTAGTTTATTTTGCAAAGTGTTGCTACAACCTTAAGAGAGAATTCTTGAGCTTCAGTTTTTCTTCAAGACACTTGCTTGTCTTTCTTTTTTTATCCCTAGAATGAATTGATAGTCTAAGTATAAGACTAATCCTATCACTATCAACACGGGTCTGTGAAGCTGCTGTCATTATCAAGTGGCAGCTTCTTACAAAGTGTCTTCCCATGTGACTTTCCTAAATTGCTAACAATGTCAGATATACGTTACAAAGAAAGCAACCTAGATTCATTCTATTTCTAGCTAAAACAATTCAGCAAATAGAGACTTGACCTTGCTCTTGAATTGATTCGCTTTTGTATGCAGTGCTTGAAGCTTCTGTCGTAGTCTTGCAGACTTGGTGCAGCTTAGGGATACTGCAACACGCCTGTTTCTTGAACATTGAAACTGTCACGGGATTTGACTGAGAAAGATACTTAGAACAAGGATCTTTCTCGAGACAGTTACTTTTGCCGCAAAGTTTGCTGTCACAGGAATGTGCTTTTGGTGACAGTAGGAGTTCCCCGCATAGTGTGTTGTCGAGGTTTCCAAACTTGCTGTCGAGGGCTAAAGTTGTTGTCGCGTAGTCTTCCGCCAATGTTGTTGTCAGAGTGAATATGCTGTCTTGACTTGCAACATTCTGTCTTCTTGTAATCTTACTGTCAATGCTTATGACAGTAACCTTTATTCATGCTGTCATCTAATATGCATTCTTTGAGGCTTGAACACAGAAAGTGAACTTCTTCCAAATTACACAATTAAAATAACATTGCATACTGATTACAAGTGTTAGATATAATTGCTGATGAGTGTTTATCAGTGTTTAAGCAACAGGTATTCATCAGAGTTTACTGGAAGCCAGTCAGAGTTTATTAAAGTCTGACGGAGTGAGAGTTTGCTAAAGCTGTCGGTACTAACATTGAAGATTCTAGAAGTAATATATCTTGAAGATGGAAAGAAGCAAGATATATTGAGACAGACAAGGAAACGGAACAGAAGACAGAAGCAATCCCAATTTGATATGATTTGTATAGCTAATTTATAGGAATATCAATTAGAGATTGATTCTATGTAGCTGTGTACTATATAAACACAGATAGGTTAACCCTAAAAGGGATGCGATTATTGAAAACATTATTCTTGTAACCTTGCAGCTCTCTGTGATATTTTACATCACAAAGAGAAGAGTTATTTATATAATTCAGTTGTTGATTTATAAACAGTGTTCTTTATTGTTATTATCATACTTATATTGATTATATATTGTGAAATTGGCCTAACAATTGGTATCAGAGCCTAGGCTGTTTAATATATATACAGTTTATCGATCTAAACACAAGTATAATCATGGCTGACAACTCTCAGGAAGGTTCTAATGCAGGTTCGAATGCTCAGAAGGTTCAACCAACTTCTGTTAGTCGATATGAGACTATAAGGGTTCCAATTCTAAGATCAGTTGAATATCCAATATGGAAGGTGAAGATGACCATGTTTCTGGAAGCCACAGATCCAGAATACCTTGATAGAATCAATGATGGTCCTCATATGCCAACAAAACTGTCTCCTATTGTTGCTGGTCAAGAACAAAAGACTGTTCCAAAAGAGAAGAAAGATTTGACTCCTGAAGACATCTCATCAATTGCAAAGGATGCAAAAGTTAGACACCTTCTCCATAGTGCTTTAGATAATGTCATGTCTAACAGAGTTATTGGCTGCAAAACTGCCAAAGAAATTTGGGATGCTTTGGAAGTCAGGTGTCAAGGAACAAGTGCTATAAAGAAGAATAGGAAGACCATTCTAACACAGGAGTATGAACACTTTGACTCTAGATCTGATGAAACTTTGACAGATACTTATGACAGATTTTGTAAATTGTTGAATGATTTGTCCCTGGTTGATAAAGAATATGAACTTGAAGAGTCAAATCTCAAGTTTCTGTTATCCCTACCTGAAAGATGGGATTTGAAGGCGACAACAATCAGAGAAAATTATGATCTTGCAGAAACAGATCTTGATGAAATCTATGGGTTGCTCAAAACTCATGAACTGGAGATAGAACAAAGAAACAAAAGATCTGGAAAGAAGACAAAATCTGTTGCTCTTAAAGTTGAAGAAAAGCCTGTCAAGAAGGAATCATCAAGAAAGAAAGCCAAAGGAAAGGCTTTAGTCATTAAATCTGACAGCGAGTCGTCAAACTCTGATGATGGCTCAAACACTGATGATGAAGCTTCTGATTCTGAGGATGATGAAGAAGAGATGATGAAAATGGCTGCTTTAATGGTGAAGACCTTCAAGAAGATGAGATTCAAGAACTTCAAGAAAGGGAAGAGATTCTCTAGGAGAGATTCAAACTCTGATAAGAGAAATTTCAGAAAGTCTGATGGAGGGAATACCAAGTCTGGAAAGAAAGACAAGTCTGAGATCCAGTGCTACAAGTGTAAAGAGATGGGTCATTATGCTCCAGAGTGCAAGAAAGAAAAATCTGAGAAAGCACTCATCACTAAAGGCAAGGACTGGGCAGACACTTCAGACTCAGATGAGGGAGTCAATTATGCTCTCATGGCAACTGTTAAAGATGAAGCTGAGTCATCTGAAAACAAGGTACCCCTAACTACTTATGCTTATGATATTGATAATATATCTGAATTAAGAGTTTATCTAAAAAGCATACATGTTAGTTATAGGGATCAGACTTTAGAGAATGAAAGAATCAAATCTGAGAATCTAGGTCTTAAAGAGAGGAATAAATTTCTTGAAGAGAGACTTGTTAACATGCAACAAGTTCAAAAGGAGAGAGATGATGTTGTTTATGTTGAACAGGAATTGCTTAAAAGATATAGGCAAATAGAATCTGAGTTGGAAAAAGAGAGGAAAGTGATTAAAACTTGGACTAATTCTGGAAAAGACACACATCAAGTTTTTCAGACAGACACTGTAGGTCTAGGTTACTGTGAGAAAGATGAACTTAGGTTTAAAGATAAAGTGAAAGTAAAACCACAACTTAAACCTGTGAAATTTGTTTCTGAATCCAGTAAGCTAAAGTCTGTAGTTGTGAAAGAAGCTGTTATGGAACCAGTTGAAACTTGTGATAAACAGGTTAATGTTGGTTCAATAACAGAGAATAAGGTTAAAATAGAAGCTGTTAAAGAACCAGTAAAAATCTGTGATAAGCAGGTTAATGTTGGTTCAATGACAGAAAATCAATTCAAACATAAGCTCAAAGAGGAAAAGTCTGTCAACAAACAGAAAGTGTCCAAGAAAAATAGGAATGGAAAATTAGGCATTAATAAAAGAAATGATTATCTGCCTAATTCTGATGCTCCTAGAAAGACATGTCATAATTGTGGTAGTACTAACCATCTTGCAAGTTTCTGCACGAAAAACAAAGATATTAATTCTTTACCCTCCAAGTCTGGGGTAAAGAATGATTATGTTAGAGTTAGACCACAGACTTTATGCACACACTGTGGGAGCACTTGGCATTCCATTTATACTTGTAAGAGTTATCATGCTATTTATCACAACTATTATGAGCTGAAACCCAACCTGAAATGGGTTAAAGCAAACTCTGCAAGTGTAAAGTCTGACACAGTTAGCTTAAACTCTGTTGAAAGTTATTCCGCTGCAAAAGCTATCAATGTTAAGAAAGCCAAAGGATCCAAGCAAGTCTGGATCCTTAAATCTAACTCTTTGTAATTGTCTGTGATTGCAGGGCATAAGGGAAAGTACCCTAGTCTTGGACAGTGGATGTTCAGGACACATGACTGGAAATAAAGCCCTGCTATCAGATTATGAGGAGAGAGCTGGCCCAAAAGTTTCCTATGGAGATGGCAACATAGGACGTACTATGGGATATGGCAATATTAATCTTGGAAGTGTCATCATCACGAATGTAGCTCTAGTCCCAGGACTCAAGCATGATCTGCTTTCTATGAGTCAAATCTGTGACATAGGATACCATGTAGATTTTCATACTGAACATTGTGAAGTTATCAGCAAATCTACTGGGAAAGTTGTTCTAGTTGGACACAGGCACAATAACATTTATGAAGCAAGTTTGGTAACAAACTCTGAAGGTAAAGCTTTGTGTCTAACTGCAAAAATGTCAAATGAAGAGAGTTGGAAATGGCATAAGAAGCTCTCTCATCTAAAGTTGAACAACATCAATGAGCTAATACGAAAAGATCTTGTAAGGGGACTTCCAAAGTCAATACTCAGCTTAGATGGTCTGTGTGATTCTTGTCAAAAGGCCAAGCAAAGGAAGTCATCTTTCAAGAGTAAATCTGAATCTTCAGTTGTAGAACCTTATCATCTTTTACATGTTGATCTCTTTGGTCCAGTGAATATAATGTCAATGGGCAGAAAGAAATATGCTTTGGTAATTGTTGATGAATACACCAGATACACATGGGTGTATTTCTTAGCAAAGAAGGATGAAACTGCCTTAATTCTTATGGATCATGTGAAGCAATTGGACAAAGGATCACAGCACAAAGTAAAAATTATCAGGAGTGATAATGGTACTGAATTCCGAAATTCTGAAATGGAAGCTTTCTGCAAGGAAAGAGGAGTGAAGCAAGAATTTTCTGCACCTGGAACTCCACAGCAAAATGGTGTAGTTGAAAGAAAGAACAGAACCTTAATCGAAGCTGCCAGAACAATGCTTGATGAAGCAAAATTGCCAACTTATTTCTGGGCAGAAGCTGTTCAAACAGCTTGTTTTACTCAAAATGCTACACTGATCAACAAGCATGGGAAAACACCATATGAGATGGTGAAAAATAAGAAGCCAAATTTGAAATATTTTCATATTTTTGGATGCAAGTGTTTTGTGTTGAAAACTCATCCTGAACAATTGACCAAGTTTGACTTAAAAGCTGATCAAGGAATTTTTGTTGGATACCCACTATCAACTAAAGCTTTCAGAGTCTACAATCTGAGAACTAAAGTGATCATGGAATCTATACATGTGTCATTTGATGACAAGAAAATAACTGGAATAGAAGATGAAGAATATCATGATCAACTTCGATTTGAAAATGAAGATCTAAACTCTGATGACGTAAACTCTGATGAAGCAAATCCAACAAACTCTGACGAAGCATACTCTGAACCTCTACTGATAAACACTGAGGGAATTTCTCTAACAGAACAAAATAGAGAACCAGTCGAGGGGGAGTGTGAAGATACTTCAGAAACATCTCAAGATAATAACTCAAATTCTGAAAGTGAATCAGCTGAAGGATCTATCCCAAACTCTGAGTCAAACACTGAAAATCCAAACTCTGAGCAGTCCAATTCAGGGGGAGCCTCAGAGAATGCAAATGGTCAAGGAGAAAATCAGGAAAGCATGGATCAAGGGGGAGGATCTAATACTGATAATAGAAGCCAATTACCAACAGCAAGAAGGTGGACACAAGCTCATACACCTGACTTGATAATTGGAGATCCAGAAGCTAGTGTAAAAACTAGAAGTGCTACAAATAATGAATGTCTGTTTCATGCATTCTTATCTCAAACAGAGCCCAAGAAAGTGGAAGAAGCTCTTCAAGATGCCAACTGGATAACATCTATGCAAGAGGAGTTAAATGAATTTGAGAGGAATGAAGTCTGGACAATTGTACCAAGACCAAAGAACAGATCTATTGTTGGTACAAAGTGGGTTTTCAGAAACAAAACAGACAGTGATGGAGTGATTACAAGGAATAAGGCTAGACTTGTGGCTAAAGGCTATTCACAGTAGGAAGGAATTGACTATGATGAAACTTTTTCTCCAGTTGCAAGATTGGAGGCAATAAGGATTTTTCTGGCCTATGTTGCACACAAGAAGTTTAAAGTCTTTCAGATGGATGTGAAAAGTGCTTTTCTCAATGGGAAACTTGAAGAAGAAGTGTTTGTTGAACAACCACCAGGGTTTGTAAATCCCAAACATCCAGATTATGTCTACAGGCTTGACAAGGCATTATATGGACTAAAGCAGGCACCTAGAGCATGGTATGAAACTCTAACTCAATTTCTTTTAGAAAGTGGGTTCACTAGAGGTACAATTGACAAAACCTTGTTCTACTTTAATTCTGGTGATGATTTGCTGTTAGTTCAAATCTATGTGGATGACATAATTTTTGGGTCTACTAATGACAAACTCTGTAAGAAATTTGCCAAGCTTATGCAGTCAAGGTATCAAATGAGCATGATGGGAGAGCTTAGTTATTTTCTAGGCTTACAAGTAAAGCAAACAGATGATGGGATTTTTATCAATCAAGCAAAATATACCAGAAATCTTCTCAAGAAATTTGGTATGCTTGATAGTTCATCTGCTACAACCCCCATGGCTACTGCAACAAAGCTAGACAAAGACACAGGAGCCTCAGTAGATATGACAAACTATAGAGGAATGATAGGGTCTCTTCTTTATCTCACTGCAAGTAGACCAGATATCATGTATGCAACATGTCTTTGTGCAAGATTTCAAGCAGACCCCAGAGAGCCACATCTAACAGCTGTGAAAAGAATTTTCAAATATCTCAAAGGAACCATAACGCTTGGTCTGTGGTACCCTAGAGAATCAGAGTTTAAATTAATTGGTTACTCTGATGCAGATTTTGCAGGCTGTAAGATAGACAGAAAAAGCACAAGTGGAAGCTGTCAATTTCTTGGTGACAGATTAGTTTCTTGGTACAGCAAGAAACATAAATCAATTTCTACATCCACAGCAGAAGCAGAGTATATAGCTGTTGGTAGCTGTTGTGCACAGATTTTATGGATGAAGAATCAATTGCTGGACTATGGATTGAGGTACTCTAAAATACCTATTTACTGTGATAATCAAAGTGCTATTGCTATGACAGGTAATCCAGTACAACATTCCATGACCAAGCACATCAGCATAAGGTATCATTTTATCAGGGAACATGTAGAAGAAGGAGATATTGAGCTTCATTTTGTGTCTACAGACCAACAGCTTGCAGATATCTTCACCAAACCTTTGAGTGAAGCTACCTTTACAAGACTGGTAAATGAACTTGGAATGGTCTCTGGTTTTGACTAGAGATACTGGTTAGATCCAAAATCTATACATGATTGATTTTATGCTCATGATTCTTTGCATGTGTTAACTGTTATTTGTACTAGTATGTTAAACTCTGATAGTAAACTCTGTTAGTCATAAAGTATCAGCCATACTCTGTAGGTTAAAGTCTGAAGTTAAACTCTGATGTTATACTCTGATTGTGATATTGTCTGAAACAAATGGACCGATGAAGAAACCTGTATGAAGCATGATTCTCAGTAAGTAATCATGAATCTTTCTGAATAATATATGATCTAATCTCAAAATGTGCAGTAACTTAACACAGCATGATACTGTCTCTATATTCATAGCATCTCTTAGTTTATTGATCCTATACACTGAGTCTGTATTAGCTGTTTGCACTTTCTCTCATAAATTAATTGTATTATCTGATGAAAAGTCTAAACTCTGATAATTAGTTGCAAATATTTCACCCTCCAATCAAAAGATGCCAAAAAGTGCACAAATTCCTTTGAGATCATGTTGTGCCTAGGAAGACCCGGGTACTTATTGTATGAAATAAGGTCTAAAATCCTTGATTTTGGTGACTAGTGCCAACCACTGATTACTGGGAAAAAAATAATAATAAAATAAAATAAAATAAAAATAAAATAAAATAAAAAATAAAAAATAAAATAAAAATTCAAAGGGGGTGAAAATAATAAATTTTATAGTACAGAGTTTAGATAAAATCAGATTTTATTTTATACATGAGAGTTTGGACAACCAGTTTTTACTGATTTATTGTGTGGATTTTATGCACTTTAAGATGCTCTAAATATTTATATTCAGTAAACTCTGCTATTCACACACAATTTTTCACAACTATGCATTGAGAGAAAAGAGATTATGAATAAAGAAGGAGGATTGGTAAACACTGATGGACTGTGTACTCTACACTGAGGTAATTTTATTTTAATCTCTGGTGATTAAAATTAATTATGTGTTTCAAACAGTTAACAATTTTTGAGAAAACATTCTTGAAAATAAAAGAGTATGATTGGTAACGGTTCCAATTTGTATTAAACAGAGGAGAGAGGTTAATTGTCTAGGAAAGTGTAAAAGGCGGTAATTATTGCTGTTTTTACTGCGCGTGCGCATTGGAAACTGTCAATTACTGCTGTCAGTCATTGCATGTGTGCCACGTGTCCCACTCACACAGTTAACGGAGTAAGACAATTGTGTATTAATGATTAAAATCTCTTCAGTTTTTAATTTTGATTTTCATATTTAAACAATACACACACTTACGTCTAAACCTTTCACATCTTACTCCAATTCACATCTATTGTCACACACACATATTCACAAACACTTTTCTACTTACAAACTCTTTCAAGCTTTTGCATCTGTTTCTTTGTTAATCCTTCATATCTTACTAATGGCGACTACAGCGTTTGTTTCTTCTGGGTTAGAGTTTGTCCCTAATAATTATGCAGCACCACTAAATACTGCCAACGCACCAGAGGCGTTTCATATGATACAAGAATTTCTTGCTCAGTCAGCGATTGGGCGTGCTCTAGTCGAACCAACAAAACTTTCTGGTTCGCAAATCAAGGCCTTCTGGGAGACAGGTATGTATGATGATGGTGGTGAATCTGGCAATCCATCCATAATCTTTGAATTTGAAGAAGCAGAGTATGTAATTACTTCTGGTACAATTCGGGCTGCAATGGGGTTTCCTGAGTTTTCTTCATATACAACTGGAATGGGTGACATTGATTTGCTGAGGATGATGCGAGAGATTGGGTATTCTGGACCTTTGACAAAGATTGGACAATTGAAGCGACCGTTCTTGCGGAAGGAGTGGAGCTTCTTCTTTGATTGCATCACAAGAACGTTCAGAAAGAAATGCACGAACTGGGATGCTATTCCCACGGACAGTCTGCAAATCGGGTATTCTCTTTTAGATGATAATCATTTTGATTTTGCACGACTTGTCTTGAATAATTTAGGGGAGAAAATGACAGAGAATAGAGAGGTAGTATACTTTTCTAGATTTTGTCAGATTTTATTCTCTTACTGTGTTGAAGGGGTAGATATAGTTGATGAAGATGTCATTTCTTGTTTTAAATTACACAAAAGGATATTCTCTGATCTTATCAACAAAGATGTTAAGAAAGGGGTTGTTGGAGATTTGTTACTGCCTGCATCTGTGCAGCAGTTTGTAAATGATCAAGTTAATCCACCAACACAAGCTCCTTCTCAATCAGAACACCAACCTGAACCTCTACAAACATGTTGGGTTTTATACTAAACTATTCATTAGTAGTATATAAACATTGTCCATTTTATTGAGAATCTTGATTGCATATTTTTACATTGTCTGTTTATTATATATTGTGGATAATTTAGTATCAAATGGGATAACAGAAGATTAAATTATCAGTGTCTATATATAATATAAAGGGTTCACAGTTTAAGTGGAATTAGACAAACCACTGGAATAACTGAAGTATTATTTGGAATAGTTTATCTTGACTATTAAATAATACTTGTATACTTTGTGTATATTGAACAGGATCGAAATATTAGAATTGTTCTTCTATTCTGACAATAAAGAAGAACTAAGATTCTATGATATTATTAATGCTTAGGTTCTCAATCCAAGTGTAGTGATTGACACTTGTATGCAATGCACATGCTTTGATTCATATGTGATGTAATTAATTGTTAATTACAATATTATGTATTGAGCAATGACATTGCATGCAGAGTGGGATATTAATTACATAAGGAAACCATGTCCTGATAATATTCGGGTTGATGATGTCCTCTTGAAAGCTCATAAAGATAATTATGCTTTAGTCCTGCAGGCAGATTTGTTCTTGCATAATTATAAGGTTGAGTGGATGATCAAGGATAAAAAGATGTTAATTAAATTAATTATCAGAAATTAATTTAATTAATGGACATACGATATCTTAAACATGGGGAATTTAATAAGCAAATAATATAGGAGCCGAATTTAATAATAAAGCAATTACGGTATTAGGAAAGGCAATGCAGATATTAATTCGTTAGTGGATAGAATTAATATTTAATGACATTGGGCTTGACCCAGAATGTCATTGGGAGGCCCGACCTAATTGTCCATGATCCCTACTGGAGCCTATAAATATTCTTGTTCTCCTAAAGGCTGAAAACGTTTTTTTCGGTTTTTCATAATTCGAGATTAAAACCTAGGGCAGCCGCAAGGAGCTAGGGTTTTGGGATTTCGAGGCTTTAAGGAGAGGAAACTTCGGGAGATCGAAGGCCACACTTCGCTTGAAGGGAATCAAGGAATTCAGTAGAAGACGTGGATCAGAATCGTATCGATTAAGGTAAAGTTTTCTTTTCGAACTCGTAATCAATCATATAGTAAAACGCAGAACAGTAATCATCCGTTCCAACAATTGGCATCAAGAGCCTGGTTATGCAGTTCTGCGTTTTATGATATGATGTCCATGTCGTAATTATATATGCATGTATATGGTGGTTGCTTGTATTGATTTTGTGATGCAGGTTGTAATCCACTATTATGGTCATGTTTTATTTGATTATGTGATTGGATCCCACGTGGTTTATCGTGGATGTTTGATTGTTGTAAATCACGAGGGTTTATCGTGATAGTTAAGATTATGATCAGATGTATGTAATAGAATAGGTTTGTTTTGCTGTATTATGTTGTATGTAATCGTTTAAACATCGGAGATACGAGAAACAGAGTTCTTCCGCTGCGCCATACTGTTTTCGTGGGAGCTTCGCTGTTTTGGCTGCAGATTTTGCATACGATGTCCGATTTGGGCGAATAAGCACTTTTCGGAAACGGCAGAACGAGACGAACAGGCTGGAATGTATCTAAAGAACCATTCCCCGATTTTTCGACCCATTCTGACGCTGTTTAGGCCTCCAAACGGGCTCCTGAAGATTTCGGGAAATTTTCAACGAAGGAATTCGAAGCTAATTTTCTGGGGCCATAATAGTGGATGTGTTTTATTATGTTTTACATAATTTCTGCTATTTATTTTAATTATTGCAATTTTATATGCCTTACGTGATTATCATGCCATGCAATACTAACCTTAGTATGCTAGAACGACATGGACATAGGGTTATATGTTATGCTTTAATTATGTTGATCGTCATGCCATGTTCTACTATGTTATGTGTTCTTTGTCTTGTTATTATGATAACATGTGGACCTCGAAGAATTAACATAGGACGATGCATGTAGATATAAAAAAATCCTCAAAGTAAAATACTAAGTGGGAGAGGGAATTAATTTGATATTAGATCCCATGGTCATCCATTATTGGTTGTATGTAATTTAACACTAGGACGATTATGAATTGGATATATGTCACCCATCGTGGCGTATGATTTATGACGTCTGGGTAGTGTTAAGGATATTACTAGGACAATCTTCTTAAGTTAATCACGAATATTGAAAGGTAAGCTCACCCCATCGTGACAAACCAAGTTTCATAGAATTCGAGAAAAAAGTTGGACATTCCTTGATTGATGTTGATAATGGATATTTCTGTCTACGGAGTTGTGTTCTTAAGCGAGTCCGTCTGTGACTTCACCGAAAACACCTGGGATTTATCCATTGATACATCGAACGGATGGGTCTGACTAAAGGCAACTTAAGATCTAAATAATGGTATACACTTAGCTATGAAAGATAATATATAGTCCACCCTAACGTGGCATATTATTTAGTAGTAGGACCGAAGTAATATTTAAATTTAAATGGTATATATGTCATCCATCATGGCGTACCAGATATTTATGGAATTTAAATATTAGTGCATTAATTTTAATTAATTGTTAGAGGAAACAAATAGGTTTTAAGATATATGCAATTTTCTGATTAAGTGTTATATGCATGATTCTCAGGATAGAATGGGCTTTAATCCACTTTTCACCATACTTAAGGATAACAAACTTACCGGACCTAACTATATTGAATGGAAACGCAATTTGGACATAGTGTTGACTGCTGAAGAGTTCAAATTTTGTACTGTTGAACCCCAACCGGACCAGCCTGCTGCCGATGCTCCGGATGAGGAAAAAGAGTATTTTAAGAAGTGGACTAAGGCAGATGAGATGTCGCGATGTTACATTCTGGCAGCAATGTCGGGTGTTTTGCAACATCAGCATCAGGCCATGACCACTGCTGCAGATATGCTCTTTAATCTCAAGGAGCTTTTCGGAGATCAGAATAGGGCTGCTAGGCAAGTAGCAATGAAGTCTCTAATGAACACTCAGATGGCTGAAAAAACACCTGTAAGGGACCATGTTCTTCTGATGATGTCTCATATAAATGAACTAGAGGTCCTTGGTGCTGATATTGATGCGGAAACGCAGGTCGATATCATACTTATGAGTTTGCCCAAAAGCTTTGAGCCGTTTCGCTTGAATTACAACATGAACAAGAAGTTGTATAGTCTTGCGGAACTTCTGACAGAGCTTCAGGCAGCGGAATCATTATTTCAGCAGCATGTTCAGGTAAATGTGGCTGAGAAAGTTTCTTCTTCAAAGCCGAAAGGAAAGAAGAAGAAGAAGGTTCAGACACAGAAAGTTGTGAAACCATTGGGAGTTCAGAATTCAGTGAAGAAGCCTAAGGGCAAGTGCTTCAAGTGCAAGCAGTCGGGTCACTGGAAAAAGGATTGTCCTCTTTCTAAGAAGAACAATACTGGTATGTCTCTTTCTCTTGTTACGGAAACATATATAGCGGCTATGTCTACGAGCACTTGGTGTGTAGACACAGGAGCCACTGATCATGTTTGTAATTCCATGCAGGGGTTCCAGAAAACCAGGCTGCTTAGAGATGGCGAGATATATGTGTTCATGGGAGATGCTACGAAAGTAGCAGTGGTTGCAGTTGGAGTTATTTCTTTATCTTTTGGTTATGATAGGATTTTGGTTTTGAATAATTGTCTTTATGTACCTTCATTTAGAAGGAATTTAATTTCGGTTTCTAAACTTGCTATGGATGGTTATAATGTTTGTTTGGATCGTAATGTTTCCATTATGATGAATAAACGAGTTATATGTTCTGGTACATTGAAAGACAATTTATATATTATTGATCCTATAGAACCAATGCTGCAACCAAGTGAAATTAATAATACATTTTCTACCTCTAGTAAAAGAAAGGAACCTTCTGGATTGAACCAAACATATCTTTGGCACTTGAGATTAGGTCATATTAACTTGAGGAGGATTCAAAGATTGGTAGTAGATGGGCCTTTAGGCTCGTTGGCAGTGGAGCCATTTCCAGTCTGTGAATCTTGCTTGGAAGGAAAAATGACCAGTAGACCTTTTAAGGCAAAAGGAAATAGAGCCAAAGATGTGTTAGAATTGGTTCATACTGATTTATGTGGACCTATGAATATCCAAGCGAGAGGTGGGTATGAATATTTTGTCACTTTCATTGATGATTATTCGAGATATGGATACATTTATCTGTTGCACCGCAAGTCTGAGTGCTTTGAAAAATTCAAAGAGTACAAAGCAAGTGCGGAGAAGCGACATTCAGGAAAATGTATCAAGTCACTACGATCAGATCGTGGGGGCGAATACCTGCTTGGAGAATTTAGAGAATATTTATCAGAACATGGGATTTCATCCCAGTTGACTGCACCTGGCACACCTCAGCAGACTGGTGTAGCAGAAAGAAGGAACCGGACTCTTTTAGAGAGTGTTAGATCGATGATGAGTTATTCGAATTTACCCAAGTCGTTTTGGGGACATGCTCTAGAAACAGCGGCTTATCTTCTAAACTTGGTACCTTCTAAGTCAGTTCCAAAAACTCCAAAAGAATTGTGGACTAGTACCAAACCTAGTTTGAAACACATTCGGATTTGGGGTTGTCCAGCACATGTGCTGAACAAGAACGTGACTAAGTTAGATTCTCGTACAGAAGTAAGGCTGTTTGTGGGTTATCCCAAGGGAACAAAAGGGTATTTGTTTTATAGTCCTAAGGATCGGGATATCATTGTAAGCACCAATGCTAGATTCTTAGAGGAAGACTATATAATGAATCACAAACCCATGAGTACTGTTGTTTTAGAAGAACTAGTGGGAGGACAAGATAATTCTAATATGCCACCGATACAAGTAGAACAACCACAAGTAAATGAACAACCTATCACTAATACCACTCCAATGCTTCGTCGTAGTGGGAGGGTTGTTAAACAACCTGAGAGGTTCATGTTTTTGGGAGAGTCTTCGGACTTAGTCTCTGGTGAACATGATGAGGATCCCAGGACATACGAAGAAGCAATGCAAGATAAGGATGCAGATCTTTGGCAAAAGGCTATGCAATCTGAGATGGAATCTATGTATTCCAATCAAGTCTGGGATCTCGTGGAACCACCCAATGGTGTAAAACCCATTGGATGCAAGTGGATCTACAAAAGAAAAAGAGGATCTGACAAAAAGGTGAAAGCCTGGAAAGCAAGACTTGTTGCGAAAGGGTATACTCAGAAACAAGGAATTGATTATGAGGAAACCTTTTCTCCGGTAGTCATGCTTAAGTCAATCCGGATTCTTTTATCTATAGCAGCTCATCTCGATTATGAGATTTGGCAAATGGATGTCAAGACAGCTTTCCTAAATGGAAGTCTTGATGAAAACATCCATATGCAGCAACCAGAGGGATTCATCAAAGAGGGCCAAGAGCATCTAGTGTGTAAGCTTAAGAAGTCCATTTATGGACTGAAACAAGCTTCCAGGGAGTGGAACATTCGTTTTGATCAGGCCGTCCAGACAAATGGTTATGATCAGACTCCAAGCGAAGCATGTGTGTATAGGAAAAGTGAAGGAAATGCAGTGGTTTTTCTAGTACTATATGTAGATGACATTTTGCTCATTGGAAACAATGTAGAGATGTTGTCATCTATTAAGGCATGGTTGTTCAAACAATTTGAAATGAAAGACTTAGGTGAAGCCGCATACATTCTTGGGATCAAAGTTATAAGAGATCGCAAGAAAAGAACGTTGGCTTTATCTCAAGAACCGTACATTGATGAGGTATTGGCTCGTTTTAACATGCAGGACTCTAAGAAGGGTAATTTACCTTTTAGAAATGGAGTCTCTCTATCAAAGGAGCAGTGTCCTAAAACACCTAAGGAGATAGAGAACATGAAAGCAGTTCCTTATGCTTCAGCATGTGGAAGCTTAATGTATGTCATGTTATGCACGAGACCTGATATTTGCTTTGCCGTAGGCATGGTCAGTAGATATCAGTCCAATCCAGGTCAGGAGCATTGGAGTGCAGTAAAAACGATACTTAAGTACCTGCGAAGGACTAAGAAGTATATGTTAATTTACAAGGCTTCAGACATGTTTCCTGTAGGATATACCGATTCAGATTTCCAGACAGATAGGGATAAGAGGAAGTCAACCTCGGGGTGTGTTTTTACTTTAGGAGGTGGAGCTGTAATATGGAGGAGTGTGAAGCAGAAATGCATCGCAGACTCAACCATGGAAGCTGAATATGTGGCAGCCTCTGAGGCAGCCAAGGAGGCTATATGGTTCCGGAATTTCCTGCTGGATTTGAATGTAGTTCCTAATTTGCCACGGCAAATCACAATTTATTGTGATAATACTGGTGCTGTTGCAAATACAAAGGAACCACGAGAACATAAGGCAGCAAAACACATTGAGCGTAAGTATCACCTCATACGACAGTTCGTTAAGCGAGGAGATATTATTGTGACTGATATAGCATCAAAGGACAACCGTGCTGATCCTTTCACGAAGAGTTTACCAGCTAAGGTTTTTGAAGAACACGTGGAGGCGATAGGAGTCAGATGTCTGGTCACGGAATAGTTATTTAAACTGGTAGCGGATTATATTAATAAACACTGATATACTCAAAGAATAGCTTGAGTATAAGTGGGAGATTGTTGGGTTTTATACTAAACTATTCATTAGTAGTATATAAACATTGTCCATTTTATTGAGAATCTTGATTGCATATTTTTACATTGTCTGTTTATTATATATTGTGGATAATTTAGTATCAAATGGGATAACAGAAGATTAAATTATCAGTGTCTATATATAATATAAAGGGTTCACAGTTTAAGTGGAATTAGACAAACCACTGGAATAACTGAAGTATTATTTGGAATAGTTTATCTTGACTATTAAATAATACTTGTATACTTTGTGTATATTGAACAGGATCGAAATATTAGAATTGTTCTTCTATTCTGACAATAAAGAAGAACTAAGATTCTATGATATTATTAATGCTTAGGTTCTCAATCCAAGTGTAGTGATTGACACTTGTATGCAATGCACATGCTTTGATTCATATGTGATGTAATTAATTGTTAATTACAATATTATGTATTGAGCAATGACATTGCATGCAGAGTGGGATATTAATTACATAAGGAAACCATGTCCTGATAATATTCGGGTTGATGATGTCCTCTTGAAAGCTCATAAAGATAATTATGCTTTAGTCCTGCAGGCAGATTTGTTCTTGCATAATTATAAGGTTGAGTGGATGATCAAGGATAAAAAGATGTTAATTAAATTAATTATCAGAAATTAATTTAATTAATGGACATACGATATCTTAAACATGGGGAATTTAATAAGCAAATAATATAGGAGCCGAATTTAATAATAAAGCAATTACGGTATTAGGAAAGGCAATGCAGATATTAATTCGTTAGTGGATAGAATTAATATTTAATGACATTGGGCTTGACCCAGAATGTCATTGGGAGGCCCGACCTAATTGTCCATGATCCCTACTGGAGCCTATAAATATTCTTGTTCTCCTAAAGGCTGAAAACGTTTTTTTCGGTTTTTCATAATTCGAGATTAAAACCTAGGGCAGCCGCAAGGAGCTAGGGTTTTGGGATTTCGAGGCTTTAAGGAGAGGAAACTTCGGGAGATCGAAGGCCACACTTCGCTTGAAGGGAATCAAGGAATTCAGTAGAAGACGTGGATCAGAATCGTATCGATTAAGGTAAAGTTTTCTTTTCGAACTCGTAATCAATCATATAGTAAAACGCAGAACAGTAATCATCCGTTCCAACAAAACAGAACTTCCTCCATCTACTTCTGTCCCACATAAATCCAGTGGTAGGACTAAGCATGTTGGCTCCAAACCTGCGAAGTCTGTTAGACCAGCTACTGAAGTAGGAGTGTCCAAGACATCTGTGCCAAAGGGTGTTGGTCCTTCTATGAAAAGAAGAGCAAATCGATCAAAAACTGATGATGAAGCTGATATTGATGATGAACCACTTCATCAGAGAAAAAGAAGACTAGTAGCCAATTATCTTTTTGATAATGTGGATGAATCTACACCAGTATCTGCAGCTGTCCAGCATGAAGCTCCAGAAGATTTTGTTGAGGAGCCTGTTGTAAATATTCTAGAAGCATATCCTAGTATCAGTGTTTGTGATAATGAGGATGTGGCAGCTGATCAACCCACCCAAATTTTAGATGAGTCAATTGCAACTCACACAGAGATTCTCTCTGTAAATAATCAAATTCCTGAATTGGGTGAGGAGGTTGATCAGGTAGTTGAAGCTGCTGTCGAGAAATTGGTTGAAGCTACAGCAGAAGAAGTTCAAACAGAAGAAGTTGTTGCAGAGTCAGTTCCTGTAGAAACAGAGGTTTTTGTAAATACAAACTCTGAGATAAATGCTGAGGCTACTGCAGACAATGTTCATGAAGAAATTGCAGAGCAGATAGAAGAAAATGCTAATGAAGCTAGAGTTGATTTTGATAATGCTGATCACACATCTGTAAACTCTGATCATGCAAACTCTGAGGTTAATCCTGCACTTTCAAACTCTGATAGTCATGAGTCACTACCTTTTCTAAGGGATCCTACTACAGAGTCTATCAAGGAAAATCAAAATGCAACTGAAGCTCACTTCAGAGAAATGCATTATGCTAATTGGTCTGGAGCAGACTACATTTTCTCTACTCAAAGGGCTGCTGATTTTGTACAAAAGTCTGCTGAAGAGATTTCTAATCCTGAGCTGTTAGCTCATTTTAAGGCGACCATTGTTCAATTCAAGTCATTGCACAATCGCTTTGATAAGACAAACAAAGTTGTTCTTGGGTTGAGTAATGATATTGCTCTTAAGGATTTAGCAATGAAGCAAGATAGAGCTAGATTTTCATCTTTGATCAAGGATCAAGAAGAAATCAAGAAGAGGCTATCCAATGTTGAAAGCAATCAAGCTGCCATATCTACTAAAATTGATTCGATTGCTACTTCACTAGAGTTGCTGACATCAGTTTTTATTCCTGATGATGTCAAAAAGGGGGAGAAAGTACCTAAAGACAAATGCAAAAGGACTCCAACCTTTAGACTGAGGGATGATTCAAATGATGGTGGAAGCCGAGGAACAGAGAAAAGGTCAAAGTCTTCTCAAGAGCAAAGGAGACTTCGGTCAAACTCTGCTAGACAGACATACTCTGAGAGAAAGCATTCTGGTGGTCAATCTTCTTCAAGACTTAAGAGTCTAGTGATTTCATCAAATCCAACTACTGATGAAGAGATTGCTGCTAAGATTTTCATGGAAGAACATGGTGGTGAAGCCACAATGGAAGATTTGGATGCTGAGATGAAGCTTCTTGCTGAAGAACACCAGAAAAAGATTGAAGCTGGTACTTATAAGAAGAAATCTGTAAAGGCTCCTAGATTAAAGGAAAAAGGAATTATCATCAAGGAAAATACTCAACAGAGTATACAATATTCCAGGAGGCCTACGGTAAATGTTTCTAAAAAAGGAAAAGGTATACTGGTAGAAGAAGGACAGTTATCAAAGAAGAATTATTCAACCTCTGACGTTGCTCAAGTTGAATCAAGGCCAAATAAATCAACCTCTGACGTTGCTCATGTTGATGTTTCTACTAAAGTTGTGACAACCTCTGACAATGCTCAAGTTGTACAAACTCAGCTAGCTCCACAACTCCAAGGTTTCTTAAGACCTGTACTTTCTGAAACTCTGACGCTAGAAGCTGTGGACTTTTCACAAACCAGAACAGTACTTGGAAAAGAATCTTATGATAAGTCTGGTTTGGGTTCACACAGGGAGAAAAGAATAAATAACAGACCTTTTGATCATTCATCACTGGCAGAACCTGGTGTTGGGGTATCTCAAGAGAGCCTTGATAAACTAGAGTCTGTTCAGATGGTTTATCATAGAGGGTTGAAGAAAGAGGTGCTGTTATATTTTATGTCTGACGGAAGAGTATACAGAATAGGAGAAGCTGATGTTCATTTGAAACTATGGGAAGAGCTTGAGTATGTTCTATATCTTCTCAAAATCAAAAATAGAAGTACTCATGATGCTGCTCTAGTTCTAAAAGACAGAATGATGAAGTC
Organism: Heracleum sosnowskyi; assembly: GCA_030848705.1. Lineage (NCBI taxonomy): Eukaryota > Viridiplantae > Streptophyta > Magnoliopsida > Apiales > Apiaceae > Heracleum > Heracleum sosnowskyi. Next base: position 29,699,877 of record CM061235.1, on the reverse strand, counting down.
CAAAGTTCTTCTTGGAGGAGGGGTTTCAAGTGCATATATTCCTAAGTACAGAGATGCTTATGGAAAGATTGTTGAAATGAAGAGAAACAGTGCCAAGCTCAATACTACACTGGGTATAAAGGTTTTAGAATTCAACCTAGAGTCAGACAAATCATACTTTATCCGGCTAGGGAATGAAATGAGGAAGACCAGCATTTATTCTCTGAGAGCTGCCATCTAGCAGACTGGAGAAAGTGATCCAGAGCTTAAGGAATTGAAAGAAATCATGGTGGATGAGCTAGCAAAAGCATAAAGGAGGCTACTTATTGACTATCTCAGGACAATGCCTGATATTGAAGAGATTAAGTAAAGTCTGACTGTAAGTTTTTAAAGTTTTCTGTTCTAAGTAAAAGTTAAACTCTGATATGTTATAAACACTGCATTTGTTATATGTTTTGACATCATCAATTATCTTTTAACTTGTACATTTTTATTATGCACAAGTTGGGGGATATTGTTAGATATAATTGCTGATGAATGTTTATCAGTGTTTAAGCAACAGGTATTCATCAGAGTTTACTGGAAGCCAGACAGAGTTTATTAAAGTCTGACGGAGTGAGAGTTTGCTAAAGATAAAAGATAATTGATGATATATTGTGAAATCGGCCTAACAACAAGAACATACTTTGGCTGTGACAGTATGTTCTACTTAATTAAAAAATTAAGTATATACAAAGTTAAGTTGTTCCTATGCTATCACCCATAAATCCCAACAATCTCCCCCAATTTGTTTTTATGGACAATAACAACAAATTTACAATATGTGCTGACAACTTAACTAACAAGATCAGAATGGATTAAGAGTTTTTACTTAGCTTGAGATTTCCTCTTCTGTCTTGATACATCCTCTCTTTTGAGAGCTTCTACCAAGCAGCCTCTTAGACCTTCTACAAGAGAGATTTCAGCAGGTGTGACTACAGGATCTTCTATTTCTTCAATGATCTTCTTGATAGTAGGAGAAATAAGAGAACTAGCATCCCTGAGATTCAACCATTGCTCTTGATCAAATGGATAGCTTCTGAAGTCGAGTTCTTCATGAATGAGCTTGAATCTACTTCCACGATAAGCATTGAGAGACATCCTCCTTTGCTTGTCCAGCTTTGAATCTTCTCCTTTTCTTCTTTCCAATAATTCCTCTATCTTATCAGAACAGATCTTCTCCAGGGGATGAATTGATCTAGCTACCATATATTGTAAATCCTTCAGAATAGTTGTTTTTAGCTTGTGCAAGCTGCAAACATAGATTTCTTCTTTTAGATGCTTGATTCTTAAGGGATTTTCCAGCATACATGTTTGATAATTTGGAGCTTCACTTTCAGCCTTGTTGGCAGTCTTGCATCTTTCCAGGAGTTCAGCTTCCTTCTTATCAAGTTCTGACTGATATTGAGAGTACTGAGAAGAGTCAGGTCTTTTGCTTGGCTTGGGTTGCCCTTCCTCTGTGGGTTAGGTTTGCCTTTCTTCTGTGGGTGAATCATCAAACTCATAGTACCAGTGATATGGTATAGGAGAAGCTGGTAAATCAGTTGAAATATCAGCATCATCAAAATCTGCAAAGTTGTAGCCAAATTTCTGATAGAATTCAGCATCCCTATCAGCTTGATATTTCAGAATATGTTCCATAACAGACTCTGGAACATTATCATAGCTCTCCAGCAACTCTACCATTCTTTCCAGGTAGAAGAAGTCAATTCTCCTTTTATCTAAGGTTGATATCCTACCACTGGTTGATGTGGATACCAGATTGAAATCCTTATCAACCTTGGTAGATCTTGATTCTTCCCCCCACAGAATGTACTCAGTGACCTCTTGATTTGCATATATCTTAACCTCAACACTCTTGATTTCTCTAGACTGCATCTGTTGTATCTTAAGACTGTTGGGAGGTATTGATTGAATTGGCTTCTTAAGATTCCTGCCAAATCCAGTGGCCTTTTCCTTTCCTGAGTACTTGTGCTTTCCTTCAGGTTTCTGTCTAGACATCCATGCTTTTGCTTTAGCTTTCAGTATTTTGGGCTTGATTGTAGCTTTGGTTTCATCCTTGACAGAACCTTTCTTGACAGTACCTTTGTCGACAGTATCTTCCATGACAACATCTTCTATGACAGTTTCCTTGTCTACAGTACCTTTGGTGACATCATCTTTTTCTGCATTTATGCAATAAATAGCACATCTAAGAATGCTTGCCTCCAAAGCTTCCAGTATTCTTGGCTCCTCTTCATCTGTTGCATCAACATCTTTCTTTTCTTGACTAGGAGTTTCTTCATTGCCTTCATTCTGAGATTGAATACCAGTATTCCCAGAATTACTTCCACCAGCATTTCCAGCATTTCCAGAAGCTTCACCACCTCCAACCTCATCATCATCATCATCATCATCATCATCATCATCATCATCATCCTGAGGAGGAATGTGATAGAGACAGCTTCCACCTTGATCATTTCTTTTGGCATTGGCTCTAGATTAGTTCATTCACTCTAGCTCCCAGTGCCTTGTCTCTCAACACCAGCATTTTGTAGATCTCTTGAACAGCATGAACTCTTCCTGGATTGGCATTTGAACTGAGTATTCCATCTAACACTTTCAGAATTGACTTGGTTTCCATTCTGGATGGGCTAACCAAATTCATGAAGCTGTTCCTTCTTGTGCCATCCTTAGTTTTAGATATGTAGAAAACACTTGGTGGATTTGTGTAGACTTCAGGTAGCTTTTGTGTGATCAGGTTCTGGATTTTCATATCCAATATTTCATTGAATGGTGTTTGAGTTGCCCTGATCTTTCCCTTCAAAGCACACAACACCTTTGCTGGAAGACTCTGCAATAACTGCATTGTGATGAAATAAGATATGCCAGAAGTGAAATAGATACTTACAGCCCATCTTTTCTCATCATTCACCATTACACTGACACTGGTGATTTGATCCTTTAACAGTTTTGTGGTGTTGGTTGGACGGTTGCTTGGAGCATTCATTGCTTCTTTCACCAAACTGCTAAATTCACTGTCATGGTTGTGTAATGTGCTCTCCCTGTAATCCACCATTAAAGTATTGACTTCTTCTTGATCATACTCAGTACCATTGGACCAATTATTTCCTTTATGTATGGATTCAGGCAGTTTCCCTTTACCTTTCCCAACCTTATTCTGTTCCTCCATTTCTTTCCATCTTCTTTGTAGAGCAGATTCTTGAGTTGCTAAAGTTGGCTCTCTAATTGTCACAGGAGGTAAAATTGGGTGTCTAGATGCAGGTCTTCTTTGTAGTGCATCTTGAGTTGCCTTAGACATCAACACCCTTTCTCCATCCAAGTCAACTTCAACAAGTTCTTCAGCTTTATCCTTTGGTTGTCCACTGCTTGGTTTGACTTGCTCCCCCTTAGTCATTGCTTTCCCCTTAGCTCCCCCTTTGGTCTTCACAGTTACTGGCTCCCCCTGAGTTCCACCTGATTCCTGAATAGACAATGATTCTGATCTTGCTACCTTCTCCCCCTTAGTTGAGTTGGCAGCTACTAGGTCAGTAAGGAACTGGATAGAGAGCTGAGTAGCAGCAAAACCATCAACCACCAGTTGAGAGAGAGAGAGTCCATCTTGGAGTGTAAAGTAGCACACTGTCCTTCCAGAGCTGCAATCCTGTTACCAAAAGTAGTAGAGGGGCCACCATACCTTAACCTTCTTGGAGGGGAAGGAAAAGAAAAGGGCTTGGAGGCTATGGGGGTTCTCACACTCTCAGGGTGTTTTTGAGTGATCTCATCACCCCTCATAGATTGACTCTCAAGGCCTAATGCCTGAATAGTGTGGGCTCCCTCAAAGTCTTTCTGGACATGCTCAAGTCCCTCTCCTTTTGCCAGCTCATTTGGCTGCCTCTCATTTTTCTGCTCACCTCTCTTTTCTTTTATCTCTCTTTTCTGTTGCACACCCTCACTCAACCTAGATGCATGGGTATGAGCAGTACTAACATGCATGGAAGGAGAAGATTTAGAATGTACCTTTAAGAGTTTGGCAAGAGGTAGATCATCATCAGAGGCATCCTCAATGATTACAGCATCAAAATCAGGCTGAGAGGACTGGACAGTGTCTTTGGCAGGAATGTTACTGTCAGTTGGAGTCTGGACAGCAGGTTCTGGCATGACAGCATCTTTGGGATGTGGAGTGACAGTAGGTTCTGTAGTGATAGTATCTTTCTCTCCACCCATGACAACAGCTGTGTCCAGGACAGCAACATTGCCAGTGTCTTTGACAGCAACAGAGGCTGTGACAGCATCTTCCTGAAGGTAAGATGCTCCTTGGAGTTTAGACAAAGTGTTGGCTGTTTTATTTTCTGACAAACTACCACTTTGCCCTGGCTCAGTATTTGGAGGAGTGGTGTCCATTTCACTTTGAGAAATGGGTTCTTGTGGACCACTAGATGGGGGCTCATCCATGATTGGAGATGGATGATCAAAACCTGAAGGGTTGGGATTGTCCCCTTCTCTAGGTTGTGGAGAAGAAACAAAAGAATGCGTAGGGAAGGAAGAAGGTGAAAGTGTGACGCCCTCCAAACCCGGGGTACAGATTTGAGGAGTCATCCGACCAACGGAATACTATTTAACACATGCATAATATATTTAAAGACACAAATACCCCTTGACCAAGACCGCATCCAGATTATGGCAATGAACACAAGCTACTACAATCTTTCATTAATACAATACCAGTTTTATCAGAGTTATTACATCACAATCAAAGTTCAAATCTAGACATCTAATCTAGAAAAGCAAAACAACAACTACCCTGCCAATGACAATGACACGAGGGGCTCTCCTGGCTGCTGGTGAACTATCGGTCACGCTATGTCGACTCATACTCTCGCTTCACTGGAATAGGGTTAGAAAACAACAAGCAAGAGTGAGCCAAAATTGCTCAGCAAACATCAATGAATCATTTCTATCACAGTTATAAGGATATGAATTTATGATATCAGAATCAACAATATTTAGCTAACACATGCTTTGTATCAATAACAATTGAAGAAAAGAATTAGAATTTGGCTTATACATTTTATTCAAATCAAAGGTTGTGCTACTGGCCAGCCACGCATCAACCCCGGACTAGCTCATGGCATAGTCCTCTACTGGATCCTAGGCCAATTTGGGCCTTAAGTTATTCTGACCATGAATATGGCCCGACCAATTACTGGTCCATTTTTAAAAACACATGTCAAATCTATAATAGGGTATAAACAATAACATGCTCAATAAGATAAACTGAATGTAGAGTAATTGCAAAAGAGCTTCAACTGCTCAGTATTAAATGAAGATCGAGAAATAATCATGGAGTAATTGCAATGGTACGGTGTACTCATTCAATCAGGGAATCAATATTGGTAGTCGATAATCAATGACCGTAATCAATAGTCAAGATGGAAGTCAAATAATCAATGGTTGTCAATGATAATCAAAGGATGATAAACAATAACAATAGGTGGTAAACAATAATCAAGTGAATTGGAAATAAGGGTTTCCGATGCAGATCAAATCAAAGAATCAAGAATCTCTAAGGAAATGGAATCAGTTGTCCAAATGCGGTTAAAGGATTGATAATTTGAATTGTTCTGGGGATAACGGTATTCAAGTAATCAAGACAATAATATATTTTTATCACAAGTAAAGGCACAGATACTTGCCTGGTCTAAGCTGCTGTCGGATCGACTCTGCTCACTCTACTTTTCCCTTTCCCTTGCTCCGGGAACTCGATTCTATAATTAAACAACTCATCACAATAAGTCTAACTATTCTCGTTCTACTCTCAACACTTATTCAATCAATAATCACATTTAAACAAGTAACCGGTTACGTATCGGACGTCCGGTATAATTTACGATATTTAAAACTCAGATATTTGCCATAGTACGGGCATATACAGACTATAAAACACAACACACAATTAATATGAACCATAAAGCACTTATAAACATTTTTAAAACATCATACGAAACTTATTTGAATTTTAGATAAGTCACGATTAATTTTTAAATCAAAAATCGGATTTTTAAATCCAATATAAACATTTAAATGCAAATAAATCAATTAATAAAATTAATTGACACTCTTTAAATACTCAAACTATTTTTAAATAAATAAATAGGCTTGAAAATAATTAAACTGAATTTTTAATTAATTAAATCCAATTAATATTTAATTTTTAAGAATTAATTGATTAAAAGAATTAACCAATTAATTAATAAATTAATTATTAATTAAAAATATTTAAAATAATTAAGTTTAATCAATTTTCGGATTTAAAATAATAAATATAATTTATCAGAATTTTTCTGATATTAAAATATATTTTTAAAATAAAAATATGAATTTTTAAAGTTTTTAAACTATTTTCGAATTAATTTTAAAAATGAAATCCAAAAACAGTTTTCAGAAAATGAATTAGGGTTTTGAAGATTGAAACCGGGTCGAAAAATCGGGTAAACGGGTCGGGAAGAACAAATCCAGGTCACCAAGAACAACCCGCCGGAATCTGGGTTTTCCAGAATCCGGCCGGCGTCCGGTGGCCGGACTTCGCCATTTCCGATCAAAACAAAACCAAACCATAGGGCTTTTGTTCGCTTTTTCAAGACAAACATAACCCACATACAAACACATCTGTCCCATGCCGGAATCGTGCCCAGAATTCGTTCAAAGAATTCGCCGGCGACGACTTCGGCCGGAAACCCGATCTACTTTAATTCTACATGAAACTCAAAGATTAATATACCAAAATGAAGCTTATAACTCATACAATCAAAGCCCCATATCATAATCAATGTCAGATCAACAACAAGAACGAACGAAGCAAAAGAAGAATTCGGGTCAAAACCCGAAAATCAAACCCGACTAAATTGAACTTAAACATGAAATTAAAGCATGGATTCTTGCTAATTAGAACCCTAGGAACATGTTAGAAGCAACCAATTGAACGGAGAATCAACAGAATGAAAATCCCCAAATTAATCAAGAACCCTAATTAAATTCGAATATTGAAAAATTCATAATAAATCGAAAAATTACCAGATGATGATGAGGTTGGAAGATTCTGAAACTAGAGATCAAGAGCTTTGATTTGAGTACAAGAACTTCAGATTTGGATTTCAATAACACCTCGAACGAATAGTTTGATTATTCAAGAACACGAAGAACACATTTTGGAAATTTTTACTTTTTGATAATTCGCAATGCAGATTATGAAGGTTATAAGGTACGATTCGTCTTTATATATTTTTGGAAAAATAATACCCTAAGGAACACTTTTGGATCGTTATAGATCCACTGGATCGTTTAAAAACCCTAATTAGGTTAAAATACGTTTTACGAGAAGATAATCATCTACAAGGATTGATAATTATCCAAATCAATACATATCATTATATAACTAATGCTCAAGAATACTGGGGCTATAACAAATGAAATACTGATATAAAACAATATATCCGTCCCCTTAAGCAATTAGGGTTCGGAACAATTTTTCCCTTTTTGAACAAAACGAATTATTCTTGAAGAATCAAATAGGTAGGAATGAAATGATACGAATATCTCTCCCGATAATGATTTGAATACGAAAGACGAAGAGATAATAATTAATGTACGAAATTCCATTGGGGCCCTTAAATTATCAAAACGGGGCTCAGATTTGAAGAAAATTCCAAATGACAAAATATTTGAAAGGGGCTTTCGACTCACCATTTAGCACATAATCACACAACAATTATCATTTAATAATATTCCAATATTCCATAATAAATATTTTAGATTAAATATATCATTTAATCAAATAATAAAATTCACGGATATTACATCATTCCCTCCTTAATAGGATTCTGTCCTCAGAATCAGATCAAGGAAACAACTGGGGATACTTCCCTAACATTTCACTCTCTAACTCCCAGGTAGACTCTTCTACTTTAGGATTCCTCCACAAAACTCTCACTAACGCTACTGTCTTATTCCTTAGTACTTTTTCCTTACGATCCAATATCTGAATCGGTCGTTCTACATATGATAAATCTGCCTGGACCTCTATGGGTTCATACTCTATTACATGATTCGAATCTGGTCGATACCTCTTAAGCATAGATACATGAAATACATTATGAACGTGCTGCATATGCAGTGGCAATGCCAACTCGTAAGCTACCTCGCCCACCTTCTTCAAAATCTCAAACGGCCCAACATATCTCGGACTCAACTTTCCTTTCTTTCCAAACCTAACTAATCCTTTCCATGGTGAAACCTTTAGTAACACCTGCTCTCCTTCTTCGAATCCCACATCCTTTCTGGCTAGATCCGCATACTTTTTTCTGCCGGTCTTGAGCTGTTATCAATCTTTTCTGAATCAATTGAACCACTTCCTTTGTTCGTTGCACTAGTTCTGGTCCTATCATTTTCCGTTCACCAACTTCTTCCCAATATACTGGAGATCGACACTTTCGTCCATACAAAGCTTCGTAAGGTGGCATTCCGATGCTCGCGTGAAAACTATTATTATATGAAAATTCCACCAAGGGTAGATGATCGTCCCAACTGCCTTCAAAGTCAAGTGCACATGTCCTAAGCATATCTTCAATAGTCTGAATTGTCCTTTCGCTTTGACCGTCCGTCTGCGGATGATAAGCCGTACTCATTCTCAACTCGGTGCCCAAACACTCTTGAAAACTCTTCCAAAATCTTGAATTAAATCGAGGGTCTCTATCAGACACTATCGATACTGGAACTCCATGTCGTACTACAATTTCTTTTATGTAAATATGAACTAACTTGTCTAGCGAGAATCTCTCGTTAATCGGAAGAAAATGCGCAGATTTCGTCAATCGATCCACGATAACCCAGATGGCATCATGGTTAGCTTTTGTTCTAGGCAATCCTACTACAAAGTCCATCGCAATGTGTTCCCACTTCCATTCGGGAATTTCCAATGGTTGAAGTAATCCACTTGGTCTCTGGTGTTCCGCCTTAACTCTTTGACACGTAAAGCATTTACTTACCCATTCCGCAATCTCTTTCTTCATATTTGGCCACCAAAAGTTCGTCTTAAGATCTCGATACATCTTCGTACTCCCTGGATGAATTGAATACTTCGAGTTATGTGCTTCGTGCAAAATCTCACTTTTCAGTTCCGTTACGTTAGGTATCCATATCCAAGAAGCAAATCTCAAGATCCCTTTGTCGTCCGGTTGGCTACATATTTCCTCACCTGTCATTTTACTCACATCATCATTCATGACTCGCTCTTGGCACTTTCGTATCTTCTCCAACAATTCAGGTTGAAACGTCATGGTATAAATCATTTCCGTCGCGTCCTTCGGATTAATTACTTCGATTTCTAACTTCTCAAATTCCTTGTACAACTCTTTGGTCATCGTCAGTGTATTCAATCTCTCTTTCCTGCTCAATGCATCTGCTACCACATTTGCCTTGCCGGGATGATAGTTGATAGAAACGTCGTAGTCCTTGATTAGTTCTAACCATCTTCGTTGCCTCATGTTCAGCTCTTTCTGAGTAAAGATATACTTCAAACTTTTGTGATCGGTATAAATTTCACATCTCTCTCCATACAAGTAGTGTCTCCATATCTTCAAAGCAAACACAATAGCTGCTAACTCTAAATCGTGTGTAGGGTACTTCTGTTCGTGGGGTCTCAACTGTCTTGACGCATAAGCAATCACCTTGTCATGTTGCATAAGTATGCATCCCAATCCTTTGTACGACGCATCACTATAGATTACGAAATGACCTTGATCGTCTAGTAGCATCAATACCGGTGCCGTAGTTAGTCTTTTCTTTAGCTCTTGGAAGCCTTCTTCGCATTTATCGTTCCATATGAATCGCTCGCTTTTCCTTGTCAGCTTGGTCATTGGAGTAGCTATCTTCGCAAAATCTTGCACAAATCTCCGGTAGTATCCGGCTAATCCCAAGAAACTTCTGACTTCAGTCGGTGTCCTTGGTCTCTCCCAATCTTTCACTGCCTCTATCTTTGCTGGGTCCACTTTGATGCCTTCACTGCTCACCACGTGTCCTTAGAAATGAACTTCTTTCAACCAGAATTCACACTTGGAAAACTTCGCGTATAGTCTTTCTTGTCTCAATGTTTCTAACACAATTCGCAATTGGTCTGCATGCTCTTCTTCTGTCCTTGAGTATATCAAGATGTCGTCGATGAATACCACTACAAACTTGTCCAAATATCTCTTGAAAATCCTGTTCATTAGGTCCATAAAAGCTGCGGGTGCATTCATTAGTCCAAACGCCATTACTAAGAATTCATAGTGCCCATACCTTGTTCGAAAGGCTGTCTTCGGTATGTCATCTGGTCTAATCTTCAATTGGTGATATCCTGACCGTAGGTAAATCTTTGAAAAATGTACCGCTCCTTTCAGCTGGTCAAACAGATCATCTATTCGAGGTAATGGATACTTGTTCTTAATGGTCAGCTTGTTCAACTCTTGATAGTCTATACACAATCTCATGCTTCCATCCTTTTTCTTGACAAACAGTACTGGTGCTCCCCACGGTGAAACGCTGGGTCTAATAATTCCTTTTTCTAGCAAATCTTGCAGTTGATCAGCCAATTCCTTCATCTCCACTGGTGCCATTCTGTAAGGGGCCTTAGATACTGGCTTCGCGCCTGGTACTAAGTCTATCGCAAATTCAATCTCTCTATCTGAAGGTAAACCTGGTAATTCTTCCGGAAAAACATCTGGAAACTCATTTACGACTGGAATATCTTTTAACTTAGAAACTTCCTTATCTATATCTATCACATAAGCTAAATACGCCTCACAACCTTGCCCTAATAACCTCTTAGCCTGAATCATCGTCAGGAACCTCTTTCTTTGTTTCTCTCCTCTAAATATTATTTCTTTCTTTTCCAGGGTAACCAAAGTAACCCTCTTATTCTTACAATCAATACTTGCATCATACTCAGTCAACCAATCCATTCCTAATATCACATCAAATTCACCTAACTTAAAAGGTAACAAGTCAACATAAAAACGATTTCCCAAAATCTCTATCTCACAACGAGGATAATATGAACTGACCGCGATACGATCCTGATTAGCTATCTCTATGGTCAACATTCCACTTAAAGGTTTCATTACACAATTCAATCTACGAGCAAACGTTTCAGAAATAAAAGACTTCGTCGCTCCCGAATCTATTAACACTTGTGCAGGAATAGAATTTACAAGAAGTGTACCTGCCACCACGTCGGAATCTCTCACTGCTTCTCCCATTGACATATTGTAGGTCCTGGCTAACGGCTGGACGTTAACAACTGGGGGTGCTTCAATTGCCCGAATCATATTGTTCACGGTTGCTGGTGCTCTACAGTCCTTGATCATGTGACCTGGTTTCTTACACCGATGACACACAATGCCCATCTTGCAATCCCGGGAATAATGTCCCTTCTGATTACATTTAAAGCATGTGACATTCAATCGATGGCATATCCCTAAATGTCGCTTCCCGCATGTCTTGCATTCTGGTAGTGGGGGTCTAGAAAGTCCCTGCTGACTGCCGGTTAGTAGACGGTTATCTTGTCCTACGCTTCCGGTATCTGGTTTCCTAAAACTCGTATTCCTTCCGTGCTGAAATCCCAGTTTCTTATTTGCTTGCCCTTGAAAACTTCCCTGCTGCTGCCCCTTATCGGGTATCCCTGCTTTCCTTTTCTTGTTCTCCCTCTCTTTCATGTAAGAATCACTCTCTGTCTCTGCAATCATTGCCTTTTGGACCACCGCTGTATAGGTGTCCAACTCCAATACAGCTAACTTACTACGAATCCAAGACCTCAGTCCCTGCTGGAACCTCTTGGCCTTCTTCTTTTCCGTATCCACATAGGTTGGAACAAACCTTGACAACTCCGTAAACCTTGTTTCATATTGGGGCACTGTCATGCTTCCCTGCTTTAATTCCAAAAACTTTAATTCCATCTGATCTCTCATATAGTCCGGAAAATACCTTTCCAAAAACAACTCTGTAAATCTTGCCCACGTAATCAATCCCTCGGGCTCCATAGCCCTACTCGTTTCCCACCAATAACTGGCCTCATTCTTCAGAAAATAGTTTGCATACTCCGTCTTCTTATCTTCTGTCACTTCTATTAATGCAAAAGCCTTTTCCATCTCTTTCAACCATGCCTTAGCCTCTTCAGGGTCTGCTGATCCTTTAAATTCTGGAGGTTTTGCTGCCTGGAAAGATTTGAACGTAATCGCCGGTGCTGCTTGCTGGTGCTGTTGTTGATGCTGTTGATGCTGATGTTGCTGCTGCTGTTGCTGCTGTTCTAAGAGCTGTTGCTGAAATGTTCGTTGCTGTTGTGCTAATGCGGCAGTCTGTTGCGTAAGAGTATTTAACAACTGGATTACCATCGGGTCCATGCGGCCCGTGGGAGGTGTATTTTGTTGACCTTCTTGGTCAGAGGTATCAATTGAACGGGTTTGTCGTCTAGGAGCCATATCGCTGATGAGTAAACAATAATTGGCTTAATCAAACAGTCCATATAAAAGAAGGAAGGATCACAATTGATATCTCGAAGGTTTACAGATCTTCTCAACGGTGTATGGATACACTCGTTGCAACAAGTAGAATAACAGTTATGATGCTGGAAATGAATGACAGGGGAATAAATACAGTTCTATAAAAGAGGTTTATCATATATATATAGATAGAGTTAGTACAAGCGTAGAATGCTTCAAAAGAAAATATATCATGGCTGAACCACAACTGCCGACCAGCAATACAACAAAAATGCAACAACAACCCGAGGCGTTCCTATAAGCCCGGTGCATTGCTGATTCTACAATATGCATCTATATACTAACTATCTAGAGACCATACATCCACGTCACATCTGTCTGCTACTAATATCTGCTCACAGATCACCTGCTCCTGCTGGCCATAACGGGGGTCCTGAAATCTCTGCAATCTCACTCATCGCATAATCCAAAATCTGTCTCATCCCTGCTACTGTCTCTCCCTCTCGACTAGAAGCTAATCCGTGCAATCGAGTCTCAACCAAGGTCCTCGTAACCCTAAACCTCATCTGAATGTCTCTCATCTGATCCTTAAGTCTGTCTCTCTCTCTGACAGCGGCTGCTTCGATCGAACGAACCATACCCATCTCCATAACCTGTCCATAAAGGTACTCCTTATCTCTACTCACCCTCTGATACACATGGTGTGGAACTGGTGGCTCACCTAGCTGATACAAAGGCCTACAAACTGATGCCTGAGACACTGGTGCTGGGGCTACTTGTCGGAGTGGAATAGGACAAGGTATCTGATCTCTCCTGACCACTGGGTCCTGATGCCTAGGCTGATATCGCACTGGCCGAGACGGTCCTGCTCTCTCAACGGGTGTAGGTATCTCTGACATCGTATCCTCGGAAGGGTCTGAGTCCGAACTAGAACTAGGGGGCTGCAATTATAACCACATTTAATCACTACGCATAATATCCCTAGTTGACTTCCTAATATCCTTACGTGAACTCCTAACTCTCTATGTTATCCTGGACCCTAAGTCCTAACTTGTTTCAAATGCCATAACCTGTTGCTCTGATACCAACTGTGACGCCCTCCAAACCCGGGGTACAGATTTGAGGAGTCATCCGACCAACGGAATACTATTTAACACATGCATAATATATTTAAAGACACAAATACCCCTTGACCAAGACCGCATCCAGATTATGGCAATGAACACAAGCTACTACAATCTTTCATTAATACAATACCAGTTTTATCAGAGTTATTACATCACAATCAAAGTTCAAATCTAGACATCTAATCTAGAAAAGCAAAACAACAACTACCCTGCCAATGACAATGACACGAGGGGCTCTCCTGGCTGCTGGTGAACTATCGGTCACGCTATGTCGACTCATACTCTCGCTTCACTGGAATAGGGTTAGAAAACAACAAGCAAGAGTGAGCCAAAATTTCTCAGCAAACATCAATGAATCATTTCTATCACAGTTGTAAGGATATGAATTTATGATATCAGAATCAACAATATTTAGCTAACACGTGCTTTGTATCAATAACAATTGAAGAAAAGAATTAGAATTTGGCTTATACATTTTATTCAAATCAAAGGTTGTGCTGCTGGCCAGCCACGCATCAACCCCGGACTAGCTCATGTCATAGTCCTCTACTGGATCCTAGGCCAATTTGGGCCTTAAGTTATTCTGACCATGAATATGGCCCGACCAATTACTGGTCCATTTTTAAAAACACATGCCAAATCTATAATAGGGTATAAACAATAACATGCTCAATAAGATAAACTGAATGTAGAGTAATTGCAAAAGAGCTTCAACTGCTCAGTATTAAATGAAGATCGAGAAATAATCATGGAGTAATTGCAATGGTACGGTGTACTCATTCAATCAGGGAATCAATATTGGTAGTCGATAATCAATGACTGTAATCAATAGTCAAGATGGAAGTCAAATAATCAATGGTTGTCAATGATAATCAAAGGATGATAAACAATAACAATAGGTGGTAAACAATAATCAAGTGAATTGGAAATAAGGGTTTCCGATGCAGATCAAATCAAAGAATCAAGAATCTCTAAGGAAATGGAATCAGTTGTCCAAATGCGGTTAAAGGATTGATAATTTGAATTGTTCTGGGGATAACGGTATTCAAGTAATCAAGACAATAATATATTTTTATCACAAGTAAAGGCACAGATACTTGCCTGGTCTAAGGTGCTGTCGGATCGACTCTGCTCACTCTACTTTTCCCTTTCCCTTGCTCCGGGAACTCGATTCTATAATTAAACAACTCATCACAATAAGTCTAACTATTCTCGTTCTACTCTCAACACTTATTCAATCAATAATCACATTTAAACAAGTAACCGGTTACGTATCGGACGTCCGGTATAATTTACGATATTTAAAACTCAGATATTTGCCCTAGTACGGGCATATACAGACTATAAAACACAACACACAATTAATATGAACCATAAAGCACTTATAAACATTTTTAAAACATCATACGAAACTTATTTGAATTTTAGATAAGTCACGATTAATTTTTAAATCAAAAATCGGATTTTTAAATCCAATATAAACATTTAAATGCAAATAAATCAATTAATAAAATTAATTGACACTCTTTAAATAATCAAACTATTTTTAAATAAATAAATAGGCTTGAAAATAATTAAACTGAATTTTTAATTAATTAAATCCAATTAATAATTAATTTTTAAGAATGAATTGATTAAAAGAATTAACCAATTAATTAATAAATTAATTATTAATTAAAAATAATTAAAATAATTAAGTTTAATCAATTTTCGGATTTAAAATAATAAATATAATTTATCAGAATTTTTCTGATATTAAAATATATTTTTAAAATAAAAATATGAATTTTTAAAGTTTTTAAACTATTTTCGAATTAATTTTAAAAATAAAATCCAAAAACAGTTTTCAGAAAATGAATTAGGGTTTTGAAGATTGAAACCGGGTCGAAAAATCGGGTAAACGGGTCGGGAAGAACAAATCCGGGTCACCAAGAACAACCCGCCAGAATCTGGGTTTTCCAGAATCCGGCCGGCGTCCGGTGGCCGGACTTCGCCATTTCCGATCAAAACAAAACCAAACCATAGGGCTTTTGTTCGCTTTTTCAAGACAAACATAACCCACATACAAACACATCTGTCCCATGCCGGAATCGTGCCCAGAATTCGTTCAAATAATTCGCCGGCGACGACTTCGGCCGGAAACCCGATCTACTTTAATTCTACATGAAACTCAAAGATTAATATACCAAAATGAAGCTTATAACTCATACAATCAAAGCCCCATATCATAATCAATGTCAGATCAACAACAAGAACGAACGAAGCAAAAGAAGAATTCGGGTCAAAACCCGAAAATCAAACCCGGCTAAATTGAACTTAAACATGAAATTAAAGCATGGATTCTTGCTAATTAGAACCCTAGGAACATGTTAGAAGCAACCAATTGAACGAAGAATCAACAGAATGAAAATCCCCAAATTAAACAAGAACCCTAATTAAATTCGAATATTGAAAAATTCATAATAAATCGAAAAATTACCAGATGATGATGAGGTTGGAAGATTCTGAAACTAGAGATCAAGAGCTTTGATTTGAGTACAAGAACTTCAGATTTGGATTTCAATAACACCTCGAACGAATAGTTTGATTATTCAAGAACACGAAGAACACATTTCGGAAATTTTTACTTTTTGATAATTCGCAATGCAGATTATGAAGGTTATAAGGTACGATTCGTCTTTATATATTTTTGGAAAAATAATACCCTAAGGAACACTTTTGGATCGTTATAGATCCACTGGATCGTTTAAAACCCCTAATTAGGTTAAAATACGTTTTACGAGAAGATAATCATCTACAAGGATTGATAATTATCCAAATCAATACATATCATTATATAACTAATGCTCAAGAATACTGGGGCTATAACAAATGAAATACTGATATAAAACAATATATCCGTCCCCTTAAGCAATTAGGGTTCGGAACAATTTTTCCCTTTTTGAACAAAACGAATTATTCTTGCAGAATCAAATAGGTAGGAATGAAATGATACGAATATCTCTCCCGATAATGATTTGAATACGAAAGACGAAGAGATAATAATTAATGTACGAAATTCCAATGGGGCCCTTAAATTATCAAAACGGGGCTCAGATTTGAAGAAAATTCCAAATGACGAAATATTTGAAAGGGGCTT
The DNA here is from genome assembly GCA_030848705.1 of Heracleum sosnowskyi. NCBI lineage: Eukaryota > Viridiplantae > Streptophyta > Magnoliopsida > Apiales > Apiaceae > Heracleum > Heracleum sosnowskyi. The sequence goes on along the minus strand of CM061235.1, from coordinate 29,683,081 downwards.
TCGACTCACCATTTAGCACATAATCACACAACAATTATCATTTAATAATATTCCAATATTCCATAATAAATATTTTAGATTAAATATATCATTTAATCAAATAATAAAATTCACGGATATTACAGAAAGTGTAGCAGAGAGTTGGGGCTGATGCACAGAAGAAAAATGTGAGTCATCAAAAGGAATAAAGATATCCTCACTGTGCCCTAACTCACTGTGTGTTTCTTCAAGTGGGGGTTCCTCAGGTTGTGAACCATGAGATTGTGCAGACTCTGTACAGGGTGCCTTGGGAGACAGGCCAATTTCAATAGATGCACCTTGTTGAGAAGGCACATCTAGGGAGGTGTTTGAATCCCTTTCAGTAACTACAGTTTGTTGAGAAACTGTAGCTTGGCTAACAGTGGTTTTGGTCCTCCTAGCTCTCTTTTTCTTTGGCTCAGGGGGAACCACTGGGGGTTCTGTTTGACTACCTTTCTTATTTGCTGCACTAGGTGCAGTGTCTCCCTCTTGACTAACAGAGCTACCACTAACATCAGCTTCTAAAGGCCTTTTTCTGGATTCAAACAAGGCTTCTCTTTGGGCTTTGGGAAGTCTAGAGGGCCTAGGCTGAGTGTATGATGTTGAATGTGGGTTAACTGAATTTGGGTCTAATTCAGTTTCATTCTCAAGAGTGAAAGAGTCATAACCATAGGGTAATGGTAAATCAGGGTTGGACACTTGATCAACCATGTGCTGAGTGAAACAAAGTGGAATATGTGCATTGAGATTCTGTGAGGATAATAGTGTGTGTGTGTGTTCTTTTTCAAAACTGAGCAAGCCTCTAAACGAGGGGCATCATTATTAAAATCACAGAATGAATTAATGCACATCATAAGAAAGCGAGGGTAGATTGATACCTTCTTACCTATGGCAGCCCTGAGGTGTGCCATGAGGAGAGCTCCAACATTCACCTTGTATCCATGGACAAGAGAATGTGTCAGTTTCTTGATGTAGGAGGGTATTCCATTCCAGCCCGTGGACTTGGTAGAGAACACCTTGACCATCACATCAAGTATCATGCTCCACTCCTTTCGCAGATACTTCCTATCCATTTCACCAGACGGATACCATTTGGTTGTGCCCTCTTCGAGAATAGGGCCAGCATACCCAATCTTCAAGAAGAGTATCTTGAGAGTGTCATCATTAGCAAGTTCAGCAAAATTTCTGCCTTCTTGAAGTGTAATTCCAAGAGCAGTGTTGATGACCTCAGCTGTAAGAATGTAGTGTTGCCCATTGATTGTGAATTGAATGGATGGGTTCTCACCCTCCGTTTGAGCAACCGCAGTTTGCCAAAATGCCTCAATTCTGTCTAAGTCGAGAATGGGTGTTTAGGTAATGGCAGAACCAAGATAGGACTTGTTCAAGAAAAACATTAGTCCTTTGAAACCTTCACCAGCATCATTTAGGGAAAAGATGCCAGCAAAGTTTGTTTGAGAGAGAGTCTGTTTGGGTGCCATGGAGATTTCAGGAAAAGAAGAAAGTAAGAAAGTGGCTTTTTTTGCTTGAAGAAAAGTATTTTGCCTTGAGTTCGATGAGAGTGATATGTCTGAGTAACTGGGGAATAAATAGAGGTATCTCAAACGTTGTGCACAAAAAGTGGAATTAAAGAACGTGTCTTAACCCACTCTTATAACACGTGAGTTACTGCCCGTTATTCACTGACCAACGTGGGATAAATATCCAATTTCAACGGTCCACTATTGTTGACAGTAACCTGTGCGCTAGAAACAATCTGTCAGTAATAAGAGGTGGTGACAGTAGGTTTTGCGCGACAGCAACTATTGCGCAAAAACTTGCTGTCACCGTTAAGCATATGAATGACAGTATCCTTTTCAAGTCTTGACAGAAAGTCTTTCCCTGCTGTCAAGAAGGTTGCTGTCAAGAAACACATGACAGTATCTTTCTTAATGACAGTAACTTCGATTGGGAATTGTTTCTGTCATGAACTTATTAGAATGCTTTATTCATAAACTTAACTTAAAATTGACAAATTATGGATTTAGAAATGTAATCTTTTGAACACACATATTATGCAATTAACACAGACAAATCATAAACTCAAAAACCACAAAAACAAGAGACTTTATTATTATTAATAAAATCACTTAAATAAAGCATTGAGTACATCATTTTATGATTTTATCAACTAGTTCTAAAAGCTCTTCCTTAACCACTTCTTCAGTGCGACCTTCTTCCTTGAGAAGTGCCTGAAGCTCCTTCTCCTCTTATTGCACCTTGGCCTCCTCCTCCTTTTCCTTTTCCTCGTCTATTTCATCGAGGGCATCCAACAGCACCTCGAAGAGCTCCTCAACCTCTTCATTTTAGGGTTCACTATCGCACCGTTTTAGCCCGACTTCAATTCTTACTTTGTTTTCCATTATTTACTTTAAAACTGAGAGCAGACTGGTGAAACCTAAGGTTAATTTATAGGCAAAACCGTCTAAGGATTAAAGTCTAATGGTCAACAGTTAGAGTACCCATACAACTACCACAAAAGTAATTAATGGTCGTGTCCTCCTTTAATCCTACAGATTAATGCAAAAAGGTGTGAAAGTCCAATGGAACAGATTTTTATCTCTCAAACTAAACAAGTAACCACATTAATATCATACACGGTCTAAAAGTATGAGACTGGCACAAAATACTGACATGAAAAGTCAAATCAACACATGCTGTCACATAACAGACATAGACCAAGTAGACAGTAACTTCTCTTGACAGCAGGTTTGAAGTTGGTGTCATGAGCTTCAAAAGAGAATTTGGAAATATAGAAAACTGAGTAAATCAACATACCAGATTCAGCATTCCCAATTCACTTACCAACCTGTTGAAGGTTGCTTCATCCAATGGCTTAGTGAAGATGTCAGCAAGTTGCTTGTCAGTTGGAACATAAATCAGCTTCACAGTTCCTTGTTCAACATGCTCTCTGATAAAGTGATGTCTTATATCAATGTGCTTTGTCCTAGAGTGTTGAACTGGATTGTCTGAAATAGCTATGGCACTAGTGTTGTCACAGTAGATAGGAATATCTCTTAACACTAGACCATAATCCTGAAGTTGATTCTTCATCCATAGAATTTGTGCACAGCAACTGCCTGCAGCAATATACTCAGCTTCTGCAGTTGAGGTAGAAACTGAATGCTGCTTCTTGCTAAACCATGAGACCAATCTCCCACCAAGAAATTGACAGCTACCAGTAGAACTCTTTATGTCAATCTTGCATCCAGCATAGTCTGAGTCTGAGTAGCCAATTAGATCAAATCCAGTGTTCTTGGGATACCAAAGGCCTAGGTTAGGAGTGCCTTTTAGGTATCTAAAGATTCTCTTGATGGCTACTAAGTGAGACTCCTTTGGATCACTTTGAAACCTTGCACAGAGACATGTAGCAAACATGATGTCAGGTCTGCTAGCAGTTAAGTGTAGGAGAGATCCTACCATGCCTCTATAGGTGCTTGAGTCAACTTTCTTCCCTTTAGGGTCAAGATCCAGACTAGTTGAAGTGGACATTGGTGTCTTTGCTGGTGATGAATCTTCCAAGTTGAACTTTCTGAGAAGTTCCTTGATGTATTTAGCTTGACAAATGAAGATTCCATCAGGTTGTTGAAGAATTTGTAATCCCAGAAAGAATGACAATTCTCCCATCATACTCATCTCATATTTGTTACTCATGAGAGAGGAAAACTTCTCACACAGCCTCTCATTTGTAGAACCAAAAATGATGTCATCCACATAGATTTGTACCAGAATGATGTCCTTGCCATGGTGTTTGTAGAAAAGTGTCTTGTCCACAACTCCTCTAGTAAACTGATTTTTCAAAAGAAAGGTGGAAAGTGTGTCATACCATGCCCTGGGTGCTTGCTTTAGTCCATACAAAGCTTTGAAGAGTTTGTATACAAAATCATACATTTCAGCATCCTCAAACCCCGGTGGCTGTTCAACATACACTTCTTCTTCCAACTCTCCATTTAGGAAGGCACTTTTGACATCCATCTGAAATACTTTGAAGTTGCAGTGTGCAGCATAGGCTAGAAAGATTCTTATAGCTTCAAGTCTTGCAACAGGTGCAAATGTCTCATCATAATCTATTCCTTCCTGTTGACAGTAACCCTTAGCCACTAGCCTTGATTTGTTTCTTGTCACTGATCCATTTTCATCAAGTTTGTTTTTGAAAACCCATTTGGTCTCAATGACTGACTTTCCCTTAGGTCTTGGAACCAGCTTGCATACATTGTTCCTTTCAAACTGATTTAGCTCTTCTTGCATGGCTATCACCCAGTTAGAATCCAACAACGCTTCATCAGTTGTCTTGGGTTCCATTTGAGACAGGAAGCATGAAAACATGCTGTCAGCAGAGACTTTGTTCCTTGTCCTCACTCCAGAAGTAGGGTCACCAATGATAAGGTCATTTGTGTGATCCTTGTTCCACTTGGTGATTCTGGGCAAGCTACTTGATTGTACAGGAACAGTTGCTTCAGTTTGTTGAGTTGAATGCTCACCAATTCCATTGTCTTCACCATGTTCTTCATTGTCTCCAGAGTCATCATGGTAATGAATGTTAGAAGTTATGGTCTGTGACTGAGCTGGAGTTTGGTTGACAGTAGTGGCATTGACAGTATCTTTGTCAACTTCAACAATTTGAGTGAAGCTAGGTTCTTCATCAACAATTTCCTTTCTTCTCATGGTTATCCTTCATCATAAAGCATTTGCTCCCAAACACATGAAAATATTTGACAATAGGTTTCTTTCCAGTTAACAGACAGTAAGGTGTACTTGCATGAGTTTTGTTGATCATGGTTCTGTTTTGAGTATAACAAGCTGTGTTGATAGCTTCAGCCTAGAAATATGTTGGCAGTTTGGCATCATGCAACATAGTTCTAGCTGCTTCAATGAGAGTCCTGTTCTTTCTTTCTACAACTCCATTCTGCTGTGGAGTCCTTGCAGCAGAGAATTGTTGTACAATTCCTTCATCTTTACAGAAATTTCCAAGTGTGGCATTTCTGAATTCTGTACCATTGTCACTTCTCAAGATTTGAACTTTTGAGTTTGGAGTTCTATCAGGAACTCTGACTTGATCAATAATCACTTGAGCAGCTTCATCTTTGGATTCAAGAAACTTCACCCAAGTGTACCTTGAGTAATCATCTACCATTACTAAGGCATATCTCTTTTTGGCCTTAAATGGTACATTGACTGGTCCAAAAAGATCCATATGAATCAACTTGAGTGCTTCTATGTTGGTGTTCATTTGCTTGGACTTGTGCACAGCTCTCCTTAGTTTTCCCATTTGACAATCTCCACACAGTCCTTCTTGACAGAATTCCTGTTGGGGCAAACCTCTCACTAACTCCTTCTTCATCAAAATATTCATTGTTTTGAAGTTGAGATGTGAGAGCTTCCTATGCCAAAGCATACTGTCACCAACAGTTGCTTTACTGTAGAAACAGTAAACTTTATCCTTCTTTGTTGAGTTTAAGTCAGCAACAAACAAGCTTCCTTTTTAACCCCTTTTAGAGAGAGGCTTCCATCCTTCTTGTGATAGATGTTACACAGCATCATATCAAAATCAACCTTGAATCCCCTGTCACTGAATTGGCTGACACTGAGTAGATTGTGCTTCAATCCATCCACAAGAGCAATATCTTCAATGACAACATTTCCAATTTCCAGACAGCCATATCCCACTGTGTAACCCTTGCTGTTGTCTCCAAAGGTTATGATTGGGCCAGCTTTCTCTACATAGTGTGATAGCAGGGCTTTATCACCTGTCATGTGTCTTGAGCAGCCACTGTCAATGATCCACATGACTTGATCTTTCTTCTTGCCCTGCAAAACAGAATGTATTTAAGATGCATATGGTACCCAATCCTTGTTGGGTCCTGCAGCTTTAGTGTCTCCAGAGTTTCTTCCAATTACAAGTTCACAAGCATCATCAATAACCTCCTGTTTGACTTCTCTTTTCACCCACTTAGGCTTAGAATTGGACTTGATCCTTTTCTTAGTGGATGAAGCCTTTTTGCTGTCACCAGCAGGCTCAGAAGTCTCAACAGTGTGCATGTATGAGCATTTTTCAGTAGTGAGAATAGGTAAGTTAAAGCATGTGCTCATGGCAGTGATCTTGCATGGCATACATTCAATGTTATTACAGACACTCATAGTTCTATGCATAAGGGGGGTTATGTGTAAGTTACCATTGAGTTCAGTAGCATTGATCTTATCCTCAATTGGGTTCTTACAAACGTGTGTTAAATGATGTGAAGATCCACAGTTATTGCATAGTTTCCTAGAAGCACCTCCAACATTAGTGTATCCATTTCCTTTATTGACACCTACCTTACCATTCCTATTCTTAGACTTGGGAGTTACTGGATTGACAGTGTGTTCAGAAGTTGCTGTCGAACTTTCCTTGACAGTACCTTTTATTCCAACTGTCTTGACAGAAGGTTTGGAAGCTACTGTCTTGGAACCATTCTTGTCAGCATCTTTGGAAGATACTGTCTTGCCAACTGTGACAGCATCTTTTGAACTTACTGTCTGATTGCTTGGTAAGTTTACTGTCTTGGGGATTGTGACAGTATCCTTTCCATCCTTGAATGTGGTGTCAACACCTTCATCCTCATCAAGAATTTCTTGTTTGATGAACATGGCTTCTTCATCAAACTCAATTTCTGTAGCTTTGAAAATAAGAGTTTTAACCTTCTTGAGAATGGTGGGTTTGACAGCAGCACTTCCAGAACAATCTTGAATCACAGTTTCCTTTCCAGGTCTTCTATCATAAGAAAAACCTATACCAACTGTCTGATTTTCTGTATGGTTATCATTGTAATCCTGAACTATCTTAGATGAGTTTTTATAAGCCTTGATCTTGAATTCATTTTCAGCAATCTCATTCCTCAGGAATTCCTCAACCTCTTTAGCACATTTTAATTCATTTTTAAGTCTAGCATTCTCCTGAGCTAAAGAGTCTAGTGAACTGGTTTTGAAAACAAGAGATTCATTTTCAGACTTTACTGTTTCATTTAGCTTACTCAGCCTAGTGATTTCCTCATTAGCAGCAGATAAGCTGGTATAGACATTGAACATTTCAGCACTTAAGTCTTTAATGGTTTTCTTATACTCATCAGTGGACATATCAAGTAAGACAAGTGAAGGTACCTGACTTGAAGATGTTGATGTTACTTCATCAGTGCTAGCCATGAGAGCTAGGTTGACATATTCTTCTTCATCTTCATCATCAGACTCATCCCAACACTTTCCTTCAGCCACATAGGCTCTACCTTGATTCTTCTTAGAGTATCCACCAGTTCCTTTCTCAAATCTCTGAACCTGTTTGGGTCTTTTGCATTCAGTAGCAAAATGACCAGGTTCACCACAGTTGTAACACTTGAATTTAGATCTAACCACAAATCCAGTCTTGTATCCTCCTTTGGATGAGCTTCCCACAACAGCCTTTGATGAGCTTCCCTTGGTGAACTTGGATGCTTGGCCTTGGGGCCTGAATGACCTATCCTTCTTGAACCTAAAGTTCTTGAACTTTTTAGCCATGTAGGCCATAGTAGGATTGTCCATGCTTTCCAGTTCCTCCATTTTGTAGAAGTCTTCATCTTCCACATCCTTGAGCTGTAGTACTACTCTCTCATCATCTTCAACAACCTCTTCTATCTTCAAGGATTGTGCAGGGGTTGGTTGTGTGATTTGTAGTACTTCACTTGGTTGTGTGATCCTTGGCACTTGTGCTACTAGGGCACTTGACATATTGGCCATCTTGTTCCTTGTTCCACTCTGTATGGCTCTCTTTTGAAAGAGTTCAAGTTTGTAACACCCCCAGACCCGGGGTCGGAGATCTGGGTTGTCACGATCCCTTGTTCCGTACGAACACTTAATACTTGAACTATAAAATAATAAATCATAACACATGGTGACCCCACATCAATATACTCACGCCAGTTATGTCTCAGAAACGAACTTACAATACGGTAGTCATATGATCCACAAATTAAAGTTATTACAACCCAAAAGTAAAATACTGCAACCTACTACCAGTATGATTTCTATGTGAAACCATAAGGTAGCGCAAAAGTTTGTTCTTGTTCATTAATATACATAAGTGATACTTATAATTAAACCGGAGCAACAAAAGTTACACTCCGAACCAACTCAGGACTTCTACCTGATCCTCTGTAACAACCATGTTACGGGCGGCCTGTATAGCTCTAACGCGCTTCCGAGCGGTACGGCGAATCCTGGCCATCTACTCTAGCTGTTGTGTTGTGATATATATGTATAGAAAGAAAAGCAAGAGTGAGCACTCGGCCCAGCAATAATACAATACAGCATAAGCATATAAGTAAGCTTATATCATAAAGGAAAACCTTTAAAACTTCATTCGTATACAGAATGATATATTTATTTCTCTTTTCGTCAAAAACATACCATACAGTACGACTACTGTATGAGGAACATCGTTATTCATTACTGTCACATTATCAGTAACTCAGCGCATAGGCTTTTGTTACAATGTGCAGCTCAACTCCAATTGGAGGGAAGGGAATGTACTGGAACACCCGATACACGGTGATCAGCCGTTGTATCGTAACTTTTCTTTTCTACTAGTAGAAGGACAACTTCCTGTTCGGTTATCACCCTGACCGCATATGGGCCATTGTGCTAAGAGATCACTACCTCGGTGCCTATTTTTCATCACCAGGCAAGCCTAAGCACTCAAGAGATCACTACCTCGGCGCCTATTTTTCATCACCAGGCAAGCCTTGATAATTTGGCACTACCCCGGCACCTATTTCATTGCCGTGTAGGCCTTTCCAATTCCCATGAAGAAAAACATTAATGAAACGGAAATCGGAATTTAATTCCACATTTCCCAAGTACGAATACTTGTCAAAACTTTGTAACCGTTCAGAACACCTTACTCCAGAGTAATTGAAAGGAGTAAGTCAAAGTGTGGGTTGACATTAGTCAACGAGACTACCGATGATTACTACATATTTTGAAATCATGACCAGGGAGTTTATTGAAATATCAGAGTTCAGTGAGTTGAAAAACTCTTGTTTGAATGGGGGAGCAATCCCCTAGTTATAGATACTTTAGAGGAACCGCGGAAGTAAATCACTGTCCTCGAATTCTTGAACTAGATTCCCAGTTTTTCGAGGAGTTGGAAATAATATTGTTTGCATTTAATTACCTTTAACTATCTTAAAATAATAGTTGGGAATCTCTATTTTAATACCTTTTCTGAAAATCAGAAATTTATATTTTCTGTGTAAATAATAGAACCTTGGATCATATAATAAGGTTCTATGATTCTAAATCATTTTTGGAATATTTGATAAATACTCAAATAATGAATATTAAATTTTTATTCAATATAACTACTTAAGTGAATATTCAAAATAATATTCACTTAATTAAATAATAATCAATTAATAAATATTGAATTATTATTCAATATAAACACTTGAGTGAATATTTAAAAATAATAATATTCACTTTATTTAAATAATATTCAAATAATATTTATTATAATATTATTCAAATATATCACCTTAAATATCCCATAATATAGATATTGGAATATTTAATAAACATTTAAAACATAACTGTCCCTAGAACCTCCCAGCTTTTGACAGTAGTTTTAAAATAATTAATAATTTGACTCCCGGTCTAAGCTTTTAAAACCATTGTACTAGTACTCTATACTTAGAGTCTTTAATCCTCAACCTTGGTATATATCTAGTACTTAGCTAGTATATAAACCTTATACAGCTTTTTACAAAGCAAAACAGTTTCACGTTATTTTACAGCATAAAGCAGCATATATAGCAATATCACAACACATATCACAACAGCATCATTATATGGTACAGGGTTTGAAAACTTGCCTTGGGGTCTTGGTGGTGTGGTAGTGGGGGCTTGAGAGGGTGCGCATCGATCTATAACAAGATACATAATTCACAGTCAGTCCCCTTGAACCATTTAATGTGCTATAACTTAAGCACTACAGTTCTACCAATGAAAATTAAACGTCTCGCTCTTGGTCATCTATGACCTCGTGACGTTCCGTAAACCTCTAAGTCAAAAGCTTGGGTGAAAACCATTCACAAATCCCAAGTTCTTTTACTTTACCATTTCCTTGTTTTAAACCATCCCCTTAAGGGTATTTCACTCGCGCAACTTTCGTTCGCGCATTTTTATAAAATCACCAACTCATATTTTTAACTCGAACCCTTCTAGGCTTCCTTTCCTTATTATACATACTAGTATCCATTTTAATATCTCAACCCAATTCCAATTTTAAAGGGCTTGATCCCTAGCTCAAAGTTCATACAATGAACTATTTCGTTACGCGAAACCGCTTTTACTAAAACGGACGTTTCTCCTAAACCGTAAATCAAAAAGATATGATTTTTTCGCTAAAGTACTCTAGGAAACAGAGCCTACATGCTCATGGTCAGAAACCTCAAGTGTATGCCCTGTTTTGCAGTCATGGTTTCTGTATAAACTACCTAAGTAAAATCCGCCATGGTAACGGCGCTTACGTGTACTTCCCGTGTTTTAAAACACTCCAACCAAACTACAATCAACCATTAACCAACCACCAATCAAACTCAAGTTTATACTACCATTTATCTGCCCAAATAAGGTCACACTCTATCCCACAAGTTCATCCACAAATCAACCATTAAACATGTTTAAAATCATGCATACATGTTTCATCTTAACATAGTTCTAATCAAACACTTCTAACTTACTAGATCAAAACAAAATCTTAGAAAGTAAGAAGTTTTATACCTTCCTTGGAGCTTAACAAAGACTATATATTGATGATACATCCTTCCTTGCACCTTAACTATGTAAACCAAACCTAAAATCATCAAAACAAATCAAGATTCTATGAGGTTACTATTCACATCACTATTCATCATCAACTTTGAATCCATTTTTGATCAAGTTATGATCCATGGATGAGGCTAAGATTAGAGATCTACCTTGGATATAGGATGAGGGTGATTTAGAGCCCAAGATCAAGAATTATGGTTGAGTGGAAGTATGAGCAAAATTTTTAAGGACTTGAAGAACATGAAGTAGCCGAAAGTTGTTCTTCAAGAATGCTTCTCTTTTTGCTTTTGTTTTCTTTGATTTTCTTTCCTTTTTGTTTTGTCTAATTAACCTTAATACTTTGTCAATTAATTTGTGTGGCTAATAACTAGTTTGGTCATCAATGACAAGGCCATGTTGGATGTGTGGTGGTGGTGAAAGTGGTGACAAGGTGGTGATTCATCACCTTGTCATCACTTTGTCATGCTTATGTCATTTCCTTGCATCATGCTTATGTCATCCTTTGCATCCTCAATTCTTTTATATATTGCACTTGATGATCTCATATAATACTCCTCCTTTGGTTAGGGTTTAATCCATAATTTATTACGCTTTTGTTTCGCGATAGTTTCAAGTGGTTTTAAAGACGTTTCTCTGTACCAAAGCTAGGGTACTTCCTTTATTCTTTCATTACCTTTGTCTAATATATATTCTTAGGTTTCTCACCTTGGTTTAAGATATGATCATGTATTTCTAATTCCACATACTTTCTTAAAACGATCAAATCAATACGTCCTTGATTGTCCAGTGAATAGTGATTTAAAATTCGGATGAGAATCTTCTGATTCTGATCGCGTTTACATTCTTTTATTCTTCCTATACATCAATAATATCACTTCGAAACATTCATTCCATGTCGTCTACATAGTGTGGGCTGAAAAACTTTTCGTTAGCAAATTTACTATTCATCAGTGGAAATTCACTATTCATCAAGGTTTTAATTATTACAAATATTTGGGATATTACAGTCTCCCCTACTAAAAGGATTCCGTCCCGGAATCAGATCAAAACAGATGAGGGTACTTTTCTTTCCCAAGTGGATTCTTCAACATTATGATTTCTCCACAAAACTCTTACCAGCTTTATAACTTTATTCCTTAGCACTTGATCCTTGCGGTCAATGATTTCTACCGGTTGCTCTATATATGACAGGTCCGGTTGTATATCTACTTGCTCGTATTCTACCACGTGTCTGGCATCCGGATTGTACTTCCTTAACATGGACACATGGAACACGTTGTGAACTTGCTGCAGGTTTGGGGGCAAGGCTAGCTCGTAAGCTACTTCCCCGATGCGTCTCAAGATCTCAAACGGTCCAATATATCTGGGGCTCAATTTCCCTTTCTTTCCGAATCTCATCAATCCCTTCCACGGAGATACTTTCAACAGCACAAGATCTCCCACTTCGTATTCCTTGTCCTTTCGAGACAAGTCTGCATATTTCTTTTGTCTGTCTTGGGCTGCTACCAGCCATCGTCTGATAAGGTCTATTGCATCCTTAGTTTGTTGGACCATTTCGGGTCCGAGCATTTTTCGCTCTCCAACTTCTTCCCAATACCAGGGTGATCGACATCTTCTTCCATACAAGGCTTCATACGGGGGCATCCCGATACTTGCATGAAAACTGTTGTTGTAGGAAAACTCTATCAGGGGTAGGTGATCATCCCAATTTCCTTTGAAATCTATGGCACAAACTCTCAACATATCCTCTAAGGTTTGGATAGTCCTCTCACTTTGCCCATCCGTCTGGGGATGGTAAGCGGTACTCATGTTTAGCTTGGTTCCTACACATTCTTGAAAGCTTCTCCAAAATCTGGAGTTAAATCTAGGGTCTCTGTCTGACACAATGGAGACTGGAACTCCATGTCTCGCCACAATTTCTTTCATGTAAATATCCACTAGCCTATCGACAGTGTATCTTTCATTAATCGGAAGGAAGTGGGCTGACTTCGTCAACCGGTCTACTATTACCCAGATGGCGTCGTGATTAGCTTTGGTTCGTGGTAATCCTACTACGAAGTCCATGGCTATTTGTTCCCATTTCCATTCTGGAATCTCTAGGGGTCTTAAAAGTCCACCGGGTCTTTGGTGTTCTGCCTTTACTCTTTGGCAGGTCAAGCATTTTCTTACCCACTCTGTTACGTCCCTTTTCATGTTAGGCCACCAATAATATTCCTTTAAATCCCTATACATCTTGGTACTTCCCGGGTGAATTGAATACCTTGAGCTATGACTCTCATGTAGAATCTCGTCTTTTAATTCCTGATCATTAGGAATCCAAATCCGGTAAGTATACCTCATGACTACCTTACCGTCTCTCTCAGTCCTTAATTCCTCTCCCGTCATTAGCTCTTTCCCTTCACTCATCATGCGTTCTTGACATAATTTGATCTTTTGTAGCAAATCTGATTGTAGTGCGATTTCAAATAATTTCTCCGTGCCATCTCTGGTTATTTTAACCTCAATCTCCATCTTTTCAAACTCTTGGATTAACTTCTCTGAGGAGGTTATCATTTTGAGTCTCTCCTTCCTACTAAGGGCATCGGCCACCACATTGGCCTTCCCCGGATGGTAAAGAATTTCGCAATCATAATCCTTGATTAATTCTAACCATCTCCTATGTCTCATGTTGAGCTCTTTCTGAGTGAAAATGTACTTAAGGCTCTTATGGTCTGTGTAGATCTCACACTTTTCTCCATATAAGTAATGCCTCCAAATCTTTAAGGCGAAAACTATTGCTGCTAATTCCAAATCATGGGTAGGATATCTACTCTCATATTCTTTTAACTGCCTAGAAGCATATGCAATCACCCTTTCGTGTTGCATAAGCACGCATCCTAACCCTTTGGGTGATGCGTCACTATAGATCACAAAATTTCCTCTTCCATCTGGCAGTGCTAGTACAGGGGCAGTAACTAGCCTCCTTTTCAATTCCTAAAAATTCTTTTCACATTTCTCAGTCCACTCAAACTTCTCAGTCTTTCGGGTCAGTCGGGTCAGTGGGGCTGCTATCTTGGTGAAATCTTTCACAAATCTTCGATAATACCCGGCTAAGCCTATAAAACTTCTCACCTCAGTCGGGGTGGTCGGTCTGTCCCAATTTGAAACGGCTTCTATCTTAGCAGGGTCAACTAGCACTCCATCACTGCTGACTACATGGCCTAGAAACTGTACTTCTCTCAGCCAAAATTCACACTTGGAAAACTTAGCATAAAGTCTTTCCTTTCTCAAAGTCTCTAACACTATTCTCAAGTGTTCTGCGTGTTCCTCCTCTGTCTTGGAGTAGACTAAAATATCATCAATAAAAACTATGACGCATTTGTCTAAGTATTGCTTAAAGACTCTATTCATTAGGTCCATGAAGGCTGCTGGGGCATTCGTTAGCCCGAACGACATTACTAAGAACTCATAGTGTCCATACCTCGTGCGAAATGCAGTCTTGGGTATATCTTCAGGTTTTATCTTTAACTGGTGATATCTAGTCCTCAGGTCAATCTTGGAGAAGTAAACCGCATCTTTCAATTGGTCAAACAAATCATCAATCCTTGGTAAAGGATATCGGTTCTTAATGGTCAACTTGTTTAGTTCGCGGTAGTCTATACACAATCTCAAACTACCATCCTTCTTTTTCACAAACAGTACTGGTGCACCCCAGGGTGACACACTGGGTCTTATCATTCCCTTATCTAGCAATTCCTGCAATTGACTAGCTAACTCTTTCATTTCTACCGGAGCTAACCTGTACGGGGCCTTTGAAACTGGCGCCGTCCCTGGAGCTAATTCGATAGCGAATTCTATCTCCCTATCAGGTGGTAATCCCGGAAGGTCTTCCGGAAATATGTCTTCAAATTCATTAACTATGGGAATATTTTGTAGCTTAGGAACCTCTCGATTTGTATCTATCACATAGGCTAAATAAGCCTCACACCCATGCCGCAACAACCTCTTGGTTTGGGCCATGGTTAAAAACTTACGGGTTTGTCGTTGTCCCTTGAACACGACCTCCCGCCCTTCAGACGTTTTAATCCAAACTTTCTTTCTTTCACAATCTATCTGAGCACCATTGCTCGACAACCAATCCATTCCCAAAATAACATCAAATTCCCCTAATTTAAATGGAACCAAAGCTACACGAAACTGTTGACCTTCTATTACTAGGCTACAGTCTATGTGTATTTCATCAACTGGAATTACTTCCTGATTCGCTATTTCTACCTCTAATACTTCGTTTAATGGTTTCGCTCTAAGTCTTAACTGACTCGCGAAATCCCTCGAAATAAAAGACTTGGTAGCTCCCGAATCAAATAAAACATTTGCATTGACGGTGTTGAGTAAAAGGGTACCTGCTATCACATTAGTGTTCCTTACGGCGTCTTTCACTGTCATATTGAAAGTTCTAGCAGTTGGGGGTTTGTTAGAGGCGGCTCCACTGATTCTCGAGCCGGCAGGGTTTGCCGTAGGGCAGTCTCTTTTCACGTGTCCTAATTTTCCACATCGAAAACACTTCTGATCATTTTGGGGGCAAGCACTGGAGTAATGCCCTGTTTTGTTGCACGTGAAGCAGGTTACCGACTTTAGGGTACATTCTCCCAGGTGTTTTCTTCCACAAGTCTTGCAGTCAGGTAGTGGGGGTCGAGGTTGATTAAAATGGGACACTCCAGTCTGTTTGCCGCCCTGGCTTAGACTCTTATTCTCAGGTTTCCTGAATCCTAAATTCCTTAATGGCTGAGACCTGGTCCCTCCAAATGTCCTTGCTGGAAAGCTCTTGTTCACCGAGCTTCCTCCTTGACTACCAAACTTCCTCTTTTTCTCTTCTCTTCCTTTCTGACTTTGCTCACTACCTGCTTCCACTATGGTTGCCTTTTGCACTAGCGAGGCATAGTCCGTTAATTCCAACACTTCTACTCTATTCTGAATCCATTGTTTCAGCCCTTGCTGAAACCTTCTTGACCTCTTCAAGTCAGTATTTACAAAATCTGGCACAAACCTAGACAATTCAGTAAACTTGGCCTCATATTCTGCCACAGTCATGTTATCCTGTTTTAGTTCCAAAAACTTCCTTTCCATTTGTGCTTCCATGAACACAGGGAAATACTTTTCCAGAAATAAAGTAGTAAACCTTGCCCAGGTAACAATGGTATTGGTTTCTAGGTTCTTCTTTGATTCCCACCAGTAGTTAGCCTCCCCTTTCAGGAGGTAAGTAGCAAAGACGGTCTTTTGGGCTTCCTCAATACCTAGGATTTCAAAAGATTTTTCCATTTCCTTCAACCAAGCTCTTGCCTCAACAGGGTCAGCAGATCCCTGAAATTCCGGGGGTCCTAAGGACTTAAAAGCCTTAAAAGCACTATGCCCCGCAGTATTGGGGCCTGGTGGTGGTGGCGGTGGGTGTTGGTTCAAATTCTGTCGGAGTAGGTGCATAAATTGGTCCATCGGGTTTCCACCGGGAACCTCTACATTCTGAGTACTCTCATACTCTTCCTCTTCGTAGTCCTGATCATCAAACTCATTGTAATCATCATCCTCTCCGCTTCCTTCATACTCACCTTCCTCACGGTTTTGTTCTTCCATCTCGTGGAAGTCTGGGTTTTCTCCCTCATTACGATAATCTTGCCTTTCATCTCCCTGGTTAACACTACCCTGAGCCGCAGAATTGGCAAGGCGTGCTCGGGTTCCCATACGTCGGGGTGGCATTTTCCTGATGTTTTTAAACAAAACTTTTATTAAACCCATTTGTTTCTTTTTACAAAACATTTGGTTGAATCAATTGAGTCCTTGGTGAAAATCTAGGAATCATCCTTGCTCACACAAAACTCTTTTTTTTTTTTTGTAAATAAATAAAAAAAATATTTTTTTTTTCCAAATGGGGGTTTGCACAGTTTATATGTCAAAACTAATAACTTGTAAAACAATTGAAATAACAGGGGATATCAAATTTAAGACTGAAAGCTTTTAAAGAAACTGAAAGGTACGAATATATACATAAGTGACATGAAGTCACGAGGTACTGAAACTAAGTTTCAACAAAAGCGAATACATCGCTGAAATACATCGTCCGTACAACAGTCAAAAGCTAAGTACTACCAGTCAACCTGTCAACATCTGCTACGTTAGTCTGATTAGCCTATCTCTAACTCAGAAAGGATACTACTATACATCGGAACCATCCACAAAAACTGGCACTACTAACGGCCATCTGAGTTTAGAGAACTAAGCTATCTATCACCTATCAAGTCTCCCCATCCGAGCGGGTCAGATTCCTGATACGCGCCATAGCATCTGCCCAAATCCTCTCTGTAGCTAGTCGGGGTACCAGTCCCTCAGCAATAACAGACATGCCTCTCATGCGGACCATAGCTCGCCACTCAATGCGGGAAATCTCAAGTCTCATCTTCATAGGAGTCATACACCTCATCCCGTCCTGATAAGAACGACGGATCTCTCTCTCCGCTGCCAACTGTCTCCTCAGCTCATCAGCTCTAGCCTCTGCCGCTGCCACGTTAGTGGTCAGCCGACCAATCATCCAATCATGGATCACAGTAGGTGAGGGAGGAGGTGTGTCTGGATCAGTCATAGCCTGGTCCTCCTCATATCCCTCAGGGGCAAGATCATAGTCATCGTCTGATGGTAGCGGGCTCAATGGGGGCACAGGAGGGGTAAGGACTCTCATAGTCGGCAGAGGGTACATCCTGACGCCTCCTCGGCTAGCACTATCCTCAGAAGTCTCATCATCATCCGTAGTAACTACATCGGGTACAATCTGATCCCCCTCAGTGGAATCATCAGTCGAATATCCCTCAAGAGAGAGAATATGAGAAGTAGGAAAGTCAAACACAGTCGTGGGGTCCTCTTCCGGATCCTCGTCCGGGTCCTCAGTATCCTCCTCGGGATCCTCCATGGGGTCGTCCATGGGGTCGTCATCAGCCGCCAGCAGAGCCTCGTCATGCTGGGTCTCAAAGTCATCAGCCTCCTCGACCGCGGATATGTTAGGAATATGTTGATCTTGATGATAATTATAAAAACACTTAGTAGATTTTGTATTAAGTCATTTTGTAACTGTCAACGGAATGGCATGCTTTGCAGTGTTTCGTTGACAGGAAGCTCATCAACGGAATGAGTGTTGTAGCAATTGCACTGTACAATACTTCACAGTTTGATATGCATTTGATGTATGTACTAGATAGGCTTTCTAAGTCATGTTGACTAAGTACTAGATAGGCAAAATAGGTTGGTTAATTGTAAGTATATCATGCCTTGTAATTTTGCCTAAGTGCAGACATGTCAACGGTATGAAGATTACTCTATCAACGGAACAAGGATACACCATCAACGGAATGAAGTTTACTCATCAACGAAATGGAGTTTACTCATCAACGAAATGGAGAATAAAGCTATCAACGAAACACATCTTCCTGCTATCAACGAATCATTATTGCTTTTCTGAATAGTTGACAAAGTGATAGTGACAGTTTACTGAACAGATCTAAAGGTGATGTGGAAGTGTACTTTGCATTGGAAACCATTAAAATGGACATGGGGAATAAGGAAACATCCCAGTTTCCAATTGGGCTCTTGGGAGTGATCATAATAAGCATGAAGACAAAAGCAGGGATCTCCAAGGACCACTGGACAAAGGGATGAAAAGCAAACTATTGGCGGTTACCTCTAGTGTACTTTAGTGTAGCCAAAAATAGCTTTGTAAACTTGGGAATATATAACCAAGTGTAGCAGTTAAAATAAAGTAAGAGAAGAAAAACAAATAGTTTGTATTAGCTATCTTTGAGAGCATTTTCTTCTCTGCAACGTTGTAACTGAGCAGTTGTGTACTTTTGTATCACAGATTATTTCCGCAATAAAAACACTTCAGTTGGATCATCAAACAATCCAATTGAATTATTTATATCTTGTGTTTTTACTTATTCAGTTCAGTTTTATTTTATAAGTGTTTTAAGTTTAAGAAAATATCAAGAATTGTATTCAACCCCCCCTTCTACAATTCTGTTAGGTCATTTGGGAATAACAATTGGTATCAGAGCAAGCTTCTAACAAACAAGAAGTTTAAAGATCAAGACCAAAAACATAAACCATGGTGAAGAAGGATGCAGGTATGAAGATACCAGTTCTTGATAAGGACAATTACTTTCACTGGAAAGTAAAGATGCATTTACATCTCATGTCTATGGATGAGAGATATGTAGACTGCATTGAGAAAGATCCACACGTTCCCATGAAGTTTGCATCTAGAGTTGGACTGCCAGATGATGCTCCTGATGTGGAAATTCCAAAACTTGTCTCAGAATGGACTATTGAAGATGTTGCAGAAGTCCAGAAAGATAAAAGAACCATGAACATTCTGTTTAATGGTTTGGAGCAAGAGATGTTTGACAATGTCATAAACTGTACGACCTCCAAAGAAGTATGGGACACTGTCAGAACACTATGTGAAGGAACTGAGCAAGTAAGGGAGAACAAAATGCAACTCCTTATACAACAATATGAGCACTTTCACTTTAAAGCTGGTGAAACCCTAAATGACACGTTTAGTAGGTTTCAAAAGCTTTTGAATGGATTAAAGTTGTATGGGAGGATCTATCAAACCAAGGATTCAAACCTTAAATTTCTTAGAGCTCTTCCAAAAGAATGGAAGCCTATGACTGTTTCTCTAAGAAACACTCAAGAGTACAAAGATTACACTCTTGAAAGGCTGTATGGAACATTAAAGACATATGAGCTGGAAATGGAGCAAGATGAAGAAATTGAGAAGGTACAGAAGAAGGGTGGATCTATTGCATTGATTGCATCTGTGAACCAACTGGAAGATGACACTGAAGAAGCTGCAAAGGCAACAACTAGTCGAGCTAGTTGTAGAAGTGATGTTAGCAAAGGTAAAGGTAAGATGACAGAAGAAGAAGAACCAGAACCAGCCAACTTGGATGACTTAGATGAGATTGATGAACACATTGCTTTTCTGTCAAGAAAATTCTCTAAGTTCAAGTTCAAGAGAAACTCAGAAGCAAGGCCACCAAGGAGAGACTTTCAACCTAACAAAAGTAACTGGATTGAAAAGTCTAAATCTAAATGTTTCAATTGTGGAATGCTTGGTCACTTTGCTGGAGACTGCAGAAAGCCCAAGATTGAGAAGAGCAACAGGAAATTTGAGCCGGTTGATTATAAAAAGAAATACTTTGAACTTCTCAAGCAAAAAGAAAAGGCTTTCATGTCTCAGGAGTATGATTGGGCTGGTAATGGTGAAGATTCTGATGATGATGTTGAATGTGTCAACTTGGCTCTTATGGCTAACAATCATGAGCAGGAAGCAAGCTCCTCAAGCAACCAAGTAACAATTACTAATCTTTCTGAGCTTTCTAAAGAGGAATGCGATAGTGCAGTAAATGAAATGTCTACTGTATTGTATAATTTGCGTGTTACTCTTAAATCACTTACCAAAGAGAATTCAAGAATAAAAGAGACTAATTTGCTCTTAAGTGATAGGAATGCAATGTTAGAAGCACAGCTCATTGAATTTGAGAAAATGAGATGTGTTAGTAGGGATGCTAAGAAGGAACTTGAGAACGTGTTACAAAGGGAAGAAATTCTTAAGACACAGCTTGAAATAGAACAAAGTGTGATTGCTAAATGGAAAGATTCCAGGAATGTTGCTACCAACATCATTAATGTTCAAGGTATGGAATCTTTCTGTGAACAATCATGGAAAAAGAACAAAGAGAAACTAGGGTATGTTTGTGAAACCTTAGAATCAGAAACAGAGTCAACAAACAACAATGATCATTTGTTGAAGGTTGATATGTCAACGGAATGCAATGTTCCGTTGACAGATGAACCATCAACTGATCAGGGTGTTTCGTTGACAGAGAAAAGAAAAGATGAACTCACTAGACTTAATAATAAGTATGGTCCTGTCACCAAGAACTTTGTTCAAGGTGAGTCTAGTAAATCAAAGAAAGTTGAGAAGCCTGTTGAGAGAGCTAATGTAGGTCACTTGTCCAACAAGCAATTGAAAGATAAGTTAGAGAATGTTCAAGTTGAGGCTAAGGGAAATAAAAAGAATAACAGGAATGGCAAAGTAGGAATTAACAAACACAACAATTACACACCTGATAAATATGCTCCTAGAAAGACATGTGTCAATTGTGGAAGTGTTAGTCATTTATCTACTAACTGCAAATCTGTTAAGAAGACTGTTAAAGTGAAAATCCCCAAGCATGCAATGAATAGTTCTATGCCTACAATGCCTGTTATGCCTAACATGTTTGCTCCATATGCACAATTTCAAAATCCATATGCCAGCATGCCATTTGTGTCTAATCCATACATGAATATGTTTAATGTGCCACAAATGCCATGGAATATGAATAACATGTTTGTTCCTCCAATTATGCATGCTGTGAATGAAAATGTGAGCAAACCTCAGAAATCAACACCAAGGATAAAGATTGACTTAAATCAATCTGAGCCCAAGGTGAAAAATGATATAAAAGGAAAAGCAAAGGCTAACAAAACAGGACCCAAGGAAACTTGGGTACCAAAATCAACTTGATTTGGTTTTATTGTGTGCAGGGAGACTAAAGGAATCTTTGGTACTTGGATAGTGGTTGTTCAAGACACATGACTGGTGATTCTACCCTGCTCACAGAGTTTCAGGAAAGAGCTGGCCCTTGTATTGCTTTTGGAGATGACAGCAAAGGCTACACTAAGGGATATGGCTTGATTTCAAAAGAGAATGTCATCATAGATGAAGTTGCATTGGTGGATGGTCTTAAGCACAATTTTCTTAGTATCAGCCAACTTTGTGACAAAGGATTTTTAGTTACTTTTTCTAAAGAAGCCTGTGTTGTTTCTAAAGGAGGAAACAATAATGTGGTAATGACTGGATTCAGAAGAGGGAATGTGTACATTGCTGACTTTAGTAGCACAAGTCCAGAAACCATCACTTGCCTTTTCAGCAAGGCAAGCAAGGATGAAAGTTGGCTATGGCACAAGAAATTATCTCATCTGAACTTTAAGGTTATGAATGATTTGGTGAGGAAAGATCTTGCTAGAGGAATTCCACAAGTGGAGTTTTCCAAGGATGGTTTGTGTGATGCCTGTCAAAAAGGCAAACAAAAGAAGGCATCATTCAAAAGCAAGACAGAGTCATCAATTGTCCATCAGCTTGAGTTGCTTCATATGGATTTGTTTGGCCCTGTAAATGTCATGTCTATTTCAAAGAAGAAATATTGTCTTGTGATTGTTGATGATTTTTCTAGATTTACATGGACTTTCTTTTTGCTCTCCAAAGATGAGGCAAGTGAAATCATTATCAATCACATCAAGATGGTAAACAATCATCCTGACTTGAAAGTGAGAAGGATCAGGAGTGACAATGGGACAGAATTCAAGAATTCAAGCATGAAGGTGTTCTGTGAAGAAAATGGTATTTTGCATGAGTTTTCAGCAGCAAGGACACCACAACAAAATGGTGTAGTTGAAAGGAAAAACAGAACACTTATTGAAGCTGCAAGGACAATGCTAGATGAATCAAAGTTACCAACTTATTTTTGGGCTGAGGCAGTTAATACAGCTTGCTTCACTCAGAATATTTCTTTGATTAATCAGGCCAAAGGAATGACCCCTTATCAGCTACTCAAAAGAAAGAAGCCACTATTGGATTTTCTTCATGTCTTTGGATGCAAGTGTTTTGTTCTGAGAAATCAAGCTGAGCACTTGGGGAAATTTGAAGCAAAGGCGGATGAAGCAATATTTGTGGGTTATGCAGCAGGGAAAGCCTACAGAGTCTACAATCTCAGAACCAACATTGTTATGGAATCTGTACATGTTGTTTTTGATGATCTCAAAATTTAGGGTCTCTGTGATGAAGGTTTCCATGAAAGTCTTTCTTTTGAAAATGAGGAAGGAGATCAAATGAATCATGTTAAGGCTACTGAGAAACAGCCTAAAGTTGTTGTATCTAGCACAGATGAAAGCAGCAGTGAAGATGAAATTGCTGCATTAAGATTGAAAAGAATAGCTGCTAGTAGACCAAATGGACATTCCGTTGACAGTCAGAATGAGCGTTTCGTTGATAGTCAGAATGAGCGTTTCGTTGACAGTCAAAATGGACAATCCGTTGACAGTCACAGAAATGCTTCCAGGAGTGATCATTTAGGGACAACAAACTCAGGGGGAGTTTCTCAAGGACAAATATCCAATCAATGCAATCATGATCATGAAGCTACCTCTTCAAGAGCAAATCTACCTCCCTCAAGGAAATGGACTAAAGATCATCCCTTTGAACTTATCATAGGTGATGTGTCTTCAAAAGTCCAAACTAGAAGAGCAACTCAGGAAGAATGTCTATATAGCAGCTTTCTGTCTCAAGATGAGCCAAAGAAAGTTGAGGATGCACTTCTAGATCCAGATTGGGTCTTGGCTATGCAAGAAGAGCTAAACCAATTTGAAAGGAACAATGTTTGGAAGCTGGTGCCCAAGCCTAAGGACAGGAGTGTCATAGGCACAAAATGGGTGTTCAGAAACAAGATGGATGAAAATGGCATAGCACAAGGAACAAAGCTAGATTGGTTGCAAAAGGCTATTCACAGGAAGAAGGAATAGATTTTGATGAAACCTTTGCTCCTGTTGCAAGACTAGAAGCAATAAGGATTTTCCTAGCCTATGCAGCCCATGCCAATTTCAAAGTCTATCAAATGGATGTGAAGAGTGCTTTTCTGAATGGGGAATTGGAAGAGGAGGTGTATGTAAGTCAACCTCCTGGTTTTGAAGATGATGATTTTCCAGAATATGTATACTTCCTCCTCAAAGCACTCTATGGTTTGAAACAAGCACCTAGAGCCTGGTATGATACACTTTCACAGTTCCTCCTTGAGAATCACTTCACTAGAGGTACTGTAGATAAAACTCTTTTTCACAGGGTTGTGAATGGTTCTACTATACTTGTTCAAATTTATGTAGATGACATAATCTTTGGGTCTACAGATGTGAAACTTTGTCAAAAGTTTGCCAAGCTTATGCAAAGTAAATATGAAATGAGCATGATGGGAGAATTAACTTACTTTCTTGGTCTTCAAGTGAAGCAAGTTAATGAAGGCATTTTCATTAGTCAAACAAAATACATTCATGATTTGTTAAAGAAGTTTAATTTAATGGAATGCTCTCCTGCCAAAACTCCCATGCCTACTGCCACCAAACTTGAATTGAATACTAAGGAAAAATCTGTGGACATTTCAGGTTACAGAGGCATGGTAGGCTCACTTTTATATTTAACAGCTAGTAGACCTGATATTATGTTTGCTACATGTCTATGTGCTAGATTTCAGGCTGATCCTAGGGAATCCCATTTAGTTGCTATTAAAAGAATTTTCAGATATCTCAAAGGAACACCAAACCTTGGCATTTGGTATCCTAGAGAATCTGGTTTTGAACTAATTGGTTATTCAGATGCAGATTTTGCAGGATGTAAAATTGACAGGAAAAGCACAACAGGCACCTGTCAATTCTTAGGAAACAAGCTTGTCTCATGGTTCAGCAAGAAACAAAACTCAGTTTCTACCTCCACAGCTGAGGCTGAGTATATTGCAGCTGGAAGTTGTTGTGCACAGATTTTGTGGATGAAAAATCAACTACTTGATTATGGAATAAGAGTTGAGAAAATTCCTATTTTCTGTGACAACACTAGTGCCATTGCCATTACTGAGAATCCAGTGCAGCATTCAAGGACCAAGCACATTGACATCAAGTACCACTTTATTAGAGAACATGTTATGAATGGTACTGTGGAGTTACATTTTGTTCCAAGTGAACAACAACTTGCAGACATCTTTACCAAGCCACTTGATGAATCCACATTCTCAAGATTAGTAAGTGAGCTAGGTATGCTAAATTTCTCTTAATTATTTTGAGATTTTTGCAAGTTAAAGATGCAGCCAGAAACTTGCTATGTTTTTCTGTGAATTAATTTTCTTATGAAAAAGTGAAATTTTGTCTAAGTCAAAATTACTATGTCAACGAAACGAACCATTCCGTTGACAGTCTTAGCATTTTTCTGGGTGTTTCGTTGATAGCTCTTTTATATCAACGAAACGCGGCTTTATCAACGAAATAAGACGGGACTTTAACCGCCCAATCTGATTCGTTGATGTAGCGCTTTTTAATCTGAACCGTTGAAACTGCACGTTCTTTATCACGATATATGCATACACCCCTGTAAGTATAAATCGTGGTAATATTTAAATCTAACGGTTACTTTTTAAGCCAATCAGGTAATTTAGATTAATTATTGGACTTAATTTCTGAGAATTTTTGGGGGAGTATTTAAGAAATTTCAATTTCTTTATTTCATTTCTACCTGTTCTCAAAAATTCCAAAAGTTTTTCTATCTTCTTCTCTCTAACAAGTAATACAGCTCGAAGCTTTTCCTCACTCAACAATGGCACCCATAGTCAAGCTTATGTCTGCTGGTGGGTTCATCTATGAGAAGAACAATTCTATTCCATTTGTTGTTAAGGAGAGTCCGAACAGCATCTTTTTCAAGATGATGGACTTCATGAGGAACTGTAAGTTGGGCTATGCGATGTTTCACTCTACACCACTCTACAATGAAATAATCGAGGAGATTTGGACCTCATGTGAGTATAGTGGAACAAACTGCACACTGCAATTCACTCTTCAAGGTAATGAGTACATAGTTAATTCTGATGTTCTGCAAGCATGTTTACATATTCCTGATAATAACTGTGATGCTTTGCCTTCTAACACTGAAATAACTACCATGCTATATTCTATAAACTACTCTTTGCCTACTGATAACTTGGGTAAGATAATTAGGAGAGGTTTGGTTAGGGAATACAGTTATTTAGCTGATGCATTCATTAAGGTCTTTTCTGGAAAGATTAGTAATTTTGATGCATTAACTAACTCTATGTTAATTCTCCTAACCATGCTTCTAAATGATAGATTTTACAACTTTAGCACCCAACTTATGTATGAAATTGGTGCTAAGTTGGGTGATAAGGCAAATAGGAAGAAAAATATCTATTATGCAAGGTTTCTGATGATGCTGGCTAATCATGTTAGTCCAGCACCATTAGTTATCTCTAACCCTACTGCCAGGTTTGAGTGCTTTGTGCAAGAAAAGAGAGTATTGACAGACATACTGAGGCTGAACCACAATGGTGATGTTCCAGTGGTGTATCTGCCAATCATTGAGGTAACTACTGCTATCCCTGTTAGTATAGCTATTACTTCCATTGTTTCATCCAACCCAGTTGCTATGGAATCTGTAGCTGTGACCCAACAGGCTCCTGCCCCAGCAACAAAACCAAAATCTAAGAAATCCTCCAAGCCAACCTCAGGTGCTTCTCAAAAGGCACCTGTTGTAAAAACTACCACACAACCTAAGGGGAGTGAGTCTGGAGTTGTGAGAGGTGAGGGAAGGGATGAACAAAAAGGAAACCCCAAGAATAAGGAAGGTGAGGTAAGTGTTTCTCAGCCTAGCCCCATTGTGTCTTCTCAACAAGGCACAATGAGTAAAATGGATTTAAGCACAAGTCTAATTGCATCCTCCCAAAAGGATGTGATTATTGAAACAAGCTCTCAACCTAGAGCACAGTCCAAAAGGGTAAGGGACACTTCAAGCCCACAGTCTACATTTTACCAATACCAAAGGAGAGTGAAGCAAAAGTCCAAGGGTTCACAGGGTGCACACAAACTGGAAGCAACACTTCCAGTTTCTCAAATTCAGTTTGATGTAACCCCTGTTATCACTCTGGGGTTACAGTCCCATTCTCTAAACATCAACCTTGAACTATCTCCATCAAATTCACCAACTCTATCTCTAGATGTGGACATGATCCATACATCTATTCCTGATTCTCCAACTCTAATCTTGGAGAAGCCCCACTCTGAAGCTGGTGGCCATCACTTGTTAAGTGATTTGTTGGGCCATCAACCAATTTTTCCTGAAGTTGCAAGGGGATCTGTGGACCAAACTCTCAAATCAATCACCACAGACTCTACTGTAACTTCTCATTCTCAAAGTGCTTTCTTGACTTCATCAACGAAACAGTCTATTTCGTTGACAAGTGTTTCTCCATCAACGGTATCCATACCGTTGACAGTTCAAACTACCATTCCGTTGATAGGTCATTCTACACCCCTTATTGAAAATCTAGTTGTTTCCACAACTAGTGTAGATGTCCTGGTGGTAGTTGAGACACTTTTAGGATTGAGAGGGAGTGAAACTGAGAGGCTGGCTTGCAGCCAGGCAAAAGGAGAGAATGAGAGTGAGAGGCTGGCTATTTCTTCCAGCCAGGCAAAAGGAGAGATTGAGAGTTCCACCTTAGTAGGTGAAGGTGAGGGTGTGAGAGGTGTGAGCCATGGGGAGCCCATGATGCAAGAAAATAGAGGAGAGAGAGAAGGGACTACAGGAGTCATAAGGGAGGAAGCAGCCATTGCTAGTGAGTCAATGGAGGTCAATGAGGGAGAAAGGGAACTTACCTTCCAAGAGCATTATCAACAGACTCTGGATAGTATTTCCCTGGATCCTGAGACCTTTACTCATCCTGTGTCAGCCTATCAAGTTTTGGCTCAACAGGGCAATGTGGAGGCAGAGAGGTCACTACAACTGATTCATACAACTGCATCAATGCAAAGAGCAAAGGATGCCTTGACCAATCTATCTCCAGGAGCTGCAGCAAGTGGTGAGTTTGATTTCTCTGATGATGAGGACAGCTTTGGTGACAATCAGGTGGCCACTACTTCACAGACTGGGACTTCTGTGGTGCCTCCTACACCAAACTGGCTTTCTCAAGATTTACAAGGAAGGATCTCCCTGGATGCTGCAATCACAAGGCAGTACAATGAGGCCTATCTGGCTCATGAGTCTGCAAATGCCAATGACAAGAAATTCTACAAGGCTATTATGGATTCTCTGGAAATCCAAAGGCTACAGATGATGCAGACAAGGATTGAGGCTAGAGAAATCAAGGACTCAATTAGCAATCTCAAGGATGCTAATGACAAGAGGCTGGATGAAAAGCTTCCTCTTCTCACTGTGTCCAAGATGAACAGGTTTTTCTCTAAGGAACCTGAGGTGGCTACCTCCTTGAAGACTCTCTCTTCTAGAGTGGACAAGGTGGAAGCTACTTTATCTCAGATGCAAAAGGAACAGGAGAAGCAGACACAACTGTTGGCCCAGCTAGTGGCAGCTCAAGGACTCCCAGTCATCTCTCTTGATGATAACAAAAAGGGGGAGAAATCTAAGGAGCTAAACATTCAAATCACAAAGGTTATGGTCCCAGCCATTTCCCTGCCAAAGGAGCCACTAGCTATGGGGGAGTCAGGAAAAGCTAAACTGGACAGCATTGACCTGATTCAGCAAGCTTCTATGAAGCTACAGCTTGCTGAACAAATTAAAGACCACTGGTCCAGGATAGATGAAAGAATCAAGAAGTTAGCTGGTACTGCAAAGAGTTCAAATCCATCAACGGATCAAGCTTCTTCTAAAGAGCCATCAACGGATGCCATGGTTTTAGTGTCAACAGAATGGGAGCCACAGACCAATTCTTCATATAAGGTAGAGCCCCTTCTGCATGGAGTCACTCAAGGATCAAGGAAGGAGAAAGGACAAACTTCATGCATTAGGGATGTGGAACAAGCTACATTGCAAAGAAGCTTATCTCCCAAGTCTCCTGCTAAACCAAAGGGCAAAAATACAGAAAGGACTTTCTATCCTGCACCTTATCCAGATGAGCACAAGCTTCTTGGTCTACTCATCACAAAAAGCAAGGAAAGCAATAATTATGAGGTAAGGAAGCAAAGGGCAACTGTCTACAGGAATGGACAACAAATCTGTGTTTGGGCTGGTCACCCAAACTTTGCTGATGCTAAGGCTGAAGAGTCAGAAAGAGCAGCAATGCAAGCTCTTGCAGTTGCTCAATCTCTTGATGAAGAAGAAAGACAGCAAGAAGAAAAAGCCAGAGAGGAAAGGAGTGCAAAGAAGAGCACAAGGCAACCAAAGGCAAGAGCTAGGAGAAATATAGCCTTTGAGAATGATGACTCTCAGAGTATTGCATCAGACTCTTCTGTACCAACTGCACCTCCAACAATTCCTGATCCAGCTCTAAGGGAAAAGTTAGCCTTTGATCCTAAACATCCTATTAGTTTCCATGATCAGCCAATTGAGCCAAAGGAAGAGCCAATTGAGTTTGATGAGGCCAACTTTCCAAAATTCCTCTTTGAGATGGATTCAAAGAAGAAATCTAAGCAAAGGGCTACCAAGGCTAAGCCAATTCTAGTAAGGAGACCACAAGCTGAAAAACCTCCTACCAACCCAGAAGACTTCATCTACATTGCTGATATCAGGGAGGAGTCTGACCTACATATCAATCTGGATGACCTAGTTGAAGTGAGAGGAATAGCAGCTTCTTACAAACTACCAGAGAGATTGGTGTTTGTCTACAAGGGTGGGAGAGAACAGGTTTGGCCTCTACATAGAATTCTGGGAGAAGACTATCAGACACTGCTATCTGTGTTTAAAAGCCTGAAGAAAGATTTTGGTTTTACCAAAACAGCTAAGTCAGAAGTTGTTTCCAAGATTTGCCAAATCAAAGCTAGCTGGAACAAGCCTGGTGCACTTCCCAGAGTATTGAAGGTCCCTCAAACAGGAAAGAAAATTCATCTCCAACCTTTTTGGATGATGGAATTCAGAGACAAGGACAACTGTAGAAGATTCTTCAGAATAGAAGACCAACTGGAGAAGGCATCCAATGAAACTCTAAGATTAATGCAATCCAAGTTGGGGAATCAAGATGAAGAAGAGAAGATTTTCTACAGAAGACTTCAAGCTCAGATTGAGGAGAACAATGCAAGAAAAGGGAAGAAAACAAGACCACAGAGGCAAAGATGAAAAATCTGCTCAGTCTAGAGGAGCAACTCTGTGCACTTGTTTTGTAAGATTTTCTACTTTGTATTTTAATTAAATTCAATGAAGCTCAATGCAATTTCTACTTTTATCATGTGTAATTTGACTGAGTGTTTTTGTTATCATCAAGGCTCTTGATTTATGGCTGTTTTTCTATCAGTCATAAATTGGGGGAGATTGTTAGGAATATGTTGATCTTGATGATAATTATAAAAACACTTAGTAGATTTTGTATTAAGTCATTTTGTAACTGTCAACGGAATGGCATGCTTTGCAGTGTTTCGTTGACAGGAAGCTCATCAACGGAATGAGTGTTGTAGCAATTGCACTGTACAATACTTCACAGTTTGATATGCATTTGATGTATGTACTAGATAGGCTTTCTAAGTCATGTTGACTAAGTACTAGATAGGCAAAATAGGTTGGTTAATTGTAAGTATATCATGCCTTGTAATTTTGCCTAAGTGCAGACATGTCAACGGTATGAAGATTACTCTATCAACGGAACAAGGATACACCATCAACGGAATGAAGTTTACTCATCAACGAAATGGAGTTTACTCATCAACGAAATGGAGTTTACTCATCAACGAAATGGAGAATAAAGCTATCAACGAAACACATCTTCCTGCTATCAACGAATCATTATTGCTTTTCTGAATAGTTGACAAAGTGATAGTGACAGTTTACTGAACAGATCTAAAGGTGATGTGGAAGTGTACTTTGCATTGGAAACCATTAAAATGGACATGGGGAATAAGGAAACATCCCAGTTTCCAATTGGGCTCTTGGGAGTGATCATAATAAGCATGAAGACAAAAGCAGGGATCTCCAAGGACCACTGGACAAAGGGATGAAAAGCAAACTATTGGCGGTTACCTCTAGTGTACTTTAGTGTAGCCAAAAATAGCTTTGTAAACTTGGGAATATATAACCAAGTGTAGTAGTTAAAATAAAGTAAGAGAAGAAAAACAAATAGTTTGTATTAGCTATCTTTGAGAGCATTTTCTTCTCTACAACGTTGTAACTGAGCAGCTGTGTACTT
Source organism: Heracleum sosnowskyi (assembly GCA_030848705.1). Taxonomy (NCBI): domain Eukaryota; kingdom Viridiplantae; phylum Streptophyta; class Magnoliopsida; order Apiales; family Apiaceae; genus Heracleum; species Heracleum sosnowskyi. The sequence continues at coordinate 29,652,173 of CM061235.1, read as the reverse complement.
TTGTATCACAGATTATTTCCGCAATAAAAACACTTCAGTTGGATCATCAAACAATCCAACTGAATTATTTATATCTTGTGTTTTTACTTATTCAGTTCAGTTTTATTTTATAAGTGTTTTAAGTTTAAGAAAATATCAAGAATTGTATTCAACCCCCCCTTCTACAATTCTGTTAGGTCATTTGGGAATAACAGGATACCTATACAAGCGAAAACTAGGTTACTATACTGTGTAATCAAAGTTCCCTTGCGGGTTTTAACAGTCGGTGCTACATCCGGTAGCCCAACCATGAACTCGATGGGAGTTCTTCTTATTATTATAGTTGCATTTATTATTCCTAACGCCCTATCGTTTCTGAGATTAATAACTATAGGCTCTGATGCCATTTCTGTAACACCCCCAGACCCGGGGTCGGAGATCTGGGTTGTCACGATCCCTTGTTCCGTACGAACACTTAATACTTGAACTATAAAACAATAAATCATCACACATGGTGACCCCACATCAATATACTCACGCCAGTTATGTCTCAGAAACGAACTTACAATACGGTAGTCATATGATCCACAAATTAAAGTTATTACAACCCAAAAGTAAAATACTGCAACCTACTACCAGTATGATTTCTATGTGAAACCATAAGGTAGCGCAAAAGTTTGTTCTTGTTCATTAATATACATAAGTGATACTTATAATTAAACCGGAGCAACAAAAGTTACACTCCGAACCAACTCAGGACTTCTACCTGATCTTCTGTAACAACCATGTTACGGGCGGCCTGTATAGCTCTGACGCGCTTCCGAGCGGTACGGCGAATCCTAGCCATCTACTCTAGCTGTTGTGTTGTGATATATATGTATAGAAAGAAAAGCAAGAGTGAGCACTCGGCCCAGCAATAATACAATACAGCATAAGCATATAAGTAAGCTTATATCATAAAGGAAAACCTTTAAAACTTCATTCGTATACAGAATGATATATTTATTTCTCTTTTCGTCAAAAACATACCATACAGTACGACTACTGTATGAGGAACATCGTTATTCATTACTGTCACATTATCAGTAACTCAGCGCATAGGCTTTTGTTACAATGTGCAGCTCAACTCCAATTGGAGGGAATGGAATGTACTGGAACACCCGATACACGGTGATCAGCCATTGTATCGTAACTTTTCTTTTCTACTAGTAGAAGGACGACTTCCTGTTCGGTTATCACCCTGACCGCATATGGGCCATTGTGCGAAGAGATCACTACCTCGGTGCCTATTTTTCATCACCAGGCAAGCCTTAGCACTCAAGAGATCACTACCTCGGCGCCTATTTTTCATCACCGGGCAAGCCTTGATAATTTGGCACTACCCCGACACCTATTTCATTGCCGTGTAGGCCTTTCCAATTCCCATGAAGAAAAACATTAATGAAACGGAAATCGAAATTTAATTCCACATTTCCCAAGTACGAATACTTGTCAAAACTTTGTAACCGTTCAGAACACCTTACTCCAGAGTAATTGAAAGGAGTAAGTCAAAGTGTGGGTTGACATTAGTCAACGAGACTACCGATGATTACTACATATTTTGAAATCATGACCAGGGAGTTTATTGAAATATCAGAGTTCAGTGAGTTGAAAAACTCTTGTTTGAATGGGGGAGCAATCCCCTAGTTATAGATACTTTAGAGGAACCGCGGAAGTAAATCACTGTCCTCGAATTCTTGAACTAGATTCCCAGTTTTTCGAGGAGTTGGAAATAATATTGTTTGCATTTAATTACCTTTAACTATCTTAAAATAATAGTTGGGAATCTCTATTTTAATACCTTTTCTGAAAATCAGAAATTTATATTTTCTGTGTAAATAATAGAACCTTGGATCATATAATAAGGTTCTATGATTCTAAATCATTTTTGGAATATTTGATAAATACTCAAATAATGAATATTAAATTTTTATTCAATATAACTACTTAAGTGAATATTCAAAATAATATTCACTTAATTAAATAATAATCAATTAATAAATATTGAATTATTATTCAATATAAACACTTGAGTGAATATTTAAAAATAATAATATTCACTTTATTTAAATAATATTCAAATAATATTTATTATAATATTATTCAAATATATCACCTTAAATATCCCATAATATAGATATTGGAATATTTAATAAACATTTAAAACATAACTGTCCCTGGAACCTCCCAGCTTTTGACAGTAGTTTGAAAATAATTAATAATTTGACTCCCGGTCTAAGCTTTTAAAACCATCATACTAGTACTCTATACTTAGAGTCTTTAATCCTCAACCTTGGTATATATCTAGTACTTAGCTAGTATATAAACCTTATACAGCTTTTTACAAAGCAAAACAGTTTCACGTTATTTTACAGCATAAAGCAGCATATATAGCAATATCACAACACATATCACAACAGCATCATTATATGGTACAGGGTTTGAAAACTTGCCTTGGGGTCTTGGTGGTGTGGTAGTGGGGGCTTGAGAGGGTGCGCGTCGATCTATAACAAGATACATAATTCACAGTCAGTCCCCTTGAACCATTTAATGTGCTATAACTTAAGCACTACAGTTCTACCAATGAAAATTAAACGTCTCGCTCTTGGTCATCTATGACCTCGTGACGTTCCGTAAACCTCTAAGTCAAAAGCTTGGGTGAAAACCATTCACAAATCCCAAGTTCTTTTACTTTACCATTTCCTTGTTTTAAACCATCCCCTTAAGGGCATTTCACTCGCGCAACTTTCGTTCGCGCATTTTTATAAAATCACCAACTCATATTTTTAACTCGAACCCTTCTAGGCTTCCTTTCCTTATTATACATACTAGTATCCATTTTAATATCTCAACCCAATTCCAATTTTAAAGGGCTTGATCCCTAGCTCAAAGTTCATATAAATGAACTATTTCGTTACGCGAAACCGCTTTTACTAAAACGGACGTTTCTCCTAAACCGTAAATCAAAACGATACGATTATTTCGCTAAAATACTCTAGGAAACAGAGCCTACATGCTCATGGTCAGAAACCTCAAGTGTATGCCCTGTTTTGCAGTCATGGTTTCTGTATAAACTACCTAAGTAAAATCCGCCATGGTAACGGCGCTTACGCGTACTTCCCGTGTTTTAAAACACTCCAACCAAACTACAATCAACCATTAACCAACCACCAATCAAACTCAAGTTTATACTACCATTTATCTGCCCAAATAAGGTCACACTCTATCCCACAAGTTCATCCACAAATCAACCATTAAACATGTTTAAAATCATGCATACATGCTTCATCTTAACATAGTTCTAATCAAACACTTCTAACTTACTAGATCAAAACAAAATCTTAGAAAGTAAGAAGTTTTATACCTTCCTTGGAGCTTAACAAAGACTATATATTGATGATATATCCTTCCTTGCACCTTAACTATGTAAACCAAACCTAAAATCATCAAAACAAATCAAGATTCTATGAGGTTACTATTCACATCACTATTCATCATCAACTTTGAATCCATTTTTGATCAAGTTATGATCCATGGATGAGGCTAAGATTAGAGATCTACCTTGGATATAGGATGAGGGTGATTTAGAGCCCAAGATCAAGAATTATGGTTGAGTGGAAGTATGAGCAAAATATTTAAGGACTTGAAGAACATGAAGTAGCCGAAAGTTGTTCTTCAAGAATGCTTCTCTTTTTGCTTTTGCTTTCTTTGATTTTCTTTCCTTTTTGTTTTGTCTAATTAACCTTAATACTTTGCCAATTAATTTGTGTGGCTAATAACTAGTTTGGTCATAAATGACAAGGCCATTTTGGATGTGTGGTGGTGGTGAAAGTGGTGACAAGGTGGTGATTCATCACCTTGTCATCACTTTGTCATGCTTATGTCATTTCCTTGCATCATGCTTATGTCATCCTTTGCATCCTCAATTCTTTTATATATTGCACTTGATGATCTCATATAATACTCCTCCTTTGGTTAGGGTTTAATCCATAATTTATTACGCTTTTGTTTCGCGATAGTTTCAAGTGGTTTTAAAGACGTTTCTCTGTACCAAAGCTAGGGTACTTCCTTTATTCTTTCATTACCTTTGTCTAATATATATTCTTAGGTTTCTCACCTTGGTTTAAGATATGATCATGTATTTCTAATTCCACATACTTTCTTAAAACGATCAAATCAATATGTCCTTGATTGTCCAGTGAATAGTGATTTAAAACTCGGATGAGAATCTTCTGATTCTGATCGCGTTTACATTCTTTTATTCTTCCTATACATCAATAATATCACTTCGAAACATTCATTCCATGTCGTCTACATAGTGTGGGCTGAAAAACTTTTCGTCAGCAAATTTACTATTCATCAGTGGAAATTCACTATTCATCAAGGTTTTAATTATTACAAATATTTGGGATATTACAAAGTTCATAGGATTTCAGAATGCCATAAAGTGTCTCAAAGGTTATATTGTTGAGATCTCTTCCTTCTCGTATGACTGTTGTCTTGTGTTCAAGGTGATCAGGTAGTGTAAGCAGGAACTTGACATTTAATTCTTTCCTGTCATAGTACTTGCCATGTATCTGTAGTTCAGGTAAGAGCTTACTGAACCTTTCAAACATGGAAGTTAAGTCTTCACCAGGCTTGGCCATGAATGCCTCATATTGTGATATTAGTATTTGCCTTTGATTGCCCTTAACTTCTTCACTTCCTTCACATAGTAAAGCTAACCTGATCCACATCTCCTTGGCAGATGTGCAGCTTATCACACTTCCACATATGGCTTTATCCAACGTGAGAGAATCGAGCAAGATGAGTTGCAAGTGATCATCTAACACCATTTTCTCCTTCTCAGGTTCCAAAAATTCAGAGGGATCTTTGGGAACCCAATGTGCAGGAATGACTTCACCATTTACTGTTGTGGCTTCAATTTCCTTCCTTGGAATGAAAGGACCATTCTCGAGAATACCTGGGTATAGTGGATTCGCAGCTTTGATAAACAACAAGATCTTTCTTTTCCAAATGCTGTAGTTCTCTTTATCAAAAGCTGGGATCTTGATACTGTTTGATTTCTGCATTGTCGTCGTGATCTCAGATATGTATGTTAATCTGTTCGCTCTGATACCAGTTGTTGGTCCTCGTGTATTGTAGAAGGGGGGGGGATGAATGCAATACTGATAAAATTCAATCTCAGTTTCAACAACCAAAACTAAGATTTAATGTTATCAATAATATGTATGCATTCACAAACAGTATAATCGAGAAGACAGGATTCACAAAATAAATGTTTTATTTATTTTGCAAAGTGTTGCTACAACCTCAAGAGAGAATTCTTGAGCTTCAGTTTTTCTTCAAGACACTTGCTTGTCTTTCTTTTTTTATCCCTAGAATGAATTGATAGTTTAAGTATAAGACTAATCCTATCACTATCAACACGGGTCTGTGAAGCTGCTGTCATTATCAAGTGGCAGCTTCTTACAAAGTGTCTACCCATGTGACTTTCCTAAATTGCTAACAATGTCAGATATACGTTACAAAGAAAGCAACCTAGATTCATTCTATTTCTAGCTAAAACAATTCAGCAAATAGAGACTTGACCTTGCTCTTGAATTGATTCGCTTTTGTTTGCAGTGCTTGAAGCTTCGGTCGTAGTCTTGCAGACTTGGTGCAGCTTAGGAATACTGCAACACGCCTGTTTCTTGAACATTGAAACTGTCACGAGATTTGACTGAGAAAGATACTTAGAACAAGGATCTTTCTCGAGACAGTTACTTTTGCCGCAAAGCTTGCTGTCACAGGAATGTGCTTTTGGTGACAGTAGGAGTTCCCTGCATAGTGTGCTGTCGAGGTTTCCAAACTTGCTGTCGAGGGCTAAAGTTGTTGTCGCGTAGTCTTCTGCCAATGTTGCTGTGAGAGTGAATATGCTGTCTTGACTTGCAACATTCTGTCTTCTTGTAATCTTACTGTCAATGCTTATGACAGTAACCTTTATTCATGATGTCATCTAATATGCATTCTTTGAGGCTTGAACACAGAATCAATACTTTCATGTGTAAATTAATTATTCTCCTATTTTTTTCTTTTTTTCTGTTTATTAATTAGTAAATAAAATAGTCTTGTAGAGGAAGTTTATGTGAGTATTAACATGATATATGTAATTTCCTATTTTAAAAGATAGGAGCAAGGAAATTAAGATTAATATCGTATATTTAGTTTCCTGTAAAATATTAAAATTTTATATTTAGTTTCCTTCATTACTAAAGATTTTAAAGGCAATTGAATATTTTTGAATCTTTAATATTAAAGGCAAGAATATAAATATTGTATATTTAGTTTCCTTCATTAGTAAATATTTTAAAGACAAATTGAGATATTTTCGAATCTTTAATATTAATAATTTTCTCTTTTTCAGTTTGTTAATTAGTAAATAAATTAGGCTTATAGAGAAAGTTTAGGTAAATATTAACATGATATATGTAATTTCCTCTTTTAAAAGTTACAAGCAAGGAAATCAAGATTAAAATTGTATATTTAGTTTCCTGCATTAGTAAAGATTTTAAAGGCAAGAATATTAAAATTGTATATTTAGTTTCCTTTATACTTAGTAAAGATTTTAAAGGCAATTGAGATATTTTCGAATATTTAAAAGTAAAGGCAAGAATATAAAAAATGTATATTTAGTTTTCTTCGTTTGGAAAGATTTTAAAGACAATTGATATATTTTCGAATATTAAGATTAAAATTGTATATTTAGTTTCCTACATTAGTAAAGATTTTAAATGCAAGAATATTAAAATTGTATATTTAGTTTCATTTATAATTAGTAAAGATTTTAAAGACAATTGAGATATTTTCGAATTTTTAATATTAAAGACAAAATTATAAAATATTGTATATTTAGTTTCCTTCATTAGTAAAGATTTTTAAAACAATTGAGATATTTTCGAATCTTTAACATTAATAATTCAAAAATTTGAGAAAATTAGAAAAATAGAGCGAAGAGATTTGAGAGCGTCACCTCACCGCCCTCGTCTTCTCCTTTATATAAGTACTAGTCGACTAAGCCGCGCTTCGCAGCGGCCTTATAATATATTTTGTTAAATATGAAATAAATAATATTTAACAAAAAAAAATGAGTATAAAAAATCTATCTCATTTTGTTCTTTGCATAAAGATCTATAAGAGATGATCAGACAATTTAATACAAAAGGTACCCGAGCTGTTTTGATCTGATTGAATTTTACCGAATCCAAGACTTTAGATTTGAATTTGATTATAATTTTTAAATTCAAAAGATTGTGGAGTTGGACGTGAATTTGAATATGTTAAAATATATTTAATATATTTTATATATCTTTTATAATTGTGTACATACCTAAAAATCACGACATGAAAAGAGAATATTTGATTTTTTTAATATACAAATTAGTACTCCCTCCGTCCCTTTCATTGTTTTACAGTTTTTTACACTGCTTGACACGTATTTTAAGACTCCTATAAAGTATAACTCTACAACTTATTTTTAAACTTTCTTTTTCTAAATAAAAATTTAAACATTATATTTCTATTCAGAAGAAGAAAAAATTTAAAATAATTTGTCGAACTACATATTAAAGAAGTCTTAAAATGCGTGCCGAGCCCCCGTCCCCCAATGTAAAGAATTGAGGGGGACGGAGGGAGTAGAAAAAAAAATGATTTAAGGGATTTCAAACTGCCAAACGATCCTTCTTTATCTAAAGAAGTCGACTAAGCCCCGTCTAGGCAGATTTATAATATATTTTCTTAAAATTTAAAATATAAATGATTAAATAAATATAAATAACATCGTATGAATTATTAAATACAATATGTACTGTACAAATAAATTATGCATATAAAATAAAATAATCTATTTAAATATTTATTTCAATTTTACCGATTTGTGTCACGTTTTACTTAGCCGACACCCGTTATAAATAAAAATATACATACTAATTGGACACAATAATAAAAATTTAGGTAATAAAGTATAAAGTTTTCTAATGTTGTCCTTTATATGAAAATCTATTATGAATGTCAAAATAAACTGAATTATGAAGGGTACCCCACCATTCACCATTGAATTTTCCAAATCCGAAATTTTGAATTTTGAATTTTGATTATAATTTGAATTTAAAATTATTTTTAAAAGTCAAAATAATTTGGATTCAGATTTTGAATATATTTAAAATATATTTTACCTAGTTAATTAGTTAAAAATTTGATTAGGTTTATAATTTTTAGATAACGTAAAAGTATTATGTTTGTATGTATGAGGAGCTAAAAAATGAAATTTCAATTTTTGATATTTAAAATAGAAGTGCTTAAAAAATAGATAAATAGGATTCAGACCATACGTTTGAAGTTTTTTCTTCTTTTCTTTGAATCCTAAATTTTGAATTTTAATTTATACTTGAATTTATTTTTTAAAGCAAAATAATTTGAATTTGAATATATTAAATTGTATGTAACACATTTTAGAGGACTTTTCTTTTATATATGTTACGTCTACCCAACCCATTCCCTTGAAATTTCAGTGAACCCAGAATTTTGAAATTCAATTTGAATTTATATTTACCAAAAAGAAACTTTAAGGTAATCAAGATTTTTTTTTTTTATACTTAAAATTCAAAATTTCAAAAAATTAGAAATTGATTAGAAATTTGGAGTGCATTAATGCCTTGGAATTCTCTTTTATATTTACATAGTAATGTTCTGCAATGGCCTTATAATATTATTTCGTAAATCTTAAAATATAGATTATTAATTTTCAAAAAAAATATATATACATTATTTAAAATAAAACTATGAAACAAAAAAGAAAGAGTTAAATGCATTATGTGTACTCAAACTATGCACTTCATGCACTTTGTGTACCTAAACTACGGATTGAACACATTGTGTACTCAAACTATACATGTGTGTGCACTTTGTGTACAACCGTTAGAAACTGACCAACTCCCGTTAAAGTTAAGGGGCTTTCATGTCTTTTCACACAAGTGTTTGGACAACAACCTTATATACAAATATACGAACACAAAACCCTCACTGTGAAATCTCTTCTCTCTGTGATTAAGATGTCTTAAGAATTTAGGAGAATAAGCTTCTTTAATTGTGTTTGTAATCGGAACAAGCAATGACATGGTTGATACGTGATGTCGATGATGGAGGTGGTGGTAGTTTTGGCACTGAAACACCCGGTTATGGAGGTAACACACAAGTACTGGGTTATGTGTGAGTTTGTCTGTGTTTTCTTTGCAATAATTATGTTTTAAGTTTTAAGTCCCTGCCCAAGCTTTCAACTTCTAACTTCATCTAAGCCATTGCGGCCGGGCCATGCAATTTCTTCCGAAAAAGACCACGCAATCGTTGGCACTCCGCCTCCAACTTGGCTATTTTCTTAGACCCTTCCAAGTGGTGCTTGTCCGCAACTTCTGCAGATCTTACAGTACTCTTGTTCTTTTCTTCATTCCTGATCTCTAATTCTTCGGCAACTATATGGAGCTCATATTTTAGAGAATTTATTTCCCTTTCGCATGAGTCAATATTGCTCTTCAGTTGTTCAATATCTGCCTCTGGTTGCGATTTTTCTTCACTGATCTTTATCAGCCTGTTAGATCGTTCTTGGAGAGATCTGGAAATTGCTGCATTGTTAGAAGCGGATCTGAAAAGCTCTTTAAGTTACCAATCTGTGTTTCAAGTTGAGACTTTATTATGTCACATTGCTTGGTTTTATTTAAAACAACTTCATGCAGTTTCTGCTCATGTTCTTCTTTCAAATTTCTAATCTGCCGCATACATTCCTTCATGCAGTTTAAGATATGCGGCAGATTAAAAATCAGGTCGAAATAACCATACATGTTCACAATATTGATATTGATTCAAATACTAACAGTAAGACGAACTTACAATTTGTGTAAACGCGTCCAACTTTAATAATCTCTGCTTTTAGTCCTGAAATTCGAGATGATAGTATATTAGGATTCTATGATCAAATTATTGTATGCATAAACTAAACATAAACAACAGAGCTTGCAATCATGAATAAACTATAATCTCAAAATAGAGACAAAAATCATGGCAATCATTATATTCAACATGAGTTTGATAAACTGGTACGGATTATAATTATATAAACAAACGTCAAAATCCATAGCTCACAAATCACTATGTAGATCAAAAGGAATTTTAAATTTTTAGATGTTATAAAAGGGAATTCAAATTCTGATTTAAAATAAGGAAGTTCTAGAAAAATAAATAAATATGATCCAATGTAAATTAGAGGTGATACTTACCTTTTATACAATGATTTCTTTTATATAACTTAAAAAAAGTTTTGACTTTTTTTCTAAAAAATAGGACTTAAAGAAGGAAGTTTAATTTGAAGTATTTAAATTTTAGGAGTTCTAGAAAATTAGAAAAATATCAATCGAGCTATTCTAGAGCTCCTCGGGATTTTCCTTTATATATATAAAAGATATTGATTTCTTTTATATTAAAAATATAATATATTATTTTTATATATTTCTTTTATAATGTAATATTTTTGAAAAGGGAGAAATTTTAGCAAGAACAAATAAAATATGTAACATATTTTAATTAAAAAAGGTAATTGCCCCTGATATTTTTGGAAAACGAGTGGATTTTGTTAGAAAAAATAGAAAAATGTGTTTTAACTATAAATATGTAGACATGTTAAAATATGTAAGTTTTTTTAAATAATTAAAAACATTAAGATATGTTTTAAAATAAATAAGTAAGGGTTGCACTTGGGAAAAGAGAGATTTTAGTCGGAACAAATATAAAAAGGTAATATGTTTTAACTAAAAAGGTAATTGCCCGTGATATATTCGGAAAAAAAGTAAATTTTGTTAGAAAAAAAATATGTTTTAATTATAAAACGCAATTAGCTAGTTACTATTTTTATATTATTAAATTAATTTTTAATTAAGATTTGTATATATATGTTGCTCGTGTTACTTTTAGAAAAATTAGTTGTTTAAGTTATAAAAAATAAAAAAGGTTATGTGTTTAGCTGAAAAGGGTAAGTGGTTATTTATTAATAATTATATATAACAATATTACCATTACATATTTATTTTGTATGTGTTATATTTAGAACATGAGTTGTTTTAGTTAGAAAATGTAAAATATATCATGTGTTTTAACTGAAAAAAATAACCAGTTATAAATATATAAGAATATTACCATTTTATATATATGTTACCTATTTTATTTTTATAAGATGAGTTGTTTTAGTTAGAAAAATAGATAAAATAGGTATTGTATTTTAGCTGAAAAAGTCAATTGATTATAAATAAATTGGTTATATATAGGTCCGCTCAAATTATAGATAGACCCGGCCTAACAGATCAAAACTTTTAATGTTTGGTTTTAATAATACTAGCTTATAGCCCGTGCGATGCACAGTTATTTAAATTTTATTTATAATTATTTTGTTTATAATTAGAATTTTATTACTCATGCAACACACGATTGTTTTTTTAATATTTATAATTATATTTATTTATGAATATTTTAATATTTAAAATTTATTAGTTTACATGATTAAATTATTGTTAAAAAAGATTTAGCCAAAAAAATTATAGTTAAAAATTTGATATTTATTATATTTTACACGCTCAATTTAATATTTGTTTATATTGAGTTATAAAAATTAGATTTTGCCAATTTTATAGTCCACATGAAATTCACAAAATAATTTTAATTTAGTTGTGGTTTAATAGTTCTTTTTGAATTAAAAACTATTCTAAAACTAAAAAGAGAATAAAGTGACGAAATTTAATGTTGAGAATTCTATTCGATTTAGGAAATCTACTTATATTTAGTTTAGATTATTAGAATACCCTATATTAACCAAATACAGTTTTTAATGTTAAATCTAACGGTTTTCATCTATCTATTTAACATTAAACGATTTTTATTATTTTGGTATTAAATGAGTTTCCTTATTTAATTACAACTATTTTTATGTTTTGACTTTTTAGAAAATCCAATCCTAATATAATATCTTTTAACTTATATCATTTTTAGATAATAACTTCTTTTTATATGATATAATCTTGATCATGTATTTTTAAAAGTATTGGATCTAACCGTTGAGAATGTTTTGGCGGTATTTAGGACCAAACTACCATGATAACATCATTAATTTTTCTTAATATTTTTAATATTTTTAATTTATAATTTTCTTAAATATTTATTGCTAAAATATAATATACTCTTTTTTGTAATATGTTAAAGATGCGGGAACTTTGAACTTTTGAGAAAATAAATTATCAATTAAAATATATTTTTTTGTAATAGTTTTTCTTTTAAAGTAGTACACCGTGATCAAAATTCTGTATAAATTTCATTTTTTTATAGTATATCCTGTAAATATTTATGTTATTATATTAAAGACTAATTAATGAAAGCTTCCTTATAAGTTTGGTCGCTTTGTTTGATCACTCAATCCATAATCGTTGAATCTTTCAAATTAAATTGTTGAAAAACGTTAGATATAACAGTAAAATTATCATGTAGAATGATCTAAGATTTGAATCTACCAACAACATATTAAAATTTATAGGTTTTTTTGAAAAATAAGAATTTTTTCATTTTTTCTTGCAGACATATGTTATTTGATAATATTTTTTGTAAAGTACGATTTTTCAGAAAAGTACTATACTAATTGATTAACAAACTTTTAAAGTTTCGAATTTAATAATTTACAATGTATATAGGTTTAAAAAGTTTGGCCTCTTCTGTAGCTGAGTCTAAAATTTCAAAATAAGGTTTTTTTTAATATGAATATAGTTCCGCAAACAATGAAATTAGGCATCTATGAGTTCTTATAAAACAAAATCACAATTTACGTATAATTTATTATTTAATAATAAATAATATTTGATTAGTTATGATATAAAACTTAATAAAATAGGATTAAAAATATGCACAATTGTATAAAATTTTATCCTCGTATTATTATATTCTTTGTTGATTTGAATTTTTCTTAGATTGATTTTAATTTTTGAACATAGATTTCTAAATTTAAAATAGTTAGAAAAAAGTAATTAAATTGGTGTTAAAATAATGATGACATAATAATTATTATTAGAATTTAAATATTCACTTTATTAATTTGGGCTTTATCTTGTGTTTTAAAAATCATATTTTGACGATTTTACACCCCAGATGAAGATAACTAAATTATCTTTAATTAAAAGATGGTTTAACAATTTTTATCTAGGTGGAATTGTCCATGGAAGAGAAAAGAAAGTCACGAATTTTTTTACATGGAGAATTCTATTCAATATAGAAAACTTATTTATATTTGGTATATTTGGTTTAAATTATCAAAATACACGTTTTAGAAATTAAATATAATCCTATTATTAATAAAATAAACTTTTTTAATATTTGATCTAACGATTATCATTTATCTAGTTAAGATCTAATGGTCCTTATTAATTTGGTTGTCTACGACCAAAATTTGGGATAAGATCCCTATTATGATTATTATATATAAGGATTTAATATAATAAAGATATCAAGTATATACTGATATAAGTATCTTACTAACTGCTTTTACTTTTAATGTTTCGGTTTTATTTACGGTGTAAATAAAATTTTAAAATACATTATTACTTAAAAATTATTAAATAGAATACAAATTATGTTATGATTATATAAAATTTTATTCTCATATTATTCTATTCTTTATCGATTTGAATTTGTTCTTAATTAATTTTGATACTTTATTGAAAAAAACATAAAATTTCTATATTTAAAAGAATTAGTGGAAAAATAAATAAATTGGTGCTACAATAATAAAAAAAATATTTATTAAAATTTAGATACTCACTTTAATATTTGGGTTCTATCTTGAGTTTTAGAAATTTAATTTTGACAATTTATAACTCATGCGAAACTAACGAAATTATCTTTAATTTAATGATGCTTTAATAATTATTATCTAACTTGACCAGTTGACCTACCCATAAAATAAACTGAAAAGAAAAGATGGTTAAGAAGTTTTACACAAAGAATTCAATTCAATATAGAAAACCAATTTATAATTGGTTTAAATTATCAAAGCACACTTCTTAGTATTTAAATATAATCCTACCATTAATCAAATACACATTTTAATATAAGTATTATATTCAAAATTATCGTTTATGAATATGAAACCCTCAACATTTTAATAATATTTTGATATTATCCTTTTATGTTGGTTATATGTAAAATAATATAATTATAATTTGGATTAATCAAATTGTTATGTTCCTTCAAAAAAAAGTTTTTAAATTTATTCATGTATATGAGTTCTCCTAAGTCTCTTATAACGTAGGGTATCATTGTAATCAATATGAATTGTTATCTTGATATTTGGTTTAACAATTATTATCTAACTCGAACTATACATAAATTCAAGAGAAAAGATATTTAAGAATTTTTAGATAAATTTTAAATTATCAAAATACACTTTTTAGTATTTAAATACAATTCTATTATTAATCAGATACACTTTTTAATATTAGATCTAAATCGATCTATTTAAGATCTAACTATAATTATTAATTTGGTCGTATACTGATCGTACACGGACCAGATCGATTTTAATTTTTTCTTAAATTGATTTTAATATTTTATTGAAATAAACATAGAATTTTATTAAAAAAAATTAAATTGGTGCTACAATAATAAAAAAATATTTATTAAAATTTAGATAACAACTTTACTGTTTGGGCTCTTGGGCTCTATCCTGAGTTTTAGATAACAGATTTTAACGATTTTACAGCCCACGCGAAACTTACAAAATTATCTTTAATTTAATGATGGTTTAATAATTATTATGTAACTGGAACTATCCATAAAATAAAGAGAAAAGATAATTACGATTTTTTACATAAAGATTTCTATTCAATATAGAAAACCCATTTATAATAGGTTTAAATTATCAAAATACACCTTTTAGTATTTAAATACTATCCTATTATTAATCAAATACAATTTTTAATATTATATCTGACGGTACTCATCGATTTGAATATTTATAGTTTTATAATTCAACGGATCGTATACTTTTGGTAGTACAGTGACCGACCAAAGTTTTGGATCAGATCTCCCTTAAGGAGTTAATAGTATTGATGTATAGTATGTGTGTATATAGTGAGAGAAAGAAAAAGAAAGTAGGAGAGAGTCAGACGGAGACTGTCCTTTTTGTCACCCTACACTTCGTTGAAAATTTCTCGCAAAATTCTTACAAACCATACTCATGCTCATGCACCATCACTCTCTTTTTTTAAGTAAATTTTGTAACCCTGCATTCATCTATTTTCTTCATAACTACTTCAACCTGAGTTCAATAAGTACAATAATACAAACTACAATTACTATTATCTACACATATACTATATTGTATTTTTCACAAAAATAAATTTTCTTGTACAAATCTTTCAGATTTCTTGTTCAACATTTGAAAATCCAGATTGGCAGTTTCATTTCATGTTGAAAAGTAGGTGGATTTTGAAAAACTTGCATTGAAACATTGCTTGTGTACCTATTAAATTCCAACATTTTTTGCAAGTCAAATTTTAGAGAAACAAAGATCATGCACATGATTGCATTTGATGTGTGTGTGTTAGTTTTCTAAAGAAAAAAGTTTTAGCTTTTTGAAGGTTAAATGATTCTATAAACAGGATTATTGGTTGTAATAAGTATCTTTATGCATATCTTCTTTTTCTTTTATACCTAGTTGATCCCTTCTTTTTGTTGATTTAATCTTAAATTAAGTGTTTAATATTTACTTGTTATTCGTGATTTGATTTAGTCTATTGTCCAGGGAGAGTTTTTAGGAGGTTAAGTGAATAATGGAGAGGTGGAGCACGTGTAGGAGTCTAGTTTGGTTTCTGTTTCCTGGTTTTTAGCAGCAATTGTTTTTCTTTTGCTTTATGTACGTTGTATTGTCAGTTTGATGAAATAAGAGAGAAATAGTTTGTTCTCCATTGCTTTCATTTTCTGTGAGTGTGTATACATATAAGTGCTATATCTTGTAAAGCTTGTGATTTCAAACTAAATTTGGTATCAGAGCTCCAAGGTGTATTTGCTTTAGCTGGTGTACATGACAAAGGCAATGGACGTTGGGAAGGGGAAAGGATCAATGGGCTTAAGCTACCCGATGCTAAACAAGACGAACTACACGGTTTGGTCAATGAAGATGAAGGTCCTCATGCAGGCACATGGAGTTTGGGAGGCCGTGGAACAATCAGACCCCAAGGCAGCAGCTGTGGAGGAGAGAGTGGATAAGGTGGCGATGGCGATGATCTATCAAAGTGTCCCCGAGGAGATACATTATCTCGTTCTGAGAAGAAGCAGGCTAAAGAGGCCTGGGAAGCGTTACAGACTATGTGTCAGGGTGCCAATAGAGCCAAAGCAGCGAAAATCCAAACCTTGAAAGCTGAGTTTGAGGCTCTGACAATGAAAGATACAGAGCTCTTGGACGATTTTAGTCTGAAACTCGTGGGTTTGGTGACAAACATTCAAGTTCTAGGAGAGGAGATGAAAGAATCCTATGTGGTCAAAAAGTTGCTTCGTGCAGTGCCTTCTAAGTTCTTGCAAATAGCATCAACTATAGAACAATTTGGTGACGTTGAGAATATGACGGTGGAAGAGGCGATTGGATCATTAAAAGCACATGAAGAAAGGTTAAAGGGAACTACCGAGGTTACAGGGAATCAGGTGTTGCTAACTGAGGAGGAGTGGCGTAAAAAGGAAAGTAGTGACAGCAAACTGCTGCTCACAAGGGAAGAATGGCAGAAGCGAATGAGCAGGAGTGGCAGTGAAGGTGGGCAAAATTCTGGAGGACGAAATGGAAGAGACAAAAGTAGAATAAGGTGCTATAATTGCCACATCTATGGCCACTATGCAGCTGAGTGTAGAAAACCGAAACGCGAAAGGGAAGCAAGGCAAGAGGCTTTGATGGCACAGATGGAGGAAGAAGAACCAGCTCTCTTGCTGGCAAAACACGACAGTAAGTGTGAAGAAGTAATGCTGAATGAGGGAGGTGTGACACCAAAGGTGATGACCGATGAAAAGGGAAAGAGAGCCAACTCAAATGTGTGGTACTTAGACAACGGAGCAAGTAATCACATGACAGGAGACAAGGGAAAGTTCACGGAATTAAACGAGGGAATCACAGGGTCAGTGAAGTTTGGTGACGGCTCAACCGTGAAGATTCAAGGAAAGGGATCAGTTACATTCAAATGTAAAAATGGAGAAAGGCGCACACTGAATGAGGTATTCTATATTCCCTCCTTGTGTAGCAATATAATAAGCTTGGGTCAATTTTCTGATGAAGGAAAGGAGGTCGTCTTAAAGGGCAATTATCTCTGGGTATTTGAAAAACAAGGAGGCTTACTCATAAAAGTGAAGCGTTCTGAAAATAGATTGTACAAATTGCTAGCAGAAACTGAGGGACAAGCTTGTTTGTTGTCAAAATCTGATGAGCTAACAAACCTCTGGCACATCCGTTTAGGACATGTGAATTACTTGTCTTTGGCTGTGATGCACAAACACAATATGGTGTATGGGTTACCTAACATGAGTCAATTGAAAGGGGTGTGCAAGGGCTGCTTAACATCGAAGCAAACCAGGAAAGCATTTCCTCATAAAGCAACTTTCAGTGCTACGAAGGTTCTACAGCTAGTGCATGGCGATCTCTGTGGCCCCATTGAACCAACTACACTTGGAGGTAACAAATATATGTTTTTGTTGGTAGATGACTACAGTCGTGTAATGTGGGCTTACATGTTAAAGAGTAAAGATGAAGCTTTTAGTGCATTTAAAAAGTTTCGAGCTCAGGTGGAAGATGGTAAAGAGAGGAAAATTAAAGTCTTCAGAACCGATCATGGAGGTGAGTTCGTGTCAAACGATTTTAAAGCTTATTGTGACGACAACGGAATTGAAAGACATTATACCGCCCCCTACACTCCTCAACAAAACGGAGTCGTAGAGAGGCGAAACAGAACAGTCATTGAAATGAGAAGATGCTTCATAAAGGAAATGGGTTTGCCAGCAACGCTGTGGGGGGAGGCTGTGCGTCATTCTGTGTATATCCTAAATCGGTTACCAACTCGGGCCTTGTCAAACCAGACCCCATACGAGGTGTGGACTGGAAGTAAGCCAAACTTGAGTCATGTTCGTGTATTTGGCTGCTTAACCCATATGAAAATTCCCGATGTTCATACGAAGAAATTGGATGACAAGAGCATGGAAGTCATCAATCTAGGACGAGAACCTGGCTCTAAGGCGTATCGAGTCTATGATCCCGTGAAAAAACGTATTCACGTTAGCAGGGATGTTATTTTTGAAGAATCAAAAGCCTCGCCCTTCGCTAAACTTGACACGACTGGAAATTATGATGAGAGTAGTCTTTCGATTCCTGATTTCTTTGAGTCAACTGGGAGTGAAAATGGTGACGATCAACGATCACATGATAGTGACACCTGGGAAAGGGACCTCCAGACGCCATCAAGATCAACTGTAAGTGATACAGTTGAGTCCGAGAGCGCAAACTCATCACAATCATCCACAAATAATGTTAGTCCTCACCGGTATGACGATAGTGGTGAGCCGTTGCGTTTCAGGACACTTCGAGATGTTTATGATAGTACAGAACAAACGGAGCTGGAACAGGAGCTTTTGTTCACAGGAACAGAGGAACCCCATAATTATGAACAGGCTGATGGTGATAAGAATTGGAGGCTGGCAATGGAGGGAGAAATGGCTTCCATTGAGAAGAATGGGACATGGAAATTGACTGAATTACCAGTCGGGAAGAAAGTCATTGATCTGAAATGGGTTTATAAAATAAAGAAGAACGCAGACGGAGAGATTGTGAAATACAAAGCACACTTGGTTACAAAAGGCTATGTGCAAGAATATGGTATAGATTATGAGGAGGTGTTCGCACCGGTAACTCGAATGGAGACAGTTCGTTTGTTGTTAGCTTTAGCAGCAAAAAACAATTGGCAGGTGCATCATTTAGACGTCAAAACGGCCTTTCTTAATGGCGACATCAGTGAAGAAGTATTTGTTTCACAGCCAAAGGGATTTATAAAGCCTGGTCAGGAGAAAATGGTCTACAAACTTTTCAAGGCATTGTACGGATTAAAGCAAGCACCGCGTGCTTGGTATGCAAAGTTAAACAGTTGCCTTGAGAAGTTGGGTTTCACACGATGCCCATCGGAACAAGCCGTGTATACTCGATGCAACAAAGGTAAGGTGTTGATAATAGGTGTGTATATCGACGATATTCTGGTGATAGGTACTGATCTTTCAAGCATAGAAGAGTTCAAGAAACAAATGACTCAATTTTTTGAGATGAGTGACCTGGGGTATTTGACATACTATCTGGGAATAGAAGTAAGGCAATGAGAGGATTTTATTGAGCTAAAACAAAGAGGGTACGTGAAGAAATTGCTTGAACAGGCAGGTATGCGAGATTGCAATTCAATGAAGTATCCTATGGATCCCAGTGAACAGTTAACAAAAGATGCAGGTGGGAAGAAGGTTGATAGGACCAGGTATCGCAGCTTAGTTGGGGGTCTACGGTACTTGGTTCATACCAGACCAGACATTGCATTTGATGTCGGTATGGTGAGTAGATACATGGAGCATCCAACCGAGCTGCACTTAAACGCTGTGAAGAAGATTCTGAGGTATATGAAGGGAACTCTCGATCTTGGGCTGGTGTATTCACAGGTGAATGGAAATAATGAGCTAACGGGCTTCTCAGACAGCGATTTGGCGGGTAATGTTGAAGACAGAAGAAGCACAGGTGGGATGGTTTTTTATTTAAATGAAAGTCTGATAACTTGGGTGTCCCAAAAACAGAGGTGTGTGGCATTATCATCTTGTGAAGCGGAGTTTATGGCGTCTACTGCAATGGCGTGTCAAAGTGTATGGCTGCGTAATGTGATACAGCAGGTGACTAAGGAGAAACTTGGTCCTGTAGTCTTGTACATCGATAACAAATCAGCCATCGACCTTGCAAAGAACCCGGTTTTTCATGGTCGTAGCAAGCATATTGATGTGCGTTATCATTACATTCGGGAGTGCGTTGAACGTGGGGAGATCATAGTTAAACATGTGCCAAGTGAGTTTCAGCGGGCAGACATTCTAACCAAGGCATTAACAACAGTCAAGTTCGAGCGTCTGAGGCAACTGTTAGGAGTTAAGCAGGTGTCAACATTTATTTAAGATTAAGGGGGAGAAATGTTGATTTAATCTTAAATTAAGTGTTTAATATTTACTTGTTATTCGTGATTTGATTTAGTCTATTGTCCAGGGAGAGTTTTTAGGAGGTTAAGTGAATAATGGAGAGGTGGAGCACGTGTAGGAGTCTAGTTTGGTTTCTGTTTCCTGGTTTTTAGCAGCATTTGTTTTTCTTTTGCTTTATGTACGTTGTATTGTCAGTTTGATGAAATAAGAGAGAAATAGTTTGTTCTCCATTGCTTTCATTTTCTGTGTGAGTGTGTATACATATAAGTGCTATATCTTGTAAAGCTTGTGATTTCAAACTACACTTTTCCATGAAACCAAGTGTGATTGGGCACATACTATACATGTGAGTGTGTGTGTGTGTGGATCTTTTTCTCAATTATTAATTCTTTTTTTTTGGTTCTTTAACTTTCATTCATTGCTTGATTAAATTGGTTTCTTTTTCAGCCTGTTGAATTTCTTGGGATTTAAGCTTTGAGCTGATCGGCTTCAAATTCTTTCTGGGGATCTTTTGTTTGGTGTGTTGTTTATTTTTTGGGATTTGTTTTGGTCTTCTGGGCTGTTTTTCTTGGAGTAGCTGCACTTATCACTGCAAAGCTTCAATCTTTTCTCTTAATTTGTAGTTGGTCAGTGAAAAGATTCAATCTTTCTCTTAATTTGAGTTGGGTTTATTAAAATTTTGTGTTTTGAGATTTGAGAAGTTAGGTTAGTTCGAAGTTGTATAGTTGCCGAAAAATGGCTCGTAAAAAAAGGAGGATACTATTGAGTTCTAAGATTCTGACTACTCATTGAAATGTAACAGAAATGTAGAACGGAAAAGTAGTGCTCTTAGAGAGTAAAGGATACATTCTGTTTTTTTATTAAACTTGAAACTGAAATAAATGTACAATACTTGCTATATATATAGTAGTCTAAAGTCAACTATTAAAATAACATAATTAGTTACAATAATAAGGGACTGTTTGGTTGTATGCTATTCTAATATTATGCTTTAGTTCGGGTATAATTCCACATGACGCATTAGCGTCCCCTTTCGAAGAGATGTCTTCAGCCTTCTGAATACTTGTGCAAGAAGCTATTAACTGTGCAGAATTGGTAGTAGCCTTAATAGCATATGTATCTGTACTGTCAATACCATTGATGCTGTCAATACCATTGATGTTTCCCCAACCAGAAAAATGCTTAGAACCAAACTTAAGACCCATCTGAGAAGCACAAGACCAGTGTAATTGCCTACTCAAACCTTTGGTCAGAATGTCAGCTGTATTATCCTTGGTACTTACTTGCACAATTGCCACAATCCCTGCTTGAATTTTCTCCCGTATGAAATGACAATCCATTTCAATATGTTTGGTTCTAGCATGATAAACAGGATTTGCAGTCAAATCGATAGCAGCTTTATTGTCACAATGTAGAGGCACAACATCAGAAATCGAGACACCCAAATCTTGTAAAAGACCTTTCAACCAAATGATTTCACATGAAGCATCAGCTAATGCCCTGTACTCGGCTTCTGCAGTACTTCTGGAAGTTACAGACTGTTTCTTAGCTCTCCAAGAAACAGCTACCTGACCAAGCATAAAAGTGTAACCACCAACAGACCTTCGATCGTTGGGGTCACCACCCCAGTCACTGTCACTATATCCAAGAAGATTTAAAGACTTATCAGAAGGGAAGAACAAACCATGGTTCACTGTACATTTAAGATATCGAAGTACTCGTTGAGCAGCCTCAAAATGTTTAACTCTGGGTGCATGTAGAAACTGGCTGAGTAAATGAACAGCAAATGAAATATCTGGACGAGAAGAGGTGAGGTACAGAAGTTTACCAACCCAAGCTCTATAAACAGATGGATTAGGAATAAGCTCTCCAGACTCTTCATTATCAAACAGTTTTATGTGAGGATCTACAGGAACTGATAAAGGCTTACAATCTTCCATTTGTGCAATCTTTAGTAATGTATTGATGAATTTAGGTTGACTAAGGAAAATACCAGACTGATTTCGTTGGACTTCCAAACCCAAATAATACTTGATGGGACCAAGGTCTTTGATGGTGAATCTTTGATGTAATAGTTGTTTAAGGGACTGAATAGTGTTCATGTCATTGCCAGATAACAAGATGTCATCCACATATATAACTGCAGCTACAAAAACTGAACCTGCCTTGTAGATAAAAAGTGAATGATCATGAGAGGATTGTGTGTACCCAGCAGCAACCAAACAAGAAGTCAATTTAGAAAACCATTGCCTTGAAGCTTGTCTTAAGCCATAGATAGACTTATTCAACTTACAAACCAAACTGGGATCATCAACTGCTAAACCAGGTGGTAATTTCATGTAAACCTCTTCATCCAAATCACCATGTAAAAATGCATTATTGACATCCAATTGTTCTACAAACCAATTTCGAGCAGCAGCTATTGCTAACAAGCTTCTCACAGTTACCATTTTCACCACAGGAGTAAAAGTATCATGAAAATCCACTCCTGCTGACTGTGTGTACCCTTTTGCCACTAATCTAGCCTTATACTTGTCTATTTGACCATTAGCTAAAGTCTTAATCTTATACACCCACTTACAGCCAATGGTTTTCTTATATTTGGGTAGAGGAACCAGTGTCCATGTGTTATTAGTAGTTAGGGCTGATAATTCCTTGTTCATAGCATCAACCCAAAGTGGATCTTTTGTAGCTTGATGAAAATAACTAGGTTCGGGAACAGAATTGACCATAAAAACTTGTTCTAATGGATCAAAAACAGAATTAAAGGTCAGAACATTATGAGAGGAAACATGATAGTCTGACCACCAGGCTGGCTTGTCTTTGATTCTGGTGGACTGTCTAACTAATGGTGCAGAAGGAACCAGGGTATTTGGAACAGAAATAGAGGTAATAGGTGAAGAATCTAATGAATCAGAAGAGACAGTGGCATCTAAAGTAGAGGAAGAATCCTCAGGAACTTCAGGAAAAACAAAATCATCAGAACTCTCAGATATGGAAGATGTAGGATGAACAACAAAAGGCTGAGAATTAAGCCAATTTAAGAACTGATATGAATTACCAACAGTAGTATTGGTAGATTTCTGAGAGGAAGAATTATCCTTATGATAAGGAAATACAGACTCCACAAATTTAACATGCCTACTAACAAAAATTGTGTGAGTGTCTAATTTCAACAGTTTAAAGCCCTTTTGTAAGAAAGAGTAACCTATAAACACACAAGGAATAGCCCTAGGAGCAAATTTATCATGAGAATGTATATAGGCAAAAGCTAGACACCCAAAAGCTTTAAGATCAGAATAATCAGGTATGGAATTATGTAAAAGTTCATGAGGTGTTTTATGATTAAGGATAGGAGAAGGAAGTTTATTGACAATATGAGTAGCTGTGAGCAAACACTCACCCCAATATGTAGAAGGAAGTGCAGATTGGAACCTCAAAGCCCTAGCTATCTCAAGTAAGTGCCTATGTTTTCTCTCAACTCTTGCATTTTGTTGAGGAGTATAAGGACAAGAAGTTTGATGAAGAATTCCATGAGAAGATAAAAAAGACTTAAAAGAATGATTAATGAATTCCCCACCATTGTCAGATCTTATAGTCTTGATAGTGGTGTGAAAATGATTGGAAACATAAGAAAGAAAGGCCTTGAAATGAGAAAAAACCTCTTGTTTAGTAGTCATTAAAATAGTCCAGGTTGCCCTACTAAAGTCATCAACCAAAGTAAGAAAATACTTACAACCAGAAGTGGTTGGAACATGATAAGGACCCCAAACATCCATGTGCAACAAGGCAAAAATAGCAGTGGCATGTGAATCACTATGTTTTGGAAAAGGAATCATAGATTGTTTTGCACAAGGACAAATAGGACAAACATCATTCTTAAGTACAGGTAATTTGCCAATACAGGAAATATGTTGTAAAACATTACAAGGAGCATGGCCTAATTATTAAATGCCAGAGTTTAACATCAAAAACAACATTAAGGGCAACAGCAGAAAGATGTGAAACAGAATCATGAAAACCAGAAGAAGATTGAAATGATGCAGCAGTATTCTGAGGAGACTGAAGTGGAGGTGAAGTAGTTAAGTAATAAAGTCCCCCTTGTTCAGTACCAGTTGCCAGAGTTTGCACCTGGTTCTGGTCCTGGAAAAGACACTTATTATTAGAAAATGTGACAACACAATGGGAACCTTGAGTGAGTTTACTAATGGACAGTAGATTACAATTGAACTCGGGTACTAACAAAACATTGTGTAAGGTCAAAGTACTGGACAGAATCACTGTGCCTAAATGATTGACAGAAATGATTTGATTATTTGGCAAAGCTACATGAAAAGGTTGGCTGGTAGTGACAATATTAGTCATAAGATGAGCATCACAACACATATGATTGGATGCTCCAGTGTCAATTATCCAAACAGTTTTTAATTTCTGTGGAATATAAGACAACATAGAGTAAACCAAACCTGCAATGTGAATGTGATCCTCCGGGGTGCTAGGGTGAGAACCTTTAGACATCATCAACATCAATTGATTAACTTGGTGCTGAATCTGTTCCATTGTAGCTTGCTGAGAAGAACCAGAGACACTAGAAGATTTAGGTGTGATAGTAGATTCTGAATTAGTGATTATGTTACCAGGAGCAGAAGCTGTAACATTCATTGCTTGAGTCCGAACACCAGAATTTATTTGAGTAGAACCAAATTTACCACGACCTCTTCCTCTTGGTGGAAAACCAATGAGTTTGAAACAATTGTCCTTTGTATGACCATCTTTGTGACAATAGGCGCATTTAAGGAATAGATTCTTTGAGTTATAAGAGACATCACCAGAACCTGTTGTTGAACTAGGAACATTCTTAGTATAATTCCCAAATTTAGTAGTAGCAGAAAAGGAACCTGAAACAATATCAGCACTCTGTCTTTGTTTCTCTTCCTGCTTAATCAAGGAAAAAGCCTGGGAAGTTGTTGGCAAAGGATTCATCATCAAGATTTGACTCCTAGCCGAAGTAAAAGTTTCATTAAGCCCCATTAAAAACTGTAAGAGTTTCTTCCTTTGTTCTCTTTCTTCCTGAAATTTATGAGATTCACAAGTGCAAGTAGTTTTGCACACAAAAGCAGGCTCCAGAGCAGTAAATTCATCCCAAAGATTCTTAAGTTTGTGATAGTAATGCTCAACATACATTGCACCTTGCTCCAAAGCATGAATATCCTTCATAATTTGATACACACGATGACCATTAACACTAGAAAACTGATCAGTAAGTTCATCCCAAATTGCTTTAGCTGAATTGACAAAATCCATGCCATTACTTATCTCATCAGAAATCGTGTTCAAAATCCAACTAATTACCATATCATTCACTCTATCCCATTGAGAGCATAACGGAGAAGAATCATCAGGCCTAGACACGGATCCATCCACAATACCTAGCTTATTTTTAGCAGACAAAGCGATAGTTAAAGATCGTTTCCATGGACCAAAATTCTCTGAACCTGTTAACTTCTTAGAGATAAGAATCAAACCGGGATGATCAATGTTCTGAAGATACAACAAATGCAAATTTGACCTGAGTACTGCATATGTTGCCTCTACTTGTTCTACGTTCTCAGACGTAGTCTCTTGAGTCGTATTATTATTCATCACAGCATGAGAATACGTGTTCTTTGACATGACTCCAACAACAATTCACAACAAATTGATCGATCTCGTGAACCAAAACTCATTAACAATCACAACTCGCAACAAATTTCAGCAAGTCCTCACAAATCGACTCAGAAAACAACAAATCTCTCAAGAAATAATGACAAATCACAAAAACTCTCTAATTCGGGTGTAAACACAGCAAGAAACAGCCAAGAACCATCAAGAAACAACAAATCTCTCTAAATCTCTCCAAGAATCATCAAGAAAGAACGAATTTGATAATCGTAACAGTCGTAAATCAAGAAATTCATCTTAAAACAAGAAAACTTACTTCGAAAAGATTGATGTCAAGAGTGCGGAATCGGAAGAAAGACACCAGATCTATTCTCTGATACCATATTGAGTTCTAAGATTCTGACTACTCATTGAAATGTAACAGAAATGTAGAACGGAAAAGTAGTGCTCTTAGAGAGTAAAGGATACATTATGTTTTTTTATTAAACTTGAAACTGAAATGTACAATACTTGCTACTTATATAGTAGTCTAAAGTCAACTATTAAAATAACAGAATTAGTTACAATAATAAGGGACTGTTTGGTTGTATGCTATACTAATATTATGCTTTAGTTCGGGTATAATTCCACATGACGCATTAGATACGTTTAAGCAAGATCTATACATTTAAATGCAAAAGAGCAAGGGCAAAAGCTGATCACAATCGCATTGGTGGACCTGGATTTGCAAGAGTAGTGTTTTGTAATGAACCTACTAGCTTTCAGTCTACAAGCAGAGGTTATGCAGATAATTATGTTAAAACTACAAAATATAGTCCTGCAACTTTTGTGCCAAAGTCTTTGTTTGAACAATTCAGGAGGGTTGCCAATTTTTTCTTTCTTGTTACTGCCATCGTGTCATTTACGCCAATTGCCCCTTATTCTGCTACTAGTTCTGTGCTGCCTCTGTCTGCTGTGATTGGGGCAACCATGTTAAAAGAAGGTTTTGAAGATTTTCGGAGAAAACAGCAGGTATAAATGCCAACTGCATTTCCATTTGTGTTCATCTTAAATTTATCCATCTGGTTTTTGCTTTTCATTTTTTGTTGGATTGGTATGTTGAGATTTGTCGAGTGGGATGGTTGTTAATTGGTAGCACTAAGCTGAGAAAATGTACATAGTTGTCCAGCTTCAGCTTTAAAGAGATTATTTGAGTCGTTTATTTAAACCATGTTTTAGTCCAAGGTACTCTTTTTACAGCACTGGTGTTGGTTGATCATGTCTTAAAGATGATATAGTTGGTTTGAAATATGAAAATTTAAGGATCTTTCACAAATCACAATATTTTGCGAAAACATTGAGCATATTACAGTATGGTATACATAATTATTAGAACTTTTAATATGCCTTAAAGTTTGATTTCACATCCGTTTTACATCTAGAGGTTTCGTTAGACATGGACTTGATGAACTTTGCAATATATATATCAGATTAAGGACATTAATAATTTGATATTGAACCAGATATTAGATTTTGCTCGCCTGATCCTATTTGTAGAGATATATTTGTTAAGCTAACATACACTTTAATATTTTTACATACTTTTTCTAGAGCAAGATGTCAACTTGGCACTATTATTGAGTGTATACAAATCTCTTTCAGGATGATGAGGTTAACAGAAGAAAGGTTAACGTACATCAGGGTGATGGATCCTTTAAACAGTGTGAATGGAAAGATCTGAGAGTAGGTGACGTAGTTAAGGTGCAGAAGGATGAATTCTTTCCGGCTGACCTTCTTTTCCTTTCATCTAGTTATGATGATGCAATCTGCTATGTTGAGACCATGAACCTTTATGGAGAAACAAATTTGAAGCTAAAACAATCTCTGGAGGTGACTTCATCCCTGTTGGAAACAACAATGGGCTTGGGCCTTCTATAAAACTCTAAAAGTACCTACTATGTATGTATTATACTGTTTCGATAATAAAACACAGACACAACACACTTTGTATATATTTAAACAAAGCTACAACTTTTCCTTACTTCACACCACACTACACTTCTTACTACACTTCTGTGTTTACAAGCTTCAACTTGTTTTTCTCCCTAATACAATTTTCACTCGGTGTGATTATATATGAGCTTGCTGCAATATCTATTTATAGGCTAGCAAATGATTACATCACTGCTTACATTTTCTTCTAGCTGACCTAAGCTCTTACTTCATATCCCAGCTGCCTATATTAATGTAGCCACCTTATTTTAGGGCTTTGAACAAAGACCAGCCTTCAGTCCTTTTATCTTTTAGTTTTCTGCACGACCACCTTTTTTTTATGGAATATATGTAGCTGCAGTTGACCGGTATGTGTAGAAGAATTGTTGCTGCAAGTGTGAAGTTATGCATATTCAACCTAGCTAGCTGTTATCATTTAGGTAGCTCTCTAGAAGGGTTTGAACTGAACATTGAGTCTTCCAGATAATCTGGGACATATGTTGAATTTCTACACACATCTGTAGCCACCTTTTATTATTCATAATATAACTAAAATTAGCTACCAATTTTATTTAGATGAGGGTTTGAATTCTAACACTCCCCTCAAACCCGACTTTCCATTCCGAGTTTCTTTTTCATTTTCTGAAATATTTCTGGCTTCAACGGCTTCGTAAATATATCCGCTAAATTTTCTTCGGTCCTGCAATGCACCAATTCCACGATTTTATCATTGACCTGTTCTCGAATAAAATGATACTTTATGTTGATGTGCTTGCTTCGATTATGGGACACCGTATTTTTTGCAAGTGAAATAGCAGATTTATTATCTACGTAAATAGTAACCGGATCTTCTTTGGAAAGATTTAACTCGCCCAATATGTAGCCTAGCCACATAGCTTGACACGCGCACGCTGCTGCTGCAATGTATTCTGCCTCACATGTTGAGAGAGCAACTGTTTGATGCTTCTTCGATGACCACGAAAATATCGCCGAACCGATATGAAAAGCATAACCCGAAGTGCTTTTCCCGTCATCCAAATCACCACCATAATCACTGTCTGAGTAGCCAACTAATTTTGAATCATGAGAATGCGTGTAAAATAGACCATGTTCAAGTGTACCTTTAATGTATCTCAAAATTCTTTTAGCTACCATGAAGTGATCTTGCTTCGGCTTCTCCATGTACCTACTTACCAGTCCAACTGCATACATAATATCTGGACGAGTAAAAGTTAGGTACCTCAGACTTCCAACCAAACTTTTTAACAATGTCGGATTTACCGACTCTCTTGTTGAATCAATTCTCAACTTTATGCTTGCTTCTGCTGGTGTGCTCACTGACTTGCATTCCTCCATTCTGAATTTCTTTAAAATCTGTTCCGTATACTTTTTCTGCGACATAAAGATCCCATCTTTGCTTTGCTTGACTTCGACTCCAAGAAAGTAAGACATTTGACCAATATCTGTCATCTCAAATTCGTTAGTCATAACTTTCTTAAAATCATCGAACATACCAGGGTTATTTCCGGTAAAGATCATGTCATCCACATATAAGCAGACGATCATAATATCTCCCCCTGAATTTGTTTTTGTGTAGAGGGCATGCTCGTACGGACTCTTCACAAAATCATTTTTCTGAAAGTATTCATCAACCCTTGTGTTCCATGCTCGCGGAGCTTGCTTCAAACCATATAAGGCTTTCTTCAATCTATAGACTTTGTTTTCCCGGCCTTTCTGAACATATCCGGGAGGTTGCTCAATGTAGACTTCTTCTTCGAGATAACCATTGAGAAATGCTGACTTGACATCCATCTGATAAATCTTCCACTGATTCTGAGCTGCAATTGCTGTAAGAAGTCTTATGGTATCAACTCTTGCAACTGGAGCAAATACCTCGTCATAGTCAATTCCATATCTCTGCTTGTAGCCTTTCGCCACTTGCCTCGCCTTGTATTTTTCCACTTCACTATCCTGATTTGTCTTTGTCTTGTAGACCCACTTGACACCAATTGCTTTTTGTCCTTCTGGAAGACTTGTAAGTTCCCAAGTATCATTCTTCTTGATAGCACCAATTTCTTCATCCATTGCTTTATTCCATTTGCTTTCTTCAGAAGCTTCCTCAAATGTAACTGGATCACACTCAGCCATTAAGCAAAATAAGGAATAATCAAAGGTTGTTTGTATCGGACTTGTTGCTTCATATATATTATCCAGACTCCGCATTTTCCTTGGCGCTCCCCCTGAACTGCTGCTTCCTCCAGTCGATGGTGTCGATACAGGAGTTTGTTGGTTCGGACTTGGTGGAGGAGTTTGATCATCATTCTCATCGTCTTCAACGTTGGTGTCATCACTGTCATCATCCTCATCCTGAAAAAACAAACCAGCAACTTTTCTTTCTTCCTCACTCCATTTCCAATAATCGGATTCATCGAACTCAACATCTCGAGAAATGATTAATTTCTTCGTCAGTGGATTATAGAGTCTGTACGCCTTGCTTCTTTTGTCATATCCGGTAAAGATACACTTCTCGCCTTTGTCATCCAACTTCTTTCTTTTCTGGTCAGGAACATGGGCATATGCAATACACCCAAATATTCTGAGATGTCCAACTGATGGTTTGCTACCACTCCATGCTTCATTTGGAGTTTTGTTTCTGACACTTTTTGTTGGACAGCGATTCAGCAAATAAACTACACATAAAACGGCTTCAGCCCAAAAAGTTCTTGGCATGTGCTTTGCTTTCACCATACTCCTTTCCATGTCTAGAATAGTGCGATTCTTCCTCTCTGCAACACCATTTTGTTGAGGAGTATATGCCGTTGTTAACTGATGATTAATTCCATGTGCTCTACAGAAGATTTTAAACAAATTTGAAGTACGCGCCTCCTCTGTCTGATCGGAGTACCTTCAAATAATGACCACTTTGTTTTTCTGCCAAAGCTTTGAACTCCTTGAATTTATCAAGAGCCTCCGCTTTTTCTTTGAGGATATACACCCAACTTTTCCTGCTAAAATCATCAATAAATGTTAGATAATACTTGTTTCCTCCAAGAGATACAATATCAAATGAACCAGCAATATCTGCGTGAACAATCTCCAATGGCCTGCTGGCTCTCCATGATTTTCCAACGGGAAAACTTTGTCTGTGTTGCTTCCCCTTGACACATGCTTCACACAATTTTTCTAGTTCATTAATTGTTGGCAGACCGTCCACCATCTTTGTCTTTGACATTAATTTCAAGCCAGAAAATCCAAGATGACCATATCTCAAATGCCATAACCATGAGTCATTTTTAATGTCCGTCTTCAAACACCTCTGCATCTTCGTCTGTATATCAAGTGTAAACAAACGATTCTTTGACATCTCCACATCTGCAATTAATTCTCGATCCTGATTCCTGATGACGAGAGAATTATCCTACATCTGTATATAATATCCTTTCTCCACAAGTTGGCCAAGACTGATGATGTTACTTTTTAAAGCAGGTATATAGTAAACATCATTTATATACTTTTTCTCACCATTCTTTAATACAATCGTAATTGTACCTTTGCCTTTGACCGGAATCTTTGATGAATCACCAAACGTAACTTCTCCACTGATGGTCTCATTAATTTCTGTAAATAATTCTTTATGGCCCGTCATGTGGTTACTTGCACCAGAGTCAAGATACCAAACATTTTTTCTGATTTCCTCTTCTCCTTTATAAGTGAGGAACATGGCAGTGCCAACATCTTTGTCTTCTTTTGCTGCTGCAAAATGACTTCTTTCTTCCACTTTCGGTGATCTACATTCATAACTGAAATGGCCAAATTTATTGCAATTATAGCACTGAAATTGAGACTTGTCACCTCGTTGAAATCCTCCTCGTCCTCGGCCTCTAAAATTCTGACCACGGCCAGATGGACGATAACCTTCAGTGTTCTGGCTTCTATTGAAGGACTGTCTTTCACGTCCTCTTCCACCGAGGTAGCCACATCTAAAGCCACCTCTTCCACGACCAGAACTGCTACTGCTTGAACTTTCACCAATGGATACCTTACTTTGCAACGCCTTTTCCAAATGGCTTGTATCATCATACCGGTTCATCCGCTGCTCATGCGCTTGAAGTGAACCAACTAGCTCATCAATGGAAATTGTGGACAAATCTTTTGACTCCTCGATAGAAGTAACGACATAGTCAAATTTTCTTGTCAATGAACGGAGTAATTTTTCCATGACCCGAACATCATCGAGACTTTCTCCGTTTCTCTTCATCTCATTTGTCACCGTTTTCAAACGCGTAACATATTCACCAATATTTTCTGAGGCCTTCATTTTTATATTTTCGAACTCCCCGCGTAGAACTTGGAGCCGCACCTTTTTAACTTTCTCAACGCCTTGGAATGATTTTTGCAAAATCTCCCATGCCTCTTTCGCCATTTTTGCATCTGAAATTTTTTCAAAGGTAGATTCGTCAACACCTTGAAAAATTGTATATAGTGCCTTCTTGTCTTTTTTCCGGGATTCCTTTAATGTCGTCTTCTCGGCATTTGGTAGTGCTGCTTCAGCGGCTGCATCTGCGGGCTCAATAAACCCACTTTCGACAATATCCCAATTGTCGTAGGAACCGAGTAATACCTTCATCTGGATACTTCAATTCCCGTAATTTGTCGCCGTCAATTTTGGAATGTTGGGTTGCACCATATTCGCCATTTTTCTTGAACGGAACGCTGGCTTTGATACCACTTGTTGGAAACAACAATGGGCTTGGGCCTTCTATAAAACTCTAAAAGTACCTACTATGTATGTATTATACTGTTTCGATAATAAAACACAGACACAACACACTTTGTATATATTTAAACAAAGCTACAACTTTTCCTTACTTCACACCACACTACACTTCTGACTACACTTCTGTGTTTACAAGCTTCAGCTTGTTTTTCTCCTTAATACAATTTTCACTCGGTGTGATTATATATGAGCTTGCTGCAATATCTATTTATAGGCTAGCAAATGATTACATCACTGCTTACATTTTCTTCTAGCTGACCTAAGCTCTTACTTCATATCCCAGCTGCCTATATTAATGTAGCCACCTTATTTTAGGACTTTGAACAATGACCAGCCTTCAGTCCTTTTATCTTTTAGTTTTCTGCACGACCACCTTTTTTTATGGAATATATGTAGCTGCAGTTGACCGGTCTGTGTAGAAGAATTGTTGCTGCAAGTGTGAAGTTATGCATATTCAACCTAGCTAGCTGTTATCATTTAGGTAGCTCTCTAGAAGGGTTTGAACTGAACATTGAGTCTTCCAGATAATCTGGGACATTAAGATGACTTTTAATGGAGTTCGAGATTCGATTCTTGGAGAAGATATTCGTAGGAGAAACTCAGGAGAGTCGTCAGGTTTCTTATTGAGTACAGAGAGCAGAGGCAGAAAGTCCGAGAGGGGGCAGAATCAGGGGCGTAGTAGATCGAAGTCACAGAAGAGAAGGCAATCCAAAGATCGCAAGGAGACTGTTTGTTGGAACTGTCAGAAAAAGGGTCACTTCAGAAATCAGTGTACGGATCCGGCAGCTCCTAAAGAAAAAAAGAAAGAGGATAATTCAGCTAATGTAGTTGAAGAAGTGGTGAGCGACGATGCTTTGATTTGTTGTGTTGAATGTTCGGTTGAATCATGGGTTATGGATTCTGGTGCATCATTCCATGCGACCCCTTGCAAGGATTTGATGTTAAATTTCAGACTTGGAAATTTTGGTAAAGTCCGTCTTGCTGATGATGAGACTTTGGATATTGCGGGCATGGGAGATATTAATCTCAAGACCTCTTTGGGGACTAGCTGGACGTTGAAAGATGTAAGGTACATTCCTGGACTTAAGAAGATGTTGATATCTGTGGGTCAGTTAGATAAGGAAGGGTATCGAGTTTCTTTCGGAAACGGACAGTGGAAGGTTATAAATGGGAATCTAGTTATTGCTCGTGGAGAGAAGAATGGGACTTTGTACATAGTTGAACAATCTAGCTATGAAGCAAATACAGTTGCTAATGAGATTGGGTCTTCAACTTTGTGGCACCAAAGACTTGGTCATATGAGTGAAAAGGGTATGAAGCTGTTAACTTCAAAGGGGAAGATTCCAGAGCTGAAGAATGTGGAAGTTGGGTTTTGTGAGCCATGTGTTCTTGGAAAGCAGAAACGAGTTACTTTTGCAAAATCAGGGAGGACCCCGAAGGCTAAGAAGTTAGAGCTAGTTCATACAGATGTATATGGTCCAACAACAGTTGCATCGTTGGGAGGATCTCGCTACTATGTCACTTTCATTGATGATTCCACTAGAAAGGTACGAATTTATTTTTTGAAGAAAAAATCAGATGTGTTTGATACTTTCAAGAAGTGGAAAACTGAAGTTGAAAACCAGACCAGTTTGAAGGTTAAGAGTTTGATATCAGATAATGGTGGTGAGTATAGTAGTGATGAGTTTAAAAGCTATTGCGCAGAGTACGAGATTAGAATGATTAAAACTATTCCAGAGACACCGCAGCAGAATGGTATTGCAGAGCGCATGAATAGAACCTTGAATGAGAGGGCCAAGAGTATGAGGTTACATGCAGGGTTGCCAAAGACTTTTTGGGCAGATGCAGTTAGCACAACAGCGTATCTCATAAACAGAGGACCTTCAGTTCCTTTGGGGTTCAAGATTCCTGAAGAAGAGTGGCAGAAAAAAGAGGTAAATCTTTCACACTTGAGAGTTTTTGGTTGTGTTTCTTATGTGCGTGTTAAAGATTCAGACAAAGACAAGCTTGATCCGAAAGCAAAGAAGTGTATCTTCATTGTTTATGGCTTAGATGATATGGGTTACCGTTTCTGGGATGAACTGACGAAGAAGGTCGTTAGAAGTAGAGATGTTACTTTTAATGAAAATGCGGTGTACAAGGATAAGCTTGTAGTCGATTCTGAGTTTACAAAGGAACAATCTGAAAAAGAGAAAGCAGTGCTTGAAGATATTACTGAAGAAGATCTTGCAGGAAATAATGGGAGTTCTGGGAATGCTGATGAGACAGGTTCAGTTACTCCACAGGCTGAGGTAAGAAGATCTAGCAGAACTGTGAGGCCGCCACAAAGATTTTCTCCTTCAGCATATTACATGTTATTGACCGAGGATGGAGAGCCTCAGTGTTATTCAGAGGCAGTTCAGGTGGATGATTCAGTTAAGTGGAAATCAGCCATGGAAGAAGAGATGAATTCTCTTGAAACGAATGAGACTTGGTCTTTAACAGAATTACCAGCAGGAAAGAAGGCTTTACAGAATAAGTGGGTGTTCAGGATCAAAGAAGAACCTGATGGCAGCAAAAGGTACAAGGCAAGGTTAGTAGCCAAGGGATATCAACAGAAAAAGGGTATTGACTATACTGATATATTTTCTCCGGTTGTTAAGATGACTACAGTTAGACTTGTGCTAAGCATTGTGGCTGCAGAGGAGTTACATCTAGAGCAACTAGATGTTAAGACCGCATTCTTACATGGTGATCTTGAGGAAGACATCTACATGGTTCAGCGAGAGGGATTTCAGGTAGCTGGGAAAGAAAACTTGGTTTGCAAGCTTATTAAAAGCTTGTATGGTTTGAAGCAAGCACCAAGACAATGGTACTTGAAGTTTGACAGCTTTATGATGAAGAATGGGTACACGAGGAGTGCTATGGATCATTGTTGTTACTTTAAACAGTTTGATTCATCATATATCATATTGTTGTTGTATGTTGATGACATGTTGATAGAAGGATCAAACATGAGGGAAATCAACAAGCTAAAGAGACAGATGTCTGAAGAGTTTGAGATGAAGGATATGGGTGCAGCAAAACAGATACTTGGTATGAGCATCATAAGGGATAGATCTGAAGGTACTTTGAAATTATCTCAAGAGAAGTATATTGAGAAATTATTGCAGAAATTCAGTGTCCAGGATGCGAAGACCAGAAGTACACCGTTGGCAACTCACTTTAATCTCACGAAGAAGCAGTCACCTAAAACGGATGAAGGCAAGAAAGATATGGCTAAAGTTCCGTATGCATCTGCAGTTGGCAGTTTGATGTATGCTATGGTGTGTACAAGGCCAGACATTGCTCATGCAGTGGGAGTTGTTAGCAGGTTCATGTCTAATCCAGGAAAAGAGCATTGGGAAGCAGTCAAGTGGTTGTTACGCTACTTGAAAGGCACATCCAAGTTTGCATTATGTTTCAGTAAGAAAGATGTTATCTTGGAAGGGTTCTCTGATGCAGATTTGGGCGGATGTTTGGATACAAGAAAAAGTACTACAGGATATATTTTCACTTTGGGTGGCACAACAATTAGTTGGATGTCTCGACTTCAAAAGAGTGTTGCTCTTTCAACCACAGAAGCAGAATATATGGCTATCTCTGAAGCTGGCAAGGAGGTGATTTGGTTGAAGAATTTTCTTGAAGAGTTGAGCAAGAAACAGGCTGACAGTGCTTTGTATAGCGACAGTCAAAGTGCCATTCATCTTGCGAAGAATCCCGTGTTTCATGCTAGGACGAAGCATATTCAGCTGAGATATCACTTTACGAGGGAGTTGATTAGCAATGGTACTTTGTCCTTGAAGAAAATCCTTGGTTCAAAGAATCCTGCAGATATGTTGACTGAGGTGGTTACCAATGAAAAGTTGAAGCTTTGCATAGCTTCAACTGGCCTTCAGAATTGATTAATGAGAAGGCGCTGCACTAGTTAGAGTTATTGATCGAAGTATTGGGTGTTACTAGATTTACAAGAGTGAAGAGAAGATGTGGTCAGACTCCAAGTGGGAGATTGTTGGGTTTGTGGAGTCTAACAGGTTTCAGAATTGGTTTCTGATTTGAGTTAGAATTTCCAGATCTGAATTATAATTAGAGTTAGTAATTTCAGAATTAGACTCTGATTAGTTTTAGGCCCAGTTTTTTTCTCTTATAAATAGTCTCATGTAATTGTAAAACACCAACACATCAGAACACAACAGAACAACATAGTTGTGAGAGATCAATACAACATTAGTGCGGCTTGTGAAGTAGGAATTTCCGAACCACGTAAATCTTTGTCTTGTGTGATTGTCGTTTATTTTCTTGTTCTTGTTTATTCGCTTTGGGTTTTGCTTTCGTTGTTGTATACTCAACAACAGTGTGTTTAGAAAATTTTGGTCTCCTTTTATGCTTAAAATCAGTTGGATACAGATTTCATTAAGGAGTTTTCACATAAAAAAATAAATTCCATTTAGATTTGTACGTTAGCAACTTTCTTTTGCAGGGAATATGACCTTTTGAACATGTTGGAATTTAACAGTACGAGAAAGAGGATGTCCGTTATTGTGAGATTTGAGGGAAAACTTTTGCTGCTCTGCAAAGGTGCTGACAGGTTAGTCAATTATCAAACCAATGTAGCATTTTTTTTCCTCTATTGACATATTCTATGTTGTACTTTGAGTCATCGATCTCGATCCTTTTAACTTTCCTTTCTAAACTTTAGTTTTGGTGTCTTGTTAGTGTTATGTTTGAAAGACTTGGAGAAAATGGAAGGGAATTTGAAGAAGATACCAGAAAGCATGTGGATGAGTATGCTGATGCAGGTTTAAGAACATTGATACTTGCTTATCGGGAACTCACTGAAGAAGAATACAAAGAGTTTAATGAGAGATTCAAAGCGGCAGAGAATTCAGTTAGTGCAGATCGAGAGACAATGATCAATGAAGCCACAGAGCTGGTTGAGAGGGACTTGGTCCTTATAGGTGCAACAGCAGTTGAGGACAAACTCCAACAAGGGGTGAGCTGAAAAGTTTCGTTTTCATTAAAAACACAAATGTTATGCAACTTCTTTAATACCAAGATTTTAACTGATTTATCTTCTCTTCTGTCTGGCAGGTCCCTGATTGTATTGACAAACTTGCTCAAGCAGGAATAAAGTTGTGGGTTTTGACCGGAGATAAAATGGAGACCGCCATTAATATCGGGTACTCAATTTTTATTTTTATTTTTAGTTTTGACATAATACATGTAACATGAAGTGTACTCTTGCAAAACACTGTAATTTATATCATGGATATCATTCAGGTTCGCTTGCAGTTTACTTAGACAAGGAATGAAGCAGATAATAATTACCTTGGAAACACCAGAGATTAAACAGATAGAGAAAAAGGGAGAAAAGGGTCCTATTGCTCAGGTATAATAAATATATGTAATGTATTAAAGTGAACAATTTTAATAAGGATCAAATCAATTGTTCAAAAAGACAAAATGAAACGGAGATTAATCAAGTTTAATATTCCTACATACTAATGTTTTAAGAAACTTGTTCCTGATATCACTTAGCTTCTTTTATAGATCTAATGTTGCGATGTTGATGGAATACGTACATATCTTTTTAGGCTTCAAAGAAGAGTGTCCTCCAGCAGATAAGTGAAGGGAAGGATCTGATTGCCTTTTTAGGAAAAAATGAGGCATTTGCTCTGATCATTGATGGTAAATCACTTGCATATGCTCTGGAAGATGACCTGAAAAAAATGTTTTGAGATCTGGCAGTTGTGTGTTCCTTTGTTATTTGTTGTCGCTCATCACCTAAACAGAAGGCTCTGGTAAGTGTTTAGCTATATAAGAAGTGCTTAGTTTCACAAAAAATGGTAACCAATACTTTTGAGTTGCAAACAAATCAAGTTTACCTCTGTACTAAAAGTCCAGCTCTAAATTTAAATTGCAGGTTACTAGACTTGTTAAAGAAGAAACTGGAAAGACAACATTGGCAATTGGTGATGGATCAAATGATGTGGGAATGCTTCAAGAAGCTGATATTGGGGTCGGAATCAGTGGTGTTGAAGGAATGCAGGTGCTTAACTAGTAGCTACATCTGATTGTCGTTATAGGTTACATTTCATATGATATCTTCTAAGTCTGTAATGTATCTTTCCATATATCAGGCGGTCATGTCAAACGACATTGCCATAGCTCAGTTTAAATTTTTGGAGCGCTTACTGCTAGTGCATGGGCATTGGTGTTACAGAAGGATCTCATCAATGGTTATAACAATCGTATGAAAATTTGCTTTTATATAGAATTTTGGTTTTGTTTATTGCAAATTCGCTTTCATTCAATATTGAGTTGCAACCTAAGAGCATGTACAAGGCAGTCCTTCTTGCTGCTTCGATCCCCACAAAATGGACCTGGCCATGTGAGAGACTGGGCGCATGGCATGAAACGAGAAAGAAGTGGGCAGTCCCGGGGTGGTGGGCTTGTCCCACTTCCTCCTTTTTCTTATTTAATTGATACTTTATACACATTTGAACACACAGACCACACACATAGACTTCTTTTTATATTTTTTAGTTTTATCCTAAACTGGTAACGTTAATATTACAGTTTTAACACTATTTATTAAACTAAAAATAATTATACAATATTATTTTGTACCATTTATAATATAATATACATAATGGCAAGTGGGCTTTATACCATTGGAGGGAGTAGACCACTTTTTCTAGCCAATTTTTGGTGATGTGGCGTAATGCAGGGCTAAGCATAGTAAAAAATGGGACTTTAGCATTGTTGATGCTCTAAGGCCACTCGGTCTCCCTTTCCTATGAGGTTGAAAATTGAACTCCTGTCTAAGACAAAGCCGGTGCGTAATTGTGTTTGATTTGCAACAACAAAAAAAGAGTTGAAATCAAAGCAATACCATTTTTATATATTAATAATACTAGAAGATAACCCGTGCGAAGCACGGACGAGTGATTATTTTTGGAAGAGAAAATGAATTTTTTTATCACCGAACTTTATATACTTTTAGAAACCAATCACTGAACTATAAATTTTTAAAAACCAACCACTGAACTATAAATTTATTTGTTTATATCACTAACGTTACTCTCGAATTTCAAAATTAGCATTCTGTTAAAAAATCAGTGATGGAATGCTTAATTGATTCTAGATTGGTGCTTGAACCCTAGTTTGTATTAAGCCTCAATCTGAACATCCGTTGGCTAATCATTTAACGGAATGCTAATTTTGAAATTTGAGAGTAACGTTAGTGATATAAACAAATAAGTTTATAGTTAAGTGGTTGGTTTCTAAAAGTTTATAATTCAGTGGTTGGTTTCTAAAAGTATATAAAGTTCAATGATAAAAAAATTCATTTTCCCTTTTTGGAAATTTATGTTATTTATAGTATTTTTTACTGAATTTTATAAATATTTTACTCATGAAAATATTATTATTATTCAGTTAATTGTAAAAAATTTATATGTTATCCCTTTACAACATAACGAAATCTCAATGAACTGTGGAGCAGTATCAACTTGGGATTAGATCTAGAAGATTTCCATCCAGTTGATTTTTTTATTTCTAGAAATAGCTTTTTATTTATATAGAAAACGAAATTAAAATCAAATTAATTTTAAAACTGAAACATCAACTTGTATATAGATCCAAAAGATTCTCATTCAATTGATTTTTTTTCCATAAACAACCTTCGCTTATATAGAGAAACGTAAGAGGTCATTACTTGAATTGAAAAATTATATAAAAAAAACAAAAATAACTTCGTCACCAATACATGTGTCATATATTTTTTGAGATGTTTCTCATTATGTTTATTCTACTGCTCAATAGTTTAAAAATCTCTGTTTGACGATATATTTCTCTTCCGACAGATCTTTACAATTCCAATTTTGAAGGCGTAACTATAAGGGATAATTATAAGGGGACTAAGAAATCGGTCAAATACAGTGTAAACTATGTATATATAATTAAAATTTTGTATATACAACATGAGCTAAAATTTAGAAGATTGGCATCCAGTTGAGTTTCTTTATTTCTAGAAACAACTTTTTATTTATACATAAAACACAAGAGATCATTATCTGAATCGAATAATTCTAAAAATTAAGAAAAAAAAACTTTTGATAGTAATACCTGTGACATAATTTTTTTGAGAATTTAATCATTACGTTCATCTCACTGCTCAATAGTTTCAGGATCTCTTATTTGACGATATCTTTTTTTTTTGTATGCATACCTGTCTTCCAATTATAAAGGCATATCTAGAAGGAAAAAATATAAGGGACTAAGAAATTAGCTCAATATCGTATAAAGTATGGATGATTTAAATATTTTAAGCCTATTCATGAATTAACTAATCGTACATGATATATATAGTTAAATTCATTTGGGACTATTTAAATATAATAAGGCTAGTCATGAATAAAGAATAAATATAACATGACAAATATAATTGTATTCAATTTATGCACTTGTGATTGGTGATGTAAATATTCGAACATTTTCTATGAAATTGATTCGCATGCAGATGGGAACAACTTGACATGCTGAAAAAAAGTGAATTTACTTCTACACAACTTGTATTAACAAAAACTTGACATGCTAAAAAGTAAATTTACATGTCCACAACTTGTATTCGATTAGTAACTTTTTTTGTACTTTGGTAATGGACAATGATCACTTCATCGGTAATGACGACCTACAATCATATTCGTTGGCGTTTCATATTTTAAGTTCAATTTACCAAGACACTAAGATTATAAAAAAAATTAGAACTACAATAAGAATACAAATTTCAGATGGCCTAAACTACAAATTACACGTACTATAGTTTGTTTATGTTGTGATCTTATTGTAACTCGTACAACATTGGATAATATCTATTACATGATATAATATAATAATATAATATATTTTGGTACAATAGTAATTAACTCTTTATATATAATAAGCGTAAGGGAGATCTTATTCAAAACTTTGGTCGGTCACTGTACTACCAAAAATATATGATCCGTTGGATTATAAAACTATAAATATTCAAATACATGAGGACCGTTAGATATAATATTAAAAATTGTATTTGATTAATAATAGGATAGTATTTAAATACTAAAAGGTGTATTTTGATAATTTAAACCAATTATAAATAGGTTTTCTATATTGAATAGAAATCTTTATGTAAAA
Source organism: Heracleum sosnowskyi (assembly GCA_030848705.1). Classification (NCBI taxonomy): domain Eukaryota; kingdom Viridiplantae; phylum Streptophyta; class Magnoliopsida; order Apiales; family Apiaceae; genus Heracleum; species Heracleum sosnowskyi. The sequence continues at coordinate 29,610,247 of CM061235.1, read as the reverse complement.
AATCGTAATTATCTTTTCTCTTTAGTTTATGGATAGTTCCAGTTAGATAATAATTATTAAACCATCATTAAATTAAAGATAATTTTGTTAGCTTCGCGTGGGCTGTAAAATTGTTAAAATCTGTTGTCTAAAACTCAAGATAGAGCCCAAAAGTAAAGTGATTATCTAAATTTTAATAATTTTTTTTAATTTAAACCAATTATAAATAGGTTTTCTATATTGAATAGAAATCTTTATGTACAAAATCGTAATTATCTTTTCTCTTTAGTTTATGGATAGTTCCGGTTAGATAATAACTATTAAACCATCATTAAATTAAAGATAATTTTGTTAGCTTCGCGTGGGCTGTAAAATTGTTAAAATATGTTGTCTAAAACTCAAGATAGAGCCCAAACAGTAAAGTGATTATCTAAATTTTAATAATTTTTTTATTATTGTAGCACCAATTTAATTTTTTTCCTAATTCTTTTAAATTTATAAATTCTATGTTTATTTCAATAAAATATTAAAATCAATTTAAGAAAAAATTAAAATCGATCTGGTCCGTGTACGACCACTATACGACCAAATTAATTATTATAGTTAGATCTTAAATAGATCGATGAGAATTGTTAGATCTAATATTAAAAAGTGTATCTCATTAATAATAGAATTATATTTAAATACTAAAAAGTGTATTTTGATAATTTAAAATTTTTCTATGTAAAAATTCTTAAATATATCTTTTCTGTTTAATTTATGTATAGTTCGAGATAGATAATAATTGTTAAACCAAATATCAGATAATAATTCATATCGATTACAATATTAAAAATTATCAATATAATGCTCATGTATATCATATAACAATGATACATGTGGACCCTAGAGACTTAGAGAACTCATGTACATGAATAAATTTAAACATTTTTTTCTGAAGGAACATAACAATTTGATTAATCCAAATTATAATTATATTATTTTACATATAACAAACATAAAAGGATAATATCAAAATATTATTAAAATATTGAGGGTTTTATATTCATAAACAATAATTTTGAATATAATACTTAACCAACTTTTCTTTTCGGTTTATGGGTAGGTCAACTGGTCAAGTTAGATAATAATTATTAAATTATCATTAAATTAAAGATTATTTCGTTAGTTTCACATGGGTTGTAAAATCATCAAAATTCAATTTCTAAAACTCAGGATAGAACCCAAATAGTAAAGTGACTATCTAAATTTTAATAAATATTTTTTTATAATTGTAACACCAATTTATTTATTTTCCCACTAATTCTTTTAAATATTGAAATTTTATCTTTCTTTCAATAAAGTATTAAAATAAATTAAGAACAAATTCGAATCGATAAAGACTATAATAATATGAGAATAAAATTTTATATAATCATTACATAATTTTTATTCTGTTTAATAATTTTAAAGTAATAATGTATTTTAAAATTTTATATACACTATAAATAAAATCGAAACATTAAAAGTAAAAGCAGTTAGTAAGATACTTATATCAGTATGTACTTGATATCCTTATTATATTAAACTCTTTTATATAATAACATTATAGCGATTTATTCAAAATTTTGATCGTGACAACCAAATTAATGACTATTAGATCTTAACTAGATAAATGAAAATCGTTTGATCAAATATTAAAAAAAATTATTTTATTTATAATAGGATTGTATTTAAATTCTAAAAAGTGTATTTTGATAATTTAAACCAAATATAAATAAGTTTTCTATATTGAATAGAATTCTCCATGTAAAAAATCCGTGACTTTCTTCCATGGACAATTCCAGTTAGATAAAAATTGTTAAACCATCTTTTAATTAAAAATAATTTAATTATCTTCACGTGGGGTGTAAAATCGTCAAAATTTGATTTTTAAAACACAAGATAAAGCCCAAATCAGAAAAGTGAGTATTTAAATTCTAATAATGATTATTATGTCATCATTATTTTAACGCCAATTTAATTACTTTTTTCTAACTATTTTAAATTTAGAAATCTATGTTCAAAAATTAAAATCAATCTAAGAAAAATTCAAATCAACAAAGAATATAATAATACGAGGATAAAATTTTATAAAATTGTGCATATTTTTTATCCTATCACCATTTTATTAAGTTATAGATCATAACAAATCAAATATAATTTATTATTAAATAATATATTATACGCAAATGGTGATTTTGTTTTATAAGCACTCATAGAGACCTAATTTCATTTTTAGCAGGACTATATTCATATTAAAAAAAACCGTAGCTACAGAACACACCTAACTTTTTTAACCTATATACATTGTAAATTATTAAATTCGAAACTTTAAAAGTTTGTTAATCAATTAGTATAGTACTTTTCTGAAAAATCGTATTTTACAAAAAATATTATCAAATAACCTATGTCTCAAAGAAAAAAAATAAAAAAAAATTCTTTTTTTTTTCAAAAAAAAACCTGTAAATTTTAATATGTTGTTGGTAGATTCAAATCTTAGATCATTCTACATGATAATTTTACTGTTATCTGTAATGTTTCTCAACAATTTAATTTGAAAGATCCAACGATTATGGATTGAGTGATCAAACAAAGCGACCACAGTTATAAGAAAACTTTCATTATTTAGTCTTTAATATAATAACATAGATATTTACGGGATATACTATAAAAAAAATGAATTTTATACAGAATTTTGATCGTCACGGTGTACTACTTTAAAAGAAGAACTATTACAAAAAAATATATTTTTTAATTGATAATTTATTTTCTCAAAAGTTCAAAGTTCCCGCATAATTAACATATTACAAAAAAAGAGTATATTATATTTTAGTAATAAATATTTAAAAAAAATTAAAAATTAAAAAAAATATAAATATTAAGAAAAATTAATGATGTTATCCTGGTAGTTTGGTCCTAAATACCGCAAAAACATTCTCAACCGTTAGATCCAATACTTTTAAAAATAGATGATCAAGATTATATCATATAAAAAGAAATTATTATCTAAAAATGATATAAGTTAAAAGATATTATATTAGGATTGGATTTTCCAAAAAATTAAAACATAAAAATAGTTGTAATTAAATAAGGAAACCCATTTATAACCAAAATAATAAAAATCGTTTAATCTTAAACGGATAGGTGAAAATCATTAGATTTAACATTAAAACATGTATTTGGTTAATAAATGTTATTCTAATAATCTAAACTACATATAAGTTAAGTAGATTTCCTAAATCGAATAGAATTCTCAACATTAAATTTCGTCACTTTATTCTCTTTTTAGTTTTAGAATAGTTTTTAATTGGGAAAAAAACTATTAAACCACAACTAAATTAAAGATTATTTTGTGAATTTCATGTGAACCGTAAAATTGGCCAAATCTAACTTTTATAACTCAATATAAACAAATATTAAATTGAGCGTGTAAAATGTAATAAATATCAAAATTTTAACTATAATTTTTTTTTGGCTAAATCTTTTTTAACAATAATTTAATCATGTAAACTAATATTTTTAAATATTAAAATATTCATAAATAAATTTAATTATAAATATTAAAAAAACAATCCTGTGTTGCATCGTAATAAAAATATAATTATAAACAGAATAATTATAAATAAAATTTAAGTAACCGTGCATCGCACGGCTATAAGCTAGTATAATTTAATAACAATATAATACATTCGTACAATGACAATATAATTTATTGTAGATTTAAATTAGATTATTATTATTATTATTAAAAATAACATAGAATTTTACGTGAAATAAGAGTTTATGGTACAATAACAATATAATCTCTTTTAGATAAGATAAATTTTTTAATTTTTGAAAAAAATTAGAATTTTACATGAAGTAGGACATTGAAGTATCAAGTGTGTAGTAAATTTATACTTAAAACAAACTTGATACGAATGTTTAAATTTTATGGCTTAACTATCTATTGTATGCGATCACAGATAATATTGACATGTGTATATCAGTGTTATGACAATGACAAAGAAGTGACAAATAAGAAAGGTAACCTTTTATCATGCAGACTTTTAATTGCTTGTATGTGCAAGACGAAAAGTCAAAAATAAAATATTATTTTTTGTAAGACGGAAAAGTCAAAATAATAATAGAATTGTTAGAAGATTGGTGAAAGTAGAGCATTGAACAAAACAAAAATAATTTAAAAACAACATAAAGTTCTACTACGTGAAATAGGAGTTTAGGATATAATAATTCTACTACGTGAAATAGGAGTTTAGGGTATAATATAATTTATTTTAAATTAGATAATTATTTAAAAAAAACAAAATTAGGGGTGAAACCAAAAAAAAAAGATGGAACCAAAAAAAGTGCGAACTAAATTTAATACCATGATAAAAGGGGGTTTCGCTTATTAATAAAGGTTATAGATCGAGTCAAATCATAATAATACCATATTTTTCCTATAGAAAAACCATAATATAGGTATATGGTGTTGATAAGATGTAAATTTAAGATATATTAGGTTTTTCTTTCCAAAACAAAACCGAATATATTAGGTTTTGATATATTTAGTGGCATCCCTGAGATGCAATACTAAAGTAAACAACTTTTTCTTTTGCAGATATGCTACTTTTTCTATAAAAATGTTACATTTGGTTTCACTCTCTTCTGCTACGAGGCACATGCCTCATTCTCTGGTCAAGCTGCATACAATGATTGGTGTATGTCCCTTTACAATGTTTTCTTCACGTCACTTCCGGTGATTGCTAGGGGAGTTTTTGATCAGGATGTATCAGCTACATATTGTCTCAAGGTATGCTTTTGGGCGGAAAAATGTCGAAAAAATGTTTGTTGAATGTCTCTGTTAAGATAATATATGATTCCGAAACTCGTAATTTAACATGGTATTAGAGTTGTGGTTGAGAGAGGTTTAAGCTTGATTTCTTCCTAACCCCAATATTCGGCAGATTATTGCCCCAAAATATGGGCACTCATGATCTATTCTTTAACCCAAAAATGAATTTTTGGGTAAGAAAAAATGTTAAAATATAATATATGATATTTTTTCTAAAACCTTAAAACCGGAGGGTATTGGGAGATTGGGTAACTTAACATGATATTAGAGTCTTGGTTGGCAGTTGTCTCCAATTCCATTCCAAATATTAGAGTCCGTGATCTACTCTTTGATCAAAATGGGTTTTTGAGTGAGGGGGAGTGTTAAGATATATGATCGTGTAAGCCTATAACTCCTTGAACCGGTAACTTAACAGTCTCAACATCCAGTTAAATGTTCAAGTAGTGCAAATGTCGCTGAAAACTATTCACGTTTTTAGATATGACTGGTTTCTAATATGCATCCTTTTATAAAATTGTTGTATGTGATAGTTCCCTTTACTATACCAAGAAGGTGTCCAAAATGTTATTTTTAGCTGGCGAAGAATAATTGGCTGGATGCTCAATGGGGTTTGTGCTGCTGTTATAATCTTCTTTCTCTGCATAAGAGCACTAGATCCTCAAGCCTACAAGAAAGATGGTAAAACTGCGGGATTGGATATAGTAGGTTCGACAATATATAAATGTGTTTTCTGGGTAGTTAACTGCCAAATGGCCATTTCGATTTCTTATTTTACCTTGATCCAACATATCTTCATCTGGGGTGGAGTTTGTCTGTGGTATTCTTTCCTCCTGGCATACGGGGCGATGTCTCCCAGCATTTCAACAACTGCTTATAAAGTCTTCATTGAAGCCCTAGCTCCATCAGCATCCTACTGGTTGATCACACTTTGTGTCGTGATCGCTGCCCTGACTCCTTACTTTTCATACAAATCTATTCAGATGCGGTTCTTCCCTATGTACCATGAAATGATACAGTGGATAGGGCATGACGGGCGTTCAGATGACCCTGAATACTGCAATATGGTTAGACAAAGATCAATAAGGCATACCACAGTAGGCGACATGGCGCGGTCAATGGCAAGAACTAATCCTCTCACTGGCAGTACTCATAGGCGGAGATAACAAATCAATTTGATCCGTATTTTAAAATCATTGAACAGGATTTTTTTTCCCGTAGCACGCGATAAACGAAGGGGATGCTGTTCCATAGATATCACAAGTTCCTGAAATCTGTACAGCAGCATAATACAAATGTACAAATGTACTAGGTATAAAGACCAAGTTATTGAACTTTAGTAGCTTTGGAAAATGCCTTAAAGTAATTACATCATCAATAATTAAAAAGATTAGAAATAAGAAAAAGTGTAAGTAGACAGGCATCAAGACAAATCATGCAAAGAAAATCAACAGAGATTTTCCTGTAACTGATGTAAATTTATTAAAACGTACAACACCATCACAATTCGCATCTGCTTCTCGGATCGTATCTGATAACTAATGATACGTTAATGGCTGTCCAGTTTCGCCATTTGGACAGCAAGTTCTGCTGCAGTAATGTAACCATATCCAACACGATCAAATGATCGAAAAACCTCCATTAACTGCTCTTTGCTTATCATCACCTCCTCCGCTCCTCATCTACATGATCTTGCACTGTTGCTTAAGATTTTTTGGTCAACTAATACTTCTTAGTATGATTTGTTGTATGTTGTTCTTTCGGACAAATTTGAAAATTATAAGGCTTCGCCACAGATTGACGTTCTGTCATCTAAAATCAACAGCATTAGAATGACTAATTACCTTGCTAAATGAAGGATTTAATTACTAATAAACATTTTAGAAAGTAAAAAAAGATAGTACTATCAGCTATTTCATTGCATGTGATCTCTACATAAACCAATGTCAGATCTTAGTCATCTGACTCTATGGACGGTGCGGCATTGTTGGTTTCGACTGCCACGCCTGAATTACACTGTTTAATTATAATAAAGTAAAGCAAAGCACTACAGCACGAATCTTGAAACACTAATAACAATCTTTTCTAAAAATCAGGTCAAGTAATCTATTTCTTCAGATATAATCGTCGATCAATTGCAGAAATTTAAATAATACGTGTGTCCCGTTGGGTCTTAAACAACTTGCGGGTAATAGTAACTGAGTAAGCACTAGGCTATACATAATTAGAATCCTAACAGTGTTCTAAGGACTAAGACATGAGTAATTGAGTAATCCTAGGCTAAATTTAAGAAGAAACCTTGGAGTATATATGCTAAGACTTGAACTTGGACGTATAACTCAGACTGGATCAAAATGCCGCAGCTAGGCTTAAGAGATCAGACTAGTTGAGAGAGAAGGATTGATTCACCGACTAATCTTATGTTGCTTCATGGTCATTGCTGAGGAAGGCTCATGTTTTCGCGATGCTAAAATCTACCCAGAATGTACTACTGTTAGGATATTCTGGCTCGAAGATCAGATGCAGAAAATGAAAATATTAAAAGATGTAAAGGGTAACAAGTATTGTATTGCAAATCCCATTGTATTGCATCTAGTATGCTAAGCTATTAACCACATTGTATTGCAAATCATGGCATTCAAGATTTTTAACAAGAAAAGTTGGGAAGCTATCTTCCAAATCCCCCCCCCCCCCCCCCCCCTCCAAAAGCTTCCGAATGCAAACTCACCCTTCCCAGACATATCCTCCAACACATTCTCAATTTTCTCCATACAACGTACTAAAACAACATTCCTCGCACGAAATTCCTTGGAATCGAATCCTGAAAGACCCAGAGTCACTTTTTATGACTCCATCAATACTATATCTACTCAACTCTGTTGCGATCGTGTTTCCTTCTTTCTTCTGGTTCCTTAACTTTTTCTTGACATACCGTTTGGTTTTTCGAAGTAATCTGTATGGAAGTTTGAGCAAGATGAAGACTACGATCTGTAAAACCAAACACTGGCAGCAACAAGATATAACAACACAATCTGCAGCTATCATGTTCAAGTCTTCCATGGCTTGTTAACTGTGAGTCTCAGAGAGATTAAAAGAGGACATGAAAGGGAAGTTATGGTGGGGTAATAAAGAAAACAAGTCATTTCTTGGGAGGGAAAAGATACCTTATCCTCGGGGGAGGATATTTTTAAGGGCGAAGCAATAGGATATAGAAACTTGCGAACTCCTGACTTGCAAGACAACAAAATACCTGAACATCTGTTTAACACTTTAAAAAGTTTAGTTACTACTTTGGAGTTTCGGAACATGTCAATGCATAAATTTCCTACATCAACAGAATCGAAAGAGAATTCCTACAAACACCGTCTTACCCTTATTTTTCATAAAGAGGTTATTTTCGTTCGTAAACTAATCGAAAAAAACAAATAAAAATAGTAAAAATGCCCTTCTTGTGAAATGATAAATCCCAAAGTATTCGCACCTCCCACAACATCTTAGTGGATATCAAAAGAAGAGTAGAGTACAAGGAAACATAAGCTGTCACCTTTGTCTAATGGCTTGCACTTGATGTTTTAAAGGTACCTAGTAAAACCTCTTTTGAAAATTTGAATCTCTCTTTATTTGATGTCCTATAGCTCTTACTTTCAAAGGAAGAGTCTACAAGTCGATATCTTTTCTTTGCTTATTACTCTCCATACATTGAGTAGCAGCTGGCTCCTATGAAATCGAGTATTTAAGCCTGGAAATACTGCAAAGTTAAACACATCAGCAGCAACCCCATTTCGACAGGAAGATTATTAATGAGTTGAAATCGACTTTGCTAATATACAAATGTAAGGACTTGTTCCAAGGGCTTGGAATAGCAAACAGAAAGAAAGAAAAAGAATCATAGTAACATCAAATTTATTGTGTAATCTAATTGCTTGCAACATCAAATTTATTGTGTAATCTAATTGCTTTCTTAATTTACACACATCTCAGTTATCTAAATGGAAACAAAAAATAATCAAAGACTGAGGATTTAAGCGAAAGCAATGAAGTTAAATAACTCATGCAATGCAGCACAATTCTTGTCAAAATTGGTTGCTGTGAACTAGCTCCAGATTTGCTCAACAATCCCAGTTAAGCTTTATATTCTGGATACAAAATTGTAATGTTCTTCAAGTAAGACCACAGGTATGGTTGCGAATAACATTAGACTATCTTACATATTTTAGATGCAAACATCTGCTATCTCAACAAAAATAAGAAGAAAAGTATGCCTCAACTTGTCACACTTGAAATGATTTCAGCTGCCCAGCACTTTCCAATATCAGTTTGAAATTTCCCTGCCACTCAAATTAGGATACAAGATACTCAAACACGATAGTCACCAATAGAATCATTTGGTTTATACACTAGTTAATTGAGATTATAACATTACCGGCTGTTGAAACGAAAAACTCATCTAACACCATCCCACAACGTAAAGCCGAATCAATTACTAACCACACAATTGGCTCATAAAATTGCAAAGAAATATTCAGCTTGCACTACTGGATTGAGTTTCAGTCTTTCATATTCACAACAATCAATAAGAGGCGGAACATTTCTTAACCAATTACTCAGGCAGCGGGAGATTTAGGGCATAAAAAGTAGCACAAGGAGGACCAGAAAATTATTTAAGAACCATTGTAAACCTACATACTGCAGTAAGATCCTTGCTTGTTTAAATAATTAATCCTTGGTAATATTTAATGTATCAACTGCAGAGACTACACAACAGTTGATGTCAATGTGTTGGTCATAAGCAAGCAAATGAGAAGCACATGGGTGATATTTTGATAATTGACAACATGTTATTGCATATAAATCTCACATTCATAACAGGAATGTATATCAGACAATATACTTAACACTGTAGCCTCACCAGTTTCATATTCCAATGCTTGCAGAATCATTTCAACCTAACGAAAGATAAAGCAGGTTAATATACTTAACAAACATTCTCAAAACATACAAAAGAAGCATAAGCTCCTACTAAATTAGTTTACTCTGTACATAAATCCAATTACAAGCGCATGCATTTTAATAAAAATTTCACTTCAGGCTTTAGAGAGGAAGAGATGGGACTAATAGATGAACCCTAACCTCAATGCGGTAAAATTCAAATGGTTCTTGTGTACCAAATATGCATTGGTTCGTTGATTGATTTATAATTATTAGTTACTAGATGCATAAGGTTATATCAAATTTACAGGGTTTCTTTGTTAATTTGAAAATCTACACTGAGGAATGCCGGTAGGTTCGTACTTTGTCAAAATCTTTCACTAGATTAGCCTCTATGGAAGAATTATTTTCATATTCTGCCCACAGCTCTTGGATCTCATCAGCTGTTACAAGCAGGAGAAAAACAATTAGATAAATATCAGTGGTAATTAAGCAAATGTGATTCGAGATACTTAGTGCTAGTCAGTACCTCTCATCCCTCCACCAAGAACTTTGCACATTTCATTTAAGGCTGCTTGTTCCATTCTACTCTTTTCTACTTTTGGCACACCATCAGAAGGTGTTATATCTCCGACAATGGCTGTAAAATGCAAAACATAGAAAAGAAAAAACCAAAGAAACAGTGTACTGAAAACTTAGATTTTAATCGACACACAAAGTTTAAACAACTGTGACAGTTGACAGACACCAACACATATTGATTATTCCAAATACGCAATAGGCATTTAGGAAATGTTTGTGTCATTTTCTATACTACTACTAGTGGTATCCTTTTTCTGTTGTGATTTAATCACAGAAAATTGAATTTAAAAGATGTACCTTGTGCAATATCATGCACAAGTGCTATCTTGATACACCTATCCAGATGAAGAAGAGAACAGCAAAACGAAGTAATTCAGTTAAAGAGTTAAAAATGAAAATTATATAATTTGAAGCATATAAATCCGGGTGACATAACTCAATGGAATTTGCTGGATCACATTTCGGATAAAAAATAAACTGACAATAATAGTGTAACATAATGGAAAAATATATAATTGATTTTGAAGAACAAGTGTCCATGCATTTGACCTCTCTCTATTCACACCAGAGTTGTCTCCAGCAATCAATGCCATCAACGCCATGCGATACATATGATCAGCAATGGATTCAGGACCCTTAATCCCATGATTGATCCATCCTTTTCGTTTAGTGGTCTGAAAATTGTTATTTTTCTGTGAGAACTATAAAACTTGTATTCAATCTTGATTATAGAACACTGTTAGAAAAACGTTAATAGACAACGGCTAACAACCGATGTCTGGAAAAAATTCGGCCGATGTGTATGTGGGTGTAGAGAAAGGTCATGACTATAGACATCGGTTTTTAGCCGATGTATTAGAAGTCTCCAGACATCGGTTTTTACCAAATTTACGATGTCTTTACCCCTCTTTTACATCGGTTTTGTATAAAGAGATAACATTATTTCCCCTCTTCTACATAGGTTTTTTAATATTTTCATTGTAATTGCCCATCAAATGACATCAATTTCTTTTTAATATTTGATGTCTCATTTTCATGTTTTAGCATACAGTATTCTTTATTTATGCAAACAAAACTCAAATCAAACTAAAACACCAACATAATAAAACAGTTTAGCACTTGCCATTACCAAACACCGAACATGCAATCTTTACACCAACTGGCATAACCAAAACAATACATCAAACAATGTACCAAACCAGCTTACAAACCAACTGTACTCCGACAAGAAAACTAATTGTTAGACAATCTCATTAAGTACAAATTACAAACAGACTTGCATATTACATCCTCCCCATCAGCTGCATCACCTTGTATGATGAATTACTCCATCTACATCAGACTTGCATATTACACCCTTCCCATCAGTTGCATCACCTTGTATTCCATGATGAATGTGCAGTGTTTCCTATAACAACCCATGATACGACAATGGAATCAATAGTCACATATACATGATTTAGATTTTACACACATACCTCCCAAAGACAAATTTTTCAGAGAATACAATCCTAATTTTATGTTGGCTACAAAATACATGAATTAAAAAAACAATATGTGAGATACCCACAGACAATTCTTAATTCAGTATATGTATAACAAGTAAAACAATGGATGAACTTTGATAAATACACCAATGCATATTAAAAGATACATGGTACTTTCTTCTTTTCCGGCAGCTCTCTACCCGCTCGCTACAAAGCCTATAACTCTCAATTAGTTCAATAAAATCAATTGATTCTTTTTTCTGAGTAAACTAGACATTCAAATCTAAAACATGTCCAAAATTTATTGCAAAATCAGTCCTGAACAATTCCCAACATTTATTTAAAGTCAGCCCCGATTTCTGCTGAGTTGCAGAGTGTATTGGCCCTACTACTTTGCCTTTATCTCAGGTTTTACAAGTTCAATAACATTCATAATTTGCAGACATATATCTAAGACATAAAGCTACAACTTTCACTCTTTGGCCACCATGAAATAAGGCCTCTAACCCTCTCAAAACAATTTTCCAAAACAGGGTAGACATTCTGGAAATCAAAACGCTATTGCACGCACTTTACTCAAACATTTTTAATAAATTGAAATCTAATCATTTGAAGGCTAAACTTTCCAGATTTTATCTTAACTATCAGTCCAGTCTTTGATAAAAATTTCAAAGCAAAATGGATCACATAACCCAGCAAATCAATTCTCAAATTTACAACTGAATACAGAAAATTCTGTGCTGCGCAACTTTTACTAGAACTACAATAACTCCTCACTCGTATACTCAAAATATACAAGGTCAGCGGGTAAATAAACTAGAAAACATTTAGAACAATGTCACCATAATGATACTTCTCAGAACATCTATGAACTGCCCCAGAACAATATAACAGAACAGGGCAGAAACATAGCACTTCTGCCACGAAAACCATTTTTTTATTGTCAAAACAACTAACAAAGCCCTCTTTTACAATGATAAACCCTAACCGATCATTCATAACTTAAACTCAACATTCCAATTACAATAACCTCAGAAAAATACCTAATTCAAACTCTAATATTAAGAACAAAGCTTTAACATTAAAACCGAACTGGAAAATCGAAGATTATACCTCAATGAAGCTTTAAAACTTCTATTCAATCAACAATTCACCAAAGCAAGCTCACCCCAAACTTTTCGCAAAATCAAACTCAAACCCTAGCTCTTCCCCCAAACTCAAGGAAACCACCATTCAATCATGTACTCATCAATATTTCTGTTTATATATGAGCTATGCCCAAAAGTATTGAAGCAAGAATTGAAAAACAACGTGTGTACATATATGTATATAAACCGAGAGAGAATACGAGTAATTAACACAAGTAAACAATACATACAAAAAGAAAGACAAGTAAATAACACAAGAACTTACTAATTCAAGATGACCCAGGCTAAAAAAGCAACCAATCTGAAAAAAAAGAAGTCCAAATTAGACAAAAAAAACTAAGATTTTTAAAATAAATCGTAAAATGACTTATTAATTCGAGCTAATTCAAACTTTTTCCTCTTCTTCAAACTAAGATTTAGGGTTCTTTCTTCTTCTAATTGAGAGACATGATAGTCGAGAAACGGGTTTGTGTTTAAATGAGTTAGGTTTTGTGTTTAATTGAGAGTTGAGTGATAGAGACGGGGTCGGGATTGAGAGTTTTGGTGAAATATTTTGGGCTGAGAATTTTAGGGTTAAAGATTTGGGGAGAAAATGTTTTAGGGGAAATGATTTGGGGAATATGTTTAAGGGGGAAATTTTGGGGGAGAGGCGGGGATTAAAATTTTCTAAGGGGGAAATGTTTTATTAGAAAGAGGGAACATATGCCGCGTGTTTTTTATTTTTCTAAAAATACATAAAGACATCAGTTGTTTTAAGAATCGATGTCTGGAAAGATATTTAACATCGATTTTAAAATTTTTGATGTTAAAAATATATTTAACATCGGTGGTTTTCTTAACCGATGTAAAATGGGCGATGTCTATTAACGTTTTTCTAGTAGTGGAATCTTGATTACAAACAAACTATGCTATCTGCTGTTATATACAAAAGGAGAGGGAAAGTTAGTTATAACTAACTTTCCTTGAACTAATCACTACTCTAACTCTAGTTGCCAGCTAATTATGATGTCATAATCATAATTTATGTAGTACTAGTAATGCTATTAATACTACCAATAGCCCCCCTCAAGGTGGGAGAGATATGAGAATTCGAAGAAGAATCATATAAACCCAACTTGGAGGAAAGAGTCTGCATTTGATGTGAAGGCACAATCTTAGTGAAGATATCCGCTAATTGAGATTGAGTTGGTAAGTAAGTAAGTTCCAATAGCCCTTCCATGACTTTATCTCGAGTAAAATAGCAATCAACCTTAATGTGCTTAGTACGTTCATGAAAAACTGGATTCTTGGCTATATGAATCGCAGATTGGTTGTCACAATGGAGTGTAACAGGAGTAAGATCCGTGACACCTAATTCACCTAGTAACCGAACCAACCAAGTAACTTCTGAGGCGGCAGAAGCCATAGCTCAAAATTCAGCTTCAGAACTGGACCTAGAAACTGTGGATTGTTTTTTAGATTTCCAAGAAATTGGAGAGTTGCCAAGCATAAGGACATATCCAGTGACAGAACGTCTGGAATCCGGGCAAGCAGCCCAATCTGAATCGGAATAAGCTTGCAAGGTAAGATGATCACAACCGTGGAGTACAATACATTGCCCTGCTGTGTGAGCTATATATCGTAGAGTATGAAGAAGAGCCTCATAATGTGGAATTCTAGGTTCATGCATATACTGACTCAAGAGCTGAACTGAATAACTAAGATCAGGTCTAGTATTTGTCAAAAAATTCAATTTACCAAGAAGTGACCTGTAAAGTTCAGGATTGGAAAATAGAGCACCCCTAGCAGCTGTCAACTTGAGATGCAAAGGCAGTGGAGTAACAACCTTTTTTGCCAAGTCAGTTGGATCACAGAGTTTCAACAAATCCTGAGTAAATTTCCGTTGACTTAATACAATACCATCAGGTAGGTAATTGATCTCAATACCCAAGAAGTAATGCAGAATCCCCATATCTTTAACAGTAAAAGTAGCATCCAAATGTGATTTCAGAAAATTAATATGATCCCCACTGCTACCTGTGATGATAATATCATCGACATAGACAGCAACCACGGTGATATCTTGCCCAGATTTGTGAATGAATAAACAAGAAATATCATTCTTGGACTGAGAAAACCCTTGAGCAACTAATTCTGTGGCCAGCTTAGAAAACCACATCATAAAAGCTTGTTTTAACCCATAAAGAGATTTGATCAGCTTGCATACATAACCCAATGGATTTTCTAAACCTTCAGGCACTTGCATATATACTTCTTCAAACAGATCCCCATGCAAAAATGCATTGTTCACATCCAATTGATGTAATTTCCAATGTTTGCTAGCAGCCAAAGAAATAATACACCTCACTGTACTCACTTTAACTACTGGAGAAAACACTTCATCATAATCAACACCATATTTCTGATTATAACCCTTTGTCACTAATCTGGCTTTGTACCTTTCTAAGGATCCATCTGCATGTAGCTTGACTTTGTAAACCCATTTACAACCTATGGCCTTTTTTTCCTTTAGGTAGGGGAACTAATTCCCAAGTATTATTTTGTTTTAAAGCTTCTAGTTCTTTTGTCATAGCTGAAACCCATAAAGGGTTAGAAGAAGCTTCTCTGTAAGACTTAGGTTCAATGGTAGAAATAGAGGGAGGAGAAGGAATTTTATCAGCAGAAATGAAGTTACACCAATGAGAATGTGATGCAACAGAAGACAGAGAATCAGATTGATTACTAAGATTACAAACATAGTCCTGTAAATAAGAAGGATGTTGTCTTGATCTAGAAGACTGTCTAAGTGGAGGTATAGTATTTGATGAATTGTTTGAAGTAAAAGAAGTACTATTGTCTGAATTAAAAGAAATAGGAGATCCAGTAGAAGGAGATATATTGGTTGGTGGAGAAACAAAGTCTTCAGGCATGACAGAAACAGACATAGTAGGAACAAAAATATCATGAAGAAACTGAGTTTGTGTTTGATTCTGTTGAGAAATTATCTTAAAAGGAAATTGAAGCTCATGAAAGGATACATCCCTTGAAATATGAATAGAATTTGTCAACAGATTATAGACCTTGTAACCTTTTGTTGTATTAGAATATCCAACAAACACCCCAACAATAGCTATAGGTTCAAGTTTAGACCTAAGAACTTTAGATGTAGACATGTAGCACAAACAACCATAAGTCTTAAGATGACTAAGATCAGCATTGGTATTAAACAATCTGAAGTAGGGAGTTTGAGAACCTATGCATTTTAAAGGCATTCTATTGATTAAGTATGTAGCACAAAGTACTGATTCTCCCCAGAATTTATCAGGAAGTTTAGCTTGGAGATGTAGGGCTCTAGTGGTCTCAAGAAGGTGCATGTGCTTCCTCTCCACAACTCCATTTTGTTGTGGAGTATGAGCACAGGTAGTTTGATGAACAATGCCCTTTGAGGTAAACAAATGTTTAGTTAAACCTTCAGTAATCTCTAAAGCATTATTAGACCTAATACTCTGGACTTTAGTAGTGAATTGTGTTTCAACAAAATGCAGAAAACTATCCATCACAGAATACACTTCAGATTTGTACTTAAGCAGATGTACCCATGTAAATCTTGTAAAATCATCAACAATTGTTAAGAACTGAGTACAACCAGAAATAGACTTGGTCCTATATGGGCCCCAAACATCAATATGAAGGAGTTGAAAAGCAGAAGTAGTTTTAATATGACTTACAGGAAAAGATTTCCTAGTTTGTTTAACAGTTGGACATACTTGACATATAAAAGTCTTAGAAGAATCAGCAGAAAGTTGAACTAATGAATGAAGTTGTGGAAATGGAAGATGCCCCATTCTCAGATGCCAAAGTTTTGAATCTTCATCACCTGAGACAGAAGCATTGCAACACTGTGTTGTTTGAGGAGTTGAAAAAGAACCAATGTCCCTGTAAAGACCATTAAGAGAGCTACCAAGATGAATTGGAGGCCTGTTCTGAGCAAGGCCCTGAAGAAAACAATCCTTATTAGTAAACAGAACTTTAAAATTTAGATCTTCACATAATTTGAGAACAGACACCAAGCTGAAGCAGAACTCAGGTACATGTAAAACACCATGTATAACAATGTCCTTATTCAACTTAACTGATCCTTTATGAAGAACCTTAATCTTTGTACCATCAGGAATAGTAATAGTGTTATGAGGCTCAGAAACAGGCTCATAATTGGAAAACATTTGAATATCAGGACAGATATGGTCTGTTGCCCCACTGTCTATAATCCAACCATGATTTGCAGAAGAGAAAAAACAAATAGTACCTGCTAATAGAGCATGTTTTGAGTTGGAGGAATCTGCACTTTGAGTTTTTGGAGAAGAGGATTGACCAAGCAAGCTCATGAGGTGATTATATTGCTCCATAGAGATAGGTTGAGTAGGTTCAACTGTAGATTTGTCAGAATCATCGTCATTATCAGTGTGAGTTTGAGCCAGTGATAAAGCAGCAAATCTTCTGTCTTTGAAGCCAGGTGGATAACCATTTAGTTTAAAACACCTTTCCATACTGTGACCAGGAATCTTACAATGATTGCAGAAATAGTTAGGTTTTCCTGATCCACCTTTCTTAAAAGAATTATTAGTAGCATTGTCTCCAGTGGAAGTAGGAAAACCGGTAGAATAACCAGAAGTTTTATTGTCATTATTCCTGTAATTAGAAAACTGCTTAGTCCCTGGAAGAGATTTCTGAGAATTATAGTAATTGCTTTTCCTTCTGTCAGTGAAGAAAGAAAGAGATTCAGTCTGAGCAGTAAGTTGAGACATTTCCTTGTGTCTTTCTTCCTGTGCAAATAACCTGTAGGCTTGTGAGATATTAGGTAGAGGTTGCATCATTAAAACATTAGCTCTTACAGCACTGAATTGATCACTTAGCTTCATCATAAATTGAAGAAGTCTATGCTCTTGTTGTTTCATCTGAGTTTTCTGAGTCAAATTGCAGGTACACTTACTACAAGTGCGGTGAGGAAGTGGATCTGCATCATTCAAGCTATCCCAGACTGTCTTTATTTTCGTAAAAAACTCAGAGATAGAATCATGTCCTTGATGAACATCAAGCAGTTGTTGTTCAAGAGAGTATACTTGAGCTATAGAGGCATAACCAAACCTTTCGTCTAAATCGTCCCAAATTTCCTTAGCAGTTTGAAGAAATAGTACACTCTTAGCAATATGTTCATCAAGATTAAACAAGAGCCAGGATATTACCAAATCATTACACCTTGTCCAGTATTTGTACTCCACAACCGTTATAGCAGGCACATCAACTGTACCATCAACAAAGCCTAACTTGTTTTTTGCGGAGAGAGTTAACATCATCGACCGTTTCCAATTATGAAAGCCAGTTCCATTAAACTTAATAGATACAAGTTGTGTTGTAGAAGCATCAGATGGATGGATGTAAAACACACTTGTAGGATCTTGATTGTGATTGTTTGTAGTCATGATGATCAGAATCGATAGATGTTTGAGAGAAGTATAATACGAACAGAATAGGTTGTGATAAAGGAGATTTAGAAACTGAAACTACGATTAGGATTGAATTTGAGATCTAGAGATTCAGGAGCTTAGGAAGATTCACCGTATTGAAACTAAGATGTAATTGATTTACGCAAAGAATCAAACACAAGGTGTCCACAAGATCAATCAATTGATCATCTTCAACAAACAGATTCAACAAACTTAGCAATTTCTTAATACAGATGTAACAGATCAATGATTTTAGAATACAATCGTCATGAATTTGCAATGAAAATGAACAAATTGATCGCAAAATAAGCAGAAATGATGAGAATTCTTCGAATAACAAGATAAGAATTATACACCTGTTTACGAGAATCGATTGCTCTTAGTTGACTTCGTACATATCGCCATTGTTGAACTTTGCAAGATCTGATACCATGTTATTTTTCTGTGAGAACTATAAAACTTGTATTCAATCTTGATTACAGAATCTTGATTACAAACAAACTATGCTATATGTCGTTATATACAGAAGCAGAGGGAAAGTTAGTTATAACTAACTTTCCTTGAACTAATCACTACTCTAACTCTAGTTGCCAGCTAATTATGATGTCATAATCATAATTTAAGTAATACTAGTAATGCTATTAATACTACCAATAAAAATATTGGGAGAAACAGAGCAAGTAATTCCCTCAAAAGATTGCAGGTCTTCGAGAGACGGCAGCACAGGGCAGAAATTACTGTTTAAAATTAGATATCGTGCATAATGCATCTACATTTTACAGAATTAGTCAAAAAAGGCATCATCTTTCAATAAAAAAGAGTTCCTACTTTTGAAAAAAAATCCTTATCAGAGTGGCATCGTTTAACAATCAAGTTTCAGCCTTCAAGTTCATCTGCTTACAGGAAATAGTTGAACAAAATTAATGCACCTCCGCATAGTCTAAGTATAATGTCCCAACCAAAGCACTACAAGTAATCTATAACCTTTATTAATAAGTGAAACTAAATTTGGTTCGCATTTTTTTTTTGGTTCCACCCCTAATTTATTTATATTTTAAATTATTTAATTTAAAATAGAATATATAATACCCTAACCTTAACTCAAAGTTAAATCCCCTTTTAACATTGTACCAAATTTGATTGGCACTTTTTTTTTGTTCCATCTTTTTTGTTCGTCTCACCCCTAATCTATAACTTTTATTAATAAGTGAAACCCTTTTAACATGTACCAAATTTGGTTCGCACATTTTTTTGGTTTCACTCCTATTTTTTTTGGTTTCACTCCTAATCTATAATATATAACCTTTATTAATAAGCGAAACCTCTTTCTAATAGTACGGCACCAAATTTGGTTCGCACTTTTTTTTTGTTTCACCCATCAAATCCTATCTCACGTAGAAATCTTATCTAACATAGAATATTCTATGTTGTTAAAAGAATATTAATCTAAAATATATTATAATATTATTATTGTACTAAAATATATTATATTATTTTTATACCCATCAACATCACATCATATCACCCAATTAGCTGATTGAGTTAGCTGTTTTTACTAGTAAATTGGGTTAGTTGTTTTGACTAGCGGATTCAATTAGCTGATTTATATAAATCTGTTTGGTAATTAGCTGTTTGAGTTAGCTGTTTGTATATCAACTAGACACACCACAACCATCTAATTGAAAAAGCTCCTCAAACTAGCTTTTTGAAAATTAGCTTTTTGAGTCCAAAAAGATATTTCAATCTGCTAACTACGTAACACTAATATTAGAGGTTTCAAATGGTCAAACATCTAATTTGGTTCAAACCTCTAATTTTCTCCCAAACCTCTAACTTTCAAACATGACCTATATATATTGAAACTAAAAGCTTTTCATTAATCAACCAGAGTCTGCAAATAATACATCAGAAAGGAAATCGTCAGTCCTGCAACAAATCTGGCACCGAACGGCTGGCCTTTAAATATATTTTAGTATTATTATTGTACCAAATATATTATATTATTATTGTACCCATCAACGTCACAATCAGATCAAACACCAGACCCGATTATAATTACTTAAATCAAGATACAAATCTCAATCTATTTTATGCCCTTAAATTGGTTATCTTAATCTACCTTTGTATGAAGCATCTACCTACCCTCAAAACTTTAGGTGTCGTTTTCTTCCCAACTCTCCCGAGTATATTTTGAGTATAATACTTAGTTTCATGTTTGATCAAGCTAAAATATGTGCAATTTTAATAAAATGCCGTTAATAAAGGTTATAGATTTATATTATATAAATAATTTAAATTTTTCTATAAATTAACTAAGCTCGTGCTTCGCACGGGTTATCATCTAGTATCTAAAGTCACAATAACTACTTAAAGTTTTACTCAATTACATCCTTTTTCAAGTTTGTTATTATTTCCTTTCCTCTTAGAATAGAAAACAAAATAAAACACTATAATGCTACATTACATAATTGTAATATAATACTTCTTCTAGTTCCATTGTCGATAAAATTAATATAACTTGAATTAAATATTACAAAAAGTGCACATATTCTCACTATAACATACCCTAAAATGTAAGAAATACAACAATATCAGTATGTACAATATTTATGCATAAGTTCGCGAGAAAACAAGAACAATTTCAGCGGAAAATGTAACATTGCTTTGCACCTGTTCTACACTGATGAGGAACGGGATTGAAGAATTTTTAGATATGTTATTAATTGGTTTATTTGTATTTAGTTTAAAGAGAATTAAAATTATTTATTTATATGTTTCATGTGTGGGGTTAGGAGTTTATTAATTAAGTAGTTTATTTCTAATATAGCCAATTGTTACGGATGTTAGTCCATTAGATTTTATTATTAGGGTCCTATATAAGACAAGTAAACCCCCACACATAGATTATGCTTGGGTCATATATTGATTACGCTTGATTACCCACATATTGAATAAATACCCTTGGGATATCGTATAATCTTAGCAATTCTCAGCGTTTTATTGCTTTTAAATTCTTGTCTAACATCATACACCTTTTGTATAAATGCCCAGAAATGCAAAAAATGCAACCATTTTAACAAAAAAAAATTAAATTTAAGGTCACACTCTAGTAATAACACAACAATTAATGACCCAATTCTGCATATACTAAACTACCAATTTACCAATGTTTTGTGTTATAGCCAAAATTCGGTATCGGAGTTTTAGGGTAAATTCGGGTCAAGTAATGATCAATTGGGGATATCCAAGATGCAATTAGAGATTGAATTGGTACAAGGGAAGCTCATGGCTCGTCCTCATAGGGGAGAGGACGCGCCCCTTTGGTCGTCCAACCCTTTAGGACGCGTCGTCTTTGTGTGACTGACAACTTCACATGAATAGATGACTTGACAGAGAATAACAATTAGATTGACAGGGGATTAACATATGGAAGACTTAACGTTTGCCCTCATAGGGGTAAGGGCGCGCTCCTTTAGGCCGTCCACCCCTTGAGGAAGCGTCCTCTTGGTTTAAAGTAGCTACTTGGTGGTGAAGGATGGCTCCATTGGCTTGATAATGGCAAGATATTGAAGACTTCTCCTTTAGGATGTCTCCTAAGGGAGGGATGTCCGTTGTTCAAGGCCTCCAAGGGTATGCCTGATGATTGAAGGCCTCCTCCTGTATTCAATGGGCGCGTCCTCATTGGGGATGTGGGGTGAATCTTGGTGTGTGCTTTGGGAGCTCTGTTCCTGTACTCAATGGGCACGTCCTCATTGGGGAACTTTGGAGTAATCCTGGACTTTGCACCCAAACGCTTGGGATCACTTGTCCTGCAATCTGGTGGGTGCTTCTCATTCAGGGGACAAGTATGCGTCTGGCATTTGGGGTAAGTCATGGCTATACCTGCAACTACTTTGGTCAGGGAGACAGCTGGTAGCGGTTAGTGTCGGCTCCTAAGTTGGGTCGATGTCGTATCCGTGAAGTCCGTAGACTGTTGTTGAGCCTTGGGCCTTTGTGACTAGGCCTCATCGTTGGACAATCCTAAAGCGAGTCGAAGACCAATTCCAGAAGATGGATCAAGTATCCTAGTGGGCATCGGAAATGATAAACCAGCCCATATAGGTTACTTGCTCCCCAAGAACTACGTAGGGCTTGATCCCCTATAAATATGGGGTACGTAGGCACATTGTAAGGGGTTGGAAGCGAAGAGCTCAGCGAACCACCACCAAGAAAACCCTTACAATCTCAACCCCCAATTCATCACAACCACCACACTTCAGCGAAGAACCACCGTCATAGATCTTGATTCCGGCGACAAACCTCAAACATTGTTAATACCAAATTCCTTCGTTAACCAATTGGCACTAGAAGGAGGGCGCTGATCAAGATCATAATCTCAGGAGGAAGAGATATATCATCATGATGAAAGTTCTTAGAAGAAGGTCTGCCAATATTCAAAAGATGGCCATGGGTACCACTTCATGCTGGCGGCAAGGAGGAAGATCCAAAGATGGTGATTTCAAGACGATGATTCATGACTGGAGGTTCGAAAAAGATCTGGAGAATAAGGTGTCAAGGCGATTCAGATCTGAAGGATATTTCCATGTATACTTGAAGGCGACACCATGTATACTGGGGGGTGATTCCGAGCAAGATCCTAAAAAGAAGGCGCAATTATCGGGAGCACGTCATCATCTTCTGGACGCGCCCTCAAGGTAACACCTAACTAGTTTTGGTTTTGCTCGTTGTTCCTTGAATTGTTGCAGGAAGAAGATGATGAAGGAAAATCTCCAAGAACTCTTAGGGCGTTCCCTAACGGTGATGCTCGAGGATTAGATGGTTTCCAACAACTCCTATGATGATTCGGCAGTTGCTCACGTCCACACCTCTAGGACGCGTCCTCCAGGTACTTTTTGAAATTTTCGATTATTGAGTTTTTTGACAGGTGGAAAATTCCTACTTGAAAGAATATCTCAAGAATTATCAAGCTATACGTCCCAACCCGAATGGACGCGTCCTCTACTTCAAAGATGCCCTCTCAGCATGTCAAAGGTCCCAATGATCGTTTCTCCCCGAGGACGCGTCCAATGGAAAAATGTCTACAAACAATTCTAGTGAAGATAAATAATGATCAGACAAGCTCCAATACTTGAGCCCCTTTGTCGTCTCTCAAATGTGTCCTTCCTTCAGGGCGCACACTCCGAAGATACTCTGATGTGCGGCTTCCTGGTCTTTCAGGACGCGTCTTTCCTCAATGGTGTGCCCTCAGGAAAAAGAACTATTGCTTAACATGAACTTCAAAGATTTTTAGAGGAAGATAATAGGGAGGCGAGGCCCCATGATCCAAAGAGAGTGCCCCCTGGTTACAGGTTGAGGCCCCATGGAGATGAGCGAGCCCCTCCATGTGACAATTTAATCGATAGTATGGGAGAGTGGCCCCATGATCCATAGTGAGTGTCCCCTGATTAAAGGTCGAGGCCCCATGGACATGAGCGAGCCCCCTCATGTGACAACTCAATTGATAATATCGGAGAGCGGCCCCATGATCCACAGAGTGCGTCCCCTGATTCTTGAAAGAATTACAGGTAGAGGCCCCATGGAAATGAGCGAGCCCCTCCGCGTGAAAAAATCATTACTTGAATTTCAGAGGAAAGTAAGCTATTGGAAGCAGAGGCCCCGTACTCCACAGTGAGAGCCCCCTGATTACAGGTCGAGGCCCCATGGACATGAGTGAGCCCTTCCGAAAAGTCAAGACTTTTATCTTCAGAGAACGCGTCGTCACATCCTCAATAATAGAAGACATGCCCTTCAAGGCGCGCCATAATGGTATCAGCCTCATATGTTAAGGCTTCGACTTCAAACATGATTGTACAAGCCCTCAGGTTGCAGCAAGAAGAAGAATATCTGGAGAAGAGGCCCCATGGACCTTAGGATGAGCCCCTTGACCAACAGGATGCGGCCCCAAGGTCATGAGTGAGCCCCTCCACAGAAGAATGCTATTATAAAATGGACTAGAAGATTAGAAGGGACTTCGACACTGCCCTCATCCAATTAGGCCGCCCTACGCAAGAGGGCGCACCCTCACGATGTTGGGGGGTAGTACTGATGCATCTCCCGGCTCTTTCTATGAACAGAGTATCCTTACGGGGATGCTTTTTCATGAAAAGACGTTTGAAGATACAATTGACGCCTATTGTGTGCCCCCTCACCGGACAGAGGTGCTAAGGTGCGACCCTAGGCTAGTCTGATGAAGGCCATCTACACGATAAATTATATAGAAGATAGTGATGACTAGTGTTCCCCTCTAACGGATGCATCCTTGTGAGATGCCCTTCATAGGATGCCTCTTCATTGGATGCCTCTTCCTGAGAAGCCTTTCATGGGATGCCTCTTCCTGAGATACCTCTTAGTGAGATGCCTATTCGAGAGATGCCTCATATTGAGACGCCCCTTTCTGTGGGTCGAGATTTGAAGTATTCTGCAACCGGAGAGTGCCGCCTAAAGTTTTAATAAAACTTTTGAGGGTGAGGCCCTTGAATAGTCATGCAAATGTTTGATAGATTATGTTCAATAAGAAAATGCTTTGGTTGATTGAAGACGGGCAATGACTGTATAGTAGACTACAAGGTAAATTAATTACCTCCTAGTCTAGGGGGGTAGTCCATATCTACTTTCCCTAGTCCTAGTTGAGGTAATGAAATTTTAAAACTTTCGAGATGGTTTGTTTACAGGGCGTGCTCTCTAAGGTTACGCACCCTATAGGACGACGCGCCCTCAGTTAGATGGTGAGATGCAGAACTCTTCCTTGTAAACATGCAAGTATGATAATCAAGAAGACATATTATGAGAACATAAATTCGGCAAACATATCCCGTAGAGTTACCAAAAGCATAGTCAAATCAAGTACAACTGGCAAGGCTTAGAAGTGAGGACCTGCACCTCAAAAATGTTCAGAAGACTTAGTAAAAGAAATAAAGATCATATCAAGCCTCAGGACGCGCCCTGAGTGTCATCAACAAGAGGAGTAGAGGTGTTTTCAGCAACAATATCACTTGTTTTAGAAGCATCATCCAAAGGCTTTTCAAGAACAACATTGGCCTTAGGAGATTGGTTTCCCAGATCCTTAGCATCTTGTTCACCATCAGGAGGTACATCCTCAAAGGACACGTCCTCATCTCCTTCAAGTGGTCCAGCCTCAATTCTAAGTTTGATCCGATTGTCTTTGATGGCCGCAGCTTCATGAACTTTGAATTTCTTAATCCATGTAACTTTATCCTCACCAAACTTGGAGAAGTCATAGCCGGGATCAACTGCCAAGAAGCCAGAAGCAAAGACTCTCCCTGAAATGGAAGACGCGCACTCGGTAGAATGGAAGACATACTCCCATATCCCTGAAGAAAAATTAGAAGCTTCTGGACGCGCCCTATCATCAGGGCGCGCCCTCAGACACACAAGGTTGAGAAGTGTTCTCTGCAACTGTTCCTTGAAAGATGGATGTTCTGCCAAAATGCTTTCCATCGATTAAATAAAATAAGAAGACATGGCGGCCCCTTTAGGGCGCACCCTCTGAAGAATGAGATACCGTCGCCACCGATTGATATGTTTTTTCCAAGTATGCCTTGACAAGAGACAATGTAAAGAATGTACATATAACAAAATTGGTAGGAAGGGTGAGCCTTGACCTCATCAGCGTACTTGTCTCTGAAGATAAACAAGCAGTATGAGTAGAGTTACGGAGCGGTTGCGGAAGAAATTGCCTTTGTGTTAGCAATTGTGTTGCTGGTGGAAAGATCACCTCCATTGTCATGACGCGTCCTCCCTGCCTCCGAGATTTTCTTAACTTCTTCATCTTTGTTTTGTTGGGCTAGCTCCCCCTTCTTAACTTCAATAGATCCAACCTTTGACACTTTGAATTCAATTCATTCGACCTCAGAAGACTCATGTGGATTATTTGACAAATTCTCATAAGGATTTTTATTACTTGAAGATCGGTGATCGAGCTTTCGTTATGGTCGCGCCTCCCTGAGGGCACGCCCTCCAATATTGATGCACTCCTCTCATCGTATTCGTATAAATGCCTTCTCCCATCATATTAGTAAGAAGCCAAACAAGAAGAGAAGACTCCTCTCCTCATATTAAAAAGGAGGAACAGGCGACATGAGATGACTCATCTCATATACTAAAAAAGAGAAAGACTTATATGACAGGAGAGGACTCATCTCCTCATACTAAAAAGTAGAAAGACAAAAGGAGAGAACTTCTCTACTCCTCTGATCATATCAACAAGAGGCCTTCTCTAATGATACTTTAAGAAGACTTGAAGATACATGTGGGAACATAAGCTCACATGTTAGCTGGAGAGAAAATATTATTGTGATAACTTTTGACTACAAGGCCCTATGAGGTCGCTTCACAAGGTCCCTAAGGGACTGGATTGCGCTTTGAAGGACCCTTCGAGGGCATCACTTACATATTCTTAAAATCACATCACATGAAAACATCTTTACAAGACATCTCATAATATCAAGGCAAGAATGCCCATGCCCAGACCCTCAAGGGATGCATGGGTGTGTCATTATTGGAATTTTTGAAAGAGGACGCGCCCACAGTTTAGGACGCGCTCAAAAGAGAACTATTCTGGAATGAGAGAGAAGAAAGATTATAAGGAAGGGCAAAGGAAGATATTAGGTGGAACACGTGGAAGCCATCGGATGGAATAGTATAACTTACAAGTATATATATACAAGGGTGTATCTATATTTACACAGGGTACTCCATTTTTTGAATATTAAGATAAATGAATGAATATGTACCCCTTAATGATAGAAGATGGCACGTCCTCTCGATAAATAAATATTTTACTTGAGGACGAGCCCGTAGAGAGGTTTATGTGCATAATATCTCTTGTTTCTTATGCTGAGTTAGCTCATGTAAGCTTAGAGGTGTCGTGTGCAGGTAGTATCCCTCTCTAAACATTAGAATTATAAAAAATATATGATGGAAGTATTAAAGGACGCGCCATCTGGAAGGATGCGCCCTCTTTATATCATCAAATAAGAAAGAAGCTTGAGGACACTTCTTGAAGAAGAAAAGGTTATAAATAGATTTTGGCACTTTGAAGATTGAGAATTCCATGCTTCATCTCTGATTTCACATGGAATTCGGGGGTAGTTGTTATAGCCAAAATTCGGTATTGGAGTTTTAGGGTAAATTCGGGTCAAGTAATGATCAATTGGGGATATCCAAGATGCAATTAGGGATTGAATTGGTACAAGGGAAGCTCATGGCTCGTCCTCATAGGGGAGAGGACGCGCCCCTTTGGCCGTCCAACCCTTTAGGACGAGTCGTCTTTGTGTGACTGACAACTTCACATGAATAGATGACTTGACAGAGAATAACAGTTAGATTGACAGGGGATTAACATATGGAAGACTTAAGGTTTGCCCTCATAGGGGTAAGGGCGCGCTCCTTTAGGTCGTCCACCCCTTGAGGACGCGTCCTCTTGGTTTAAAGTAGCTACTTGGTGGTGAAGGATGGCTCCATTGGCTTGATAATGGCAAGATATTGAAGACTTCTCCTTTAGGATGTCTCCTAAGGGAGGGATGTCCGTTGTTGAAGGCCTCCAAGGGTATGCCTGATGATTGAAGGCCTCCTCCTATATTCAATGGGCGCGTCCTCATTGGGGATGTGGGGTGAATCTTGGTGTGTGCTTTGGGAGCTCTGTTCCTGTACTCAATGGGCACGTCCTCATTGGGGAACTTTGGAGTAATCCTGCACTTTGCACCCAAACGCTTGGGATCACTTGTCCTGCAATCTGGTGGGTGCTTCTCATTCAGGGGACAAGGATGTGTCTGGCATTTGGGCTAAGTCATGGCTATACCTGCAACTACTTTGGTCAGGGAGACAGCTGGTAGCGGTTAGTGTCGGCTCCTAAGTTGGGTCGATGTCGTATCTGTGAAGTCCCTAGACTGTTGTTGAGCCTTGGGCCTTTGTGACTAGGCCTCATCGTTGGACATTCCTAAAGCGAGTCGAAGACCAATTCCAGAAGATGGATCAAGTATCCTAGTGGACCTCGGAAATGAGAAACCAGCCCATATAGGTTACTTGCTCCCCAAGAACTATGTAGGGCTTGATCCCCTATAAATACGGGGTACGTAGGCACATTGTAAGGGGTTGGAAGCGAAGAGCTCAGCGAGCCACCACCAAGAAAACCCTTACAATCTCAGCCCCCAATTCATCACAACCACCACACTTCGGCGAAGAACCACCGTCATAGATCTTGATTCCGGCGACAAACCTCAAACTTTTTTAATACCAAATTCCTCCGTTAACATTTTGTACACATTGTTCAGCAAATTTATTAAAAACACATGCTTACATTGCGAAAAAAATACATTAAAGGTAAATTAATAATACGGACCTTAAGGCTGTGACACAAAGTGAGAAAATCAATAGCCGAAGAAGACGAAGACCCTTCATCCTCATCACATTGCAATGCCTTTTTGGGCCCAAACCCATCAATATTTTGGTCAGAAACAATATTATCAGAGCCTGATTTAGGATTTTGGGCCCGACCCATCACAAGATTTGGATGAATATTGTATAGAAATGGAAGTTTTAGATAAGAGCGTTGAAATCGAGGTGGGTTTGTGGAAAAGTTGAAAGGTGAAGGAGAATAGTGACAAGAAAGTGAAGATTGGTTCAAAGCCATTGTTGTTGTTTGTGTTTATGTATGTATGTATGTGTGTATAGTTTATGTTGTTGGGTTTGATTGTAATGGAAGTGAAAGAGTTTGGAAGAGTTTGGTCCGAAAGGTGGAGAAAAATAAGGGCCAAACATGAGTTTATGTTGTGAGGTGAGCCAGGTGTAGGGAAATTGTTAGTTTAATTCGTGGAAAACAATCTATCTATGTGAATTTGTGATTTTGTTTTTAATATTTAAGCTTATACATTTTTTTAATAAAATGAGTTTTCGTTTTCGACTAATTTAGAGATGAGCAAGAATCGAATTCATGACCGATAAACGCTTGAGATTTGGGTGTGTTATGGACTTATGGTCCTTCTGGATTACTTATAATGATATGTTGTTTTATTAAGCTGATAGTCTGCTAGAAGCCTAACAATGATTATAGTTTTGAATAACTTTTAATTTTTAAGATTAAATCAAACATTCCCCTAAATAAAAAAGTAATCGAACGGAAATTAAGTTATGCTAACACTTGAAAAACCCAATGATCTGTTAATAAAAATGGAGGCCCAAGGAAAAGCAGAAGGGCCAGTAAGCCCAGAGTACATGTTCGCATTGACTGGGTAATAGGATTCAAATTACTGATAAAATTGTCATATTTTCTTTTTCTTTTATACAATGTACATCGTTCTAAATTTGTCAAAGTTGCAAAAGAAGGTGACGAAAGATTGGGTCACTTGGACTTTGGATATAACTAGAATGGATATTGGGTAATGTAATGTTCGATTCTTTGAATTCACAGATCGATTGTGATAGTCTTCCACCAATCGTCAAACAATTGAACAAGGACAGATTTATCCTGATAACAAACATTATACAATATCCATTCTTTGTTTTACATTCTTATTTTCCGTTGCCTAATATGTTGTGTATGAGTGTGGTAAATGTTTGTGTGCATATATCTCTGTCGGTGTGTTTGATTATATTACTCACTATTTTATGATGAACTAAGCCGGGAATGTTCACGAAAATATACTCCTTACTTTTTCGGATAGGGGCATGGTCTGCGTATATCATATCATATTCAGAGACCCTGCTCTGAGTGGGATATATTGAATAAGTTCGGTTTGGTTTATACCCGTGGCAGTCTTATAAATTATTTATCTAAATATTATTTTTTGTTTTATTTGCAAAAAAATTCCTAAAATGTCAATTTAATTTATTTCCAATTTTAAAGTATAAAATTAAAGTATAAATAAGTCATTTACTAATTTTAACTTTTAGGATATGTTGATATTTTTTTCATTTAAAAGTAATATTATTTTTTTTACTCCTGAGGAATCGAATCTCGATACACTTAATAATATTATTTCAAAATTGACTATTTTATCCCTAACAACCATACCATTCTAATTTTTTTTGACTAATTATATATAAGAAATTATTCTGAAGGCAAAATGTTATGTTATCTACTTTATCCGTTTTTTTTTTGTTAAGCTACTTTATCCTTTTATTGTTCTTTTCCCTTAAAGGTTCACTCATCTTAAGAATTTTTATTTTTAGGGTTCACTTTTCTCGACTTGATGTGCGTAGACATTTTTTTAGATAATTTGTGATTTGATATTGCATGCCTTAAAATTTTTCATTGTCGATCATATCGAAAGATGGGCTCGTTGATTTATCTAAAATTTTTGAAATAAATTTCTATTTTCAAAAAGTTACACATTAAAATCTTGTAGAAATTAACATTTATTAAGTTTTAAGACAAACCAAACACCATCGCCAAAAAATCAAATGAGAGTTGTATTCTGTCTCTACCTTTCTAAACCCCTTTTCTCCCCCAACCCCATTTTCTTCCTCATTCCTCCTCTCCCCTGAACCCTAGCCGCATTCTTCCCTTATCCTTATCTTTCACTATCAATCATCTCCTCTTTAATCCCCTAGGCATGTCGCTTCCTCACCATTTTACCCCTTCTCCCCGGGTTTCTCGGACTCAGGTGACGCCTAGACTTGAGATGAGACACCCTTTGGGGTTGAATCTCCGGACATTATTGATGATTCGTTTCCGAAATTGTTGGATGATGACTTTGTGGATCTTTCTCTACAAGTGAATTGTGAAGGCTGTTCTGGGAAAAACAAAGGGTCAGCTATAGAGACGCTACCTGCTTCCCCCTCAACTGATTCTTATAAGATCAGCGATGGAAACAACATCAGAGATGTTCCGAAAGGCTCCAATAGAAGGCGGATTTGGCTTGATAGATCAGTTGCAGCTGGTGTGCCTTACATTTTCCCAAGGGGATATACTATTGCCAATTGTCTAGTGGATGATAATGGGTTTGTTTTCTTTTCTCCTGCTTTATCAGGATAGTGACTCTGGTTTTCATAATTTTATAACTAGAAATGATATGGTTAATGTCGGTGGAAAGGTTATAGATGTGAATTTGAACAGTATTACTGATAGAATTGATATTAGTGAGGTTTCTATGATTGGTTTCTTGGTTGGAGATTCTCTTCCTCACAGATTTGTGTGTGTTTGTGTATTTAACTGCTGGGAAGGGTTATGTGATATGAATTACCATGTTGAAGGCTTCTTTGCTTTTACCTTTGATTGCGAATAATCCAAAAATGAAGCCCTCTCAATGGGGTTCATAATCTTGAGTGATAGTGTGATGGTTTTCAAACATTGGCAGAATAGGGTGGGATTCAATTACTCTGAGATAATGGTCATATTTGTCTAGGTCACTTTATTCAATATACATCTCTCTCTCTCTCTCTCTCTCTCTCTCTCTCTCTCTCTCTCTCTCTCTCTCTCTCTCTCTCTCTCTCTCTCTCTCTCTCTCTCTCTCTTGTCAGTGGAAGGGATTGGTCACATTGCTGGTGTTATTGGCAAAATGATTTGCTCTGAACAATCAACTCCTGAGTTGGAAGAGGTACAGTGTGCAAAGATATTGATCCAACTTGACTGTGTGAATCACAAGCCTCCATGTTTTTGGGTCCAAATTCCCAATGAGGATTTCACTGATCATGTACAGGTCCCTGTCTGTATTATCTATCATGAAATTTCCAACAATCCTTTGGGTGCTAAGTTTTACTCCAAAAAGAATGATCATATGCTCTTCGGGTCATCCACCTTCGTGGGATGCCCTGTTTCTCATGATGGTCTTGACTCTTCTGACTCTGAGATTGTTGCACACACTTCTGTTAAGTGTAATGCTGGTAAGAATAAGGCTAAGCCGATTTGCCTCTGTAGAGGGGGAACACAAAAGGATATTTTATCTGGCTCAGAACATAGTCATAGTGGGATTAATCAGAGTGGTGGTAGCAGCAACATGAAAGGATGGGGTATTGGTACTCATAAGAGAATGGAGACTTTTATTAGGGATGGCCATGAGAGTCAAAAGGTGACATTTACAAGGGATGGTGCTAATACCGGAAGGACTAGGTACACTCTAGGAACCGGACCTATTCTGCAGGTCTATGTTGGGTCAGCTGAGCCTCGAGCTAATAGGCACAGAGGAATAAGTAGAAGTTGTGGTAGTGGCAGTGGCAGTGGTGGTAGGAGTGGGAGCAGGGTGGAGGCAGAGGCAGGAGCAGGTAGGAGTAGTGCAAATTTCAGGTGTGGGTTTCCAGAAACAAGGATCGTTGAACGCGCAAGCCGTGAAGGTCGTTACAAGGTGGCAGATAATGCAGCGAATGTGCCCATTAGGCATGACTGACGCTCTGATGGTGATGCAGGCTCTCGAGCTATTCAAGAGAAGTGATATTTCGGTTGTTAGACTTTAATTTATGTTTATTTATGTAAGACTTATTCATGATTTGTAATATTATGATCGTTGCTTGTTCCTTGGAACAAGCGTGAACTTTGCTTCGTCAGGGGGCTGGGAATCTGTCATGAATTCCCATTATATTTATAAAAAATTAGATGTTTTACAAAAAAAAAGAAAAAAAACACCACCGCCACTGTGTTTGGTCAGGCAGATGTCGAAGGCATGTTTTGCTGCATACATTGTATTAATACTACGAACTAAATTAAAAAATTTAAAATTTTATTGATAAATAAAATGATAATAATTTTCAGGTGTTTGTTGATTTTTAGTGACCCTTGAACACCTAAACCTTCAGATTTTGTTTTATTTTTTGTAGTCAATGATGTTCGGATACTTATGGGAAAACCAATAATGTTCCGATAAGTTCTAAAAAATAATTGGTGGTATGATCATCGCATTTAATAATGTTAGTTGTAACTCAGTGATCACTTTAAAGTTAGTAATTGATTTAATTTACTATGTTCTTCTTTTAATTTGGTTGTTAATACATGATAAATTGCTTTGCTTCATAATTAATTTTAAGTCGACAACTTTATGTAATAGATTTTAAGATCATGATTAATTGCTTTGCTTCATAATTAATCATTTTTCGAATCGTCCAATGTGGTCAATTTTAATATCGTAACCGACCATTTGCTTCGTAATTACCGATCATTTCACATTATGGATTATATCGTATTTTCTCGTTGTGCATCACTATACAATAATAAGCACATGCAAACCTGCAAAATTTTGTTGTTTCAAAATTTGCATGCCAAGGACCTGGGGTAATGTGATACATTGGGTCAAGATTTATTAATTAAAAATAGCTTCAGCAAGCATTTTCAAAAATAGTTTCAGAAAGGCACAAAAACAAAATAAATTCATACTCCCTCCGTCCCGGCCATTTGTTTACAAATGGTTTGGGCACAGAGGTTAAGAAAAATAAAAAAAGTAGTGAAAATGTGTAAAAAGTGGGTAAAGTGGTAGCATCATCAATAATTTATGTATAAAGTGAGTATATTGGATGAAAGTAGTGGAGAAAATAGTGGGTGGGGTTAATTTTATATTATAAAACTTTAATATTTTTGGAAACTTTAGAAATGTAAAGAAATAGTTGGGACTGAGGAAATATGTAATTTTGAAAAAAGAACTGATTGGGACGGAGGGATATGTAATTTTGGAAGCAGCGGTTGGTATTGTTTTCACTACAACAAATTTGGGCAATTATGACGGAAATTTTACACTGAAATCGTCGCAATTGGTTCAATTACGACGGAAAATTTTCGTCATTTTTGCTCAAGTCTTAAGTTCGCATTTTCGTCACAAATGTCATTCTCGTCACAAGTATGTTTTTCGTCATAAATAGCAGTTTCATCATAAGAATAATTTTCGTCACATGTATAAAATTTCGTCTTAAGTTCAAATTTTCGTCACAAATATAAATTTCGTCATAAATTTCAATGCATGACCCACTTTCTACAATAAAATAATAAACGAACTTACGACATAATATGCCGTCGGAAACTTATATTTTACAAACAGAAAAATCGTCAAAAGTTGATAAAAGGGACCCACCGAAAATATAATAATATCAACAAAAATTAGTAGAATCCACCACCAAAATTATATGAAATTTAGCTTTATCAAATTTCAGATTTCAAAATTTCAGTGCAAAACTTATGAATCTGGATTCCCCTTGCAGTTCTATGAGGAATGAGTTAACTCGGTTTGAGTCAAAACACAAAGACTTCAGATGACAACAGATTAGTTACACAATATTAATGGCTACCAGCTAAAACAAACAGAAGATGTGTAAAATTCAATTGATTCATATCGAATTACAATTTGTATTTCAACACAATCATCCCAATAATCATAGATTGACCAACAACAAAGTAAAAAATCCTTATAAAGCTTAAAAACTTGGATATGTCTTGTATACTTCTACACTCCTCACTCTTTTTACTATTTCGTCTTTGCGCTGAAGCAGCTTCTTCCTTCGGTAGTTTTCATCCCCTTTTCCTGTCTGCAAGCTTCTTTCAGAAGCTTTTCCGGCTTTCTTTTCGCAAGCTTTGTTTCTTCTACTCTTATGAAGCTTTCCGATTCTTCTAAGCTGACTTCCTTCGGGAATATTCTGCATAGATATTAGATAGAAATATTGGAGTTCGAAGAATGGGTGAAAAAATGAGGGGATAATAGACTAGGAGGAAATGGTGGATCAGTATGAGTGAAAGGGGTAAGATAAGATAGAGTTTTAGAGGTACGTGGTGGTTTCTTATTGTTTGGTTTAACTTCACCCGGATCTGTGAGTTGGCTAGTGTGATTGTCATTGGATTCAAGACTTTGAACGGACAAGATTATCATTTTATTATCCTAATCGTTTTTGTTGCTTTAAGACTTGCACAGTTGCACGTTTCAAATTAAGTTACATTCAAAATTTTAAATAATTTTCATGTAGATGAGTTTAAAAATAATTTTGTAAATTATAAACTTATCAATATCAATCAATACTATTATATAATAGACGAAACATTAAAAATTTGGTTGGTCAGTATGATACGTTGTAATTTTACCTAATTACCCTTAACTGTATTTTGTGTTTTTACTTAATTAACATTACTTATTTATAGAAATATATTATTAAATAATAATATTACATATTTATAACCAATTACCTTTTTTCCCTAAAATACATTATTTTTTCTAACAAATTCCCCTACTTTTTCAAACATGGCAATTACCTTTTTTAACTAAAACATGTTACTTTTTATATTTTTCCTTACTAAAACCCCTAATTTTCCAAAAATATCATGGACAAACCTATAATATTATAATTATTTTTTAAAAGTTTACCTATTTTAACATGTCTACTTATCACGGACTAAATATATGTTACATTTTTTATTTTTTCTTACTAAAACCCCTCATTTTCCAAAAATATAACGGACAAACCCTTACTTATTTATTTTAAAACTAGTCTTCAAAGTCGCGCTTCGCGGCGGCGTAATAATTTTTTTTTAAAATTTTATTATAAAATTCTAACAATTATCGATTCCTTATTTATAAGTCATCTTCCCGTTAAATATATTTTTTAATTTGAAAAACTACTTATTTTTCCTTAACAAACCGTTACTCGGTAAACGTATTTTTTCCTAATAAGTCGTTTTCCCGTTGCAAACGTTTCTCCTTAAAAGTCGTTTTCTCATTACTTCTCATATCTCATGTTGACGGCATTCTAAATAAATGTTATCGCTTATTATTTTAATTTTTATATTATTTATACCTTTTCAAAAATTAATTTAATTTTAGTCATCTTATCATTATTTTGATTTATAATATTTTATATTTTTAACTATTATCTTTTTTATGTCTTACAAACACCTATTCTAATTATAACAGAAATTTTCATTATATATATATCTAGTAAATTTGGACTTCTATGCTCTATAAATTCCAAAACCTATTCTAAATAAATACTGTTAACAGTCAAAATTATTCTCATATTAAATCAAAGAAAATATAAAGAATAAACATATCAAAGTATCAAAAATTCTCTCATAAATCAAAAATAAAAAATACTAAGGATTCCAAAAAAAAAAGTAGAAAAACTAAGAAAAGGAGATGAAAATGAATTAAAATACCAATGAATTACTGCTATTAATGGTGCAAAATATTATTTATTGATGTACTTCGTTCAGCATAGTCAAATTTAGGATAATTGTTGAGGCACAAAAATATTACTCATGTGATAGAGTAGATACCGAGCACAACCCACATACACGTAGACCAAAAAGAAACCAATACTTCCGATATTTTAAATCTAATTGAAGTTTGATATTTTTTAACAAATACAATTAATAAAATATTAAAAATATAATAATAAAATAATAATTAACAATCCGGGACTAAACACGAGTAATAGTCAAATCACTAGTTGACTACTATAATCTCGAAACAAATAAATTTATTTTTTTCTAATATTTTTGAAATATCACTCAAACAGATAAATCTAGACATCCATACGGTTGGATCATCAAAAAATATTTTCAAAAAAATTAAAATACCAATATGGGACTAAACACTAGTTAGAAGTACTAGTCAAATAACTAGTTGACTATTATAATCTCAAATTAAATAAAATTATTTTTTTATAATATTTTTGGAATATCACTCAAACATATAAATCTTGATATCCATACGGTTAGATCGTCGAAAAATATTTTTAAAAAAATCAAAACACCAATCGGGATATATAATCTAGAAACAAATAAATTTATTTTTCTCCAATCATCAAAGAAATCAATTAAAAAAATTATTCAGTAAATCTGACACGGGTCCCGTTCGAGTAAGCACTATTGTTCCAATATTTTTGAAAAGATGCGGCACAATCAAACCTTTTTATTTTTTGATTATTTTTTCCCAACACTAGAATGAGTACCGATTAACATCCGTACGGTTGGATCGTCGAATAAATCAATTAAAAAATTATTCGGGTTTAGGGTTCGGGTTTAGGGTTTAGGGTTTAGGGTTTAGGGTTTAGGGTTAAAAATTAGAAAAATTAGTGGGGCCCACTTTTTCTATGGGATCCACCCTTTTTAATATTATTTTTTAATTAAAAATTATAAAAATCGGAACACCAATCCGGGACTAAACACTAGTTAGAATTAATAGTCAAATCACTAGTTAACTATTCTAATCTCGAAGCAAATAAATTTGATTTTTTCTAATATTTTTGGAATATCACTCAAATATGTAAATCTTGATATCCATACGGTTAGATCATCGAGAAATATTTTGTAAAAAATTAAAACACCAATCCGGGACTAAACATTAGTTAGAAGTAATAGTCAAATCACTAGTTGACTACTATAATCTCGAAACAAATAATTCTTTTTTTTTAATATTTTTGGAATATCACTCAAATATATTAATCTTGAGATCCATACGGTTGGATCGTCAGTAAATAATTTTTAAAAAATTAAAATACAAATATGGGACTAAACACTTATTATAAGTACTAGTCAAATAACTAGTGACTATTATCATCTCAAACCAAATAATTTATTTTTTTCTAATATTTTTGGAATATCGCTCAAATATATGAATTAGTTGAATCGTCAAAAAAATTCAAAAAAAAAATTGAAACACGAAAAACACATGTGCTAACTTACGACGGAATCCGTCATAAGTTATTGGACTCCAAAAATTTGCATTTCCCGCATATTTTTTGGGAAGATTTTTAATTTACCGTCAAATGTTTTTGGGAAAATTTTGAATTTACCACCCCAACAACTCTTTTATGACGGAAAAATTGTCGTAAATTTATTTAAAATTATTATTGCCTAGATTAACTTACGACAGAAATGTTTTTCCGTCATAATTGCCCAGATTAACTTACGACAGAAATGTTTTTCATTTGTAATTCTGTCATAAGTTCGACGCAGCCAAAAATTCCTTCGTAAATTTTTCGTCGTAAATGGTCAGATTAATGACAGATTTGTAATTCCGTCATAAGTTCGGCGTGCCCAACAATTTCGTCACAAGTTTTTCGTCGTAAACGGTCACAATTACGACAGATTTGTAATTCCGTCGTAAGTTTGGCGCGCCCATCGGTTCCGTCATAAGTTTTCCATCATAATTGACCAAATTTGTTGTAGTGTTTGTCATATTGGTGCAATGCGATCACGGGACACTGGAACAAGCTTTAGTTATAAAGATTCCTAATCTTGATTCTAACACTTCTATATAACTATAAAGATAAACAAATTCTTATGTAAATAAAATAAATAAAAAAAGGTTTTATTGGTTGTATATATTTTTAACGTCTCAAATTCGCACGTAGATGTTACTATGTGACTACGACAGTGTTGATTATTAGGTTTACATTTTCTAATGACAAAGCCTATGAAATCTCTATATAAAGGCCTTGCGTCCTTGGGAACTAAATACAATATAAGAGTTTAATTAGCATCTAATCTCTATCTAATCTATATATAAAGTATCTGCTAATAGTTACTTTTAATAATGAGCTTGTTGATTACATGGGTATTAGGTATAATGCCATTGTTAGGGTGTTTGTTATGGTGGTGTAATGATTTTTGGTTCTTCCTCAGACTTAAAACAGTGAAAAATGAAGGAGGAGCCAATTCAAAGAGTAGCACTATCATCAAACTGCCTCCAGGCCATATGGGACTTCCCTACTTTGGAGAGTTGCTTAGTTTTCTTTGGTATTTCAGGATTGTTGGTCGCCCGGATGACTTCATCAACTCGAAAAGACTCAAGTATTTTTCACATCCTTTTAAGTTCCAATCGAATTAACTTTATGCATGCAAATAATTATATATATGATGTATGATAAGCACATACTAGGATCAGAAGCTTTGTTTCAAGAGCCATTAACTTGCCTCAATCACTTCGTCGCATAGCAATTATGGTCCAACCTCGTATCATCGCAGCTCTTAAATCTTGGTCCAACCAGGGTACAATTGTTGCTTACAAAGAAGCCAAAAAGGTGTTGCCACTAATATTTACATGTCAAAAATTAAATTTATATAGCTTCAATTGGTTGGTTAATATTATGTCAATTTTACTTATTGTTGCTGGGTGCAGGTAACATTTGAGAACATTGGCACTTTTTTTGCTAGCCTTGAGCCTGGGCCAGGTTTGGACACCCTTGACATACTGTTCGTAGGGATACTCGGAGGTTTAAGAGCCTCTCCTATCAACTTTCCTGGAAGTGCTTTTCGTCATGCTCTTCAGGTTATATACTTTGTTTATGGCATATTATAATCCTTTTAATTAATCAAAATGCGTATTTTAGTTTTCACCTACTTGTGATCGATTTGACAGTGTCGAGAAAAAGCCACAAAGTTTTTCAAGAAGGAGCTAGACAAGAAGAGGAAGAAGATGAGTGACAAAGATAGTATCAGAGGTGACGATAATACCGACGATCTAATGGATGGGTTGATGGGGTTGATGGGGTTGAAGGATGAGGAAGGAAAACAATTGAGCGACACTGAAGTTCTGGACAACATAGTTAGTCTAGTTGTGGCCGGATATGAGTCTACCTCTCTTGCAATTATGTGGGCTTTGTATAATCTCGCTAAATATCCCAATGTTCTTCGAAAGCTACGGGTACCACATACTACCATCATCATGCATGTCATAGATTCGTAGTTATTTATTTATCATTTCGCTTATTAATAAAGAGTATATATAGATTCATTTATCGTAGAGAGTACATTGAGCACGGTTTGTTTTATCACTATAACTGCCCGTGACAGTGATACTAAAAACTGCGTGCAAGCAGGAGGAGAACATGTCGCTTCGCAAACACAAGAATGGGGAGCTACTTACAAGTGATGATGTTGCTAAACTAATTTATACGAACAAGGTTGGACAAACAATACTGTACCTCGATCGTATTAGTAACAATAATGAAGTTTGTAGGAGGCTCGCACACTGATGAATTTTGCGCAGGTGGTGGAAGAAACAATAAGAATGGCAAATATCGCAGCATTCATATCTCAATTAGTAATTGAAAATTCAAACGAAGTACCCTAAATAACATTTTTAACAAATATTCAAGCCAAGTATACTAATTAAACCTTTATAACAATTATTGTAAGTAATCAAATACTGTGGACTTTAGAAAAATGTATCACCTACCATGTACCTTGTTAAGTGCATGTTTAGAGTATTTTAAAAAAATTGACTTATATCTTAAAATGAATAAGTGTCATATAAGTAATAAATATAAGTGATAAGTAGATGAATTCTTAGGTGTTTGGATAAATTTATTTATAAGTTAGTTAAAAATTTGCTAATTTACATTTTAAAAATAATTATTAAATACAATGAGCTAAATACATACATTTTAAATTAAAAAAATATTTAAAAACACAAATGTAAAAATATGAAGTATTAAAAGACAAATAAATCAAGCAATAAGTCAATAAGTTAAGAAAAATATACGTTAAGTTGGGTTAGCTTATAAATAATTAGACAAACGGGCCCTAAATTGTACTCCTAATTACCATGTTTTTTCATTTTCAACTCCCCTCTCTGTATGATCTTCTTAATCATCAAACATGGCAATTCGCAAACTACACTCAGAAGACAATATACCTTCATGATTCTTATCCTCTTTATAGCCCTCCTCATTTGCATCAGCCATAAATTGAACTCTCGATTCATTCGAATAAAGAACTTGCTTCGTTATTTCTTTAAATCTAACACTACGACTACGAAAAGATATCCGGATGGAGTGAGACAAAGCAGGTACGAAGAAGAAGGGAAAAAGGAAGGTGAAGAATGTTCGGTTTGTTTATATGATATCAAACAAGGTGATGAAATTATGCGACTCCCTTGCGATCATATTTTTCATGCACTTTGCTTAGACAAGTGGTTGGTTTCTTATGGCCATCTCACTTGTCCTTTTTACCGTGCTTCCTTATCTCCCTCGTCTTCGCCATCATCTGGTGCTACTGCAGTATTATATTCAGAGTCGGAAATTGAAGTTTTATCGTTCAATTTCTTCGGTACTTCGTCTACTTCTAGAGGAAGAAATACTTGGGGACTCATGTAAACTGCTCCTGTAACACTATTACTTTAGAGTTGATCAGCTACTTTATTTCCCTATAATATTTTTATTTTTGAGAATCGTTGATTATTATTCGTCATTTTCTCTTTGTTCTCGATAACGAGATTTTAAGGGTTCTAGCCGGAGTGGTCGTAGTAAGTACGTTCATGACCCAAATATGTCACGTCTAGCCTAACATGAGTTTAGCTGGATTAAATTACTATAACAAGAACAACATGCATGTATTATTGCCTTGCATCAAGATGATTATGCACAGGGCTGATGCAGTGGGGTCATGTGACCTCACTTGGATTTTTTTTTAAAAATATTACCTAGATATGTGCATGAATTTTGTAAAAAAATTTATATATGTTGGGGTCATAATGTAAGATAATTGGGGTCAATTGAAATGAAAAATAAATCCATTTTAATCAACAAATAGTTTAGTCTTACAAAAGTAAAATAAAACACTGCAAAAATTAGTAGACAAAAAAGGTCTCGCAGAGTTCATCTAAAACTAGTTTTAATGACTTGAGAAAACTTACTTCAAAAACTCGTTTTTACAATCAATTATATGTTATTTAAATTTTGTTATATATGTTAAGCATAAAATTTTGACCTACTCGACTCGTACTCTGATTGCGCCGCTGATTATGCACGTTAATTATTCCATAAACCTTTCGCATGTTAAGAATACACTGATAAAGCCCGCCATGTTTGATTCATCTTGCCTACAGTGGTCTTTTTCCTAATAAGTGAGCAGGGCAGCCGTAATCATTTTATTAGTTGCAAGATCGTTAGCATATATATTACCGGTCAGATTTCACATTAGAACCGCTTTAGTATTAAAACCTTAAAATTATTTAATATACTAGCTTAAAACCCGTGCGATGCACGAATTATTATTAATAATAATTATTTTTATTATTTATGTTTTAATATTCTATTAATCTGTATTTGCTAAAAAAAATAAGTAGGTCTGTTAAACTTTTTTAAATAATTAAAAGTATTAAAATAGTTTTTAAAATAAATTAATAACTGTTTGCCCGTGATATTTTTGGAAAAGAACGGGTCTTAGTAAGGAAAAATAAAAAAAAAGAAACATGTTTTTCCTGAAAAGGTAAGTGCCCATAATTAAAAGTATTTAAATAGGCTTCATAATAAATAATTAAGGATTTGTCCGGGATATTTTTGAAAAATGAGGGTTTTAGTAAGGAAAAATCAGAAAGAATAACATGTTTTAGTTGAAAAAGGTAATTGCCCGTGATTTTGTTAGGAAAAAAGAAGATTTTGTTAGAAAAGATAATGTATTTTAGCTGAGAATGTAGTTGGTTATAAAAATGTTATTATTTCATAATAATTTTTTTAGAAAATGAAAAAATAGAAAAAGTAACACGTTTCAGTTGAAAAAGTGTTCATAATTAAAAGTATTAAAATATATTTTAAAATAAATAAGTAAGGGTTTGCTCGTGATATTTTTGGAAAATGAGGGGTTTTAGTAAGGAAAAATAGAAAGAGTAACATGTTTTTGTTAAAAATGATAATCGCCTGTATTTTTTTTAGAAAAAGATAGGATTTTGTACGAAAAAAATAAAAAAAGGTAATGTATTTTAGCTGAAAAGGTAATTGGTTATAAATAATGTTATTATTTAGTGATAGTTTTTTTTTTTAAAAAAAGTAAGGGTAATTAAGTAAAATCACTAAGTACCGACCGTCCATCAATCCGACTACCAAATTTTTAATGTTCCGTCTTTAATAATATAGCTTAAAACCCGTATGATGCACGAGTTATTTTTAATAACGGTTAATTTTATTAATTATATTATATATTTTATTAATTGCATTTATTTAAAAAAATAAGTAGGCATGTTAAACATTTTAAAATAATTAAAAGTATTAAAATGAATTTTAAAATAAATAAGTAACGGTTTGCCAATGATATTTTGGAAAAAGAGGGGTTTTAGTAAGAAAAATAGAAAGTAACATGTTTTCGTTGAATTTTAAAATATAAAAGTAACGATTTGCCCGTGATATTTTTGAAAAAAGAGGGGGTTTAGTAACAAAAATATAAAAGGTGACACGTTTTAGTTAAAAAAAGGTAATTGTCAATTAAAAGTATTAAAATGGATTTTAAAGTAAATATGTAAGGGTTTGCTCCTGATATATTTGGAAAATGAGGGATTTTAGCAAGGGAAATAGAAAAAGTAACATGTTTTAGCTGAAAAGGAAATTGCCCGTGGTTATTTTAGAAAAAAATGGTAATATATTTTAATTGAAAGGGTAATTGATCATAATAATTAAATAAATAATTAAATAAGGCAAGCATCATATCAAAAAACAGGTACCAAAACTTTCAATATTTCGTCTTTAATAATATAGTATAGATAGAGAGATATATTCATAATATTAGTATTTTATGCTACTAAATGGAATAGCCCGTGATATTTTTGAGGTTTAGTTATGAGAAATATTAGTTAGAAATTATATAAAAAAATATACGTTTTGGAAAAAAAGCTAATCGGTTAATCATATAATTATAATATTATTATTTTATTTTATTAAATATAACTATTCGTGATATGTTTGAAAAATTAGAGGTTTTATTTAGGAAAAATAGAAAAGTAGAAATTTAAGTTAAAAATTATAAAAAAGAATATATATTT
Source organism: Heracleum sosnowskyi (assembly GCA_030848705.1). Taxonomy (NCBI): domain Eukaryota; kingdom Viridiplantae; phylum Streptophyta; class Magnoliopsida; order Apiales; family Apiaceae; genus Heracleum; species Heracleum sosnowskyi. Next base: position 29,566,066 of record CM061235.1, on the reverse strand, counting down.
TGGCTAAAAATGGTAATGAGTTATTTATTAGCAATTATAACCTTATTATGTTATTTTATTAAATGAAACTGCAGGTGATATTTTTGGAAAATGAGATGTTTTAGTTAGGAAAAATAGAAAAGATATTCTATATACTAATTTTAATATTTTATCTAACGGTTCTCATCGATTTGATCAAAAATATCTAACGGCTATGAATGGAGTGACCAGACTACAAAAACTTTCATGACCGGACTACAAAATTTTCAATGTTTTGTCTTTAATATAATAGAATAGATTATCTAACTGGAACTATCCATAAACTAAACAGAAAAGATAATTACGATTTTTTACGTAAAGATTTCTATTCAATATAGAAAACCTATTTATAATTGGTTTAAATTAAAAAAAAAATATTAAAATTTAGATAATCACTTTACTGTTTGGGCTCTATCTTAAGTTTTAGACAACAGATTTTAACAATTTTACAGCCCACGCGAAGCTAACAAAATTATCTTTAATTTAATGATGGTTTAATAATTATTATCTAACTGACTATCCATAAACTAAATAGAAAAGATAATTACGATTTTTTACATAAAGATTTATATTCAATATAGAAAACCTATTTATAATTGGTTTAAATTATCAAAATACACCTTTTAGTATTTAAATACTATCCTATTATTAATCAAATACAATTTTTAATATTATATCTAACGGTCCTCATCTATTTGAATATTTATAGTTTTATAATCCAACGGATCATATACTTTTGGTAGTACGATCGATCAAAAGTTTTGGATAATATCTCCCTTACGCTTATTATATATAAGGAGTTAATTATGTTGCAGCGGGTTGTACTTTTTATAATATTTTAATTATTATCAATTATTTTTTGACATAATTATTTCTTTAAAACATATTATAATGATGAAGTACATATTGGGTTACGTGAAAATTTATTTATTTATTTAAAAAATTATGTATTTTAGAAGAAAAAAAATTAGTATGTGTTGCCGAAGTACATCATACTATACAAAATTGTGTGCTGCAGCAAAACTAAAGATATTGTGTATTGTAACAGAACGCATAAATCTTAGTAGTTGATTACACAAAATCTATAATATATATTATTTCTAAGTTCTAATTTAAAATTATGTTCTAATTTGAATCTAACCTTATATATTATACTTAAATATGGAGAGTCGCCTTAATTATATTATCATAGCGAAATTACTTTTATTATTAGTCGGTCAGATGTCTATATAAATGATTGTTCTATTGTAAAGGAATTAAGGTATATGTCTTCAACAAGAAGAGAAGTTGAAATTATTTGTTTATTTAATTAAAAACAATCTACAATAAGAAATATTAAAATTCAAGGATTTGACAAGCATTTTGACATGAAAAATAACGTCAAAATACCAATTGTTATAACCGATATATTGATGTGAATCTGTTGTACATATATCATCCCATCTTTCGCGTACAGTCTATATTACAGAATATAAATTCACATCGTGTGCAGTCAAGGACGCCGATCCTTGAGCACAGCGTATGCAGAATATGATTTCACATGTTGTGCATTCAAGGACCAGTTTACCAAGTTCTTTACCAGGGTAACATATGTGACAACGACGACTTTTTTTGTTCAAAACAAATCTAAGCCAGCAACTATGGAGTCTTTCTATAAATATATCTGTTGATACAAGATATAAATCCGATCATGTATGGGTATCGGCTCATATTTAATAAGCCCGATAACGGGAAATATTGTATACGAGGAAATTCATTACAATTAGATGTCTTGCTCCTAAAGAATAGGAGTATTGTTCAAACTAGAATTCTAAGCAGAAAATGTAGTAGATCCTAATAGAACTACGTGTAGACTTGATTCTCTATAAATATAGAGATATGTAGGCACCTTGAGGGGATCCGACACCCAAGATTCTAGAGGCTCTCTCTTAGAATAAACTCTTAAGCTCAGTCTAAAACTCCAAAAAACCCTAACCTGCTCCATTGACGGCCATTAATATATGTCAAAGCTCTATGCGAATACCCGTAACGATGATACCCCGTCCGTGACGAAAATTGGCATTAACATTTGGCGCCGTCTGTGGGAATCGTGTAGTGAAAAAATAAATAATTATCACAATTTTCATGGTTATTTCGGAAAGAAGTGATGGCTGGCGATCGAATAAAAATCGAACAGGCTTGTCATGGTGAAGGAAAACATCCCTTGCGCACGGTGTCGAGGAAAATTACCAACAAGAAAGCTATTTTAATATGTAGGTATGATGGAGTCAGACTGGTAAATGAATTCATGGGATCAAATCAATGAAGACAGTTAAGTCACCAAGTTTTAGCTTTTACCATACTTTTATTTAATTCAACAATTGTGCTTTTATACGGCTGTGTACTTGTGTATTACAAAACCTAGTGAATTAACTATTATTACGTGCGTCTTGCTATCTATCTACGTGTATTTATTTGATGCTCTTTAACATGCATGGTCTCTCTCTGCATACATGAATTTATATATAATAATATCGATGTATTAAATATTTTTGTCCTTATGCGGTAAGACGAAGTAAACTCCTTTATCATACTTTTATGCCTTTGACTTCTAATTTTATGCAAGTCGGAATATGATTCCTTCATATTTTATTGGGTTAATTGATGAATATAATCTGATGTTTGTTTGTGGAATATGTATGCACGAGTACGTACATGACTTGTATCTGTTGTGACGGTTAGAAACATGTTACTAGATTATTAAACTTAAAATCAATGACATGTTTGTGATAATACTTGTGCATATAAAAATTACATATTATTTCCAGTACTAAATTATTTTGACGAAGCATAAGTAAGTTTAGAAAAGGAAAAAAACATCTATTAATCATGTTCTTTGATCTGTGCATGAATGGAGTGGAGTTGCGAATCAGTTGGCAAGAGAGCCACACAAATTTATTGCATGTCACGTTATAAATGAGCGTCATTGCAACATGAAGGGTTAAGCCCATGTCATGAAGAGGACAGAAAGCAACAGGGGGAATAAGATAAAAGAAGAGGACTTCGCAAAAAACAAAAGCTTTAAGCCACCCATATCACTGGGAATTGCGAGTCGTGTAAAGAAGGCAAATCTAGCTTGTTAGCATGAAAAATGTAAACAAGGGATATTAAAAATCGATCTGGTGGAGAACTAGCAGGTGAAGTAAATAAAAAAAATCGATGACTTCTTGCTGGCAATCATATCTATGTCACCACTCCTGGGAACGCAAAAAGAAGAAAAGAGCAGGACCTGACAGGAAATTCTGACTTCGTGCACTGTACAACGCTGGAAGCTTCATAAAAGCTTATTTGATGGAACCATTTGTCTTTCACGAACCATCAATAGGTCGTCTGCAACTTAATATCAATGACTAGAAATCATGACTTCATGTTTATGAAAACTGAAAAAAAATCAGCAAAAGAATGCGCAATATGAGGAACACAGGAAAGGGATAAAGTGGGACATTGAAAAACTCAAGTTCATGAAGAGAAGACTTCAAAATACACAGCAGCAACACTAGTCTAAAAACCACAAAAGGTTGGCGTTCAATGAGATTACAGAAAAAAAAGCATGAAAGAAACTGGTGGAAAACCAGCAGAAGTAAGAAAAATAATAATGACTTCTTGCTGGAAATCCATGATGTTCACCAGTCTTTAAAAGAACTAGCAGCACCTCAATATCAGGAAATGGAAGAAAGGAGACACAAAAAGCCTATACAAAACAGTAAAAACTTTCTGCAACAAACAATATCGTGGGAGGCCTTGAAGGAAATCAAAAATGGGAAAAGAAAATTTTCACAGGGGCCTAAAATTGAAGTCAATAAAACAGTTACACTTCGAGGCATGGATTACAGAGGAAAGCTACAGATAATCAGTAAAGAAGCGGCATAACAGCACAAGTTAAAGGAGGCAAGCATCAAGCACATGACTGAAATCATGAAATCAAATTTCAAGCTCAAAACTCCCTTCAAGCTTAAAATTATCATAGTGTACGAATACATCTACATAGATATATTTCACATATGGGAGTAAATATTGAAGTTAAGTTCTTGAATGCAAAGCAAGGCAGCTGCACTTGTAGTGTATGTATGCTAAAAGTTTGTTGCTCAACGCCAGTAAAGCTGCTGCATTCAAAAGTGCATGTATGCTAAAAGTTGCTGCTTGAATTTAGTTTGATATAGGACATGATATCAGGATGCATGTCCAGTTCTCCACTAAGATGGGTTGGTCGATGAGGAAAGAAATCTGCTGGTGCCTATTCAGGCTAATCTGAAGGCGCTTAAATATTATGGAGACCCCAGAGTATATATTGAAATGATTCAGCTGGAGCACTGCTAGAACCAAGAAAGAAGAGATAAACTAATAAAAAAAAGTGGAGCTCAGAAGAGGGACTAAAAAGCATAGCACCTATGCTGTATGAATGGAAACGAAGTGATGACACGTGAATGGATAATCAGGCCTCAGATTCAGAAGGAATGAATGAGTAGCCATCTGCAACTTCCAAAGAAGAAAGCAGCGGTAAAAAATAAAAATAAAAGCAATGGATGAGTGCAGGATAATATGCTCAACAAAAGAAGAGTACAGTACGCTGGATAAACAAGCTACAACAGGCGGTTCATAGCTCAAGCCGTTACTTCTGACCACAATCCAGACTAAAGTTTACATATAGTATAGTTTTGGGAAATATATGACTTGAGAGTTTGACCTGCTACATCTTCGACCAATAACTTACAGGAATTGCAAACCCCGGTCATTCTGTGATCTGGGGTCTATTGTGTTGTATAACAACGACGATATATCCTGAAATCATAATATGTACAAACAAGGTATCATCAACATTTGCCATCATCACTTCAGTACAATAACAACCAGAAACGTTGGTGTTGGATCTGTGACAACTCCGTGTAATTCAACAAATATTCGCAACGAATCAAATTGAATTCACTAGAGTGATATTATAACCCACCGCGTAACAGGGTTAATGTGCTCGCTATTTAATGAGAAACGGTAGCAGCTACAAGACATTAGTTTTACAAGAAAGTACATGGAGCCTACAAAACCAACAAAAAAAAAATATCAACGAAAGGAAAATATCATGTTACATGGAGGGCTGCAGACACACCCCTGAACCAGGCTTGTCAACTTGTGAAATTCCTGGGAAAATGATTTGAAATTCAAAATGGCTCAAAGATAGGTATCCTGCTCAGTCTACAAATATGTGAGGAAAACAGTTTGGAAGATGCAGATCAGAGTAGTGGTCTGGTTAAAAAATGGAGTCTGCGGAAAATAAAGTCTAGTGCAACAGCTTATAAAGAAAAACATATTAAAAGAAGCAAAAAAAGAAGTGGCATCATAAATATAAAAAAATCAGCAGACTACCAAGGCCGATATCGAGCAAAGGGAGCTTCATTCAATAGATTGTATTAAAGTTTAGAAAGAATGCTTCCTGAAAGAAGAAAAAAGTAGCATTAGCTGATCAAGCATATTCAAGAATGACAACGGAACATAATTGATGAAGATAAGCGGAGTGACTAGCGCTTGCAAGTCCTAGAATCAACGCAACGAGGAAACTATTACAAACTCAGTGGAAAAATCATAAAACTCAAGAGAATCTTTAGATATGCTCGCGAAAACCAAAGTCAGCCACGCCAGATGAGGTTTCAGATGCAATCATAGCCAAGACAATTGCATAAGCATTTAGGCTTTGCAACAGCAGCCAAATCCATTGCAACATGAATCGGAGAAAGGAATTTCTGCAACAAGGGAAAACAAAGTAGGAAACAAAGAGTTCATTTTCTAGATTTTGTTGACCAAATTACTTGTACGGATATCTAAATCAAAGTTGAGGTTGACAAAGTAAACAAATAAAAAAGACAAATCAGTACAAAGAAAAGGGAAAAAGAGCATCAAAAACAAGTTTTGAAGAAACAAAACTCTTTCAGCCCAAGAAAAATTCCCAGCAGTACAACATGAAGCAGCAAGCACCCTCAACATGCTTCAAGCTGCAGGTTCAAGCGTCCACCAGGAAAAAAAGCTACATGATGAAGTAAAAATCATTTATGTAGCAATTGAAGAACAATAAATTAATCCCAGAAATATGAGATAAAAGTACTGTTGGCATTTAGCATAAGGAAAATCATCATGTACAAATATGTGAATAAATGATTCTGGTAACATTGATGATTTATAGAAGACTAAAAATAAGAGTTGCAGTTGTGTGAAGTAAGCAAAGAAGCAGAGCTGATTGACGAAAACTTTTGAGGATCTTTTCTAAGCTGGCAGAAAAATGCTAAAACTTGCTTGTCAAATGGTGGTGTACTTGAAAAAGTGTGGTAAAGTGGATCAATGAACAAATATTTGAATACATGGAGGACAAATGATTAGCAGTTCTCACAAGCAATTAGGTCTGCGTTCACTGGCAAGGACGAAACAGCCTGAACACGCACCAGACTAGTGTTAAGTGATATAATTTTCAAAAAAAGGAATCAAAGGAACACGACCTTCCATCCTGTAGAGCTTAGAGCCACAGGAAAAGCAAGAAGGAAGGCAGAAATTCATACGACAATATGGATAAAAATCACGAGATGGCGAGGTCAAATAAGAGAAAGAAATATCATTGTTTCTATCATCTACCAATAGCTCTTGTCGACCAAATTGCACTCGTGCTGAAATTAAAAGTGTCTCAGAGATCTCCAAAGAAGAGAAAACCTGAAGCTAAATTGGAAATTTATCAAATGTAAAATATTATTGCAGCCTCTGTTCTCCAAATAAGCAAAAGATGATGGTTAATTATTAAGTCCAGTGAAGGTGCAGAGGAAAAATTGAGGAGATTGGAGGGTCAACATGATCATTCAACCGTGCTTATTCTTCAAAATCTACGACCTTCAAGTATTCTGCTGGTAGGCGACACAAATCTTTCTGGTGTTCACCAAAAGCAGATGCTCTACAACACAACCAGGCTTCAAGCAACTCGGCTTTTCAAGCATCACTGCATCACTAGATATCATGGCTTTAGGTCTACGTAGAACTTAGCCAAAATCATTATTGTGCTAAGGAATAAAACTTGGCTTCAGAATTGGAGAATCGGAGACGAGGCCAGAAACACCAACAAAAGCCCAAGCAAACAGATGACATCGCTTGAATCTCAATATACAGGAATAATTGAAATAACCAGCAGCTCGTGAAAATGGAAGAATAACTTGGCCAAAATTCAAATTTGTGCTATAGACCAAAACTCTTAAACAACTTTATTGAGCAGTGCACTTAAAGCAAGGAAAAAAGTAATATCAAGGTAGCGGCTACTAAGGATGCAAAAACATCAATCATTTATAACTTCTCATTATCATCATGAGGAAATTGAAAAATCTGGAGTTATCAAGCTTCAAGAAATAGGAAGAAAACTTTAAGAAGATATTTGGAGAAGGAAGTAAACAAAAAACTCCCTGCAAGCTTTGAATTAGCACAACACCTGACTATTGAAGTCCCTTTCTAAAAAAATCAGGACAAGCAGCTGCACTTATTAGTGCGTGTATGCTACAAGTTGCTGGTTAAATACAAGTAAAGAGATCAAAGAAGCATTACAAGCTAAACATCATGACTTCATAACAACATCAAGTGACAATATTGCAAAGAGAGGCAGACGAATCATCAGTCACAGAGATAATTCTCAATTCTGTCTGCAACTATGGAGTTATGTAGGTGTTGGTTCAGATTAGCACAAGCCATGCTGAGTTTTTGCAGCAATTGGACACACTGGAAATTTGTTATCGGAGAAAATCACAAGTGTTCTGATGCACACTACGCACAAGTAGCAAACACATTGCAATCGTATATCTCTAATGTGGAGTCTGCATGTGAAGCATCTTGACAAAATGATGACGGTCGGGGACATTCTACGGCAACTCTGGTACAAATAAATTATTTAAATAGTTGAGTACAACATGGTGAAATCAAACATCTGCATGTACAAGTGTGACTTGGACACAAACTTAAGATAAGTATTTTTTTTTTTACGCTTTTTACTTAATGTCAAGTATTATATATTGTGTGGTTCATCTTAACTATCTTAACTTCCTGATCAGTTGATAAGATACTAGGGGGACCAAATTTGATCCGACCTAGACCAGTGATTTGTCTCATCAATCTCATCCATTTAAATATGACAATCACTGCGGGGCCAGGATAATGCCAATATATGGACCGAAAAACCGCCTTTGAGCTATGATGGTACATAAAAAGCCTGGTATACTAGCAACCGGAAGATGAGAAACTGGTAAGCAAGGTCTTTTGACAAAATTTGTGGCTTAGGGACAACCTCTCATCCGTGCTCCGAGAAAAGTTAGCTACTTATATTTTTTGACTCGAAAGCACAGGCTTAACTAGTCAAACCATAAGGCGGTTTGGTTAGTCATAGCTCTAGCTAAATACTTAGCCCGATAGCTTGGTATATGGGGATTGACGAATCCAACTTTGCTCAAGTTAAAAACAAGCCTTAAATTGGTACATTTGTTACTAATAAATCTAAGGCCCAAATGTGTTATGGCAAACATAAGGTGTTTCATGGCCCAGTCAACACCAAAAGAAAACCCGATCATTCGATCATGGGATAAACCAAATCCATTAACATATAAAAAATAATAACGCCTAAATTGATGTAACAATCATCAATAATTATTAGAGGTGTTACCGATTGACATATGGTTTGATCGAGATTAAAGAAAAAAATACTTTAATTAAGTATTCACCGAAGCAAATCTCGATAAATACTGGGGACATGTTGATACAAGATATAAATCTGATCCCGTATGGGTATCGGCCCATATTAAATAAGCCCGATAACGGGAAGTATCGTATACAAGGAAATTCACTACAACTAGATGTCTTGCTCCTAAAGAATAGGAGTATTGTTCAAACTAGAATTCTACGCAGAAAAGGTAGTAGATCCTAATAGAACTACGTGTAGACTTGATTCTCTATAAATATAGAGATACGTAGGCAACTTGAGGGGATCCGACACCAAAGATTCTAGAGGCTCTCTCTTAGAATAAACTCTCAAGTTCAATCTAAAACTCCCAAAAAACCCTAAACTCCCCCATTGACGGCCATTAATATATGTCAAAGCTCTATGCGAATACCCGTAACGATGATTCCCCGTCCGTGACGAAAATTGGCATTAACAATATATGTACTCCCGGACTTGACATTTGAGTAGTAGCGATAAGATGACATTTCAAAGCAGTATCCAGGATGAAATGAAAGATCGCAATCACTGCAATGATAGAACCAAAAATTGGTATTTATTTCCTCTGAGCAAAACTCGCAATTGAACTCGTAGTCATGATCCATGACCATGCCCGCATCATATCGCAGGTGGAGGGGGTGAGGATCCCATGGGTGTGTAACTGTTCTTGGCTTCATGTTACAGCCTGCGCATATATAGAAATCACATTGTTCACACCCGTGCTTGCGTTTCATCCTCAAACTTATTCCACATGCATTACAAGCATGATCAGTTGATAAAACTTGATGTAGTTGGTGACGGTGAGCCTCATGTTTGATCGTTTTCGGTAGGTTCATGTTAGGAATATGTTGTTCTTGATGATAAACATAAAAAACTTAGTAGAATTTGTGTAAAGTCACTTTGTAGCTGTCAACGAAATGGCATGCTTTGCAGCATTCCGTTGACAGGAAGCTCATCAACGAAATGAGTGTTGTAGCAATTGCATTGTACAATACTTCTCAAATGATAGGCATTCTGTCATAAGATAGGTTTTCTAAGTCATGTTGACTAAGTACTAGATAGGCAAAATAGGTTGGTTAATTGTAAATATATTAGGCCTTGTAATTTTGCCTAAGTGAAGACATGTCAACGGTATGAAGATTACTCTGTCAACGGTATGGAGTTTACTCATCAACGAAACGAGGGAAACACCATCAACGGAATGAAGAATAAAGCTATCAACGAAACACATCTCCCTGCTATCAACGAATCATTATTGCTTTTCTGAATAGTTGACAAAGTGATAGTGACAGTTTACTGAACAGATCTAAAGGTGATGTGGAAGTGTACTTTGCATTGGAAACCATTAAAATGGACATGGGGAATAAGGAAACATCCCAGTTTCCAATTGGGTCTTGGGAGTGATCATAATAAGCATGAAGACAAAAGCAAGGATCTCCAAGGACCACTGGACAAAGGGATGAAAAGCAAACTATTGGCGGTTACTCATTGTACTTTTAGTGTAGCCAAAAATAGGGTTGTAAACTTGGGGATATATAACCAAGTGTAGCAGTTACTTTAAAAAAAGAGAGAAGAAAAACAAATAGTTTGTATTAGCTATCCTTGAGAGCATTCTTCTCTACAACATTGTAACTGAGCAGCTGTGTACTTTTGTATCACAGATTATTTCCGCAATAAAAATCACTTCAGTTGGATCATCAAACAATCCAACTGAAATTATTTATGTGCTTGTGATTTTTACTTTAAGTTCAGTTTTTATTTGTAAGTTGTTTTAAGTTTAAAGAAATATCAAGAATTGTATTCAACCCCCCCTTCTACAATTCTGTTAGGTCATTTGGGATTAACAATTGGTATCAGAGCGAGCTTCTAACATACAAGAAGTTTAAAGATCAAGACCAAAAACAGAAACCATGGTAAAGAAGGATGCAGGTGTGAAGATACCAGTTCTTGATAAGGAAAATTACTTTCACTGGAAAGTAAAGATGCATTTACATCTCATGTCTATGGATGAGAGGTATGTAGACTGCATTGAGAAAGGTCCACACGTTCCCATAAAGCTTGATTCTAGAGTTGGACTGCCAGATGATGCTCCTGATGTAGAGATTCCAAAACCTGTCTCATAATGGACTGTTGAAGATGTTGCAGAAGTCCATAAAGACAAAAGAACCATGAACATTCTGTTTAATGGTTTGGAGCAAGAGATGTTTGACAATGTCATAAACTGTACAACCTCCAAAGAAGTATGGGACACTGTAAGAACTCTCTGTGAAGGAACTGAGCAAGTCAGGGAAAATAAAATGCAACTCCTTATACAACAATATGAGCATTCTTCTCTACAACCTTGTAACTGAGCAGCTGTGTACTTTTGTATCACAGATTATTTCCGCAATAAAAATCACTTCAGTTGGATCATCAAACAATCCAACTGAAATTATTTATGTGCTTGTGATTTTTACTTTAAGTTCAGTTTTTATTTGTAAGTTGTTTTAAGTTTAAAGAAATATCAAGAATTGTATTCAACCCCCCCTTCTACAATTCTGTTAGGTCATTTGGGATTAACAGTTCACACATCCAGTATGAAGCTTGATTGGGTGCATCTCATAAGAAGCCATATTAATACGCCTAGCGAAGAACATGCCATTGCTGTAAACTCCACAGCAATCACAATTAAAGATCATATATGGTCTACTGTCCTTCTGTAAGAAAACTGTGTAATAACCTGGAATTAAGTCCTGCACAGATTTTTTAGAAATCTCAGCACAGTATTTATGCAGAAAGTATTTACAAAGAACACAACTATAGAATCGATCGCCATCTGTTCGTATGGGTTTGACACAGCCATCACATAGCAACACTGTTCTATCATCATCTTTTTGATTGTTTAACTCATTATTAGTAATGAGTTGTAAAGGATGCTTATGACTCCATTGTGGATTGCGATCTTCTGCGCTAAAGTAGTTATCTACCATCGACTTCAGAAATTGTTCAACTAACAAATTTAGAGATGACTCGTCAGCTGCTGGGAGGTAGACCAAATTGGAATCATATGTTTCAGTTTCACTAGATCTGAGAATAGCAAAATAATAGAGAAGTTAATGTCGGAAGGAAATAATAAAATAGCTAGAACGCCATTAAAGAGAAGGAAAAAAAATTGTTAGCAAAGTACCTTGATCTAGCACATTGACTATGGGTGGTATATGTGCATTTGTCCCTACATTTGTAAAACCAATCGAGTTGACTAATATTTTCAGTGCAGAGTCCGCAGCACTGATTATATGTGTGATACCGTTGTGGACGACCATAAAAGAGGACGAGAGGGTGTTGATGGAGAGATTGAAACAGGAAAAGGAGGTTAGGAGCATCAGCACAACTCTTGTGGATCCAAAACCGACATGTCTGGCATTTATACGACATGTCTTTGATATTCTCCTCCACACTGCAAACATCATATTTGAACGAGGACGGTCGATGGATTAAGGCTAATGGGTGTTGTGGGTGAGCTACATGAGTAATTGTGAGCTCCTTAGCTTGGAACATTCCACATTTGAGGCAAAGACATAATTTAAAATCGGAATTGCAATAACCAGAGAGTAATTCTATGTCACAAATGTTACAATGGCAATTATTTCCTACCATGCTAAATTCTCGTTGAAACAAAGTCTGTTTTTTACGGGGATTGGAAGAGAGGATCAGAAACTCTTTTGGGTCGGTTGGATTTTCGATTTTATCAGGTAAATTTGCGCATGTTTGGTGGAGTAAGAATTTAGAACATTTATCATCTAGTACTAGTACATGTGGTACTTCTGCGGGTGCAACTGTAAATATATGATTTGCATGAAACTATTTCTTCTCTGTAATAAAAACACACATCACATTGCCTTGCAATGTACTTATCATTCAGAATGAGTGGATGCTTATGGCAGGAGTGCTTCATTTTTGTACTTGTTGATCTTGCCTTTAAATATTCTTGTAGAGTGAATGAAATATATATGTAACTTCTATATGTTCTATTGTAGAAGTAATGAAATATATATTAACTTCTATTGTACCCAAGATAGTTGCTTCAACTAGAATAGAAACAATTAAACCCTTTTATGCGTACATATATACTTAATTGTCATCCAAGGCACGACAAGAGGGAAAGATTAAAAACAGAATAACTCAGAATAAGTATTAATGACTCGAAAGGAAAGGATTTTATGCTTTCTCGCTTTCTTCTTCTTTCAAAATGTCTTCTTCTTCTGTAAAATTGTAAATTGGATTAAAGAGAGGAAAGCATCGGTTCTACAAAATTTGGTGCCTTGTGTTATAATGCAAGCATTTTGGAGTTTCAACTATAGTGCCTTGACTACGCGTTAAGAATGCTAGAAGTCTTAAAATGGATCTCCAAATTATTGTATAATATAATACATTTGTATGAAGAAAATTCATATTAATATACACCTAGTTCATTACACTTATGAGAAAATAACCAAAAATATTATAAAATGATATGATATCGGTGATATAATTGCATGGAATGTAATTTAGTTAATGAAGCCTAAATATGTGACGGTCATGAACACATAACTAATTGAGTACAAAAATGTTTACAAAATGACACGAATTGAGAGGAGGAAAAAGTATTACACATAATTAATTGGGTACAAAAATGTTTACAAAATGACGCATGTTAATGCAGTGTGGTCATACATGTAATTAAGTGACGATCGTGTAATTTGACCGGTTAACTTCGATCAGACTCAAAAAAAAAATTTGAAATCAATACGAAACTTTTATTTCAAATCAGAATGCAATACATCGATGAGAAAGGATGGTACATCACACCATTCCTTACATTCAGACTTAGAACCAGTCTCTTTAGCCAAAGCATGAGCCACTGAGTTCGCTGAACGTCTAATAAAATACACTGAATAGGACCTTAAGTCTTTAACTATAGACCGACAATCATCCATAATAGCCCCTAGATACGAAGAATCCCTCAACTTACTGTCAAAAGCTTGAACAACAGCTAAAGAATCCAGCTCAATATTCACACATGAGATCCCCTTCCTTTTTAACCAAGATAGTGCCTCTTTAAAAGCCAAAGCCTCCGCTACTTTCGGATCCACTATGCCCGTCCAAAAACCACCATAGCCAGCTACAAAATGCCCCTGGTCATTCCTCAAAATGCATCCAAAAGAGCTTCGACCACTTGTCTCAAAAACCGCAGCATCTACATTACACACAAGCCACCCCAGATCTGGCCTTCGCCATACTAACACCCCTTCCCTGTCATTTAGCTTACAGTGACTGTCTTGCGTACTCTGAGCTCGTTGCCATTGGAACAGAATAGAACAAGCTGCATTAACCACCATAGACGGGGGTTTAAACTTCTTATTCCACACCACACTATTTATGTGCTCCCAGATTTGCCATACTAGCATACAAATAATCTCCAACTCCTTTGAAGATTTAACCTGGAACCGGTTCTTCAGAATACTCTGAACAGACGTGTCTGAGTTGGAGACGCCATCTACTTTCGCTAAACTCCAACAGGACTGTGCAAAAGAACAGAAGAATAGGACATGCTCAGCACTCTCCGAAACGTTATGACAAACTGAACATATGGGGTATACTTCGACAAACCGACTTCTGAGATTTTCCAACGTTGGAAGACAATTCTGCATCATTCTCCAGACAAAGATTTTCACCTTCAGCGGGATAGGCAAATTCCAGATCTTAAGCCAATTGAAGTCAATCCCCGAATTATAAAACCCATTATCATGCTGACACAACCTACGATATCCACTCTTGACTGAGTACTCTCCTTTCTCCTCCTCTAACCACATCCACGAATCATCTAATCTGGAATGACTTAACGGAATCTTTAGAATATGAGCCACATCATTTTCATTGAATAAGTCTCTAAGAATGTCTACATCCCACTCCAAATTATCAACTCTCATAAGCCCACTCACCTTAGCATCATTTAAACCTTGGCCACACGGAGTTGTTATCCTTGTTTGATTCACATTCAGCAACCAGGGATCATCCCAGATGTTCACTGTCTCCCCCCTACATATTCTCTTCACACTGCCATCGCAAACAAGTTGATGCGTTGCCATGATACTACGCCACACGTAGCTGGGGTGGTTGCCTAACTTGGCCTCTTCGAAACTACACCTTGGGAAATATCGAGCCTTTAACAATCTGGAGATGAACGAGTCTGGTTCCGTTAAAATCCTCCATGCTTGCTTACCCAGCATAGCCACATTAAATTCCTGAATCCGTTTAAATCCCATCCCCCCATATTTCTTTGGATAGCACATTCTACTCCAAGCCATCCATCTTATCCCCTTGTTTTTCTCAACACTCGAAAGCCACCAAAACCTGTTCATCAGCAGTTCAATATCCTCACATAGCTTTTTTGGGAGAAGAAACACACTAGCTACATACGAAGGGATTGACTGCACCACTGATTTAATCAAAATTTATTTCCCTCCTCTAGAAAGAGTTGTTCCTTTCCAACTTTGAAGCCTATTCCATATCTTCTCCTTCACATATCGAAATGTCTCCCACCTGTTGCTTGAAACCATTTTCGGAAGACCCGGATACATTACATCATTTCGAGTCTACACTTCTAGAACTTTACAGATAGCTATTGTAGTCTCGTTTCCAGTATTACGACTGAACGAAATAGCTGACTTCTGAAAGTTGATCTGCTGTCCTGAAGCTCTTTCATACCGAACAAGACACTCTTTCACACTCTCTGCTTCACTCACAGTAGCTCGAAAAAACAAGTAACAGTCATCAGCAAAAAATAAGTGCGTAATAATCGGAGCCCCGTTAGCAATCTTACATCCATGAATAGCTCCAGAAACTTGTTTTCTGTGAATCAACGCAGACAGACCTTCAGCGCACAAAAGAAACAAGTAGGGTGATATAGGATCACCCTGTCGCAATCCTCGACTAGGATAAACTGGGCCTATCTCATTTCCAGAAACAACAAATTTGTAAGAAACTGTCGACATACAAAGTTGAATCCACCCCTGCCGCTTCTCAGTAAAACCCAGCTGCTTCATAACACCTAGAACGAACTCCCACTCCACCCTATCGTAGGCTTTACTCATATCAATCTTAAGGGCTGAATAACCTGATTTTCCTTTTGTCTTCCTATGCATCCAGTGATTTACCTCAAATGCTGCAATTACATTATCCGTTATCAACCGCCCAGGGACAAAGGCACTCTGTGTCTCAGAAATAATGCTTGGAAGAACCATCTTTAAACGATTTGCCATCATTTTCGTGATTATTTTCATCATAACGTTACACAACAAGATGGGCCTAAGATCAACCAACGTTTCAGGATTTGCCTTCTTAGGGATAAGGACCACTTCCGTATCATTAAGCTTTCCCGGGATAATGCCCGTATTTAAAATACGAATACATTCCTTAGCCACATCCTTACCAATTATACTCCAAAACTTCTGATAAAAACCGGGATTCATACCATCCGGTCCTGGACTCTTATCCGGGTGCATAGCAAATATTGCTTGTTTAACCTCTTCCTCATTGAATTCTTGAGACAACATATCATTTTGAGTCGAAGAAATACGCTCCCCTATACATTCCAGCACATTCTCAACCAGCACCCCTTTAGCTTCGAATAGGTCATTGTAATATTCCTCTACAACATTGCTCAAACCTGTAGACCAGTCGACCCAAGTCCCCTCTTTATTCTTTAGCTGGTTGATGTGATTTTTCTTTCTTCTCGAGGACGCATACGAATGAAAATACTTTGAATTACTATCCCCCCCCCCCCTTTCAACCAGAACTGTTTAGCCCTCTGCTTCCAGAAATCTTCCTTCTGAGCAAGAATTTTAGAATACTCCACCTCCGCATCTCTCAAACACTGCAGGGAATAAGCATCATTTAGGCCTCGAAAACGTTATATCGTCTCCCTACTTTTTCCTAGCCTCTTCTGAAAATCCTTCACTAAATTCTCTCCCCACTTATTTAACTCCACTCCACATAATTCAATTCTCTGTTCCGTATCTAAGCCTTCTGTTTTTTTCCAACTCTCAGATACAATATCACTGCATCTAGCTTCCTTCAGCCAACAGTTCTCAAAGCGGAATCTATAATTTCTAGAAACAGGTCTCCATACACTTACATGTATAAAGATTGCAGAATGATCAAACGTCGGTGCTATCAGATTATGAACCTTAACTGTAGGAAAAATTGATTTCCACCCTTCGTTCACGAACACTCGGTCCAGTCTTTCTTGCACCCATCTATCCGTACCACAACTTCTTTCCCATGTATATGGATACCCCTCCATTGGCAAATCTGAAATTCCACACTCCAAAACAACCTCTCTAAAACCATTCAACAACCAAGTTGGGTGTTTAAGACGGCCCTTCTTCTCTTCCTCTCGAAGTAAATCATTAAAATCACCTAAAATAACCCATGGCAAAGATGATTCTGCTGCTAACATCTTTAATAAATTCCACGACTCTCGTCTTCTGGACCTCTCCGGAAATCCATAGAAACAGGTTAGTCTCCACGGATTGATATTATCCAACCTAACTTCAGCATCGATAAAGTTCTGTGATGAAGATCTTATACTAATACTATCAACATGTCTCCAAATAAGAGCTAACCCTCCACCATGTCCCGTTCCAGCTACTGTAAACAGCCCCTCGTATTTCATCTTAGCACGAATACCATCTAACCGTTTATCATCCACCATAGTCTCCATTAAGAAAACAAACATAGGCCTTTTTAGTTGGACAAGGTCCAATAAAACTTGAACTGTACGAGGGTTGCCCAGACCTCTACAGTTCCAGAATAACGTACTCATTGTGGCGGGCGGGCCTGGATACCAGGTCCCGCCAATGCCAAGTTTTTTTGGTTCTGTTGTTTTTGTTGATTATCTTCACCCATCTCAATATCCAGCCCATCTCCCAGCCCATCTTCTAAATTTGAAATACGGCCCATCTCTGCATTATCTTTTCCCACTCGCTGCCTTTTCTATTTGGAAACACCTATCCCATCAATAAAGGGATTATCCTCATCACTATTTAAATTTTCCACCGTTCCCTCCTGAAATTTAGTAGATTCAACAGTCATTACCTCTTTCCCCCTATTATCTCGATGTGTACTCCTACGATCATGGGATTGCTCAGCATTCTGGTACGATTCCATCTCATTGTCATTACCACTAGGCTTCACCGGAATTACTAAAGCTCCGTCAGCTCCCCTCAACCACTGGTTCTCTGCACTTATGCTCTGTTTCCGCATTGTTGCACGCAAGGACCCATCATATTTTCTGACCTCCGTACCTTGAGGATTGTCGAACAAAACCTCACAGAACTTCTCAGTATGTCCTATCAAACCACAGAAAAAACAGAATTATGGTAACCTTTCATACTTAAACTGGAACCACATCCAATCACCCCCTGCCTTCTTTATGCGCATCTTGCTTTTTAGAGGCTTCATAACATCAATGGCCACCTTAATTCTTAAGTAGTTTCTGTACATCCCCTGAAAAGTTTTAGAATCTGATTCCAGATATCTCCCCACATAATTACCTATAGATTTCAAAACATATTCAGATTTGAAGCCAATAGGGACGTCATACACCTGGACCCATATATACAGTTCCAATAACTTGATCTCCTTTAGCTGCTCGTCCACATTTAGTTTTTTAATGAGAAGAAATTGTTGGTTAAACGTCCAAGGACCATCATTTAGAACCCTCTGCATATCGAGATCATGAAAAAATTTGAAAAGGAAAGTGTTTGGTTGATCCGTTTCCTCCATAAAGACTCCTTTAACCGGTCTCCAAATTGATGCCAAAGTATCCTGCATCGCCATGAAATTCACCTTTCTATTCGTTAAGAATCTACCCACCAAGCACCTGTCGAGATCTTGTTTCACATTGTTCTCCGGAATGTCTTCCAAAACGACTCCAAAATCCTCATCTTCATTGTCCAATGAGAGTTTTGAATATGCCTCCTCCAACTTTTCATCAGATACCGAGTTCGCCATGAATACTATGCCCTCGTAAACAAAACTTCAATTGAAATAACAGATATAAAATGATAAAGAAAAACTCACCACTTGATGAGACAGAGAGAAAAACTCATCATATGATGAGACGATGCAAAATATTTATAGTTTCACTTGTTCAACTTGTGATACCGTGCATTCTCTCCACGGCGTTTCCGTCATCTGATTTCCAACATTTTCAGTTATTTAAAAACTAGGACAGAAGTGAATTTAAATGTATTTTTTCTGCATCGATCAGACTCAAATTAGTTGTATTTAGAAAGTATGGAATTTTCAATTCAAAATTCAAAATTTTGCTTAAAATCTAAAAAGACATCCTAAAACACTAAATTCGACCAAATGTGACGGAAAGCTAAATTCGACGAAATTAAAGATTAGCTCGACCGGAAATAGTAGTTATAAATTACATAATACATAACATACGTATTTAAATTCAACAAAATAATTTCATTAAAACTGAACATTAAGAGTTTTGAAATTCAGACATGTGTGGTTTTGTGGATTGGAACTGTAAATCTTCTTCCACTAATTATATAAGTAAGATTCCATTTGCAGAACACCACTTATGTTGCAAAAGGTGCAAAGCAAAGTGCCTGTTCAGATAAGTTGTGAAACACGACATGCGTTATCGTTAATTATCAATGATTATGAATTCATGATATATAAGTGGGCGGTGCTTGCTATGATTTTAAATGTGACGAAAATCTCTACCTTATTGTGCATTGTTATTTTTTCTTTTAAATATGACGAAACTCTCTGTCTCTACTCTATAGTTCATTTTGTTTTATTTTTCTTCGATTTATTTTTTGACAAGAAAATTTTATTGATTTTCGTATTCACCTTCCAGAAAATGAAATAGATATATACCATATAAAAGATACCCATTCATATATATATTTACGTGTTTAACACATCACATATCATATAGTGAATTTTTTGGGGAAAATTTGAAACCTCTAATATTTTTCTTTGTTTTACATCTTGAAAGTATTTTATTCGGTATATATACTAGCCTATAACTCGTACGATGCACGTATGAATTTTAGTATTTTTTATTTTATTATCTATATCTTGATTTATATGATTTTAAAAAGTAATCAAATATAATAATATATGTATGATGTTATTCTAAGTTTTTTTTGTATTTTGATTTTAAAATTTTTTAATATGTTGTCGATGTAATAATATCTTGAACTTTTGAATGTAGCTTAGAAAAATAGATGATATAAATATTTAATAATAATATGTTGTTGACGGGATTCGAACCTTGAACTCGTGGGAGCATTTTAGATAACAAAAAAAGAATATTATTTTAATATTACATCCAACGGTTCTCATTGACCTATATTTACATCTAACGGTTATTATTTAGAGGACCAAACTACTAACCAACTAAATGACCAAACTACCAACCAACCAAATAGAGGGTGGTTTGCTTATAATAATATAGTATAGATAGTATAGATAGATATATATATGTTGTGAGAGAAATTTGGTACAACACAATTGAGAGAATCTCGCTGGAATATTCGCAGAACGTGTCCTTGGTTATCGGACGGAGCTGTAGGTTTACAGCTAGAGACCTGTAGCTAACGATAGGAACAGAATAATTGAAGTATGTCTCTGGGGGCTGAGTTGACAAAACCACCGGTTGAAGTGGGCGGCGTAAGTCCTACACGGCTAGTCAATTCACCTAAATATGTATCATAAAGGTGCACAAGCCTTATGCGTCTCGAGAGTGAAAATTCGAATCTCTTAGTCAAGTGCTTACATATCCTATTTATAGGAATCAAGCCCCATGTAGTTCTATTAGGTTTATTCTTCTTCCCTGCTGTGAATTCGACCACTCTAAGATAATCCATCTCAGAGTTATAGTCGAATTAGGTAGCTCCAGCCGAGCTTTCCAGTATCCTAATCCACATCCATCACTAAGTCCTATAAATCCTCATATAAATAATGTATATCTGACACCACCAATACAAGTCCTCTACTGATTGTATTTGCTCCATCTAGTACGTTTTAGTAAGCCTAGAAGTCCTTCACCAATAATACTTTCATGCCCCTAAAGTATAGGTAGCTGAGTCCTTATCCGACTAGAAGTCTTTCTTCTGGGGATCCTGACTACTCGGCACCTAAGAGCAGTCCCGAGGTTCAAACCACTTGAACCTCAATACCTTTCACCTGAACCTCAATACTTTGAACCTGGTCCTCGGTACCTTAAACCTATCAGGATAACCTGCACCTAAACCATGGTGTCCTGAACCTACACCATGGTTCTATACTTCTATATATAGATTATACTTCTATATATAGATTATACTTCTATATATAGATCTTATGAGATAGTTGCTTCTACTAGAATAGAAACAATTAAACCCTCTTATGCATACAAGCATATATACTTTTCATCGAATGCACGACAAGAGGGAAAGATTTTAAAAAAAAAAAGAATAAGTATTAATGACTCAAAAGTAAAAGAATTTAAACGAATTTAACACAAGTATATTTTTATGCTTTGTCGCTTTCGTTTGTTCTTTCAAAATGTCTTCTTCTTCTTCTACTTCTTTTGTGAAATTGTAAATTGGATTCAAGAGAGGAAAGCATCAGTTCTCCAAAATATGCTGCCTTGTGTTAAAATGCAAGCATTTTGGAGTTTCAACTTTCCGCACAATACTAGAGGTCTTAAAATGGATTTCCAAATTAAGTGACGATCATTGTTTCAAAAAAAAAAATGTGACGATCATATAATTTGACCAGTTAACTTCGACCCAAATTAGTTTTGTTTAGCAAGTACGGAATTCTTAACTAAAAATTCAAATTTTTGCTTTAAAACACTAAATTAGACCAAATGCGACGGAAAGCTAAATCCGACCAAATTGAAAATTAGCTCGATCGGAAATGGTTGTTATAAATTTCATAATACATAACAGACGTATTTAAAATTCTACAAAATAATTTCGTTTAAGCTGAATATTAAGAGTTTTGAAATCCGTACATGTGACAGAAATGTGAAAAACATTTCACCCCTAACTTTAAGAGTAAATTGCACTTTGTGTACTCGCACTTTAGTCAAGACACCACTTGCTATATTATAGTTCAAAATTGAGCACTTGCAATATCAATGTTTGTATTTCACTGCACTTTGTTACATTCCGTTAACTGAAGTTAACTCCGTTATTAATTTAAGGAGTAAAATGCACTTTGTGTACTTGCACTTTACTCTAAAGTGCATTTTGTGTACCCACACTTTACTCAAAACATCACTTGCAATACTTTAGTTCAAAATTTAGAGTAAAGTACGAGTACACAAAATGCACTTTAGAGTAAAGTACAAGTACACAAAATGTACTTAATTCCTAAATTAATAACGGAATTAATATCAGTTAACAGAATGCAACAAAGTGCAATGAAATACAAACAGTGATATTGCAAGTGCTCGATTTTGAGTTATAGTATTGCAAGTGGTGTCTTGACTAAAGTACGAGTACACTAAGTGCACTTTACTCTAACTTTAATGGTAAAAGTGTCGAAATGATTAAGTGGAATTTCAATAAGACATGTGTGGTTTTGTGGATTGGTACTATAGATCTTCTTCAACTAATTATATAAGTAAGATTCTCAGTTGCAGAAGGCCACACAACTGCCTGTTCAGATAAGTTGGGAAACACGACAAGCGTTGTCGTTAATTTTCAATGATTATGAGATGTAAGTGCAGTGGACGGTGCTTGGTAGTAATTTTTCAGCACATTGTGCTATGATTCTAAATGTGACGAAAATCTCTACCCTATTGTTCATTTTATTTTTTCCTTTTGAATATGACGAAAATCACTACTCAAACCCTCGATGTAACTGATAAATTTAAAGTAAATAAATAAATCTTGTATAATTACGTAGTTGTAAGGAATCGAACCCGGATGAAGTTAAAGAATTTAAATTAAATAAATCTTGTATAATTACGTAGTTGCAAGGAATCGAACCCGGATTTCGTGATAATCAAATTTGATACTTTGATATCGCGCGCCATTTTCACATTGTTTTGCTTATTAATATTAATTTTAATTATTAAAAAATGTACTTATGAAATTTGAATGATAGAAATATATAATAAATAAATACAATTAAATTATGTGGTTATAGGCAATTAATCTTGAATTTGGTACTGCGCGATATTTTAACATTATTTTCTTTATTAATAAAGAGTATAGAAGTTATATACAATTGAATTTTGAATGAAATTAATGAAATTAAAGTAAATAAATAAATCTGGTATAGTAACGTAGTTCTAAGGAATCGAACCCTGTATTAAGCTAAAGAATTTAAATTAATAAATCTTGTACGTAGTTGCGAGGATTCGAACCCAGTTCTCGTGATAACCAAATTTGGTACTTTGGTACTTTTGGTACCGCGCGCCATTTTCACATTGCTTTCCTTATTAATAAAGAGCATAGATTTCTCTTATTTATTCTTTTGTTATAAGTTAATATCTTACCCTCATTAGCATAAATAATATTTTAGCAGTAAAGCAACTGCTCATAAAATAATAAGATATCCCCAATTATTTAACATCATGCTTCAACGAGGCTCAATTATAACCGTCAAGTATCATTGCTCAACTGTAGCACTGCAAAAGGCATAAAGGAATGATTGTGAAGGTAAAGTCATCCCCTGCACTGTATACAGTGCCCGCCATGTAGACTATAATTGCCAGGATGCCTTCCCTATAAATACCATGCTTGTGATACATTCAGACATAGACAATCTTATTCTCACTTACAATAAAAGACTTCTCTCTCGATTACTACTACTTGTCTGATTATCATTATTTTGATTACTTACTCTTATGTCGGATGTGTTTCATGGTCATCATCCCGATCAGACATTGTTGTAGGCTTTCAACCTAGATGGAGATACTCCCGAAATAGTGAAGACAGTAATCGAAGCGAATTTTAAATTATTACTTCTACTATATGCTAATCATCATGTTTTCTTCCTTTTTTATTATTTCTTTACGATTAAATAATTCCCAATTTGCTTGGGTGTTATTATTACATTTGCACCTTTTTGACTAGTGCTATATAGCTAGATCATAATTAACATTCTAATTCCTGTCATTATTTTTTGTTTCTGGCATTAGTTGGTCGGTATATAAATTTAGCGTTTTTCATAATATTGGAAAAGGAAATGTAAGAGGAGAACTCGATATTTTAGAGAATGTATTCAATTTTAATATAATGTCTATTTTGAATCAAAATTATTTCACGAAAAACATTGAGTTCGATCTTCCTTTTCAAAATAAAATTTTGGTGAAAAGTTTGTGATTTCGTCTTGCGAGGTTACTTAGGTCTAACAAGTTACTGTAAATTAAGTTAAGTTGAAACCATTTTTTTGCCTCTTCTATTTCTTTGTTAAGCGTTTGAATTATAGTAGAACCTCTCTAAAATAATATTTTTAGAATCTGTTGTGGAATAAAAACTGTGCTTGCTAATTTACTGCTAGGGTTTAAGAGCTTTCGAGCTTTTAATGGATGTTCTCGTGTTTCGTGACTAAATCGGTCCTTACAAGATGCCTACGTATCTCAACTATTGCTGAGAATCAAGCCAATAAAAACGTAGTTCTTGGTGTTGCCCTCGGGGCTATGGCGGCAGAGGCAAACCAAGGACGTAGTGACTTGTATGTCCTTATTCGAGGATGAAGTCTAAATCCTTCCTTTCGTAGTTTCTTCTTTGACTCCCTTGATTTCCATCCTTGGTGAATTTATTGAGTTTTCCTCTTCGTATCAAAAACTCAATCTCATCTTTCAGTTGTCTGAATCATCCGTGTCGTGACCAACTTCTTTGTGGAAACGACAAAATTGATTTTGGTTTCTTTTAGACAAGTCGGTCCTTAGTGGCTTCAGCCATCGTAGATCCTCTTCCTTTGCAATTTCCATCAGAATTTGACTCCTACGAGCGTTCAATCTTGCACACTCCGTGAATTTTGGCCCAAAATTGTTCCTCTTGGGTGGAGAATCAGAATCCTTTGACGTTCTAGGAAACTTTTCCTTGACGTCGTACTCCTGAGTTTCCTTTCTTTTCTTTGAATTTTCACTGCCACCAACAGTGGGTTCATACTTTCTCATGTTTTCTTCAGCCTTGATATACTTTCCGGCTCTATCTTGGAGCTTCAACATGCTCTCGGGTGGATATTTTGCTAATGATCTCTTGAAGTGATCATCAGTGGTTCCTTGCTGCAGAGCTATCATGGCTACTTTATCTTCTAAGTTCGGGACTTTCAAAGCCTCCCTAGTGAATCGATTTATATAATCTCTCAAAACTTCATTCTTTCCTTGCTGGATTCCCATGAGCGATGCAGAACTCCTCTCATGCGCCCTTCCAGTAACAAATTGGTTGATAAACGCCTTGCTTAACTCCTTGAAGGATCCAATAGAGTTGGGAGGCAAACGGCTGTACCAACTTTGTGCCATGCCCGCTTGGGTTTGTGGAAACGCCTGACACTTAACCGCATCATTGGTTGGCTACAACAGCAGTGCATTGGAGAAAGTTCTCACATGATTTGCGGGATCTTCCGTTCCATCATAAGTTTTGATCGTTGGCGTCTTGAATTTGCTGGATATGTTAGCTTTCATGATGTCTTGAGTAAAGGGTGGTGTTGGATCATCAGGATCTCCTAGGGGCAACAAAACATTAGGATCACCCCTTGGGACTTCAGCCCTCTTGCTTTTTCTTGGTGTTGGATCCAAGTTGATTACCGAGACTCTTCCCGTTCCTTGGTTTTGTGTCCTTGCGGCCTCCTCTTCTTCCAGTAGCTTCTTGAGCCTTGCAGTCTCGGCTTCATGGGCCGCAATTCTTTCTTTAGTAGTTTGGAGTTGTTCCCGGTTTGTTTGGGAAGAGCATCTCCTCCTTGGGGCAACATCCCTCTCATCTCCTGTTTAATAATTCTCCTCCTCAGTATAGGGACCTGAGTAGTCTTGAATCAAGGGGGTTCGTCTAGTTTGCTGATTTTGAGGTCCCGGACCTTGAATGTAAGGGGGCACATATGCCTCATGGTAGATTGGATTAGTTCCACTACTGTCCGTCGGGGGTCGGGGTGGCATACCATAAGTTGGCATACCGAGAGTTTGAGTCATGTATTGAGGGAGATCCGTGGTGTGAAGTTGAATGCCACGTGGTGCGTTTGCAAGCAGTGGAGTGGTTGCGATTGGTTGCTGGAGAGTGGTCTCTTGTGGATTCGGTCCATGAACGACCATTTGCAGGGGATTCATCCCTTCAACAATAATTGGGATTTCTGGTCCTTGAGTGGTGGTGAGGGGATATGCGCCCCTTCAGTGCCAGTAATCGGCGGCGGTGACTTCCATGAGTCTTCGTTGCAGAGGTGAGAGGAAGTCCATCAGAGGTCTGCGTTTCTCGAGTCGTTCTTCATGTGTTTGCCATGGTTGATGTTGTCTTCCCACAGACGGCGCCAAATGTTGTGGAATAAAAACTGTGCTTTCTAATTTACTACTGGGGTGTAAGAGCTTTCGATCTTTTAATGGTTGTTCTCGTGTTTCGTGACTAAATCGGTCCTCACAAGATGCCTACGTATCTCAACTATTGCTGAGAATTAAGCCAATAAAAACGTAGTTCTTGGTGTTGCCCTCGGGGCTATGGCGGCAGAGGCACACCAAGAACGTAGTGACTTGTATGTCCTTATTCGAGGATGAAGTCTAAAACGTTGTAGATGACGTATAGAGTTGTGTCCAAAATGTAGTTCTGAGATGAGGGGTCAGACCCTTTATATAGGCGTTTAAAAGCCTAATGGATAAATATTGATTTCTTTGAAGGATAAGTCTTATCCTTGATGGTGGATACGTATTGACTTTCTTGAAGAATAAGTCTTATCCTTGACGGTGGATAAGTATTGACTTTCTTGAAGGATAAGTCTTATCCTTATCGTAGGATAAGGACTGTGACTAGTTATTTCCTTTGATTGAGATTCTAGATCTTTCTTTGTAGAAGTCAGACTTTTTGGATGATTTTATCACACTTTGGACTCTTTTTATGAGCTGTATATTTTCCCTATTTATTAATTATGAAATTAATAAATAATTAGGGTTTTGGACTTTTTTATCGGGTCTAACTCTTGGACCAATCTAGGTCTAATTAATACGTCATTAATTATATTTCTAGGGTTATTTTTAGCCCATATCAGAATCGGAAAAATTATTACTTTAGATAGATTATTGCATTAGAGAGATAAAATTATACTTTATTAATTATTATCGGGTGAGATTAAAACTTTTTGTCACTATAAAAAAATTAAGAGGGTATTAATTAAGAAGGGTATTACTGTATATGAGATGTATGTGAGACTGTGATTAAGTGAGTACATGCTAACCTTTCGGATTCAAAAACGTTGTCTTACTTTTCATAATTATTATGTATTTTTTGTTAGATTTGTTGTGCTGGATCTCATCATTTGTTTTTTCCATTCAAACGGGAAATAGTTTTAAATAAAATTTATGTTAATTCCATTGGATTAAAATTAATCTAGTAATTAAAATTGTATTTCTTAATTAATTATATCACGTGTATGAGATATTGATCTCATCGTGATCATGTAACGGAGTTAACAACGATATTGTTAATTCTGTTATTACAGTAATTATTAAGTTATTTAATAATTCATAGAAACGGTGTCGTTTAAGGGAAAGATGGCACGTGACAGATGGGGGAGAATATAAACACAAGATAGACGTGAGAAGAGCCTTAGCTTGGATCAGAGTTTACTTTTGTATTTTTATTTTATTTCCTCTGTACTTGTGTAGTTCTTATCCAGTACTTCTTTATCAAATTCCAGTATTGCTCATTTTAATTCAGCTTGCCTCTTTTAAATTCCTGTCGATTATAATTGTTTGGTTACAAGTGGTATCAGAGCCATCGTTCCTTGGCATTTGAACGATGGCGGTCGGCACACGGAGTAAGGTTGCGACGGTGGAGGAGAAGTGGGTTTCTCATGAGGTTAAATTTAAGGAAGTTCATGACCTTTTGATCCAAAATAAGGATGGGGTGAATACGAGGTTTGGGGCGATGGATTCCAGATTGGATAAAGTTGAACAGAGTTTGGAGGAGATTCGAATGCTTTTGGTTGGGTTGCAGCCACACAAAAAAGGGGTGGAATCAGTGTTAACTCAGGGTGAAGGAGCGAGTCACGGTGAATTAACAGATGCGGGATCTACAATTCATATTCAACCACCAGCTAGGTTCTCCTCAGGTACTCCTGTTTATGTGCCCTTGTCTATGCCATTTACTGCACCTCACACTACTATTCCTATTACACAATTACCATCTACTGGGTTTGTCACTACTGGTCCTCATACACCCACCTCTGCTAGTTACATGTATAGCTCACCCTATTATACAACGAGTACTACTACACACCCACAGTTCTCTTCTACAAATTTACAACAGCTCTATGTTCCTCCTCCTACGGGGTTCCAATACACAAACCACATACCACCATATACACACCCTAGTCATAACCCACCAGTAACGCCTCCTCACCACAGACATGAGTTCTCAAATTTTAACCCCATTCCCAAACTCGAATTTCCAAGGTTTGATGGAATAAATCCAAAAGGCTGGATACTACATACTGAACAGTATTTTGAATTTATACATATTGAGGAAACCAGGAGGACTAAATTGGCTGGTATGCACTTTGAGGGGAGAGCTAATGTTTGGTTTCGATTTTATCAAGCAAGTAGAGGTAGTGTACCATGGCGTGCATTTGTTAATGATGTAATCACTCGCTTTGAGAACCCCGATAATCGGGATGTGCAAGACCTCTTCACTAAATTGAGGCAAACAGGGTCGGTAGCTGATTACGAAGACCAGTTTGAAGAGCTTCGAGCTTTGGTGGTGTCCAAAAACCGAGGGTTTAATGAAGAGTACTTCGTCTCCAGCTTTGTAAGTGGGTTAAAGGACAACATCAAGGGGGCTATTAAAATGTTCCGGCCCCAGACCTTGAATGATGTCATTTTCTTGGCTAAACAGGAAGAAGCAAAAGGAATTCGAGCAACTACATTCACTTCAGTTAAGTCGGTGAATAAAATCAGCTCATCAACAGTTGCCAAGGACAGCAATACCCCTATGGTGGTAACCCCTTTGTCTAGTTACAAATTACCTTTGAACAGGGAACAAAGAAAACCAAAATCAACTCTAAGCAGCAAAGAAATTATGGAACGTCGTGCAAGGGTTTGTGTTTTCATTGCGATGAAACGTACCACCCGGGCCAAGACTGCAAGGCAAAGCTATATTGTATGTTGGGGGAAGAAGATGGAGACGATGGTATGGAGAATTGTGCTAAGTTCGGAACAGAGGAAATGGCTACTGAATTATATACGTCTCCAGCAGAAATTTCCCTAAATGCTTTGTGTTAATCCCAAATGACCTAACAGAATTGTAGAAGGGGGGGTTGAATACAATTCTTGATATTTCTTAAACTTAAAACAACTTACAAATAAAAACTGAACTTAAAGTAAAAATCACAAGCACATAAATAATTTCAGTTGGATTGTTTGATGATCCAACTGAAGTGATTTTTATTGCGGAAATAATCTGTGATACAAAATGTACACAGCTGCTCAGTTACAAGATTGTAGAGAAGTATGCTCTCAAAGATAGCTAATACAAACTATTTGTTTTTCTTCTCTTATATTTTAAAGTAACTGCTACACTTGGTTATAAATACCCAAGTTTACAATTCTACGTTTGGCTAAACTAAAGAACAATAGTAGTAACCATCAGTAGCTTGCTTTTCATTCCTTTTGTCCAATGGTCCTTGGAGATCTTTGCTTTTGTCTTCATGCTAATTTTAATCATTCCCAAGAGCCTTATTGGAAATTGGAATGTTTCCTTATTTCCAGTAACCATTTTCCTTATTTCCATATCTCCTTTAGATCTGTTCAGTAAACTGTCACTATCACTTTGTCAACTGTTCGAAAAGCAATAGTGATTCGTTGATAGCAGGGAGATGTGTTTCGTTGATAGCTTTATTCTTTATTCCGTTGATGGTGTTTCCTTCGTTTCGTTGATGGTGTTTCCCTCGTTTCGTTGATGGGTAAACTCCAAACCGTTGACAGAGTGATCTTCATACCGTTGACATGTCTTCACTTAGGCAAAATTACAAGACATAATATATTTACAATTAACCAACCTATTTTGCCTATCTAGTACTTAGTCAACATGACTTAGAAAACCTATCTAATACATACAACAGAATGCATATCAAACTGTGAAGTATTGTACAGTGCAATTGCTACATTACTCATTTCGTTGATGAGCTTCCTGTCAACGGAATGCTGCAAAGCATGCCATTTCGTTGACAGCTACAAAATGACTTAATACAAAATCTACTAAGTGTTTTTATAATTATCATCAAGAACAACATATTCCTAACAATCTCCCCCAATTTATGACTAATAGAATAACAGCCATAAATCAAGAGCCTTGATGATAACAAAAACATTCAGACATATTACACATGATAAAAGTAGAAATTGCATTGAGCTTCATTGAATTTAATTGAAATGCAAGGTAGAAAATCTTACAAAACAAGTGCACAGAGTTGCTCCTCTAGACTGAGCAGATTTTTCATCTTTGCCTCTGTGGTCTTGTTTTCTTCCCTTTTCTTGCATTGTTCTCCTCAATTTGAGCTTGAAGTCTTCTGTAGAAAATCTTCTCTTCTTCATCTTGATTCCCCAACTTGGATTGCATTAACCTTAGAGTTTCATTGGATGCCTTCTCCAGTTGGTCTTCTATTCTGAAGAATCTTCTACAGTTGTCCTTATCTCTGAATTCCATCATCCAAAAAGGTTGGAGATGAATTATCTTTCCTGTTTGAGGGACCTTCAATACTCTGGGAAGTGCACCAGGCTTGTTCCAGCTAGCTTTGATTTGGCATATCTTGGAGACAACCTCGGACTTGGCTGTTTTGGTAAAACCAAAATCTTTCTTCAAACATTTAAACACAGATAGCAGTGTCTGATAGTCTTCTCCCAGAATTCTGTGTAGAGGCCAAACCTGTTCTCTCCCACCCTTGTAGACAAATAGCAATCTCTGGGGTAGTTTGTAAGAAGCTGCTATTCCTCTCACTTCAACCAGGTCATCAAGATTGATATGAATGTCAGACTCCTCCCTGATATCAGCAATGTAGATGAAGTCTTCTGAGTTGGTAGGGGGTTTCTCAGCTTGTGGTCTCCTTATTAGAAATGGCTTAGCCTTGGTAGCCCTTTGCTTAGATTTCTTCTTTGGATCCATTTCAAAGAGGAATTTTGGAAAGTTGGCCTCATCAAACTCAATTGGCTCTCCCTTTGGCTCAATTGGCTGATCATGGAAATTTACAGGATGATTAGGATCACAGGCTAACTTTACCTCTGAAACTGGATCAGGAATTGTTGGAGGTGCAATTGGTACAGAAGAGTCTGATGCAATGCTCTGAGAGTCATCATTCTCAAAGGCTATGTTTCTCCTAGCTCTTGCCTTTGGTTGCCTTGTGCTCTTCTTTGCACTCCTTTCCTCTCTTGCTTTTTCTTCTAGCTGTATTTCTTCTTCATCAAGAGACTGAGCAACAGCAAGGGCTTGCATTGCTGCTCTTTCTGACTCTTCAGCTTTAGCTTCAGCAAAGTTTGGGTGACCAGCCCAAACACAGATTTCTTGTCCATTCCTGTAGACAATTGCCCTTTGCTTCCTTATCTCATAATCATTGCTTTCCTTGCTTTTTGTGATAAGAAGACCAAGAAGCTTGAGCTCATCTGGATAAGGTGCAGGATAGAAAGTCCTTGCTATATTTTTGCCCTTTGGTTTAGCAGGGGACTTGGGAGATAAGCTTCTTTGGAGTGTAGCTTGTTCTACATCCCTAATGCATGAAGTTTGTCCTTTTTCCTTCCTTGGACATTGAGTGACTCCATGTAGAAGGGGCTCTACCTTATAGAAAGAATTGGTCTGTGGCTCCCATTCCGTTGACACTAGAACCATGGCATTCGTTGATGGTTGATCCGTTGATGGATTTGAGTCCTTTGTAGTTCCAGCAATTTTCTTGACCCTTGCTTCTATGTTGGACCAATGGTCTTTGATTTGTTCTGCAAGTCTCATCCTCATAGAAGCTTCCTGGATCAGGTCAATACCATCCTTTT
The DNA here is from genome assembly GCA_030848705.1 of Heracleum sosnowskyi. Classification (NCBI taxonomy): domain Eukaryota; kingdom Viridiplantae; phylum Streptophyta; class Magnoliopsida; order Apiales; family Apiaceae; genus Heracleum; species Heracleum sosnowskyi. The sequence continues at coordinate 29,534,063 of CM061235.1, read as the reverse complement.
TCTTCTTTCCAAACTCCCCCATTGCTAATGGCTCTTCTGGCAAGGAGATGGCTGGGACCAAAACCTTTGTGATTTGTATCTCTAGCTCCTTAGTTTTCTCCCCCTTTTTGTTATCATCAAGTGAGATGATAGGGATTCCTTGAGCTGCCAGAAGCTGGGTGAGTAGGCTAGTTTGCTTCTCCTGTTCCTTCTGCATGTGAGAAAGTGTAGCCTCAACTTTGTCCACTCTAGAGGAGAGAGTTTTCAAAGATGAGGACACTTCAGGTTCCTTGGTGAAAAACCTTGACATCTTGGAGACAGTGTGAAGAGGAAGCTTTTCATCTAGCCTCTTGTCAGTAGCATCCCTAAGGTTGCTAATTGAATCCTTGATTTCTGTAGCCTCAATCCTTGTCTGCAACATTTGTAGCCTTTGAATTTCCAGAGAATCCATTATGGCCTTGTAGAATTTCTTTTCCCTTGCTTCAGCAGACTCATGAGCTAGATATGCCTCATTGTACTGCCTTGTGATAGCAGCATCCAAGTTGCATCTACCATGCATATCCTGAGAAAGCCAGTTTGGTGTAGGAGGCACCACAGAAGTCCCAGCCTGTGTAGTGGTGGCCACCTGTAGATTGTCACCAAAGCTGTCTTCATCATCAGAAAACTCAATGTCTCCACTTGCTGCAGCTCCTGGAGGTAGATTGGTCAAGGCATCCTTTGCTCTTTGCATTGATGCAGTAGTATGAATTAAGTTGAGTGACCTTTCTGCCTCCACATTGCCCTGTTGAGCCATAACTTGATAGGCTGACATAGGATGAGTAAAGGTCTCAGGATCCAGGGAAATACTATCCAGATTTTGTTGATAATGCTCTTGGAAGGTAAGTTCCCTTTCTCCCTCACTGACCCTCATTAACTCACTAGCAATGGCTGCTTCCATCCTTATTGCTCCTATAGTCCCTTCTCTCTCTCCACTCTTTTCTTGCATCATGGGCTCCTCATGGCTCACACCTCTCACACCCTCACCTTCACCTACTAAGGTGGTACTCTCAATCTCTCCTTTTGCCTGGCTGGAAGAAATAGCCAGCCTCTCACTCTCAGACTCTCCTTTTGCCTGGTTGCAAGCCAGCCTCTCAATTTCACTCCCTCTCAAACCTAAAAGTGTCTCAACTACCACCAGGTCATCTACACTAGTTGTGGAAACAACTTGATTTTCAATAAGGGGTGTAGAATGACCTATCAACGGAATGGTAGTTTGAACTGTCAACGGTATGGATACCGTTGATGGAGAAACACTTGTCAACGAAAGAGGCTGTTTCGTTGATGAAGTCAATAAAGCACTTTGAGAAAGTGAAATTACAGTAGAATCTGTGGTGATTGATTTTAGAGATTGGTCCACAGATCCTCTTGCAACTTCAGAAAAAAATGGTTGATGGCCCAACAAATCACTTAACAAGTGATGGCCATCAGCTTCAGAGTGGGGCTTCTCCAAGATAAGAGTTGGAGAATCAGGAAAAGATGTATTGATCATGTCCACATCTAAAGATTGAGTTGGTGAATTGGATGGAGATAAATCAAGATTAATGTTTAGAGAATGGGACTGTAACCCAGAGTAATAATAGGGGTTACATCAAACTGAATTTGAGAAACTGGAAGTGTTGCTTCCAGTGTGTGTGCACCCTGTGTACCCTTGGACTTTTGCTTCACTCTCCTTTGGTATTGGGAAAATGTAGACTGAGGGCTTGAAGTGTCCCTTACCCTTTTGGAGTGTGCTCTTGGAGGAGAGCTTGTTTCAATAATCACATCCTTTTGGGAGGATGCAACTAGACTTGTGTTTAAGTCCATTTTACTCATTGTGCCTTGTTGGGAAGACACAATGGGGCTTGGCTGGATTTCACTCATCTGTCCTTCCTTATCCTTAGGGTTTCTTTTATGTTCACCCCTTCCCTCACCTCTCACAGCTCCAGAAACACTCCCCTTAGGTTGTGTAGCGGATTTTACAACAGGTGCCTTTTGGGAAGCACCTGAGGTTGGCTTGGAGGATTTCTTTGATTTTGGTTTTGTTGCTGGGGCAGGAGCCTGTTGGGTCACAACTACAGACTCCACAGCAACAGGACTGGGTGATACAGTTGAAGTAACAATTATACTAGAAGGGATAGCAGTAGTTACCTCAATTACTGGTAGATACACCACTGGAACCTCACCATTATGGTTCAGCCTCATTATGTCTGTCAATACTCTCTTCTCTTGCACAAAACACTCAAACTTGGAAACAGGGTTAGAGATTACTAATGGTGTTGGACTAACATGATTAGCCAACATCATCAGAAACCTAGCATAGTAGATATTCTTTTTCCTATTACACTACGTCAAATTTGGGCTTTCGTCACTCTTTTGTACAGTAAGGGCTGTGACACTTTGGAAAAAACGAGTGGCTAAAGGTCATCGTCCCAAGTTTTAGCCACACAATTATTTTTTGAGTGACCGAAAACACATTTTTTGGCAGATTTAGTCACAATTTATAAAAGTGTGACAATTGAGAGATGAAACAGCATGTTTTTTTTGTTGACTTTGACCAAATCCAACAGTTATAGTCATACTTGAGAGATAGAAGTGTGACAAAAAATAGTGACGCTTCTTTGCTGTATCTAAATGTTACCAAACGGTCACAGTCATTTTCGGTGATGTGGCTAAATGTGAAATAACCTATGGTCACTACATTTTATATGTGACTAAAAAGTAGAGTTTTCTGCATTATGTCAGATCTTTGTTCGCTAAGGCAGCTAAAAACTAGTGACTGTATTATTGTGTGACTAAAAAGTACTCTGTTTTCAGGAACAGAGCATTCTGTTTTGAGGATCCTCATTTCCAACTGATCTGTCACATTATTACATTTGGGTGTGGCAAAATATTTGACCACTGGACATGAAGTATTGGTATAGCAGATTAACCAGAAATGACAAACACAAACTTGATTTATCCAAGTTGCATACCAGATGAGCTTAAAACTTGATAATGAAGCTTAAAACTAGAACAATTCAACTAATCCATGTCATTCGGCCAACATTAGAATTCACCATTACATATTAATTCTTCATCAAATAAAAAACAAAGAAAATGACCAAGACAATGATAACATTATACAACTTCCCACGTATGACATGAACCTCCTTTCGAAGATCTTCAACTGTTGACATGCAGTTTTGCAGGTCAGTCTTCACAACATCAACTTCTTTCTGGATCTTGATCTTCATGCCAACTGGTTCAGGATCAATCCATTCCCAAAATGAACATTTGGGTCCAGAAGACTTGAAAAGGGAATTCAAATTAAAAGCTGTTTATTAAATTAAACAGATGAAACTGATAGACATCAGCTTACCAATGAACTTGATTTGTGGCACACCCGAAATCTTCTTCCAGGGTTATCAAGTGTGTTTGATGTTCTAATCCGGGCAGGAAGACCACAGTAGCACAGATCACATCGATTTTGGTTTGAGCTGTAGGAATTTGAAGACGACATCATGATCAGGCCTCTTTCTTTGCACACACCTGGAGAAAAAAATAGGAATTCAAACAGAGCATAGAATTTAACCATACAATAGAATTTAGCATTACATAAAAAACATGGAAAATGACAAACATAATGATAATAATTACACTACAAGAAAAATGCTTTTCAGCGACCGCACATCAGCGACGGTATGCCGTAGCTACTGGATATCAGCGACCGAATATGGTCGCGGATGTTGGTAGCACAAAAACTGGTAGCTAATACATACTTCAGCGACGGCTTTCAGCGACCACTTGTTTAGCGACCGCTAACAGCGACAGAGCAGTCGCTAATCCTAGTCAGCTTTAACCTACCAGAAGGCCACGTGTCAGCGACGAAGACAGCGACCGTGTCTTGTCGCTAAATTCAGCGACCAACAACAGCTACCACTTTTTGTAGCTAACTGTAGCGACCATCATCTGCTACCGTTATCTGTAGCGAAAATGCATAGAGTATCAGCTACCGCTTGCGGTCGCTGATTTATAAATCACGAAAAAAAAAAATTTGCTGTTTTTGCAAATACCCTAAATTTTACACCTGTTTTATTTCACCACATTCACAACATAAACATATACTACATCACATTCACAATATAAAGATCTACTACATCTCACATTCATAACAACTATCCCGACAAATCCAAGTTCTCAAATAGAATAAGTTAAAATTTTCACATCATCTTAAAAATCCAACCTTATATCCTTAAAAAAAACACAACCATATGTTCAATATCGTTCAAGTACGAAATTACAACGAAAACATATGTTCAAACAAAACAAACTAAGATCTGCCAGACTCGCCTTCCCGATCATCATGATTTGATCCCTGTAATTAACAAGTTAATAAAACTAGTTACGTATAGAAATTAGTTATGCAAATTCAAGAAAATAAATAAAGGGATCTCAAGTAACTATACTAAACAATATACCTCGCTGTCATTAGCTCGCTGTGATGTCGCTGCCTCTGCCACTGCACGAGCTAAAACATCGGGATCCAAAGCCCCAAGATGCCCGCCTAATATGCGAAGAAGCTCAGGATCTGCGCATATGGCCCTGACACAATCTGCCGGAGTATGAGTAGGTGGATGAGTGGACGATTGTGATGATTGAGTGCTCCCAGAACCATTAAATGAACCACTAAAAGATGGGCGTCTTTTTTGTCCTTGACCCTTTATATAGTTTTTCCTCACAACAGAAGCCCTTTCCCATAACTCTTGATCAAAGTCTGGACGCTCAGTGCCCTCAGGGTAGCGCTCATTAAATAAACGTCGATAATTATCCTGTTATAACAATTACATAGGTAAAAATAAGGTTAAAATAATCCTAAAGTTATTCTCTAAGTATTATCCTAGAGAATAATGTTGAACTTAAACAAAAACTATCAAAGTTTATACCGCTATTTTCTGCGCATCGGGGAGACCATCGTGAGTGGACTCATATACATCCAACCATTGGATAGGAGTGCCCTCCGACTCAGCCTCCTATAAAAAAACATTATATCATTAGTAACAAGTAAACATTATATCAAAACAATTATGAGATTATAGGATTCAGTATCATACGAAAAGGTCCAACAGATTCATGATTGTAGAAATAAACCAGAATCATTAATATGTACCTTATTAGCAATATGATGTAACTGGGAAATACTGCCACCCCTGTAGGTACCTTTGGCCTTATCGGCACTAGGTGCACCTGCGAATCTGTTATTGGAGGCTATACTGCGCTTCTCGATCCAGTCCTCCTCTCTCCACTTCTCACACATCTGAGTCCATAAATCTGCGCTGCACCACCAAGGGCTATACTCGTGCATGTACAACACTCCACTGCCCGGATGGTCAGCGCCAGCATTTTGTAGGGCTTTCTTGCGTTCCTTTGAAAGATTATCTTTCGTGCGAGCAGCACACTTCTCCCAAAAAAGAGTAGTTATCGCCGGACCATCCTCAACCGCCCACCTGTAACGTTTCTGCATAAAGAAAAAATTATTAATGCATTAGCATGTCATTCTGGAAATTACAAGATTTATAAAAACTAAATGTAAAATAGATACCAGATGAATGCAAGCCTCCCATTCTAAACACACTTAGAAGCCTCCTCATTTTAAAAACCATCAACATTTAAGAGTGCAGTTCAGAAATTCCAGAAGGAGAATAAGAAAACTTGCAATAATCCACTAATAAATTTTAGTTTTAGTTTACATTGACAGTTCAGAATGTAAATCATATCACTCAATGTATGTACAATGTTTTCTTTTCTCTGGCTTAGTTTATATTCGTAAGCAGATAGTGAGTGAATGTAGTGGCAACCCAAATACGCTATCAATGACGCTGTGACCACTTAATAAGGTTTATGGTATCTAGAACATATGCTCTTCTGCAAATAAATTAATATTTTTACATTTATCATATAAGTGTTTTCTTTGAGCCTGTGGCAGTGAAGAATAAAGATGGTAATTTTATTCTTTTTAAAATCAAGATGGTAATTTTATTGCCTTTGTTATTGTTCATTTGTTTTTATGTCTTCTGTATGTTCTATGTTTCTAGATTGTAAAGCGTCATTCACAAGAAATAGCACTTCAGAGGCAGGTTTTTAAAATCCAATGATCATTCACAAGGTCATTTTCAAACATTTTGAAGTATAGATTTTGTTTAACTAGTAACAACATTGGCAAGCTCAGCGCAGGGCCTTCTGTTTCATGGGATATCAATAAATTCAGCTTAAGTGATTGTGCATCTAACTACTGATTATGTCCTGCACCACTCCCTTCCTCAAAAAAAGGCACTTGCTAATTATGGAAGTATATAGGGATATTATGTTGTAAATTCAGAAACTGTTTACATGAGAGTTAACTCAAAAGCTGGATTCTTGCAATTGTTTAGGGATATTAATAATATGTTCATGATTCGGGACGTCCTAACACTCTAAATTTCAAATAAACCTTTTCATTCTTGTTCATTTTTGATATAGAAGGGTAGAGTTCAGTCCTTATTTTATTTCCCACCGTTCAACTTTGCGTTAGTAATAAATTGATTCTCTTTTATTAGTATTTCCGGTGTCGACTGTTTATTCTTTTTGTATACAATCTCTGTAATCCAGGCCAGAATTTAGGACAAGTGTGGAAATGTTTGATTTTGTTTTCGAGTGATTCGATCATATTATCAGTGTTGTTTGATTTCAATCACGTCTTATGGATTATTTTCTGTGTAGAGGGAGAGAGATGAGACAAGAGGATGATTACAGTAATAACCTATTCTCCTCAGATGATTTATGAGTGTTGTGTACTATAGCAACGGATTAGCTACCGCTTTCGGTCGCTGCTGTTTTGCTCACGTGGCATTATCTGCGACAGAATGCGGTCGCTGATAAAAACCCGTCGCTAAGAAGGAAGCGCCAATTTTACCCGGTAATTATTTTGGCGGGAAATGAACCTTAGCGACGAAATAGCGACGGATTGTTGTCGCTGAAGTTCTTTAGCTACAGATATATTTCTGGTCGCTGATATCGGTCGCTACTACTACATCATAGCGACGGAAGTAGCGGTCGCTAATAAATGTGGTAGCTGATAGGTGTTTTTCTTGTAGTGTTACCGGATTCAGTTAGCATGTTCAGTAGGAGTCCTTACTCGATATACGGCACAACTTCAGGCGTATTTTGCAGTACATAGAAATGTGCTTTCATGTAGAGATCTTGAGAAACTTCAACTGGTTTACCAGCTGACAAAGGAATTCCCTCTTCATTACCATTTTCAGATGTGTTGTGCTGGTGTTCTGGAATATCAATGGACCTCATGCATTTTTTGTATTCGTTGAAGAACGCAATTGTTTCTTCTGCAATATGCTCCTCAGCAATGCATCCTTCTGGGTAAGCTTTGTTCCGCACATGCCCTTTAATAACTTTCATCATCCTCTCAAAGGGATACATCCACCGAAAGCATATTGGGCCACATAATTTGACCTCTCTAACAAGGTGCACAGTTAGATGAAGCATAACATCAAGAAAGGATGGGGTAAAGTATTTCTCCATCAAGCACAGTGTAACACAAAGCTCCTCATGCAATTTATCGAGTTCTTCTACATTGATTTCTTTGCTACATATTGATTTGAAAAAAAAAACAAAGTCTGATAATAGCATATCTTGTGGGTTTAGGCATGATAGACCGTATTGCAATTGGCAAGAACTGTTGCATAAGCATATGGTAATCATGTGATTTAAGTCCCATAAGCTTCCTATCCTTTTCATTCACCAAACTAGAAAAGTTGGAACAATAACCTTGCGGAGCCCTTAAGTTGTGTAATGTGCCACAGAACATGTCTTTTTCATCTTTAGTTAATGTGTAGCAGGCTGCAGGAAGTAATGTCTTCTCGCCTTGACTTTTAGCCTGCAACTCTTGTCTTATCCCAAAATGTGCCAGATCCTTTCGAGCTTGCAACCCATCTTTCGTCTTGCCCGGAACATTTAGTAATGTTCCGATAATACTCTCAGCCACATTCTTCTCAGTGTGCATGAAATCAATACAATGTTGGACCAAATTATACCGCCAATACCTAAGTCGTCGATTCCATATGTTGAATTTCTTCCAATAGGTCTGTTCTTTCTGTCCGGAATTTGTGCTACCACCCCCTTCTGATTTTCTCTTTTTTGTTTTCCCCCCTCTTCCAGTCGAAGTCTCCATCAGTTCTGAATCTTTATCCTTATATCCCTTCCCCCACATATTCCGAATAAATTTAACCTCGTTGAATATTTCTTCCCCTGTCATAGGATCTGCAGCAGTTCCCCACTCTTCTTTTCCATTGAATGCCTTAGTTTGCTTTCTGAAGGGATGACTATATGGTAGATATCTTCGGTGACCACCATAACTCTGCTTGGCAGAGAACGGAAGTCTTACACAATGAGTTTCTTTCCTGCACACCACACAACCATGGAATCCACTATAAGGACAGCCACATAATGCACCAAGAGCAGGGTAATCATTAATCGTCCATAAGACAACAGCACGTAAAGTGAATTGTTCCTGTGCATAGGAATCATATGTTTCAACACCTTCTTCAAACAAGAGCTCCAGATCATCGATCAAAGGATCCAAAAACACATCGATATCGTTTCCAGGCGTTCCCGATATTAATAACGAAAGCATGATGAACTTTCTTTTCATACACAACCAAGGTGGAAGGTTGTAAATGACAGTTAATACTGGCCACACACTGTGATTCCTATTCCCTCTGTTTACATCAACCCCGTCTGTGGAAATGCCAAGCCGAAGATTTCTTGGATCAGATGCAATTTCCGGAAATTTGTCGTCTATTGCTTTCCATGCAGGTGAATCAGATGGGTGCCGTAGAACACCGGGCTTTTTCGAACTGGTGGAGTGCCATATCAAATCTTTTGATATGCTTTTCACTTTATAAAGTCGTTTCAGTCGTGGAATAAGGGGGAAGTACCATAATACCTTTGTAGGAACATTTTCGTATATGACTTTAGTCTTCTCATCCACCTTCCACCGTGACATGCCACAAGTTGGACATACCACCAGGTCCTTGTAATCCTTCCTGTAAAGAATGCAGTTGTTAATGCAAGCATGTATCTTTTCGTATCCTGACCCCATTGCTGTCATTATCTTTTTGGCCTCATATGTGTTGTTCACCATCTCGTTACCTTCTGCAGGCAGCATCCTTTTCAACAGAAGTAGCATTTCAGTAAAGCAATTATTTGTCATTCCATGCTTACTCTTCAAGTTTAGTAGTTCAACTGTTGCAGACAACTTTGTGAAGTTAGGACAATATTTATACAAGGGCTTCTCCGCATCTGCAAGTAGTTCTTGAAACTTGTCAATGTCAGCTATGAAATTGTCTTCCGTAGCTTTTACCATTTCTATTGTTTCTGCAGCATCTGTTGGAAATTCTACTGCATCAAACTGGTTGAAAGTTGTTGGCTTGTCTTCTTCTCCATGTTTAATCCACCTTGTATAATTCCGATCGAATCCCTTAACGAGTAAGTGGTAATGGACCTCATCCACCGAAAGAGAGAAGTGGTTTAAACAGCTTACACATGGACATGGATGATGATAAGCTTTATTTCATGAAAGATGGGGTGACCCCGGATCATGGATATGGTTTGATCCTTGGAGACAGTGACTTAAAAGAGTTGGTTCCGGGACGGAATCCTTTTAAGGAGGGGAGACTGTAATTCCTAAGCTGATTCCGGGACGGAATCCTTTTAAGGAGGGGAGACTGTAATAACCCGAATTTTTGGAAAAATTAAAACTTTTCTTATTACGATTAAATGCATTAGTGATTAATGATTTCAACGAACCGTGGTGGTGATGATTGGATATTGCCTTGAGTAATGATCCCGATACATATGTGTATTGTCAGAATAGTGTAATGCAATGATTAAGGACATAGATAAGAATAATCTATCGTTCGAATAAGCTAATGTACCCTAGAGGAAAGATGAGAAGTGAGTTAGAGTACTCACTATACCAATTACGAAATGGGAAGAGCAAGTATGTACTAGTAAATACAGAGAGAATGGATGTATGCGAACGAAGTGAGAATTCAGAGAATCCAAGCATTATTTATTCCACTATGGACAAGGAAGTCAGGAATCTAATAATTGGATTATAAATTGAGGATATTAAATATTAGAAGTCCAATGGAGGATGTATTATGAGGGGGGAATGGAATTGAGAATAAAACCATAGAGAAAAGGGAATCGAGAACATTTTTCTGAGAACAAGAAATAAAAAGAGAATAAACAAGGAATATTGGAATTAAGACCGAGTTAAGAGATGGTACCACAGTGGAGTAATAAGGTGCAACGTATAAGTCGTAACATATTAATCGTATTAAACGATACAAGGATCAACCAAGATAGCACTCGTGACATCATAGGATGACCTCATCACTTTATTAAAGTAACTTTATTAAAGCTACTTTAATAAAGCTACTTTATTAAAGTAACATCCCTTTGCACCAGCCATACAAGAGGATTATTACATGTATTACACCAAAAACACAACACTTAATCACTAAGCAAAGCAAAGAAATCATTTCTCTCCAAAACTGCCCAGCAGGAGCAACCCTCAAAGAAAAATTCGTATCGCACAATCCACACATGATAAAATCACCAAATTTTAACCACAGCTTCTCCACTCCATGTATAACACTCGTTCAAAATTTCATGGCAATCCAAGGTGTTTAGCCTAGTCAAATATCCTCCCCAAGTTGAAGAAATCAAACTGTCCTGTTCATGACAGTTTCGGTTCAGCGGAAAAAGGGGGCCCAAAACCCTAGCTAGGAAGCTTCAAATCTGATGATCTAGGACTCAAAACAAAGCTTATGAAGAGGCCAAGATGTGCTTAAGGCCATACAAGGACTATATAAGGATTATTAGAGCTGGTATACTCTCCAAGGAAGATTGTTCGACATGGTCAGGAGCCCTATCACCTCTCGAGCATCAGGCAAGTTTACTAACCCTTACTCTATTATTGGAGTGGGCATATTTTCGAATGTTTAATACTCGTTGATTCAAAAATATATCTATATATATATTCTTTGTTCCAAGTATCGTGCAAGTTTTCTAAATCCCATGACCTTATAATACTATTGATGGGTGGTGATACTTTTAAGATCCTACGCCTTGAATTATATGGTGTATATATTTATAAACTTTTCGTATGGTGGAAAGGGACTATATATCCTAAGGTAGGTATTTGTGTACTGGAATAAGAAAGGCTCAGAGGGTAGAGCATGTAGTGAGTTTATAACTTAGCCAGCGTATCAGGATTATTTTGTAAGGTATATTTTCGAAAACCCGGACAGAGCTTTTTAGAAAGATTTTCGCAATAATTAACCTAAAGGCAACATCACCAATAAACCAGTGTTTATTTAATTAGTAAATACTTCTGGAAGCATTTACGGATTAAATAAGCCTTATTCGTCTAATTAAATTTGTTTAATTAGATGAATATCATTTTCAAAATGTTTTCTTAAAATCGCTTTGTTCCGGAATGATAACAAAGATACTCCAATGGTAATGGTATATATATATATATATATATATATATATATATATATATATATATATATATATAAGTCGATATGTTAAGAAAAAAAAACCCTCAGTAGGGGGTATATACTCTGTAGTATTCTACGGACCGGGAATGGTATCAGTTGCTATCTAGGGTTATTTTATTAATTTATTTTCCATTCTTTGTTAAAGAAGTATGTGGGAATTACTTCTAAATAAATATTCTTTATTAATTATAGTTTGAGTTAATTATTTAAAGCCCTACTTCTTAAGGAAGTATTTTGTGAAAACTATTTTTAAACCCTAGATAGCTAATAAAGTTTACTCAGGCAATTATAAATATAATTAGAGGAGGTTCCCAAAACTATTTCCCGTTTAAGTCTATATTCAGAAAGACTTAAATGTTCGCTCAAACTTCAAAGATACATGGAACCTTTCTCAAGATTTTATGGTTGTTCAAGTGGACTGCCCGGTCCTAAATCTTTTAAATCAATGAATTTATCAGTCTGGTTTACTACCATCACAATGATTTTGATTACTCTCTCAAGATTCGAGGAGTAAAAGCAGTGAAATCAGTTGTATCCATGAACAAGCATCAGCTTGGGAAATATGAGTGAATTTTCCTTTCCAACCAGATATGACTACTTTGTGGAGTCGTATACTTGGGAAAAAGGGAAAGGAACTTTATGTTTCAAGGTTATGGATTTTCTCGAACTCGGAGAATGTGTAAGGGACTGAGTGGCGACCTGTCCCCTAAGGGAATTACACGTAGACCGGCAGTCTATGAACGGGTCTGTTCTTCCCTTAGATTATCAGATAGTGCCCGACCGTAGGATAAGAGAAGAGCATCAGAGGCCCCTAAGTGAATGGGTACCCCTAAGTGAATGGGTATGCTCTTCCCCCTACAACCAATTGGCGGGGAGGTGAGAGAAGAGTATCGGAGACCCCTAAGTGAATGGGTACCCCTAAGTGAATGGGTATGCTCTTCCCCCTACAACCAATTGGCAGGGAGGTAGGTCAGTTAGCGTCTGCCCTATTTTCCTTTCTACGTAGAAAAACAGCAGTGGGGATTGCCTTACGACTGATCATCGTAGAGGTATCCTTGTCGCCCAGAATCTCCGTCTACAGTTCATCATCCATGAAAGAAAGTTTATTCAAGTTATTCAGTTTTATGCAAGTTATCAGAGAACATGTTCTAAGCAAGTTTCCAGAAAAGAAAAGTTATTCAAGTTTACTCAAGTTTATTCCAGTTCATGCAAGTTATTCAAGTTCAGAAAGCGGATTGGAAATATTTTGCCTTGTCTTTATTTCCAGAATATGATATGAGATAAATGTTTGATATGAAAGATGATATTTGGAAATTCCTACAACTTCATCTTTTATCTTATGAGTTATGACTCTGATAAAAACCTGATTAAGGATATATATGCACAAGTGGATTTTGGGTTACAGAAACCTTATATTTTCCTTATAACTTCATCTTTCAAGTATATGTTGATAGTCTGCTTATATTTTATATAGCAGATATTTTACAGAAAGGATATACTGAGTATCTTGTTATTTCATCTTTTATACTATACTAGAACTTTGTTCATAGTATAAACATTGAAAGTTGCAGAGTATTATGAAATGATATTTGAAATACCACAATGGTACTATTTTTGGAATACATTCCGATAAGAAAATGATTTCAGTATCAAGATATTTTGACAAGTTATTGTCTTATACCAGCTTTATTTCTGGGTTGAATTAAAGGCAGAATTATGCCATACTTTCATTACCTTGCTGAGCTATCGCTCACTCTTGCTATTATTTTATATATATTATATAGCAGCGAAGCAGGATGCCTATGGGACGGCACGTACCTCGCAAGGCGTTTCCCTAAACAGTTTCAGCAGTGATCCCGGGAGTAGTACGAACCAATCGAATCAGGCTACGGCTTTGGTATTCAACTTATGTATAGATATGAATGGTATTAGAGGATTGTGAGCATAAGAAGGCTAAGCTGGTAATTTACCACTACGTAGAAATTGTATCAGTAACAGATTCAAAGACATTTGGGTATTGTAATAAAAATTATTTATTCCGCAGTTATTGTATGGTGTCGTTTCTGAGACTCTAACCTGTGTGTGTGTGTGTGAGACATATATTGTGGGGTCATGAACAGGTGAATTATGAATGGTGTGAGTAATACAGGTAAGGCAAGGAGTACATGGATCGTGACTACTCTAAATCCCTGACCCCGGATTTGGGGCTGTTACAGAGATGGTATCAGAGCTTTAGGTTACAGTCCTCAGAAACGATAGGAGATCGAGTCTTACAATACCTTTAAGAATGATAAGGACATCTAGAGCTCAGGTTGAGTTCGTAGTCGGGTTAGAGGACATGACCCTGACTGTTTAAGATGAAGCCCGAGAGGGGACTTCTTCTGGAAAACCAGACTTAAGACTTCATGGCTAGTCACCTCGATTAGTATGAGTTATAGATTGATGGGACTCCGAGATACCAGATTCCGAGGCCTTCGAGTAGGCATTGGATGATGTGCTTCTTGAAATGAACGGAGACCCGATAAAGGAAGATCCATAGGAGGATCTAGAGGAAGACCCCATAGTGGGTCAAGGAAAGAATCTTGTAGAGGACGTGTTGATTGAGAAAGATGTAGTATGTTACTTGAGGTCGTACAATAGGACCGGGTGAACCTTCAGAGGTCAAATAAGTGACGAGAGTTTAAGGATCGTTCATGATTCATCAAGAGGTATGACAAAGAAAATGGAGTAGAGTCTCCAAAGCAGAAGAGGTAGAGGCAGTATAGCCAGTATCAGTGGATTGATTCGACTTGAACGAAACCTGTTACTTGTAGTCGGTTATAGTTGCCCATAAGGAGGCGGCATGCGTAAGAACCAAGGTGTTCAGATTTTCACGAACGATTAAGGGTACTCAGTTGCCTAAGAATAGTGTAAGGAATTACTTTGGGCTATGAGATTTCAATCCCCCACGACCAGCGATCCCACTGGAAATAGTGTCTATTACATCATTGAGGAATTTTGTTATTTCAAGGAGAATTTGGATATATGTACCATGCAAATGTTATTGTAAGACAAGCACGCTAAGGTGAAATCGAGAACGAGATTACCACTCTCAGGAACCAGGAAGGGATTATGAGGATGGAACAGAAAAGTCGGAAATTAGACCCGAGCATTACTAGCAGGTAAATAGAATAATCAAGTTTCCCTGATTTTGGAAGGGAATTCAGTAAATTTTTGGCAAACCTTGTCTTTGTGATTACCAGAGAATGTCACCAAAGAGAGTGGAGATTAGAGCGAACCATGTGGATTGGATAAGATAGCCGTTATGTGGTTTGGTGTACAGACCCTGATTGCTATAATTGATTGTAGAGATAAAATGATGAAGTTGAGATTGGACGGTAAAGGCGAAATATAATTAAGAACCAAGACGGACTGAGAAGTTCCGGGGTTGACTTAAATGAAAAGGTTATTGTGCCAAAAGTGTTAAGCTTATTTAGCGCCCAGGATTGATATGGGAGAAGGAATATTGGATATAAGGATGATTGGAATAGAGACCAGATTTAATCTTGTAGTTTCTAACGATCTTCCGGAGTACTGCCCAGTCGACATGAGGAATTGTCATTGCTATGGGCGACAACGGTATCGAAGTCTTCTTATGGAACATAACGTTTACTTGGGATGTTTGCGCTTAGTCGAATAGAATTCCCTGCGATTGCAAAGGTCGATGGTTGAATCCTTAGTGACTATTATGAGTCGGCAATAACGTAAGTATCGAGCACCTTAGGGTGTGCATGAAGAAGAAAAGCTTTGGAATTGAACGATTATCCATTAGAGGAGCCGACATAAAAGGCATCCGTAGAGACCTTGGTAGTACCCTCCCCCTTTGCAAATTATGTGGGATATTTCCCCAATCTATGATCTATCTTGACTTCTTTCCAAGAAAGAATTCTGATAAAGGGTATATTCCCTCTTCGAAGTTGTTTTATAACTCTTGTGTTAAATCATATTTAATTTCAATTGTGCCAGAGGCTATCACAATGCCTACTTTCAGGCTTTCGAAGCCCTGTCAAATGATGTATTTAAGCTTTCACTTTTCTTCAAATAATGAATGACCCTATGGTAATACCTCACCACTTGTTTGTTAAGTACCAGTATCTTTTGGTTATTCTTTTCTTTGCGATTCTTTGGAAACCGCACCTTTGGAATCTGTTCAATTTTAATCCAAGGTGTTCCTTTGAGAAATATTAAAGACGATAATCATTAAATTGATATCGAATTGCTTTCATACTTTTCAACTTCCACTGAGACGAACAACCCTATACTTATAGGGGCTACAAGGACTATCTGTCTGTGTGATAGAAGTCGGATGGGACGCCATCACTTGTAAGTTGTGAAATACAAGAAGGCTAATTACCTTTAGTATGTCTCAATCGAGGCACACAACATTAAGTTCTTATGATCATGTTGATCTCTCGGTAAATTCTTTTGCCTCCTATGAGGTTATCCTAAAACTTATAACCAGTGTGTGACGTTTTCCTTGATATGGGAGCTGTCTTTTCAAGGCCCCATAATTTTTGTTATCCTCATTGAATTCTAAGGGGAGGCCACCCAGGTCAAATAAGTCAAAATTCGCTGATAGGAATTAGATTCGCAACGAAATTGCTTATGACAGGAGCGGATCCCTAAGACGAATAGACTGTTAGTGACATATCAACGAAATTGGTTATTCTCCCAAGGATATTATGATAATGAAAAGCGTGTCAATCGATATATGTGAAAGGAATAGCGATGTGCCGTGAACTCCAGTGACAACGGTGTTAGATGGATGCCCTATAATGAAATTGAGATTTTGGAGGAGTTGTTTACGAGTGGACACTACCTCTGGGTTAGCAAGATAATTACTGACGTTGGAGTCAGAGGGAGCTGGTATTGTGACTTGGGAGATGTGCAGCGTGTGTTGTTATAAAGGAATAATTTTCAGAAATATATGAAGACCCGGATGAAAATAAAAGTCAAAGAGTTAAAACAAGAAACCATAAACTGTGACCGAGTATTCAGAGTATAATGGGAATGAAAGGGTTAGTGACTCAGTTACAAGAGTTGCTGTATAAAGGTGTAATAAGACCCAGTGTACCACCATGGAAAGCCCGGTGTTGTTGTAAGAGAGAAAAATGTTAGCACAAGATTTTGTACCGAACCTCGAGGGTTGGATGAGTTCGACATGGAAAATAGGTACCCTTGTAAATGATTGTGTGACCAGCGGAAGAACGCTGTGTATTTCCAAATTTATTTAAGAACTGGGTATCACCAGTGGGAAGTTAAATCTGAGGATATACCCAAGACTGCGATTCGTACTAGGAATAGACACTTCGAGTTTTCAGCGAAGTTATTTTGGGTTGACTAATGCACCCACAAATTTTATGGAATGTGATGAAGTGGCTTTGAGTTACCCGCGATAATAGATAACCTGAGATGGAGAAATGGCTAGAATTGACCTAGAATTATGACTGTGAGATACACTACCATCCGGGGAAGGCCAATGTGGTGGCCGATACCCTTAATTAAAATGAGACAGAGATGGATCCCGAATGATCGGGAATTAAAGGATGAGATTTTACACAAAACCCAAGTTAGTCCAACAAACTAGAAGGACAAAAGATTTCACCAACAAGCGGCTAGTGACAACCAAGACAGACAGAGAAAGCATGCGGACTAAGCCCGCGAGTATAGAGATAGTACTGCTATTGATAAGCTAAATGGCATGTTGATGAATGACAAGCAAGTTTATGTTGGTGTATTTTCTGTACAGACAAGATGGAAAATATGAGGTTAGAGATTCGTGATGCTAAGAGATATCCTCGTGGAAGGAGTTAATGAGATTTGGAAAGAAAGGGAAATTGAGCCCGAGATTCATTGGGCCATCTGAGATTTTAAAACGCGTCAGGAAGGTGGCCTACGAGCCAGCCTTGCCCCCCAAACTTGTAGAATGGTCATAACGGGGTTCATGTATCAATGCTACGTCAGTATACTATAGATGCCCGACATATGTAGAGTACGAGCAGGTAGATATACAACCTGGTCTGACTTACAAAGAGCAACCTGTGGAAATCACGGATAGAAAAGAACAAGTGCTAAGAGATGAGGTTGCCAAACTAGTGAGAGGTTTGTGGAAAATCAAGAAGTGGAAGAATCCACCTGGGAGTTAGAAAGTGCAATGGGAGAGAAGTACCCCAGTTATTCCTAAGCTGATTCCGGGACGGAATCCTTTTAAGGAGGGGAGACTGTAATAACCCGAATTTTTGGAAAAATTAAAACTTTTCTTATTACGATTAAATGCATTAGTGATTAATGATTTCAACGAACCGTGGTGGTGATGATTGGATATTGCCTTGAGTAATGATCCCGATACATATGTGTATTGTCAGAATAGTGTAATGCAATGATTAAGGACATAGATAAGAATAATCTATCGTTCGAATAAGCTAATGTACCCTAGAGGAAAGATGAGAAGTGAGTTAGAGTACTCACTATACCAATTACGAAATGGGAAGAGCAAGTATGTACTAGTAAATACAGAGAGAATGGATGTATGCGAACGAAGTGAGAATTCAGAGAATCCAAGCATTATTTATTCCACTATGGACACAAGGAAGTCAGGAATCTAATAATTGGATTATAAATTGAGGATATTAAATATTAGAAGTCCAATGGAGGATGTATTATGAGGGGGGAATGGAATTGAGAATAAAACCATAGAGAAAAGGGAATCGAGAACATTTTTCTGAGAACAAGAAATAAAAAGAGAATAAACAAGGAATATTGGAATTAAGACCGAGTTAAGAGATGGTACCACAGTGGAGTAATAAGGTGCAACGTATAAGTCGTAACATATTAATCGTATTAAACGATACAAGGATCAACCAAGATAGCACTCGTGACATCATAGGATGACCTCATCACTTTATTAAAGTAACTTTATTAAAGCTACTTTAATAAAGCTACTTTATTAAAGTAACATCCCTTTGCACCAGCCATACAAGAGGATTATTACATGTATTACACCAAAAACACAACACTTAATCACTAAGCAAAGCAAAGAAATCATTTCTCTCCAAAACTGCCCAGCAGGAGCAACCCTCAAAGAAAAATTCGTATCGCACAATCCACACATGATAAAATCACCAAATTTTAACCACAGCTTCTCCACTCCATGTATAACACTCGTTCAAAATTTCATGGCAATCCAAGGTGTTTAGCCTAGTCAAATATCCTCCCCAAGTTGAAGAAATCAAACTGTCCTGTTCATGACAGTTTCGGTTCAGCGGAAAAAGGGGGCCCAAAACCCTAGCTAGGAAGCTTCAAATCTGATGATCTAGGACTCAAAACAAAGCTTATGAAGAGGCCAAGATGTGCTTAAGGCCATACAAGGACTATATAAGGATTATTAGAGCTGGTATACTCTCCAAGGAAGATTGTTCGACATGGTCAGGAGCCCTATCACCTCTCGAGCATCAGGCAAGTTTACTAACCCTTACTCTATTATTGGAGTGGGCATATTTTCGAATGTTTAATACTCGTTGATTCAAAAATATATCTATATATATATTCTTTGTTCCAAGTATCGTGCAAGTTTTCTAAATCCCATGACCTTATAATACTATTGATGGGTGGTGATACTTTTAAGATCCTACGCCTTGAATTATATGGTGTATATATTTATAAACTTTTCGTATGGTGGAAAGGGACTATATATCCTAAGGTAGGTATTTGTGTACTGGAATAAGAAAGGCTCAGAGGGTAGAGCATGTAGTGAGTTTATAACTTAGCCAGCGTATCAGGGTTATTTTGTAAGGTATATTTTCGAAAACCCGGACAGAGCTTTTTAGAAAGATTTTCGCAATAATTAACCTAAAGGCAACATCACCAATAAACCAGTGTTTATTTAATTAGTAAATACTTCTGGAAGCATTTACGGATTAAATAAGCCTTATTCGTCTAATTAAATTTGTTTAATTAGATGAATATCATTTTCAAAATGTTTTCTTAAAATCGCTTTGTTCCGGAATGATAACAAAGATACTCCAATGGTAATGGTATATATATATATATATATATATATATATATATATATATATATATATATATAAGTCGATATGTTAAGAAAAAAAAACCCTCAGTAGGGGGTATATACTCTGTAGTATTCTACGGACCGGGAATGGTATCAGTTGCTATCTAGGGTTATTTTATTAATTTATTTTCCATTCTTTGTTAAAGAAGTATGTGGGAATTACTTCTAAATAAATATTCTTATTAATTATAGTTTGAGTTAATTATTTAAAGCCCTACTTCTTAAGGAAGTATTTTGTGAAAACTATTTTTAAACCCTAGATAGCTAATAAAGTTTTACTCAGGCAATTATAAATATAATTAGAGGAGGTTCCCAAAACTATTTCCCGTTTAAGTCTATATTCAGAAAGACTTAAATGTTCGCTCAAACTTCAAAGATACATGGAACCTTTCTCAAGATTTTATGGTTGTTCAAGTGGACTGCCCGGTCCTAAATCTTTTAAATCAATGAATTTATCAGTCTGGTTTACTACCATCACAATGATTTTGATTACTCTCTCAAGATTCGAGGAGTAAAAGCAGTGAAATCAGTTGTATCCATGAACAAGCATCAGCTTGGGAAATATGAGTGAATTTTCCTTTCCAACCAGATATGACTACTTTGTGGAGTCGTATACTTGGGAAAAAGGGAAAGGAACTTTATGTTTCAAGGTTATGGATTTTCTCGAACTCGGAGAATGTGTAAGGGACTGAGTGGCGACCTGTCCCCTAAGGGAATTACACGTAGACCGGCAGTCTATGAACGGGTCTGTTCTTCCCTTAGATTATCAGATAGTGCCCGACCGTAGGATAAGAGAAGAGCATCAGAGGCCCCTAAGTGAATGGGTACCCCTAAGTGAATGGGTATGCTCTTCCCCCTACAACCAATTGGCGGGGAGGTGAGAGAAGAGTATCGGAGACCCCTAAGTGAATGGGTACCCCTAAGTGAATGGGTATGCTCTTCCCCCTACAACCAATTGGCAGGGAGGTAGGTCAGTTAGCGTCTGCCCTATTTTCCTTTCTACGTAGAAAAACAGCAGTGGGGATTGCCTTACGACTGATCATCGTAGAGGTATCCTTGTCGCCCAGAATCTCCGTCTACAGTTCATCATCCATGAAAGAAAGTTTATTCAAGTTATTCAGTTTTATGCAAGTTATCAGAGAACATGTTCTAAGCAAGTTTCCAGAAAAGAAAAGTTATTCAAGTTTACTCAAGTTTATTCCAGTTCATGCAAGTTATTCAAGTTCAGAAAGCGGATTGGAAATATTTTGCCTTGTCTTTATTTCCAGAATATGATATGAGATAAATGTTTGATATGAAAGATGATATTTGGAAATTCCTACAACTTCATCTTTTATCTTATGAGTTATGACTCTGATAAAAACCTGATTAAGGATATATATGCACAAGTGGATTTTGGGTTACAGAAACCTTATATTTTCCTTATAACTTCATCTTTCAAGTATATGTTGATAGTCTGCTTATATTTTATATAGCAGATATTTTACAGAAAGGATATACTGAGTATCTTGTTATTTCATCTTTTATACTATACTAGAACTTTGTTCATAGTATAAACATTGAAAGTTGCAGAGTATTATGAAATGATATTTGAAATACCACAATGGTACTATTTTTGGAATACATTCCGATAAGAAAATGATTTCAGTATCAAGATATTTTGACAAGTTATTGTCTTATACCAGCTTTATTTCTGGGTTGAATTAAAGGCAGAATTATGCCATACTTTCATTACCTTGCTGAGCTATCGCTCACTCTTGCTATTATTTTATATATATTATATAGCAGCGAAGCAGGATGCCTATGGGACGGCACGTACCTCGCAAGGCGTTTCCCTAAACAGTTTCAGCAGTGATCCCGGGAGTAGTACGAACCAATTGAATCAGGCTACGGCTTTGGTATTCAACTTATGTATAGATATGAATGGTATTAGAGGATTGTGAGCATAAGAAGGCTAAGCTGGTAATTTACCACTACGTAGAAATTGTATCAGTAACAGATTCAAAGACATTTGGGTATTGTAATAAAAATTATTTATTCCGCAGTTATTGTATGGTGTCGTTTCTGAGACTCTAACCTGTGTGTGTGTGTGTGTGAGACATATATTGTGGGGTCATGAACAGGTGAATTATGAATGGTGTGAGTAATACAGGTAAGGCAAGGAGTACATGGATCGTGACTACTCTAAATCCCTGACCCCGGATTTGGGGCTGTTACAAATTTGACTCACTTGGTAGGTTAATGGGGGAATACAGATCAGAATTTACGAGCTTTTTGGGAGACACGGTTAGGGAGCATGTTGGCTTAAGATGGTTAACATGGAAGGAGGTGCCAAAAGAAGTGAAGGCTAAGCTGTGGGATCAAGTAACGGTAAATCAGCTACTTCGCATTAAGTACTCTAAATATATGTTACATTTTTAATATGAAACACTATTGTTGAACTTATCTGCTTGCCTTTTATGTGTATTAACACCATGTATTATATATTGCAGCATTTTTTTGATATAGAACTTTGTCGTCGAAAGTTTACAATGACTCGGCTTGGTGGGCTGCTTCGCAATTTCAGAAGAAAGATGTATGCAAGATTCATACAACCTAACCTGAATAAACCAGCAAAGCTTGCAAAAGTTCCTAGGCAGTATCGTACACTGGTAGAGCAAGCTGATTGGGATAGGTTCGTAGCCCACACGCAAACGGATAAATTCAAGGTTGTAATACTTTAATATACGGATCATCGTTTGAATTAACGTATTTTTCCAATGCACTTTGCTGAAATAATTCTTTTGACTATTGGAAGGATGTCTCCAAAACTACGAAAATTGCGCGATCACGGTCAGTTTTTGATCATCGCTTGGGACGAGGAGGATACCCTCGTCTCAAAGAAAAATTGGTAATTCAGATGTGTTTTTATTGTGTTACTAGTGATTATTTTGGATATTAAATGTCTGATTGTGTCATCGTTGCATTATGCAAGGTTTCAAAAAATGAAATAAAGGTTGATGATGTCCCCACCCGTGCTTTTATGTGGAGGAAGGGGAGGGAAAACAAAGATGGAGAGTTGGGAGATCCAAAAGTGAAGAGCATGGCAGATTATTTAGTAAGTTTAAATATGAGAGTTAGTATATCCTAAAGTGAAGAACATGTCCTTGTTACTAATTTTCTTCACTTTTTTCTTTACAGATGGATATTGAAGCACAGATAAAGGACGGACTAATCAAGATTGGGCCGGACGAGGATGCCCTTATAGTGGTTTTTGGCAGGGAGCAGGGTTCATACTTGAGAGGTGTTGGTTGTGGAGTCACTCCCAGTGCGTACTGGCATTGTCCTCGGCAAAGGACAACAGGAAAAGATAAAATCAAGATTCTGGAGCTTCAATTGGAAAATGAGAAACTGCTGCGTGAGAAGAAGGATGAAGAGCTGAAGAACCTGTCGTTGCAGATGGAGGCAACGAACAATAAACTGAATAAAGTCATGGCTCAATTGGATTCGCAAGGACTGCTTTCAGCAACAAAACAAGATGTAAGCACTACGTAAATTGTTGGTGTTTTTTGTGTTGGAATTTAGTTATCTTGTGTCTATATTCCAAAACATAGTTTACAAAACTTGTGTTATCACTTGACTTTCCCATTTCACGTTACATTCTGTAGGGAACACCGATAAGTGGGAATGGTTCGAGGGACAGCTTCATTAATGTTACCATCCCAGCATCGAAAGAGTTTTTAACACCTGTAAGTAATGGCTACTTTAATTTCTTTTTAATTTTTTCCAAGTAGTTGCTGATTTCTTGTCCAAATTTCTTAAATTGTAGGTTAAATCTGTGGAGAAGCAAGTGACTCCTACTGCCGACACATCCATAATGGCGCAAAAGGTGATCACTGCCGACACATCCATAATGGCGCAAAATGTCATCACCACCAGGAGGAAAGTTTATATATCTCCGCGTACCACTAAATCACAAGAAGATCCAACAATTGTGCAACAGGTATTACAACATTGCTAAATGCACATGTATATTGAGATTAACTATAACTTTAATATGTTAGCAATTATGCTTCTACTTTTGTAGGAAAAGGTAATTAGATCCGGAACCAGGAAGAAGATCATCAAGTACGTTTCTTACTTTGCATTCCATTTTGGTTGTGTGCATTTATTATCTTGCTTTATAATTTTGTTTAAAATGATGGAGCTTTAATTAAATAACATTACTTGTCCAACGGTCTTAACTTGCTTATCTATAGAATTACATTACTTGTGTTAGAATGGTCTTAACTTGAGGGCTGTTGGAATGATCATCGTATTTGTTTTCATGTTTTACTCTAGGTACCAAATCCAACGGCCAATGGGAAAGGGGAAGAACATAGCGCAGCTCAAGCTAAGGAAGAACATAGCGCAGATCAAGTTAAGGAGAAGAAGAGATGTAATACCATTACTGGTTCCCCAGTAACACGTTCAAAGGCTAAGGCGAACAAGGCAGACAAGCTGAGGAAGAAGCGGAAGCTGGTGGTGTAATTGTAAACTGAATTTGACTCATGTTAATGTGGTTTTCTGGTTGTGAACTTTTCGATAAGTTGTTAATTTTCTGTACTCTGGTTATGGTTATATGGTTTTTATGGATTGTGGAGTTATACTCCATATCGTTGTTATGGATCATGGATTTAGTATGGATTTTATGGATTAATATGGACTAGTTTAGAATTTGGCATTTTTTTTACTTGTATTTTGGCATTTTACTTGTTTGCATATTGTGGCCTTTTTGAATTGGATTGTGGCCTTTTGGTATTGTGATTTGTATCGGCTTTTTGGTACGGCCGTGGTCATTTATATTACAAATGAAACCTGTTTGTGATGTGGTTAAGTATGTGTGGCTAGTACCACACTTCAGCCACACTACCTATTATATTATATTGGGGATAGTTACTACAATTATTAGCGACTAAAAGCAGTTATTTAATAGTATATAAAACATACAAACGACTACAGAAAAATTATAAAATGTGGCCATACCCAAGTTTTTTGCCACGATTTACCAATAAATAGTGCGACCAAAACTAAGCCTTTGATGAATGTTGGTATTTAGCCACGTTATTAATTATCTTTAGCCACGACCCATCCTGTGGCTGAAAGCTGGTATTTAGTCACACTTTTGAGCTTAAAACAGGGGCTGTCAGACCCAAGGGGTGGTATGCTTTAGTCACTCTGTTTTGAGTTACAGCCACACATCTGGGGTGTGGCCGTAGGGGGCGTAAAATGATCCGACCTTAGGTGACACTTTGCTGAAAAATTAAAACGTGACGTAAAGTGCTTAGCCACACGTATTTTATGTGACGGAAGCCAAAATTTGACGTAGTGTTAGCCTTGTCACCCAACTTAGCACCAATTTCATACATAAGTTGGGTGCTAAAGTTGTAATATCTATCAGTTAGGAGCATGATAAAAAGAATCAACATGGAATTAGTTAATGCATCAAAATTACTAATCTTTCCAGAAAAGACCTTGATAAATGCATCAGCTAAATAACTATATTCCCTAACCAAACCTCTCCTAATTATCCTACCCAGATTATCAATAGGCAAAGAGTATTTTATTGAATTTAGCATGTTAACCATTTCATTGATTGTAGGCAAAGCATCGCAGTTATTTTCAGGAATATGTAGACATGCTTGCAATACATCAGAATTAACTATGTACTCATTACCTTGGAGAGTGAATTACAGTGTGCAGTTTGTTCCACTATACTCACATGAGGTCCAGATCTCCTCGATTATCTCATTATAGAGAGGAGTTGAGTGAAACATTGCATAGCTCAACTTGCAGTTCTTCATGAAGTCCATCATCTTGAAAAAGATATTGTTCGGGTTTTCCTTGACAACAAAAGGGATGGAGTTGTTCTTCTCATAGATGAACCCTCCAGCAGACATAAGCTTGACTATGGGTGCCATTGTTGTGTGAAGAAAAGCTTCGAACTGAATTGCTTGTTAGAGAGAAGAAGAGAGAAAAGCCTTTGGAATCTTTGAGAACGGGTAAAAAGAAATTAAAGAAAATAGAATTTCTTAAATACTCCCCCAAAAATTCTCAGAAAAAGAGTCCAATAATAAATGTAAATTACTGGATTGGCTTAAAAATATAACCGTTACTTTGAAAGAATTACCATGATTTATACTTACAGGGGTGTATGCATAGATCGTGGTAAAAGACGTGTCAAAATTTCAACGGTTCAGATTAAAAGCGCTGTATCAACGAATCACAATTGGGCGTTTAAGGTCCCGTTTGTTTCGTTGATAAAGCTGCGTTTCGTTGATATGAAAGAGCTATCAACGAAACACCCAGAAAAATGCTAAGACTGTCAACGAAATGGTGCGTTCCGTTGACATAGTAATTTTGACTTAGACAAAATTTCACTTTTTCCTGAGAAAATTAATTCACAGAAAAACATAGCAAATTTCTGGCTACATAGTAACTTGCAAATATCTCAAAAATAATTAAGAGAGATTTAGCATACCTAGCTCACTTACTAATCTTGAGAATGATGATTCATCAAGTGGCTTGGTAAAGATGTCTGCAAGTTGTTGTTCACTTGGAACAAAATGTAACTCCACAGTACCATTCATAACATGTTCTCTAATGAAATGGTACTTGATGTCAATGTGCTTGGTCCTTGAATGCTGCACTGGATTCTCAGTAATGGCAATGGCACTAGTGTTGTCACGGAAAATAGGAATTTTCTCAACTCTTATTCCATAATCAAGTAGTTGATTTTTCATCCATAAAATCTGTGCACAACAACTTCCAGCTGCAATATACTCAGCCTCAGCTGTGGAGGTAGAAACTGAGTTTTGTTTCTTGCTGAACCATGAGACAAGCTTGTTTCCTAAGAATTGACAGGTGCCTGTTGTGCTTTTCCTGTCAATTTTACATCCTGCAAAATCTGCATCTGAATAACCAATTAGTTCAAAGCCAGATTCTCTAGGATACCAAATGCCAAGGTTTGGTGTTCCTTTGAGATATCTGAAAATTCTTTTAATAGCAACTAAATGGGATTCCCTGGGATCAGCTTGAAATCTAGCACATAGACATGTAGCAAACATAATATCAGGTCTACTAGCTGTTAAATATAAAAGTGAGCCTACCATGCCTCTGTAACCTGAAATGTCCACAGATTTTTCCTTAGTATTCAATTCAAGTTTGGTGGCAGTAGGCATGGGAGTTTTGGCAGGAGAGCATTCCATTAAGTTAAACTTCTTTAATAAATCATGAATATATTTTGTTTGACTAATGAAAATGCCTTCATTAACTTGCTTCACTTGAAGACCAAGAAAGTAAGTTAATTCTCCCATCATGCTCATTTCATATTTAATTTGCATAAGCTTGGCAAACTTTTGACAAAGTTTCACATCTGTAGACCCAAAGATTATGTCATCTACATAAATTTGAACAAGTATAGTAGAGCCATTCACAACCCTGTGAAAAAGAGTTTTATCTACAGTACCTCTAGTGAAGTGATTCTCAAGGAGGAACTGTGAAAGTGTGTCATACCAGGCTCTAGGTGCTTGTTTCAAACCATAGAGTGCTTTGAGGAGGAAGTATACATATTCTGGAAAATCATCATCTTCAAAACCAGGAGGTTGACTTACATACACCTCCTCTTCCAATTCCCCATTCAGAAAAGCACTCTTCACATCCATTTGATAGACTTTGAAATTGGCATGGGCTGCATAGGCTAGGAAAATCCTTATTGCTTCTAGTCTAGCAACAGGAGCAAAGGTTTCATCAAAATCAATTCCTTCTTCCTGTGAATAGCCTTTTGCAACCAATCTAGCTTTGTTCCTTGTGACTATGCCATTTTCATCCATCTTGTTTCTGAACACCCATTTTGTGCCTATGACACTCCTGTCCTTAGGCTTGGGCACCAGCTTCCATACATTGTTCCTCTTAAATTGGTTTAGCTCCTCTTGCATAGCTAAAACCCAATCTGGATCTAGAAGTGCATCCTCAACTTTCTTTGGCTCATCTTGAGACAGAAAGCTGCTATATAGACATTCTTCTTGAGTTGCTCTTCTAGTTTGGACTTTTGAAGTAACATCACCTATAATAAGTTCAAAGGGATGATCTTTAGTCCATTTCCTTGAGGGAGGTAGATTTGCTCTTGAAGAGGTAGCTTCATGATCATGATTGCCTTGATTGGATATTTGTCCTTGAGAAACTCCCCCTGAATTTGTTGTCCCTAACTGATCACTTCTAGAAGCATTTCTATGACTGTCAACGGTATGACCACTTTGGCTGTCAACGAAACGCTCATTTTGACTGTCAACGAATCCACCATCATGACTGTCAACGAAATGACCATTTGGTCTGCTAGCAGCTATTCTTTTCAACCTTAATGCAGCAATTTCATCTTCACTGCTGCTTTCATCTGTGCTAGATACAACAATTTTAGGCTGTTTCTCAGTAGCCTTAACATGATTCACTTGATCTCCTTCCTCATTCTCAAAAGAAAGACTTTCATGGAAACCTTCATCACAGAGACCTTGAATTTTGAGATCATCAAAAACAACATGTACAGATTCCATAACAATGTTGGTTCTGAGATTATAGACTCTGTACGCTTTCCCTGCTGCATATCCCACAAATATTGCTTCATCTGCCTTTGCTTCAAATTTCCCCAAATGCTCAGCTTGATTTCTCAGAACAAAGCACTTGCATCCAAAGACATGAAGAAAATCCAATAGTGGCTTCTTTCTTTTGAGTAGCTGATAAGGGGTCATTCCTTTGGCCTGATTAATCAAAGAGATATTTTGAGTGAAGCAAGCTGTATTAACTGCCTCAGCCCAAAAATAAGTTGGTAACTTTGATTCATCTAGCATTGTCCTTGCAGCTTCAATAAGTGTTCTGTTTTTCCTTTCAACTACACCATTTTGCTGTGGTGTTCTTGCTGCTGAAAACTCATGCAAAATACCATTTTCTTCACAGAACACCTTCATGCTTGAATTCTTGAATTCTGTCCCATTGTCACTCCTAATCCTTCTTACTTTCAAGTCAGGATGATTGTTTACCATCTTGATGTGATTGATAATGACTTCACTTGCCTCATCTTTGGAGTGCAAAAAGAAAGTCCATGTAAATCTAGAAAAATCATGAACAATCACAAGACAATATTTCTTCTTTGAAATAGACATGACATTTACAGGGCCAAACAAATCCATATGAAGCAACTCAAGCTGATGGACAATTGATGACTCTGTCTTGCTTTTGAATGATGCCTTTTTTGTTTCCCTTTTTGACAGGCATCACACAAACCATCCTTGGAAAACTCCACCTGTGGAATTCCTCTTGCAAGATCCTTCCTCACCAAATCATTCATAACTTTAAAATTCAGATGAGATAATTTCTTGTGCCATAGCCAACTTTCATCCTTGCTTGCCTTGCTGAAAAGACAAGTGATGGTGTCTGAACTTGTGCTACTAAAGTCAGCAATGTACACATTCCCTCTTCTGAATCCAGTCATTACCACATTGTTGTTTCCTCCTTTAGAAACAACACAGGCTTCTTTAGAAAAAGTAACTAAAAATCCTTTGTCACAGAGTTGGCTGATACTAAGCAAATTGTGCTTAAGACCATCCACCAATGCAACCTCATCTATGATAACATTCTCTTTTGAAATCAAGCCATATCCCTTAGTGTAACCTTTGCTGTCATCTCCAAAAGCAATACAAGGGCCAGCTCTTTCCTGAAACTCTGTGAGCAGGGTAGAATCACCAGTCATGTGTCTTGAACAACCACTATCCAAGTACCAAAGATTCCTTTTGTCTCCCTGCACACAATAAAACCAAATCAAGTTGATTTTGGTACCCAAGTTTCCTTGGGTCCTGTTTTGTTAGCCTTTGCTTTTCCTTTGATATCATTTTTCCCTTTGGGCTCAGATTGATTTAAATCAATCTTTACCCTTGGTGTTGATTTCTGAAAGTTGCTCACACTTTTATTCATAGCATGCATAGTTGGTGGAACAAACATGTTATTCATATTCCATGGCATTTGTGGCACATTAAACATATTCATGTATGGATTAGGCACAAACGACATGCTAGCATATGGATTCTGAAATTGTGCATATGAAGCAAACATGTTAGGCATAACAGGCATTGTAGGCATAGAACTATTCATTGCAGGCTTGGGAATTTTCACTTTAACAGTTTTCTTAACAAATTTGCAGTTAGTAGATAAATGACTAACACTTCCACAATTGACACATGTCTTTCTAGGAGCATATTTATCAAGTGTGTAATTGTTGTGTTTGTTAATCCCTACTTTACCATTCCTGTTATTCTTTTTATTTCCCTTAGCCTCAACTTGAACATTCTCTAACTTATCTTTCAATTGCTTGGTGGACAAGTGACCTACATTAGCTCTCTCAACAGGCTTCTCAACTTTCTTTGATTTACTAGACACACCTTGAACAAAGTTCTTGGTGACAGGACCATACTTATTATTAAGTCTAGTGAGTTCATCTTTTCTTTTCTCTGTCAACGAAACAGCCTGATCGGTTGATGGTTCATCTGTCAACGAAACATTGCATTCCGTTGACACATCAACCTTCAACAAATGATCATTGTTGTTTGTTGACTCTGTTTCTGATTCTAAGGTTTCACCAACATACCCTAGCTTCTCTTTGTTCTTTTTCCATGATTGCTCACAGAAAGATTCCATACCTTGAACATTAATGATGTTGGTGGCAACATTCCTGGCATCTTTCCATTTTGCAATCACACTTTGTTCTATCTCAAGTTTTGTTTTAAGAATTTCTTCCCTTTGTAACACGTTCTCAAGTTCCTTCTTAGCATCCCTACTAACACATCTCATTTTCTCAAATTCAATGAGCTGTGCTTCTAACATTGCATTTGTAATAACCCGAATTTTTGGTAAAATTTAAAACTTTTCTTATTATGATTTAGTGCATCAGTGAATAGTGAATTTGGTGGATGAATAGTGATTTTGAGAATTAACAAAGTTTTTCATGCCACCTATGTACGAGACGTAGTGTGGATATTCGGAAGTCATATTAGTGATCTACGGAGTAAATAAGTGAATGTAAAGATGATCGGAATTCAGAAATTCCAAATTTTATTTTGGTGTAGTATTTGACCGGGCAGCGAATTATATATTATTATATTCAAGAAATAAGATATTAAATTCGAGGATTTGAGGATTTAATATTTTGGAATTTTATTATATTTGATTTGAGAATTTAGAACGAAAACCACTGGGACAGTGAAACGAAGGTTCTAGAAACCGCTGATACTTTATAACGAGATTAAGCGATTAAGCGAACGAATCATGGATTAAGGATTGAAATTATGACAGGATTAAATATAGACATGGAAGTAACATGTAACAAGATTAATTCGAGAAATGCAACATTTGGATCATCCATGTGAAAGGAAAGCGAACCAGTAAAGCTACTTTAGCTAAACCAATGCATGTTGGACAAGTGTCACAAGCTAAGGCCATTAGAGCTATGACTCACCACCTTTTTAACACAAAAATATCAGCATTCTTATCATAATTATCAACTCAACCAAACCAAAAAGTAAAACCATTCTCTTTTCTTCATTTTCGGCAAAAAGGAAACTGCCAGATTTTAAAGATCATAGCTACTTCATTTCTTGGTGGACAATGGCGATCTATAGCTCGTTGGAAAGGTCTTGAGATAACCTACATTTCCTATTTCACAAGTTTCTTCCATTTGAGCAAGGTAAGACCTTCGTTTTTCCAGTTCGTTAAACCGGTGTATAGTAACTCCGAGAATTCATAACTTGTTCTTGATTTTCTTTTGCAAGTTTAAGGATAATAACCATGGATAAAGACTCTCTTAAGGCTTACAAGCTCTGGGTGTGTGTTTAAGGCTTCAAGGAAGGTATAAAGACCTCTGCCCCCTTTTGTTTATATGAGTTTTGAAGTGGTTTTGATGTTATGTAAAGTTAAGAGCATGATTAAGTAATTAGATGAATTGTTGGTTGAGTTCGGAGGATGGGTTATGAATTTATTGTGATTATTCATGGAGGATTTGACTGAGTGGAGGGTGTATAAGGTGGATGGTGAGTTTGGGATTGATTGGTATTGATTTGGTTGTGTTTTGGAAATGGAAAACGTTACGATTATAGCCGTCGTAATGCCCATTTGATTTAAGGCTGTTTTGAGCAAGCGTTACGAACTGGTATTGGAATATTTTTGAACAGAACTGACCATGAAAATGTAGGTCTTGTTTTAAGGTTTGTTTTGGTATAAAGATCATGTCCATACGATTTACGGTTTAAGATAAAAGTGAGTTTTAGTAAACGTCGTTCGGAGGAACAACTCCTCTCTGGTCAGTCACTTTGAGGCTGTATTTGGGCCACTTAGAAGCCATATTAAAATGTGAAACTTTGAGGAATAATACTAGAGACAGATAGGAAGGCTCACGAAAATGATTCGGATTAAAAAGATTATTTTTCGATTTTATAAAAATGTTTTAGCCGAGGTCGCGCAAGTGAAAACCACTAAGCACATGACTTAGAAACCAATGTTGTAAATGGTTAAGTATAACTTGTATTCGAAGATAGATTTCGGACTAAACCTACGACTTAAGTAATCGTCGATTAAACATGGACTTAGTATGAGCCTATAACGAGCTAGTAATTCCTTGGTTGTGTTTCGCTTACGTGTTTAAGCATTGAGTACAAGTGGATTATCCAAGGGATTAACCGTGTGTTTTCGTTTGACTTTGTCTAGATTGTCCGGCATCGTCGCGAACCCCTATCACTTCTCGAGCATCAGGCAAGTTTACTAACCCTTACTCTATTGTTAGAGTGGGCATATTTTCAAATGTTTAATACTTGTTGATTCAAAAATATATCTATATATATATATTCTTTGTTCCAAGTATCGTACAAGTTTTCTCATTCTATGCTTTATTTTAAGTTATAATATTCTGATGATGCATATGGTATATTATGCATGCTTTCAAACCTCACGTCGTATATGGATGTGATGGTATAAAAGATATTGAGATTATAGTATATGCATGTGATAGAGGCAAGTTTTCAAACCTATACCTTTTTAAAACTGTTGTGGTGATAACTAAAGAATTTGAGATATATGCTATATGTGTATGATTTCAAAATGATTTCTATGATGCTAAATCAAAGTATTGATACAAGTTGAACTTATAAGCTAGGGATATAGTAATATTTTGGAGCTGATGTGCTAAGCAAAACCCTCAGTAGGGGGAATATACTCTGCATTTATACTTTGGACCGGGAATGGTATCAGTTGTTATCTAGAGATATATTATATATTCTCTATATTTATTTTACATAATAAGAATGGTATCAGTTGCTATCTAGGGTTATTTTATTGTGTTATTACAATTAATCTCGATAAGTGGTTTACAAATTAAAGATCATTGGGAGTTTAATCTATTAAGGGTATATTTTAAATATATGATGAATAGTTGTTATCTACCCTTTTTGATAAGAAAGTACTTGAGAATTATTTCTAAATAAATATTCTTTATTAAATATAGTTTGAATTAATTATTTAAAGCCCTACTTCTTAAGGAAGTATTTTGTGAAAACTATTTTAAACCCTAGATAGCTAATAAAGTATATTCAGTCAATTTTTATTATAAATAGAGAAGGTTCCCAAATCTATTTCCCGTTTAAGTCTATATTCAGAAAGACTTAAATGTTCGCTCAAACTACAAATGCATGGGACCTTTCTCAAGATTTTATGTATGTTTTCAGTGGACTGCCCGGTCCTAAGCCTTTTTAAATCAATGAATTTATCAGTCTGGTTTACTACCATCAAAATGATTTTGATTACCTCCTCAAGATTCGAGGGGTAAGATCAGTGGAATTAGTTGCATCCATTAACAAGCGTCAGCTTGGGAAATATGGGTGAATTTTCCTTTCCAACCAGAAATGACTACTTTGTGGAGTTGTATTCTTGGGGAAAAAGGGAAAGGAACTTCATGTTTCAGTGTTATGGATTTACTCGAACTTGGAGAGTATGTAAGGGACTGAGTAGCGCCGGTCCCCTAAGGGAATTACAATATGGCCGACGGACTGGTGAACGGGTCTGTTCTTCCCTTAGTTTATCAGAAATTGCCCGACCGTAGGAAAGAGGAGAGCAACAGGCCGACGGACTGGTGAAACGGGTCTGTTCTTCCTCATAGGAGAGTCACAGGCCGACGGACTGGTGAAACGGGTATGTACTTCCTACCTACAACCGATTGGCGGGGAGGTAGGTCAGTCAGATACTGTCTATTCTTCCCTTCTACGTAGAAAAAGATCAGGGGGATACAGCTTGCGACTGATCATCGTAGGGGTATCCTCGGCGCCCAGAATCTCCGTTTACAGTTCAGCATCCATGAAAGAGCATGTTTCATGCAAGTTTTCAGAGAAAGAAAGTTTATTCAAGTTATTCTGTTATATGCAAGTTTTCAGAGAAAGAAAGTTTATTCAAGTTATTCTGTTATATGCAAGTTTTCAAAGAAAGAAAGTTTACTCAAGAGTATTCAAGTTTATTCCAGTATATGAGTTTATCAGAAAGCATATGAGATTACAAAAAGGTATATGATTGTTTTGATTAAGGGTATATGGAATCAGACGAGTTTCGAAAATGGATTGGGCATATTTTGCCTTGTCTTTATTTCCAGAATATGATATGAGATAAATGTTTGATAAGAAAGATGATATTTGGAAATTCCTACAACTTCATCTTTTATTTTATGAGTTATGACTCTGATAAAAACCTGATTAAGGATATATATGCACAAGTGGATTTTGGGTTACGGAAACCTTATATTTTCCTTATGACTTCATCTTTTAAGTTATATGTTGACAGTCTGCTTATATTCTATATAGCAGATATTTTACAAAAAGGATATACTGAGTTATCTTTCTACTTCATCTTTTATTTTATACTAGAACTTTGTTCTCAGTATGAATATCGAAAGTTTGCAGAATATTATGGAGATGATATTTGAAATACAACAATGGTATTTTTGGAATACATTCCGATAAGGAAATGATTTCAGTATCAAGATATTTTGACAAGTTATTGTCTTATACCCGCTTTATTTTTGGGTTGAATAAAAGGCAGAATTATGCCATACTTTCATTACCTTGTTGAGCTATCGCTCACTCTTGCTATTATTTTATATATATTATATAGCAGCGAAGCAGGATGCCAATGGGACGGCACATACCTCGCAAGGCGTTTCCATAAACAGTTTCTAGCAGTGATCACGGGAGTAGTACGAACCAATCAAATCAGGCTACGGCTTTTGGTATTCAACTTATGTATAGACATGAATGGTATTAGAGGATTGTGAGCATCAGAAGGCTAAGTTGGTAATGTAACAATACTTAGAAATTGTATCAGTAACAGATTCAAAAGACATTTGGGTATTGTAATAAAAAGTTATTTATTCCGCAGTTGTTATATTGTGTCGTTTCTGAGACTCTAACCTGTGTGTGTGTGTGTGAGACATATGTTGTGGGGTCATGAGCAGGTGAATTATGAATGGTGTGAGTAATACAGGTAAGGCAAGGAGTACATGGATTGTGACAACCCTAAATCCCTGACCCCGGATTTGGGGCTGTTACAGAGATGGTATCAGAGCGTTAGGTTACAGTCCTCAGAAACGATAGGAGATCGAGTCTTACAATACCCTTAGTAATGATGAGAACATCTAGAGCTCAAATTGAGTTCGTAGTCGGGTTAGAGGACATGACCCTGACTGTTTAAGATGAAGCCCGGGAGGGGACTTCTTTTGGGAAACAGTACTTAGGACTTCGTGGTTAGTCACCTCGATTCGTATGAGTTATAGATGGATGGGACTCTGAGATGCCAGATCCCGAGGCCTTCGAGTAGGCATTTGATGATGCGCTCCTTGAAATGGACGGAGACCCGATAAAGAAAGATCCATAGGAGGATCTAGAGGAAGACCCTGTTAGGTCCTGATAAGTTTGTAGAAGGGGGGTTGAATACAAACTATACCGTTTTATCGAAATTTGTTCTTTGAATAATTTAACAATTTAGAACAAATTAATGCGGAATATAAATGAAACAAAATTCAAGTTAAATATAAACTATATTAAACTTGAAGGGTGTTGCAAATACAATAAGGATTACAAAGTATTTATCTCAAACTAATTAATACAAATTTAGAATAAATTCGACATGAACTTTTCTAATATTTGTAATAAAAAGATCGAATGCTAAAAGCAAGTTCGAGATAAATTCTAGGGATAAAAATCCGCTAGTTAATCAAAGCAATACAAGTAATCAACTTCTAGTGGTTTGGATTTAACAATACAAACTAGAATTAATTGCTTGAGAAGAAATGATATCAAATGGTTTCTTCTTGTTCTTGAGAGAAAAGAAATGGCTACTGCGTATTTTTCTTGATAATACAAGTCTGTTGCTTTTTGATATTGATAATGCAAGTCACTTTTTCATTCTGCACAGCCTCGGGTAAATACAAATGTATTTGCCTTGTATGACCTGCACAGTAAGCTCGGTATGACCTGCCATTACTTTTCGGTAGAACCTGCTAATACTCGGTATGACCTGCAAGTACTCAGTAGAACCTGCTAGTACTCGGTATGACCTGCAAGTACTCAGTAGAACCTGCTAGTACTCGGTATGACCTGCCAGTACTCAGTACTTGTATGACCTTTAGAAAATTCGGTATGACCTGCCTTAAATAAAGCTGAGGTCATACCGAGAATAAATAGGTCATACTAGTACTTAAGTTAATTTCTCTTAATTAAAATTAGTTAGATTAAATTCTAGATTAAATTAATTCTATTATAGAATTAATTTAATAAATAATTTAAACAACTAACTTAATTAATTTAATAAATAAATTAATTCTGATAGAATTAATTTATTAATTAAATTGAATTAATAAATCAAAGAAGATAACTTAAAATCCTTGCATACAGAGTATTAAATTAAATTCCTTTAATCAAATTAGTTAATTTAAATTCTTAATTAAATTAATTCTTTTCTAGAATTAAATTAATAAATAATTTAAACAACTAAATTAATTAATTTAATAAATAAATTAATTCTGAAAGAATTAATTTATTAATTAAATTGATTAATAATTTAATTAATTAAAAGAAGATAACTTAAAATCATTGCATTCCTTTATCTTCTGAAAACCACTGAATATAGATGATTTAATTCCACTGATTGATGTCGTCATTCGATGCACTGTCTGGTTCATGAATAACTGACTTCAATGATAATTCTTCATCTTTAAAACATTTAAAGTTGTGGCTTCTTTTCTTTAGCTCTGATTAAACTCTGAATCCTGTACTTCTTCTGTCACAAACTAGAAATCTCTGTCACTGTAGTAAATCCACTTTCTTGAATACTTCACTGAGGCTTGAACAATAAATTGAACTTCTTTCAATGTAGAATAACTTCAAGTCTGTAGATGACTTTAATCTTCAATCTCTTGACAGATAAAACTCTCTGAGATTCCTGTGACCTTTAATCTAATATTTACTTATTACATTCTGGTTTAAGTTGAGTAGAATCCTCGAATTACAAATAGGCTATAGCATATGCCTTTCAATCTCCCCCTATTTGTTTGTTAGAAAATAACAACCAAATACCTAGATGATCACTCAACTAAAGCCAAGAAAAAGATAAGACTCTTAAGCCTAAGTAAATAATAGAAAGTTCTGGATCAAATATGACATTTCCAGATTTCACCAGTAAAGATAAATACAAGACAGATGTTCCTCTAGACTGAACATATGATAACATTGAACCTGTCTTGATTTACCTAAGCTCTATACATATAACATTTACAAAAACAGAGCTGAATTACCTTTACTCCCCTGAAACTCCTCCTTTTACTTTTATATATTTTTCAGCTCCCCTTTTACTAGCTTCACAAGTCTCTAGAAACTTCTTCCCCTTAGAAATAGAAACTTCTCCCCAAACTTCTGTAGAAACTTGTCTAGAAACTTCTCCCCCTTAGTTGAGGAATTCTCTACAGATTTAACTTTATGAGTATCTTAAGCCAGTAGGAGTTGAGATAGATGATGGAGTTGATCTTGGGTAGTAAATGTCTTCAATATTTCCTTGAGCAGTCCCAGCTGATTGTTGACAGAGTTGGAAGAAGAAGACCGTTCAACCACTTGTGCTTGCAAAATTTCTTTATCAGCCTGGGTATAGAATAGATGTTCCTGTAGATCAGCTATGTGAGCTAACTACATTGCAGTGTATGTGTCTGTGTGTGCACTCACTTGAATTTCTCTTGTAAGTGTATCACTCATCTCACGTGCATGTGTTTCACTCAGTGTTTGACTTTTATCACTCAATATTAGTTGTCTATTTGCTCCTTTTTGATCAATACCTGCATTGAAACTCACCCTAGCCTCTTCAAGAGAGGTCAGTGGTGGTGCAATGGGAGTTCGCAAATCCCGATCCTCAATCATGTCTATCAAATCACTTGGATTTGAAATCTGAATTGCTTCAGTGATAGACTGACCAAGTTGCCTTCCACTTTCTCCAGATAAATCTGCAAGTGGAAAATCCCTTAGGGAGCCAGAGGTGTTCACTCTGGGAGGGGAGAAAATGATTCTATTTAATTTGGCAAAGAATCAAATTTTCCCTCAGATGCCTATGAAGGCACTTCTACCGTGACAATGGTAGGCACTGTAACCAGTTGCAGGTGCTCTGCTTTCACTGTGTCCTGAGTTTCATCTAATGAAATTGTTTTCTCCCATTGTGAGTAATGAGAGTGTGCTTGACTCAGTACAAAGTGCCATGACCCTATGGCGAATTTCAATAGATTCATCCTGTTGAGAGAATGTCTCTAGATACAGTTCATTGGCCATTTCAAAGTCCATATCCTATTGAGAGGATACAGATGGGCTGACAGATGCCTCAGTATATATTGAATTTCTTTAGAGGAGGCAGAGCTGTGGGATCACTCACTGTTTCAATCAAAATACTTCTTTATTTAACAGTTGATTTCTGTTCAGGCTGAGAGTTCAAGAAGGTTGTAGACTCATTGTTTGGCTCTAAGACCTGGGATAGAGATTGTGGATCTACATTCCCTTGGTCAACCCTAACAACCACTTGGGTTCAGCAACAGTAAAAGAAGTGGATTGAGAGATAGAAAGTAATACCTGAATTGTATTTGGCACTGAATTTCCAGCTAAGCAAGAGCTAGATCAGAAATAATATATATAATATATTTACACAAACATCTAAGTCAAATAGAAAATAAAAGATAATAAATAATAATAATAAAAATAATATAAAATAATATATTCAAACTAAAATAATATATACATAAGAAAAAAAAATATTTACAGGAAACTATTTACAGGCAATTATTTACATGAACTAAACAAGAATATTTGAATATTTTAAAATAAACAATTTTCAATAAAAATAGATTTCTCTACAATTTTAACTTGTAAAATTTGAGAAAAATATTTTTAAAGAAAATAATTCATCTTAACTTACTCAACCTAAGAAGCTTAACAATTAGACAAGACATGGCAATAATCTACAATCAACATGCATAAGAGAAAATGAGATGATAAAATAAATTTACAAGTGATTTAAAAATATATGCAACAAATGAACACTTGTAAATTTAATTAAGAACAAACATAAAAAATAACCAGAGTTAATCACTAAAACTATTTAACATACCCAATTTACCAACCAATCTGGTAAACATGGATTCATCAAGAGATTTAGTGAAAATATCTTTTGTTTGTTCCTCTGTGGGTACAAAGAGTAACTCCACAGTACCATTCATGACATGCTCTCGGATGAAATGATACCTGATGTCAATGTGCTTGGTTTCTTGTGATTATGCCATCTTCATCTAGTTTATTTCTGAATACCCACCGAGTACCAACTACTTCCTTGTTCTTCGGTCTAGGTACCAGCTTCCAAACTTGTTGTTGTTCAATTTGATTGAGTTCATCTTGCATAGCAATCACCCAATTAGGATCAGTCAGTGCTTCCTCAATTTTCTTTGGTTTCATTTCAGAAAGAAACCCTGAATAATGACATTCATTTTGAGTAGCACTTCTAGTTCTGACTTCAACACCTGGATCACCAATAATCAGCTCAAAAGGATGAGCTCTTTTCCAAACTGTTTATCTTGGAAGATTTGATATTGATGATTCGCCTTGTTCTACATTATGGTGTTGTGAATGACTAGTTGACCTTTCATTTCCTCCCCCTGAGTTGTTAGCAGATTGTCTTGGTGATTTTTCTCCAATGTTAGTGGTATCTCCATTGTTACCAATGTTTCCACCACCATCACTCTCACCATTATCATCATTATCATTGTTATCACCAGCAACAACCTCAGGTGGATTCTTATCATCTGATTCTGAATCTGACATTTCTTCAAACTTTAGTTTCTCAGATGGATTTTCTGTTTGGATATTAGGGAGTTTGGTGTCATCAAATGTAACATTGATGTTCTTATTGACTGATAACATTTCTTGATTTCAAACAGGCCATATCCTCAGTTATACCTTTGCTGTTATCTCCAAAGGTAAGCACTGGGCCAGCCTTCTCAACCAAATCTGATAGCAGGGCTCTATCTCCGGTCATATGCCTTGAACAGCCACTGTCAAGAATCCACATAACACGGTTTACCTGTTTAATTTCCTGCAATACCAGATTGATTAGACCTTCTTCGGAGCCCAAAATTGATTGGGTCCGGCATACTTAAAAAACTGGCCTTTGTCAGGCAAAACAACATTTTTAGCTAAAACTACTTCAACCTCTTTCACATAAGAGTGTTTCCATTTATAGCCAGCCTTAACACATTTCTGAGTAGGCTTAGGGATAAATGAATCCA
Organism: Heracleum sosnowskyi; assembly: GCA_030848705.1. Lineage (NCBI taxonomy): Eukaryota > Viridiplantae > Streptophyta > Magnoliopsida > Apiales > Apiaceae > Heracleum > Heracleum sosnowskyi. The sequence goes on along the minus strand of CM061235.1, from coordinate 29,493,457 downwards.
CTCTAGTCTGAGGAGGACTAGTAGTCTTTGCTTTAACATGCTTCTTATTATTAACATGTTGGCGTGGAGCAGTCTTATCTTTAGATACATGCTTTTTATTAAAGTAAGCATACATAACATTAAAAGCACAAGACATGCAATTAATCACACCACATGCTTTATGAGAAGAATTAACAGCAGGCATGTTAGTTCTACAGTTGTTTTGATCCAACTTATGGATATCTGATTTAGTCTTTTTAGTTGTAGCAACTTTGACTGGAATATCAGATATACACTTTTTGGATTGTTCAACTTCCAAAGCAATATCTTCTTCACGAATCTCCTCTGCAATGATGATAGAGTCTTCATTCAGAGGTTCTGCTTCGGACTCCTTACAGAAGGGTGTTTCAATTCCCTTAAGCACATATGGAACACCCCTTCCTTCAGATCTGACTCTACAAGGGGAATTTATTCCAAGCAATCCAATGGCCTCATTATAATCATAACCTATACTGACATGATTACCAACAGCTTGTTTATTGAGAATCTCTTTAGCCGTCTTACAAGAGCTAAAATAGGCATTAGCTTTAGTCTTCAGCTCACTAATCTCTTTCTTAAGAATGGTTTCCAGTTGAATATAACATTTAACCCTATTCTCAAGAAAAGCTATTTTCTCAATAAGTTCATCCTGATTAACATGCACTAGTTTTAATTCTTTTATTTCCTTTTCAAGATTTGTGTTCAAAAGAATTATTTTATCATTTTCAGAGCGTGCACAACTTAAAGTATCACCAAGATGACGAATCATTTCAGTATCAGTGAACTTTACCTCAGACATGTTGGGTGGAGATAACATGGACTCAAAGAGTTTGTCTCCTATTGCCATGAGTGCAAGATTCCCAACTTCTTCATCTTCACTGTCAGTGTCATCCCAACTCTTTCCCTCAGCAACATAGGCTTTCCCAATCTTGTTCTTCTTGCTAGAATCAAATGAGTTCCTTGTCACTTGCTTTGGCTTTTTACATTCAGTAGCAAAGTGACCCAACTCATTGCAATTGTAGCATCTGATTGTGCTCTTTCCACAGTTCCAGTTTTGTAGCCACCCTTTGTGCCACTTGAAGAGGAAGATCCACCTCTCTGAAATCTGGGCCTGAACTTAAGATTGGGATTCCTCTTGAATCTGAACTTCCCAAATTTCCTGACTATCAAAGCCAAGTCACCATCCTCCAGCTGATCAAGTTCTTCTAAAGAATAGAAGTCACCACCAGATTGATCAATGGATGTTAATCCATATTCAGCATCAATAACATTCATGTGAGAACTGGAAGGTTGAACAGCCTTCACTTCCAGTTTCTGTGGGACTTCAGCAGACAATGCAGTAGAGGTACCAACAATCTTCCCAGTTCCATACAGCTCCCTTTGTTGAATCTGCTCCAGCTCATAGGTCTTCAGAACACCATACAATCTTTCCAAAGCAAGCTCATTCATATCTCTTGCTTCTCTAATGGCAGATATTTTGTGCTCCAAATGAGGTGGAAGTGTAAGAAGGAACTTCTTGTTAATCTCCTTGTTGGTGTAGTGCTTCCCATTGAGATTCAGATCATTGATTAATTTGTTGTATCTCTCAAAAACCTGAGAGATACCTTCACCAGGGTTTGATCTGAAATGCTCATATTGTGAGGTGAGAATTTCCAGCATATTCTCCCTAACTTCCTCTGTCCCCTCATTGATTATCTCTATGGTATCCCAAATGTGTTTGGCAGTGTCACAATTTAGGACATGATTATGCATGATAGGATCAAGACTATCAATAAGGATCAACTGAAGACAGGAATCCAAGGTAACATCCTCTTTTTCACCAGGAGTGAAATCCTTGGGATCCTTAGGATACATCCTAGCAGCCCTAGTAACAATGTTATCCACTTTTAGCTCTTCCTCAATAATCATAGGGATTTTGGGACCACTCTTCATCACATCAATGTATTTAGGATTTGCAACCTTAAGAAATAGGAGCATTTTCTTCTTCCACATTGGATAATGCTCCTTGCTGAACATTGGGATTTTGACTGTACCCACTTTCTGTGTAGTAGACATCTTTTGAGATTTTTAGGAATAAGATAAAAAATCAGAGTTTAAAAGAAAAATCTCAAAACAATTGGATCTTTGATTTGTATATCAATCAAAAGGCTCTGATGCCAATTGTTAGGTCCTGATAAGTTTGTAGAAGGGGGGTTGAATACAAACTATACCGTTTTATCGAAATTTGTTCTTTGAATAATTTAACAATTTAGAACAAATTAATGCGAAATATAAATGAAACAAAATTCAAGTTAAATATAAACTATATTAAACTTGAAGGGTGTTGCAAATACAATAAGGATTACAAAGTATTTATCTCAAACTAATTAATACAAATTTAGAATAAATTCGACATGAACTTTTCTAATATTTGTAATAAAAAGATCGAATGCTAAAAGCAAGTTCGAGATAAATTCTAGGGATAAAAATCCGCTAGTTAATCAAAGCAATACAAGTAATCAACTTCTAGTGGTTTGGATTTAACAATACAAACTAGAATTAATTGCTTGAGAAGAAATGATATCAAATGGTTTCTTCTTGTTCTTGAGAGAAAAGAAATGGCTGCTGCGTATTTTTCTTGATAATACAAGTCTGTTGCTTTTTGATATTGATAATGCAAGTCACTTTTTCATTCTGCACAGCCTCGGGTAAATACAAATGTATTTGCCTTGTATGACCTGCACAGTAAGCTCGGTATGACCTGCCATTACTTTTCGGTAGAACCTGCTAATACTCGGTATGACCTGCAAGTACTCAGTAGAACCTGCTAGTACTCGGTATGACCTGCAAGTACTCAGTAGAACCTGCTAGTACTCGGTATGACCTGCCAGTACTCAGTACTTGTATGACCTTTAGAAAATTCGGTATGACCTGCCTTAAATAAAGCTGAGGTCATACCGAGAATAAAATAGGTCATACTAGTACTTAAGTTAATTTCTCTTAATTAAAATTAGTTAGATTAAATTCTAGATTAAATTAATTCTATTATAGAATTAATTTAATAAATAATTTAAACAACTAACTTAATTAATTTAATAAATAAATTAATTCTGATAGAATTAATTTATTAATTAAATTGAATTAATAAATCAAAGAAGATAACTTAAAATCCTTGCATACAGAGTATTAAATTAAATTCCTTTAATCAAATTAGTTAATTTAAATTCTTAATTAAATTAATTCTTTTCTAGAATTAAATTAATAAATAATTTAAACAACTAAATTAATTAATTTAATAAATAAATTAATTCTGAAAGAATTAATTTATTAATTAAATTGATTAATAATTTAATTAATTAAAAGAAGATAACTTAAAATCATTGCATTCCTTTATCTTCTGAAAACCACTGAATATAGATGATTTAATTCCACTGATTGATGTCGTCATTCGATGCACTGTCTGGTTCATGAATAACTGACTTCAATGATAATTCTTCATCTTTAAAACATTTAAAGTTGTGGCTTCTTTTCTTTAGCTCTGATTAAACTCTGAATCCTGTACTTCTTCTGTCACAAACTAGAAATCTCTGTCACTGTAGTAAATCCACTTTCTTGAATACTTCACTGAGGCTTGAACAATAAATTGAACTTCTTTCAATGTAGAATAACTTCAAGTCTGTAGATGACTTTAATCTTCAATCTCTTGACAGATAAAACTCTCTGAGATTCCTGTGACCTTTAATCTAATATTTACTTATTACATTCTGGTTTAAGTTGAGTAGAATCCTCGAATTACAAATAGGCTATAGCATATGCCTTTCAGACCCCATAGTGGGTCAAGGAAAGAATCTTGTAGAGGACGTGTTGATTGATAAAGATGTGGTGCGTTACTTGAGGTCTAATAATAAGACCGGACGAACCTTCGAGGGATAAATAAGTGACAAGACGAGAGTTTAAGGATCGTTCATGATTCATCAAGAGGTATGACAAAGAAAATGGAGTAGAGTCTCCAAAGCAGAAGAGGTAGAGGCAGCATAGCCAGTATCAGTGGATTGATTCGACTTGAGCGAAACCTGTTACTCGTAGTCGGTTATAGTTGCCCATAAGGAGGCGGCATACGTAAGAACCAAAATGTGCAGATTTTCACGAATGATTAAGGGTACTTAGTTGCCTAGAATAGTGAAAGGAATTGCTTTGGCTATGAGGTTTCAATCCCCCACGACCAGCGATTCCACTGGAACTAGTGTCTATTACATCATTGAGGAATGTTATTATCTCAAGGAAAATTTTGGTTATATGTACCATGAAAATGTCATTGTAAGACAAGCACGCTAAGACGGAATCGAGAACGAGATTTACCACCCTCAGGAAAGCAGGAAGGAATTATGAGGATAGAACAGAAAGGTCGGAAATCAGATCCGAGTATTACTAGTAGGTAAATAGATTGATCAAATTTCCCAGATTTGGAGGGAAATTCAGCAAATTTTGGCAAACCTTGTCTTTCTGATTACCAGAGGATGTCACCAAAGAGAGTGGAAATTAGAGCGAACCCTGTGGATTGGGTAAGATAGCCGTTATATGGGTTGGTGGACAGACCCGGATTGCTATAATTGATTGTAGAGATAAAATGATGAAGTTGAGATTGGACGGTAAAGGCGAAATATATTTAAGGACCAAGACGGACTAAGAAATTCCGGGATTGACTTAAATGAAAAGGCTATTGTGCCAAAAGTGTTAAGCTTATGTAGCGCACCGGATTGATATGGGAGAAGGAATATTGGGTATAAGGATGATTGAAATAGAGACCGGATTTAAGCCTGTAGATTCTAACGATCTTCCGGAGTACCGCCCAGTCGACAGGTGGAATTGTCATTGCTACGGGAAACAACGGTATCAAAGTCTTCTTATAGAACAGAACGCTTACTTGAGATGTTTGCGCCTAGTCGAATAGAACTCCCTGCGCTTGCAAATGCTGATGGTTGAATTCTTAGCGACTATTATAAGTCGGCAATGACGTAAGTATCGAACACCTTAGGGTGCGTGGAAAAGAAAAGCTTTGGAATTGAACGATTATCCATCAGAGGAGCCGACATAAAAAGGCATCTGTAGAGACCTTGGTAATACCCTCCCCATTTGCAAATTATGTGGGGTATTTCCCCAATCTATGATCTATCTTGACCTCTTTCCAAGAAAGAATTCTGATAAAGGGTATATTCCCTCTTTGAAGTTATTTTATAACACTTGTGTTAAATCATAATTAATTTCAATTGTGTTAGAGGCTGTCACGATGCCTACTTTCAGGTTTTCGAAGCCCTGTCAAATGATGTTATTTAAGCTTTCACTTTTCTTCAAATAATGAATGACCCTATGGTGATACCTCACCACTTGTTTGTTAAGTACCAGTATCTTTCTGGTTATTCTTTTCTTTGTAGTTTCCTTGGAAACCGCACCTTTGGAACCTGTTCAATTTTAATCCAAGGTGTTCCTTTGAGAAATATTGTCGAAAGACGATAATCATTAAATTGATCTCGAATTGCTTTCATACTTTTCAACTTCCACTGAGACGAACAACCCTATATTTATAGGGGCTACAAGGACTATCTGTCTGTGTGATAGAAGTCTGATGGGACGCCATCACTTGTAAGTTGTGAAATACAAGAAGGCTAATTACCTTTAGTAATGTCTCAATCGAGGCACACAACGTTGAGTTCATATGATCATGTTGATCTCTCGGTAAATTCTCTTACCTCCAATAAGGTTACCTTGAAACTCATAACCTTATGATCACCAGTGTGTGACTTTTTCCTTGATAAGGGAGCTGTCTTTTCAAGGCCCCATGATTTTTGTTATCCTCATTGAATTCTAAGGGGAGGCCAACCAGGTCGAATAAGTCAAAATTCGCTGATAGGAATTAGATTCGCAACGAAATCGCCTATGACAGGAGCGAATCCCTAAGACGAATAAAATGTTAGTGACATCTCGATGAAATTGGTTTATTCTCCCAAGGATATTATGATAATGGAAAGCGTGTCAATCGATATATGTGAAAGGAATAGCGATGTGCCGTGAACTCCAGTGACAACGGTGTTAGATAGATGCCCTATAGTGGAATTGAGATTTTGGAGGAGTTGTTTACGAATGGACACTACCTCTGAGTTAGCAAGATAAGTACTGACGATGGTGTCAGAGGGAGCTGGTATTGTGACTTGGGAGAGGTGCAGCGTGTGTTGTTTTAGAGGAATAATTTTCGGAAATATGTGGAGACCCAGATGAAAATGAAAGTTAAAGAGTTAAAACAAGAAACCATGACTGTGACCAAGTATGAGGCCAAGTTTTCCGAATTGTTGAGGTTTGTTCCGGAGTTTGTGAACACAGAATAAAAGAAAGCCAGTAGGTTTCAACCAGGGCTACCTCCAACAAGAAGCCCACTGTCAGGACCTTTAAATAGCAGGTGCCCTTCTATACTATTTAGACAGAGCTAATGTATCGTTGTATATCAAGAAGTTGTATGACAATTAAACCTTAAGGCCGAGCCACTAAGGGAATAATTACAAGTAGAAATAGTCAATCGGGGGATTTTCCCATAAGACTGGTACATCCAGGTTGTGAACTAGAAATATGAGGTCGACACTTTTGATAGACCTGATTCCTTTCAAGATTGGGAGAAGTTGATATTATAATAAAGGATGGAGACAGATTCAGAGATTCTTGAGTATAGTTCAGACTAAGAAATTATTATGCCAGAAATACGAGGCTTAAATTAGCTCTTATGGTTGACGCCAAGAAAAGAGATACCAAGTATAAAGGAAACTACAATGGTTTTAGGAGATTGTACAGGGTTTTAATGAGCTACCAGATATCGATTTGGATGACATGAGAATGAATACCGAGTATTCAGAGTATCGTGGGAATGAAAGAGTTAGTGACTCAGTTACAAGAATTGCAGGACAAGGATATGATAAGACCCAGTGTACCACCGTGGAGAGCCCGGTGTTGTTGTAAGAGAGAAAGATGTTAGCACAAGATTATGTATCAAACCTCGAGAGGTGTATGAGTTCGACATGAAGAATAGGTACCCTTGTAAATGATTGTTTGATCAGCGGAAGAACACGGTGTGTTTCCAAATTTATTTAAGAACTGGGTATCACCAGTTGGAAGTTAAATCAGAGGATATACCCAAGACTGCGATTCGTACTAGGAATAGACACTTCGAGTTTTCAGCGAGGTTATTTGGGTTGACTAATGTACCCACAAATTTTGTGGAATGTAATGAATTGGCTTTGAGTTATCCGTGATAGTAGATAACATGAGATGAAGAAATGGCTAGAATTGACCTAGGATTATGACTGTGAGATACACTACCATCCGGGGAAGGCCAATGTGGTGGCCGATACCCTTAATTAAAATAAGACAGAGATGGATTCCGAATGATCGGGAATTAAAGGATGAGATTTTACACAAAACCCAAGTTAGTCCAACAAACTAGAAAGACAAAAGATTTCACCAACAAGCGGCTAGTGACAACCAAGACAGACAGAGAAAGTATGCGGACTAAGCCCGCGAGTATAGAGATAGTACTGCTATTGGTAAGCTAAATGGCATGTTGTCGGATGACAAGCAAGTTTATGTTGGTGTATTTTCTGTACAAACAAGATGGAGAATATGAGGTTAGAGATTCGTGGTGCTAAAAGATATCCTCGTGGAAGGAATTAATAAGATTTGGAAAGAAAGGGAAGTTGAGCCCGAGATTCGTTGGACCATCTGAGATTTTAAAACGCGTCAGGAAGGTGGCCTATGAGCCAGCCTTACCCCCAAACTGGTAGAATGGTCATAACGGGGTTCATGTGTAAATGCTACGACGGTATACTATAGATACCCGGCATATGTAGAGTACGAGCAGGTAGATATACAACCTGGTCTGACTTACAAAGAACACCCTGTGGAAATCACGGATAGAAAAGAGCAAGTGCTAAGTGACGAGGTTGCCAAGCTAGTGAGAGGTCTGTGGAAAATCAAGAGGTGGAAGAATCCACCTGGGAGTTAAAAAGTGCAATGGAAGAGAAGTACCCCAGTTACTCCTAAGTTGATTCCGGGACGGAATCCTTTTAAGGAGGGGAGGATGTAATAACCCGAATTTTTGGTAAAATTTAAAACTTTTCTTATTATGATTTAGTGCATCAGTGAATAGTGAATTTGGTGGATGAATAGTGATTTTGAGAATTAACAAAGTTTTTCATGCCACCTATGTACGAGACGTAGTGTGGATATTCGGAAGTCATATTAGTGATCTACGGAGTAAATAAGTGAATGTAAAGATGATCGGAATTCAGAAATTCCAAATTTTATTTTGGTGTAGTATTTGACCGGGCAGCGAATTATATATTATTATATTCAAGAAATAAGATATTAAATTCGAGGATTTGAGGATTTAATATTTTGGAATTTTATTATATTTGATTTGAGAATTTAGAACGAAAACCACTGGGACAGTGAAACGAAGGTTCTAGAAACCGCTGATACTTTATAACGAGATTAAGCGATTAAGCGAACGAATCATGGATTAAGGATTGAAATTATGACAGGATTAAATATAGACATGGAAGTAACATGTAACAAGATTAATTCGAGAAATGCAACATTTGGATCATCCATGTGAAAGGAAAGCGAACCAGTAAAGCTACTTTAGCTAAACCAATGCATGTTGGACAAGTGTCACAAGCTAAGGCCATTAGAGCTATGACTCACCACCTTTTTAACACAAAAATATCAGCATTCTTATCATAATTATCAAGTCAACCAAACCAAAAAGTAAAACCATTCTCTTTTCTTCATTTTCGGCAAAAAGGAAACTGCCAGATTGTAAAGATCATAGCTACTTCATTTCTTGGTGGAAAATGGCGATCTATAGCTCGTTGGAAAGGTCTTGAGATAACCTACATTTCCTATTTCACAAGTTTCTTCCATTTGAGCAAGGTAAGACCTTCGTGTTTCCAGTTCGTTAAACCGGTGTATAGTAACTCCGAGAATTCATAACTTGTTCTTGATTTTCTTTTGCAAGTTTAAGGATAATAACCATGGATAAAGACTCTCGTAAGGCTTACAAGCTCTGGGTGTGTGTTTAAGGCTTCAAGGAAGGTATAAAGACCTCTGCCCCCTTTTGTTTATATGAGTTTTGAAGTGGTTTTGATGTTATGTAAAGTTAAGAGCATGATTAAGTAATTAGATGAATTGTTGGTTGAGTTCGGAGGATGGGTTATGAATTTATTGTGATTATTCATGGAGGATTTGACTGAGTGGAGGGTGTATAAGGTGGATGGTGAGTTTGGGATTGATTGGTATTGATTTGGTTGTGTTTTGGAAATGGAAAACGTTACGATTATAGCCGTCGTAATGCCCATTTGATTTAAGGCTGTTTTGAGCAAGAGTTACGAACTGGTATTGTAATATTTTTGAACAGAACTGACCATGAAAATGTAGGTCTTGTTTTAAGGTTTGTTTTGGTATAAAGATCATGTCCATACGATTTACGGTTTAAGAGAAAAGTGAGTTTTAGTAAACATCGTTCGGAGGAACAACTCCTCTCTTGTCAGTCACTTTGAGGCTGTCTTTGGGCCACTTAGAAGCCATATTAAAATGTGAAACTTTGAGGAATAATACTAGAGACAGTTAGGAAGGCTCACGAAAAAGATTCGGATTAAAAAGATTATTTTTCGATTTTATAAAAATGTTTTAGCCGAGGTCGCGCAAGTGAAAACCACTAAGCACATGACTTAGAAACCAATGTTGTAAATGGTTAAGTATAACTTGTATTCGAAGATAGATTTCAGACTAAACCTACGACTTAAGTAATCGTCGATTAAACATGGACTTAGTATGAGCCTATAACGAGCTAGTAATTCCTTGGTTGTGTTTCGCTTACGTGTTTAAGCATTGAGTACAAGTGGATTATCCAGGGGATTAACTGTGTGTTTTCGTTTGACTTTGTCTAGATTGTCCGGCATCGTCGCGAACCCCTATCACTTCTCGAGCATCAGGCAAGTTTACTAACCCTTACTCTATTGTTAGAGTGGGCATATTTTCAAATGTTTAATACTTGTTGATTCAAAAATATATCTATATATATATATTCTTTGTTCCAAGTATCGTACAAGTTTTCTCATTCTATGCTTTATTTGAAGTTATAATATTTTGATGATGCATATGGTATATTATGCATGCTTTCAAACCTCACGTCGTATATGGATGTGATGGTATAAAAGATATTGAGATTATAGTATATGCATGTGATAGAGGCAAGTTTTCAAACCTATACCTTTTTAAAACTGTTGTGGTGATAACTAAAGAATTTGAGATATATGCTATATGTGTATGATTTCAAAATGATTTCTATGATGCTAAATCAAAGTATTGATACAAGTTGAACTTATAAGCTAGGGATATAGTAATATTTTGGAGCTGATGTGCTAAGCAAAACCCTCAGTAGGGGGAATATACTCTGCATTTATACTTTGGACCGGGAATGGTATCAGTTGTTATCTAGAGATATATTACATATTCTCTATATTTATTTTACATAATAAGAATGGTATCAGTTGCTATCTAGGGTTATTTTATTGTGTTATTACAATTAATCTCGATAAGTGGTTTACAAATTAAAGATCATTGGGAGTTTAATCTATTAAGGGTATATTTTAAATATATGATGAATAGTTGTTATCTACCCTTTTTGATAAGAAAGTACTTGAGAATTATTTCTAAATAAATATTCTTTATTAAATATAGTTTGCATTAATTATTTAAAGCCCTACTTCTTAAGGAAGTATTTTGTGAAAACTATTTTAAACCCTATATAGCTAATAAAGTATATTCAGTCAATTTTTATTATAAATAGAGAAGGTTCCCAAATCTATTTCCCGTTTAAGTCTATATTCAGAAAGACTTAAATGTTCGCTCAAACTACAAATGCATGGGACCTTTCTCAAGATTTTATGTATGTTTTCAGTGGACTGCCCGGTCCTAAGCCTTTTTAAATCAATGAATTTATCAGTCTGGTTTACTACCATCAAAATGATTTTGATTACCTCCTCAAGATTCGAGGGGTAAGATCAGTGGAATTAGTTGCATCCATTAACAAGCGTCAGCTTGGGAAATATGGGTGAATTTTCCTTTCCAACCAGAAATGACTACTTTGTGGAGTTGTATTCTTGGGGAAAAAGGGAAAGGAACTTCATGTTTCAGTGTTATGGATTTACTCGAACTTGGAGAGTATGTAAGGGACTGAGTAGCGCCGGTCCCCTAAGGGAATTACAATATGGCCGACGGACTGGTGAACGGGTCTGTTCTTCCCTTAGTTTATCAGAAATTGCCCGACCGTAGGAAAGAGGAGAGCAACAGGCCGACGGACTGGTGAAACGGGTCTGTTCTTCCTCATAGGAGAGTCACAGGCCGACGGACTGGTGAAACGGGTATGTACTTCCTACCTACAACCGATTGGCGGGGAGGTAGGTCAGTCAGATACTGTCTATTCTTCCCTTCTACGTAGAAAAAGATCAGGGGGATACAGCTTGCGACTGATCATCGTAGGGGTATCCTCGGCGCCCAGAATCTCCGTTTACAGTTCAGCATCCATGAAAGAGCATGTTTCATGCAAGTTTTCAGAGAAAGAAAGTTTATTCAAGTTATTCTGTTATATGCAAGTTTTCAGAGAAAGAAAGTTTATTCAAGTTATTCTGTTATATGCAAGTTTTCAAAGAAAGAAAGTTTACTCAAGAGTATTCAAGTTTATTCCAGTATATGAGTTTATCAGAAAGCATATGAGATTACAAAAAGGTATATGATTGTTTTGATTAAGGGTATATGGAATCAGACGAGTTTCGAAAATGGATTGGGCATATTTTGCCTTGTCTTTATTTCCAGAATATGATATGAGATAAATGTTTGATATGAAAGATGATATTTGGAAATTCCTACAACTTCATCTTTTATTTTATGAGTTATGACTCTGATAAAAACCTGATTAAGGATATATATGCACAAGTGGATTTTGGGTTACGGAAACCTTATATTTTCCTTATGACTTCATCTTTTAAGTTATATGTTGACAGTCTGCTTATATTCTATATAGCAGATATTTTACAAAAAGGATATACTGAGTTATCTTTCTACTTCATCTTTTATTTTATACTAGAACTTTGTTCTCAGTATGAATATCGAAAGTTTGCAGAATATTATGGAGATGATATTTGAAATACAACAATGGTATTTTTGGAATACATTCCGATAAGGAAATGATTTCAGTATCAAGATATTTTGACAAGTTATTGTCTTATACCCGCTTTATTTTTGGGTTGAATAAAAGGCAGAATTCTGCCATACTTTCATTACCTTGCTGAGCTATCGCTCACTCTTGCTATTATTTTATATATATTATATAGCAGCGAAGCAGGATGCCAATGGGACGGCACATACCTCGCAAGGCGTTTCCATAAACAGTTTCTAGCAGTGATCACGGGAGTAGTACGAACCAATCAAATCAGGCTACGGCTTTTGGTATTCAACTTATGTATAGACTTGAATGGTATTAGAGGATTGTGAGCATCAGAAGGCTAAGTTGGTAATGTAACAATACTTAGAAATTGTATCAGTAACAGATTCAAAAGACATTTGGGTATTGTAATAAAAAGTTATTTATTCCGCAGTTGTTATATTGTGTCGTTTCTGAGACTCTAACCTGTGTGTGTGTGTGTGAGACATATGTTGTGGGGTCATGAGCAGGTGAATTATGAATGGTGTGAGTAATACAGGTAAGGCAAGGAGTACATGGATTGTGACAACCCTAAATCCCTGACCCCGGATTTGGGGCTGTTACAGAGATGGTATCAGAGCGTTAGGTTACAGTCCTCAGAAACGATAGGAGATCGAGTCTTACAATACCCTTAGTAATGATGAGAACATCTAGAGCTCAAATTGGGCTTTCTGCAGTCTCCAGCAAAGTGACCAAGCATTCCACAATTGAAACATTTAGATTTAGACTTTTCAATCCAGTTACTTTTGTTAGGTTGAAAGTCTCTCCTTGGTGGCCTTGCTTCTGAGTTTCTCTTGAACTTGAACTTAGAGAATTTTCTTGACAGAAAAGCAATGTGTTCATCAATCTCATCTAAGTCATCCAAGTTGGCTGGTTCTGATTCTTCTTCTTCTGTCATCTTGCGTTTACCCTTGCTAACATCACTCCTACAACTAGCTCGACTAGTTGTGGCCTTTGCAGCTTCTTCATTGTCATCTTCCAGTTGGTTCACAGATGCAATCAATGCAATAGATCCACCCTTCTTTTGTACCTTTTCAATTTCTTCATCTTGCTCCATTTCCAACTCATATGTCTTCAGGGTTCCATAAAGCCTCTCAAGAGTGTAGTCTTTGTACTCTTGAGTGTTTCTGAGAGAAACAGTCATAGGCTTCCATTCTTTTGGAAGAGCTCTAAGAAATTTAAGGTTTGAATCCTTGGTTTGATAGATCCTCCCATACAACTTTAATCCATTCAAAAGCTTTTGAAACCTACTAAACGTGTCATTTAGGGTTTCACCAGCTTTAAAATGAAAATGCTCATATTGTTGTATAAGGAGCTGCATTTTGTTTTCCCTAACTTGCTCAGTACCTTCAAAGAGAATTATAACAGTGTCCCATACTTCTTTGGAGGTTGTGCAGTTTATGACATTGTCAAACATCTCTTGCTCCAAACCATTAAACAGAATGTTCATGGTTCTTTTATCATTATGGACTTCTGCAACATCTTCAATAGTCCATTCTGAGACAAGTTTTGGAATTTCCACATCAGGAGCATCATCTGGCAGTCCAACTCTAGATGCAAACTTCATGGGAACGTGTGGACCTTTCTCAATGCAGTCTACATACCTCTCATCCATAGACATGAGATGTAAGTGCATCTTTACTTTCCAGTGAAAGTAATTGTCCTTATCAAGAACTGGTATTTTTACTCCTGCATACTTCTTCACCATGGTTACTGTTTTGGTCTTGATCTTTAAACTTCTTGTATGTTAGAAGCTAGCTCTGATACCAATTGTTAATCCCAAATGACCTAACAGAATTGTAGAAGGGGGGTTGAATACAATTCTTGATATTTCTTAAACTTAAAACAACTTACAAATAAAAACTGAACTTAAAGTAAAAATCACAAGCACATAAATAATTTCAGTTGGATTGTTTGATGATCCAACTGAAGTGATTTTTATTGCGGAAATAATCTGTGATACAAAATGTACACAGCTGCTCAGTTAAAAGATTGCAGAGAAGTATGCTCTCAAAGATAGCTAATACAAACTATTTGTTTTTCTTCTCTTATATTTTAAAGTAACTGCTACACTTGGTTATAAATACCCAAGTTTACAATTCTACGTTTGGCTAAACTAAAGAACAATAGTAGTAACCATCAGTAGCTTGCTTTTCATTCCTTTTGTCCAATGGTCCTTGGAGATCTTTGCTTTTGTCTTCATGCTAATTTTAATCATTCCCAAGAGCCTTATTGGAAATTGGAATGTTTCCTTATTTCCAGTAACCATTTTGATGGCTTCCAATGCAAAGTACACTTCCATATCTCCTTTAGATCTGTTCAGTAAACTGTCACTATCACTTTGTCAACTGTTCAAAAAGCAATAGTGATTCGTTGATAGCAGGGAGATGTGTTTCGTTGATAGCTTTATTCTTCATTCCGTTGATGGTGTTTCCTTCGTTTCGTTGATGGTGTTTCCCTCGTTTCGTTGATGGGTAAACTCCATACCGTTGACAGAGTGATCTTCATACCGTTGACATGTCTTCACTTAGGCAAAATTACAAGACATAATATATTTACAATTAACCAACCTATTTTGCCTATCTAGTACTTAGTCAACATGACTTAGAAAACCTATCTAATACATACAACAGAATGCATATCAAACTGTGAAGTATTGTACAGTGCAATTTCTACATTACTCATTTCGTTGATGAGCTTCCTGTCAACGGAATGCTGCAAAGTATACCATTTCGTTGACAGCTACAAAATGACTTAATACAAAATCTACTAAGTGTTTTTATAATTATCATCAAGAACAACATATTCCTAACACTTTGTCAGGGAGCAAGGCAATGAGTACTATTAGACTTCAAGGCAAGATCAAAGGGAAAGTGGTCCACATCCTCATTGATAGTGGCTTCACCCATAGCTTCGTGGATTCTCAGTTAGTCAAGCAACTGGGTTTAGTTGCAGAGGTCATTCCTCCATTGTCTGTTACCGTAGCAGATGGGTCGACGATGGTGGTAGACACTGTATGTAAGAGCCTCATGTATACTGTCCAGGGGCACCAATTTAATTCTGATCTCAGATTGTATCCACTGGGCAGTGCTGATGTTATTTTGGGGGTGGATTGGCTGCAACAGCACAATCCAATTACGTTTGATTTCCATGCCTTGAGTGTGACTATTAATAAGGAAGGAAAGCCTGTGGTGTTGAAGGGTAATAAAGACGGTGGAGTGATCCAAGAGATCACGGGGAAGAAACTGCAAAAGATGTTTAAATCAACAAGGGGGAATCCGTGAGGGTATATTTGTATGATTCACACCCAAGACAAGGTCATCCCAGTAGACTCATCTAATTGTACACCCCCGGAATTAAAAGCGTTGTTGGAAGAATACGCGGATGTTTTCCAAGAGCCCACTGGACTACCTCCACCAAGGCAGCACGACCATCACATTCCATTACTAGCTGGAAGTCAAGCAGTGAACTAGAGGAGTTATAGAGTGCCCTACGTTCAGAAAAATGAGATTGAACGACAAATAAAGGAAATGTTGAGTTCAGGTATTATACAACCTAGTACAAGTCCCTTTTCCTCACCTATAATACTTGTAAAAAAGAAGGATAATACATGGCGTATGTGCGTGGATTATCGGAAGCTTAATGATGTTACGGTAAAAAATAAATATCTTATACCAATAATCGATGAGTTGTTGGATGAATTAAAGGGTGCTTGCTGGTTCACCAAATTAGACTTGAGGTCGGGGTACCACCAAATTAGAGTGGCAACGGAGGATGTCCACAAAACCGCATTTCGAACCCACCAAGGACTATACGAATTCCTAGTCATGCCTTTCGGCTTAACAAACGCCCCTGCCTCCTTTCAATGTTTGATGAATGATGTCTTTCGCGAGCATTTGAGGAAGAATGTACTACTTTTCTTCGACGATATTCTAGTGTGCAGTGGCAGCTTTGACGAACATGTGGTTCACCTCGAAGCAGTGCTCTCCAAGATGAGGCATAATCAATTGTTTGCCAAACTTAGCAAATGCACGTTTGGACAGCAACAACTCGAATATTTGGGTCATATCATTTCTGAAAAAGGTGTTGCTACAGACCCTAGCAAGGTAGAAGTAATGCAGCAATGGCCCACCCCCACTACTGTGAAACATCTGAGGGGTTTCTTAGGACTTACGGGATACTACCGCAGATTTGTTAAGAATTACGGAGTTATTAGCAGGCCACTGACTTCACTATTGAAAAAGGGGGCATACGTGTGGACCCAACAGGCTGAAGAAGCTTTCCAAAAACTCAAACTAGCAATGACTTCAACGCCCGTGTTGGCTCTTCCCAACTACAACTTACCATTCATCATCGAGGCTGATGCAAGTGGAAATGGAATAGGGGCTGTGTTAATGCAACAAGGGCAGCCCATAGCATATTTTAGTAAAGGATTATCACCTAAGAACCAAGCTTATTCCACCTACGAAAAAGAGCTGTTAGTGATTGTGAAAGCTACTGAAAAATGGCACGGCTATCTCCAGGGTCACCGCTGCATCATTCGTACGGATCACCAAAGCCTCAAATACTTGCTCGAGCAAAGAATGACCACATTACTGCAGCAAAAGTGGCTAGCCAGGCTGTTAGGACTTGATTATGAAATAAATTATAAGAAAGGGCGAGAGAACACAGTTGCCGATGCACTCTCACGGCTACCAGAGGATGTGCCTAATGGCTCCTTGTTAGCAATCAGTATAGTTCAGTCGTGTTGGCTCTCCGATGTACTCATGAGCTATGACAACGACAAGGGGGCCCAAGATATTATTCAAGGACTAACTGTTAAGCAAGATGCTTTCAAGGACTACCAATACCACCAGGGCCTCATTAAGATGAAGAATAAAATATATGTAGGCACAACCGGAGATGTGAGACAAAAGATACTTGAGGAACTGCATGATGGGCCTAGTGGGGGGCATTCAGGTCAGGACGTGACTTACAAGAGGGTGATTCAGTTTTTTCATTGGCCAACAGTAAGGGCAGATGTTGTTCGGTATGTCCAGATGTGCGATGTGTGCCAAAGGATTAAGACAGGTACCCAATTTCCGCAAGGGCTGCTGCAGCCACTACCCGTTCCCGAGCAGGTGTGGGAAGACATTTTGTTAGACTTTATCGAAGGATTACCAAAATCTAATGATAAAGATTGCATAATGGTGGTCGTCGATAGACTCTCGAAAGTGGGACACTTCATTGCTCTTTCACATCCCTTCAATGCCACCAAAGTAGCTCAATTATTCCTGGACAATATCTTTAAATTGCACGGTATGCCCAGGTCGATGGTCTCGGACAGGGATAAGGTTTTTATTAGCAACTTTTGGCAAGCGTTGTTCAAGTCCATGGGCACACAATTACATATGAGCACGTCGTACCACCCACAGACGGATGGTCAGACGGAGAGGCTTAATAGATGCCTTGAACAGTACTTACGGGCTATGGTGAGTCAACGTCCCAAGGAGTGGGCAAACTGGCTGCCTCTCGCTGACTGGTGGTATAACTCAAGCTATAACGGTGCTATATTGAGGAGTCCGTATGAGGCATTGTACGGGATCCAACCTCGACAACTATGTGTTCCTGCCTCTCATCGATCCTCAATCGACACAGTAGAGGACTTTCAAATCAAACGCGAGGCTATGAACCACTTACTTAAAGATGATATCATCTCTGCGAAGAATAAATACACCCACTATGCTAATAAGAAGATAACATAGGCAACATTCGAAGTTGGGGACTGGGTATATTTGAAATTACAGCCGTATAGGCAGCTATCGGTAGCCATCCGGAAGCATATGAAGCTCTCTCACAAATTTTTTGGGCCGTATCAGATATTGGAAAGGGTGGGGAATGTTGCCTATAAGCTTGCTTTACCTACTGGCAGTCAAGTACATCCGGTTTTTCACATTAGTTTGCTCAAGAAAAAGATAGGATCTAAGTATACTGTCACTACTGCACTGCCAAGATTGGGTGAAAATGGTCAGTTCGTAGTGTGCCCAGCCAAACTCCTTCAACGTCGAATGATTAAGAGGGGTAATGTTGCAGTGATTCAGTGGCTTATCCAGTGGTCCCATTCGATTCCAGAAGATGCAGCACAAATCCAAGAACAGTACCCTGAGTTTAATCCATGAGGACATGGATTGTTTGAAGAGGAGAGTATTGTAACGAAGTTAACAACGATATTGTTAATTCTGTTATTACAGTAATTATTAAGTTATTTAATAATTCATAGAAACGGTGTCGTTTAAGGGAAAGATGGCACGTGACAGATGGGGGAGAATATAAACACAAGATAGACGTGAGAAGAGCCTTAGCCTGGATCAGAGTTTACTTTTGTATTTTTATTTTATTTCCTCTGTACTTGTGTAGTTCTTATCCAGTACTTCTTTATCAAATTCCATTATTGCTCATTTTAATTCAGCTTGCCTCTTTTAAATTCCTGTCGATTATAACTGTTTGGTTACAGATCACACACTCACAATTTAAATAGTCTCGCGAGATGGGATGTGACCCTAGGAGTATTAGTGTTGTGCTATATCTCCTGGTCCGGGCAGTGTCATAACTTTTAAGTCCAAATTAATCTGAGTCTTTTCTAACATTAGGTTTTTCAGTTTATTTGAACTTCTATAGTGAAGGTGCTGACTGCTGAGAGTGAAATTTAAAGAAGAAAAATGCTCAGAACAACTCCAACAAGCTCTTAATTTTTTTTCATAAATAATATTATTAAATAGTTTTTTAATTATTTAAAATACAAAATTATCCATTCTCTCCAACAATGCTCCTTTAATTCACTCTTTATTTATTTTTAAGTTAATTCAATTGATTGAGAATGCTATATAATATTATTCTAGTACATAAACATATCTTATTTACTACTATTAGCTTTATACCCGTGCAATGCACGGGACGTTTAATAAGTTATTTTATTTTAATGTTTTTATAATTTTATTTATTTATTAATATCTTTGTGTATTTTCATAAAAATATAAATTCATTAAGTTAATAATATGTTTTTTCATATGTATATATTATTTCGGTTTATGTTGTACTTCTTGAAATGATAAAAATTACGAATTTTTTATATATACAAATTCACTAAAACAATGATTATTTATATGTTTATTCATTGTTTTTATAAATTCAATTTTAATAAATTTTAGTGTAAATATTTAAAATATTTAAAATATTGAAATTATACTACTTCTATTATTATTTACTTTTATAGAAATATTACTTTTTCTCTAAAGTAGTGCATTATTAATAACTCTAATTGTGTAATTATATCTTTATATATAATTAGTGTAAATCACTTAAATGGTATGGTTTGGTTTGGTCGTCAGCGGGTCCTACATAGCTAAAAACTCTCTAATATAAAACGGGTCATAGCTAAAAACTCTCTATTATAAAACAATTACACAATTAGAGTTATTAATAATGCTCTACTTTAGAGAAAAAGTAATATTTCTATAAAAGTAAATAATAATAGAAGTAGTATAATTTCAATATTTTAAATATTTACACTAAAATTTATTAAAATTGAATTTATAAAAACAATGAATAAACATATAAATAATCATTGTTTTAGTAGAAGTTCAAATAACCTGAAAAACCTAATGTTAGAAAAGACTCAGATTAATTTGGACTTAAAAGTTATGACACTACCCTCCAGGCTCCAGGAGATAATAGAGAGTTTTTAGCTATGTACGTAGGACCCGTTTTATAGTAGAGAGTTTTTAGCTATGTAGGACCCGCTGACGACCAAATCAAACCATACCATTTAAGTGCTTTACACTAATTATATATAACTAGCTTATAGCCCGTGTGATGCACAGTTACTTAAATTTTATTTATAATTATTTTGTTTATAATTATATTTTTATTACCCATGAAACACACGATTGTTTTTTTAATATTTATAATTATATTTATTTATGAATATTTTAATATTTAAAAGTTATTAGTTTACATGATTAAATTATTGTTAAAAAATATTTAGCCAAAAACATAATAGTTAAAAATTTGATATTTATTATATTTTACACGCTCAATTTAATATTTGTTTATATTGAGTTATAAAAATTAGATTTTACTAATTTTATAGTTCACATGAAATTCACAAAATAATCTTTAATTTAGTTGTGGTTTAATAGTTCTTTTTCAATTAAAAACTATTCTAAAACTAAAAAGAGAATAAAGTGACGAAATTTAATGTTGAGAATTCTATTCGATTTAGGAAATCTACTTATATCTAGTTTAGATTATTATAATACCATTTATTAACCAAATACAATTTTTAATGTTAAATCTAACGGTTTTCACCTATCTATTTAACATAACGATTTTTATTATTTTGGTATTAAATGAGTTTTCTTATTTAATTACAACTATTTTTATGTTTTGACTTTTTAGAAAATTCAATCCTAATATAATATCTTTTAACTTATATCATTTTTAGATAATAACTTCTTTTTATATGATATAATCTTGATCATGTATTTTTAAAAGTATCTAACGGTTGAGAATGTTTTGGCGGTATTTATGACCAAACTACCATGATAACATCATTAATTTTTCTTAATATTTATAATTTTTTTAATTTATAATTTTTTTAAATATTTATTGCTAAAATATAATATACTTTTTTTGTAATATGTTGAAGATGCGGGAACTTTGAACTTTTGAGAAAATAAATTATCAATTAAAATATTTTTTTTTTTTTGTAATAGTTTGTATTTTAAAGTAGTACACCGTGATCAAAATTCTGTATAAATTTCATTTTTTTATAGTATATCCTGTAAATATCTATGTTATTATATTAAAGACTAAATAATGAAAGCTTCTTATAAGTTAAGTTTGGTCTCTTTGTTTGATCACTCAATCCATAATCGTTGAATCTTTCAAATTAAATTGTTGAAAAACATTAGATATAACAGTAAAATTATCATGTAGAATGATCTAAGGTTTGAATCAACCAACAACATATTAAAATTTATAGGTTTTTTTTGAAAAATAAGAATTTTTTCATTTTTTCTTGCAGACATATGTTATTTGATAATATTTTTTGTAAAATACGATTTTTCAGAAAAGGACTATCCTAATTGATTAACAAACTTTTAAAGTTTCGAATTTAATAATTTACAATGCATAGAGGTTTAAAAAGTTTGGTCTAGCTGAGTCTAAAATTTCAAAATAAGGTTTTTTTTAAATATGAATATAGTTCTGATAACAATGAAATTAGGTCTCTATGAGTTCTTATAAAACAAAACCACCATTTACGTATAATTTATTATTTAATAAATAATAATATTTGATTAGTTATGATATAAAACTTAATAAAATAGGATAAAAAATATGCACAATTTTATAAAATTTATCCTCGTATTATTATATTCTTTGTTGTTTTGAATTTTTCTTAGATTGATTTTAATTTTTGAACATAGATTTCTAAATTTAAAATAGTTAGAAAAAAGTAATTAAATTGGTGTTAAAATAATGATGACATAATAATTATTATTAGAATTTAAATATTTACTTTATTAATTTGGGCTTTATCTTGTGTTTTAAAAATCAGATTTTGACGATTTTACACCCCACATGAAGATAACTAAATTATCTTTAATTAAAAGATGGTTTAACAATTTTTATCTAGGTGGAATTGTCCATGGAAGAGAAAAGAAAGTCACTAATTTTTTACATGAAGAATTCTATTCAATATAGAAAACTTATTTATATTTGGTATATTTGGTTTAAATAATCAAAATACACCTTTTTGAATTTAAATATAATCATATTATTAATAAAATAAACTTTTTTAATATTTGATCTAACGATTTTCATTTATCTAGTTAAGATCTAATGGTCCTTATTAATTTGGTTGTCTACGACCAAAATTTGGGATAAGATCCCTATTATGATTATATATAAGGATTTAATATAATTAGGATATCAAGTATATACTGATATAATTATCTTACTAACTGCTTTTACTTTTAATGTTTCGGTTTTATTTACAGTATAAATAAAATTTTAAAATACATTATTACTTAAAAATTATTAAATAGAATAAAAAATATGTTATGATTATATAAAATTTTATTCTCATATTATTATATTCATTATCGATTTGAATTTGGTCTTAATTAATTTTGATACTTTATTAAAAGAAACATAAAATTTCTTAGTATTTAAATATAATCCTACCTTTAATCAAATACACATTTTAATATAAGTATTGATATGGGCTAAAAAATAACCCTAGATATGTGATTAATGATATATTAATTAGACCTAGTTCGGTCCAAGAATTAGGCCCGATAAAAAGGCCCGAAACCCTAATCATTTATTAATTTCGTAATTAATAAATAAGGGAAATTACCAGCTCATTAAATGAGTCCAAAGCATATTAAACTCTTCAAGAATCAGCAATCAAGACACACAAACCAACTAGGAGTCAGTCTCCTACAAAATAGGATTCACAATCCTGATCTAAGAAGGCGACTTGGCCCCCAAGTCACCTAATTCTATTCTAAATGCAAGGCTCCTGACGCCTATATAAGGACCCTGATCCTACAATCAGAACTACGTTTTTTGGCTTGATTCTCTACATAACAGAGATACGTAGGCATCTTGTGAGGACCTGTTTAGTCACGAACCACGAGAGCAGCCATAAAGACACGATTGTCCACCATCATTCATTGAATACAGCCGTCAACATCTAAATCTAATTTTCATTCCATAACATTTGGCGCCGTCTGTGGGAAGACGACATCAACCATGGCTAGAACACGAAGAACAGCAACCGCTACTGAATCAACTGTCACCACCACTGTTCCAACCACCACGGAACCAGGGTCGCTACCCCTCACGACAGTGGTTCCTCAACCACAAGGGACGAATCCCCAAGCTTCCATACCTCAGAACGAGACGAACCCTCTTCAGATGGTTGTCTCGCCCCTCGACCATAACCTTCCCCATGGAGCACAGATCTCCACAACCGTGTTTCCTATAAGCACCAATCCAGCATACGGACTGCCCAACTATCCCCCTGAAGCCGGAGGGAGTGGCCATGCCCCTATAATTCATGAACCATACGAACCACCCTACATTCGAGGATTGGGACCTGTCCCTGAAGGAAGATACTTGGATTATTCTGGGCCCTACTCTGATGACTACTCGTCTGATGAAGGACGAGATCGAGCACCCAGAAGAAGAAGAGCCAGCAAAGAGCCCCTTGGAAGAAGGAATCGGGGGGCAACTACAAGGACACCTATGACTGCCATGGAAAGGATAAGGGCTCATGAGGCCGAGATCCAGAAACTAAAGAAAAACATAGAGATAGAGCAACAAAGGAGGCAGACTCAGCCTTCGAATCAAGGGGCAGGAGATGTCCCCATAATTGATTTAGGAACACCTTCAAGGAGGCAAGAAGGAGCTAGGGCTCCAAGGACGGAGATTCCCAGGTCAGATCCCCGGGTTTTGACACAGCTGGGTGACCCAGACGATCCTATTCCACCTTTTACTGAAGAGGTAATGGACGCTCATGTATCAAGGAAATTTAAGATGCCTACTATCAAGGCATATGACGGAACGGGTGATCCCGCAACCCATGTGAGGACTTTTTCGAATGCACTGTTGCTGCAACCAGTCACTGATGCTCTTAAATGTAGAGCGTTTCCTCAAACCCTGGCTGGCATGGCCCAAAGATGGTATAGCCGCTTGCCGCCCAACTCTATCAGTTGTTTCAGAGATTTGAGCACGGCCTTCATCAGTCAGTTCATTAGTGGACGGGTACATGAAAAAAGCTCTGCTTCACTCATGAACTTAACTCAAGGAAAGAACGAGACGTTGAGAGATTATCTCAAACGTTTCACCAAGGAGACATTAAACATACCTGATCTAGATAACAAGGTAGCTATGATAGCCCTTCAACAAGGAACCACAGATGTCTTTTTCAAGATGTCATTGGCTAAACACCCCCCTGAGAGCATGACTGAGCTCCAACAAAGGGTTGGAAAGTACATCAAAGCTGAGGAAAGCATGAAGAAAACTGACACAGGTGGTGGAAATAATGGTGGCTCGAATAAGCGAAAGACGGAGCAAGAGTATGATGTCAAGGACAAATATCCTCGTACGACTAGAGACTCTGATTCAGACACGAAATTTACCGAATATGCAAGGTTGAATGCTCCAAGGAGTCAAATCCTCTTTGACATTGAGAAAGATAGAGACTTTCGATGGCCGAAGCCACTAAGGGGAGATCCTGAGAAGCGAAACAAGAACAAGTACTGTAGGTACCATAAAGACTCGGGCCATGATACTGATGATTGTAGGCAACTCAAGGATGAGATCGAGTTCTTAATCCGAAAAGGAAAACTCGATAAGTTTACTAAGGATGGGAATCGAGGAAATCGGCATGGAAACTATGAAAGGAAAAATTATGATACGGGGGACGACGACCAAGATCATAATCCTAAGCCCCGAGGGCCTGTTATCAATATGATATATGGAGGACCAGCTGCTACGTTAAGGCCTAATAGAGTCGGGGGGCAGGTTCTCCCAATCGAGGTTATGGATTCAAGAGATGACGAAGAAATAAGGGACTGAGATGCCAGGAACATGGCATGCCCCAAATTTGAAAGTTTATTATGTTTAATTGTTTCCTAATAGTACAAGTAGCAATAAGGTCGACGAAACCATTATGAGCTTTTCAGCTCTTAAATAGAAAGTAAAGCACTATGTAAGGGTTGAACCCTCTTTTTTAAAGAAAATATTCAAGTTCTTTTTCACTATTTTATTACTTATCTGTGTTTGAGCATTTCCTTATCGTTTTGTTAAAGAGCAAGTTGTACCAATAGCATTTGATTAAAGTGCCAGCCCATTCAAGAGGCCAAGTACTAGGAATTGCCTTACAAAAGATAAGTTAAATAAATATAAGTGAGCAAACAAAACAGATATAACATAAATAGCATGCATGGATGGAAGGTCCCGAAGGATCAAAGAGTTATGTTACAAACGCCAGATAAAATCTTGAAGTCCATAAAAGGACCTTAAATAAAAACAAGATATAGAGAGCCACGCAGGGCCAATAAAATCTACTCTAAGTCATCAGCGGGTCCTTGTCAAGAACAAGGGCATCCCCACGAAGGGCATCTAAGTCCTCTATGAAGTCATCAGTGGTCTCGGACTCATACAAGCCTCGAACGGCTATTAAGGCCCAGGCATTAGCTGACTTCGTGGTTGAATTTACCATTAACAACCAAGAAGTCGGGGGGCAAGAGATAATACCCCATGAATACCCGAAGTTGGGTGTTCTATTTTGATGGATAAGAGATAATACCCCATGAATACCCGAAGTTGGGTGTTCTATTTTGATGGATAATACCCCATGAATACCCGAAGTTGGGTGTTCTATTTTGATGGACCATCAAAAACAAAATCAAGCGAAGCAGGTTTAGTGTTACAAAGTCCTGATGGATTTTTCATAGAGTATATACTAAAACTTGACTTCCCAACGACAAACAATGAGGCTGAGTACGAAGCCCTGATAGCTGGCTTAGGGCTGGCTGGAGCATTGAGAGTTAAAACCCTAAAAGTAGGTGGAGACTCGAGGCTAATGGTTTCCCAAGTAAATGGGGAATTTGAGGCCACAGATAAAGTCATGGCCAAGTACTCAAAACTTGTTAAGGCCATCATGACTCAGTTTGATGAATGCTATGAAGAGCACGTTCCGAGGGAGGAAAACGTGAAGGCTGATGCCTTGTCTAAGTTTGCCTCTTCTGAAATTGAAAACTATGCAGGGAGTGTATACTTCCAAGTCTTGAAGACCCCAAGCATCAACGAAAAGTTGGTAGCACCCATTGGTATTTCCAGTTGTTGGATTGATCCCATCAAAGCTCATCTGGAAACTGGGTGGCTGCCCAACGACACTTCAGAAGCACGAAAGCTATACGTCAAAGCACTAAGGTATGCCCTAATTGAGGGAATCCTATACAAAGAAGTCTTTCATCATCTGAAGTGTTTGAGACCCAAAGAGGCAGAATTGGCCCTAAAGGAAGTACATGAAGGAATCTGTGGGCAACACTTGGGGGGCAGAGCCCTTGCACATAAAGTCACCCGTCTAGGTTTCTATTGGCCAAGCATACTTGCTGATGCTAAAAACTATGTGAGAAAATGTGAATGGTACCAGAAACATGCACCAGTGGTTAGACAACCACCTGAGATGATGACATCCATTAACTCCCCTATCTCTTTTGCTATATGGGGAATGGATATACCTGGGCCATTTCCAATGGCGAGTGCTCAAAGAAAGTTCTTGATAGTAGCAATTGACTACTTCACCAAGTGGATTGAGGCTAAGCCATTAGCCAAGATAACCACCAAGCAAGTGATGCAATTCTTCTGGGAAAATGTGATATGCAGGTATGGAATTCCCCGAGTCCTTGTTACGGACAATGGAACTCAATTCAACAAATGATGAGTTCAAGAAATATTGTGAAGAGAATGATATCCAATTACGCTTCACTCCTGTTGCTCATCCTCAAACAAATGGGCAAGCTGAGGTTGCAAATCGAATTATCCTAGATGGACTAAAGAAAAGAGTTTAACACTCCAGAAACACTTGGGTAGACGAATTACTCCCCATACTTTGGGTGTATCGTACTACCTGTAAAGTCACCACTGGAGCAACCCCATTTCTGCTGGTATATGGGGCAGAAGCAATGGTTCCAGTAGAGATTACCCACACGTCTCCAAGAGTTGAGGATTACGAACCAGGGACAAATGGAGAAGGCTTGAGGCTAGCTTTAGATCTAATTGATGAAATTAGAGACGAGGCAAATGCCAAGATAGTTCAGCATCAGAAACGAGCATCTTTCTATTACAACCTAAGGGTTAAAGAGAGATTCTTCCGTCAAGGAGACTTAGTCCTCCGAAAGATTGAGGCATCCGGAGTTGGACAAAAAGGCAAGATTGGCCCCAAATTGGGAAGGACCATATCACGTTAAGAACGTGTTTGGACGAGGCTCGTAAAAGCTAGAAACCCTCGAAGGGCATGAGGTGCCAAAAACTTGGCATACCTCAAACTTGAAAGTTAATTATGTTTAGTAAAAGGATCCGCTAGTAGGACAAGTAGAAATAAGATTCGATGAAATCATGAGCTTCCCAGAAAGCAGATGAAGGATTGAGCCTGTTTTGATTGGTAGAAACATCCTCAAAAGCTTGGCCAAGACAAACTACAAATTATTGCAAAGGAAAACATACAAAATATGCATGTCAACTACACAAATAGAGTTGAATACAACGAACCCCGAAGGGTGAAGGGTTGAAACCCCTGAAAATTCAAGGAAGTAGAGCTTAGAACGAGCTTCGATTCGATATACTGGAAGCTCAAAATTAAACGAGTGAAATGTTATGTCTATCTTCGTTCATAAAGACCCCTCAATGTGTTTATTACTTTTCATGATCCAATCATGAATAATAAATAAACAAAGCATATGTCACAAGCACAAATTAAAACAAAGCCCTAACCCGCGGTGAGGTCGCTGGGGAGGTTCGGGGGGGCAGCGCGCCCCCCGATGGCGAAATTTTTTGCAAAATCATGTATCAGTATACACACGACCCAAATTCTTACTCGAATTTACATTGCATCCTGGTCGAACAAACCTGTTCGAAAATGAACTAAAAAATGAGTTCGACACGTTCGACCTGAAGACAGTTTGAGGTCGAAATCGACCTCGATTCCTGGTCGAAAATTTGAGGTCGAAAAAGACCCAAGTTGAACACTTGACTTCCTGGTCGAATTTACACTTAAAATCAAGGTCGACATGTTCGACCTCACTCCACTTCCTAGTCGAAAATGAATACTGGAAGTGAGGTCGAAAAAACACTATTCCTGGTCGAAAAATCCAGGTCGAAAAAGCCTAGAATCCTGGTCGAAAATTCCTGGTCGAATTTATACTAAAATTCCTGGTCGAACCATTCGACCTCACCCCAGTCCTGGTCGAAAAAGACCTAGAGTCCTGGTCGAAAAATTCCTAAAATATTAGGAATAAATATTAAAAATACCTGTGGGTACACGAAAGTTCCTAAAATATTAGGAATAAATGTTAAAAATACCTGTGGGTACACGAAAGTTCCTAACATATTAGGAATAAAATACCTGTGGGTACATGGAAATTCCTAAAATATTAGGAATATTTCTTATAAATGTCAAATTAGCCTCGAATAAGGCAGCAATCGTCGTAAATGTGTAGGTCGCTCCACACTTTGCAATAAGGCGATACTTGTGAAACACTGGTGTAAATAAAGTCCTAGGTAAAGGATAAAAAGACCCCGAATCTCGAAAAAGGTCAATATAATTTCTACGAAAACTTGAAAAGTTTTCCTAGAAATTGGGGGGCAAATGATATGGGCTAAAAAATAACCCTAGATATGTGATTAATGATATATTAATTAGACCTAGTTCGGTCCAAGAATTAGGCCCAATAAAAAGGCCCGAAACCCTAATCATTTATTAATTTCGTAATTAATAAATAAGGGAAATTACCAGCTCATTAAATGAGTCCAAAGCATATTAAACTCTTCAAGAATCAGCAATCAAGACACACAAACCAACTAGGAGTCAGTCTCCTACAAAATAGGATTCACAATCCTGATCTAAGAAGGCGACTTGGCCCCCAAGTCACCTAATTCTATTCTAAATGCAAGGCTCCTGACGCCTATATAAGGACCCTGATCCTACAATCAGAACTACGTTTTTTGGCTTGATTCTCTACATAACAGAGATACGTAGGCATCTTGTGAGGACCTGTTTAGTCACGAACCACGAAAGCAGCCATAAAGACACGATTGTCCACCATCATTCATTGAATACAGCCGTCAACATCTAAATCTAATTTTCATTCCATAACAAGTATTATATTCAAAATTATCGTTTATGAATATGAAACTCCTAACATTTTAATAATATTTTGATATTATCCTTTTATGTTTGTTATATGTAAAATAATATAATTATAATTTGGATTAATTGAATTGTTATGTTCCAGGAAAAAAGTGTTTAAATTTATTCAGGAGTTCTCCTAAGTCTCTTATAACGTAGGGTATCATTGTAATCGATATGAATTGTTATCTTGATATTTGGCTTAACAATTATTATTTAACTGGAACTATACATAAATTCAAGAGAAAAGATATTTAAGAATTTTTACATAGAAAAATTTTAAATTATCAAAATACACTTTTTAGTATTTAAATATAATTCTATTATTAATCAGATACACTTTTTAATATTAGATCTAACAATTCTTATCGATCTATTTAAGATCTAACTATAATTATTAATTTGGTCGTATACTGATCGTACACGGACCAGATCGATTTTAATTTTTTCTTAAATTGATTTTAATATTTTATTGAAATAAACATAGAATTTATAAATTTAAAAGAATTAGGAAAAAAAATTAAATTGGTGCTACAATAATAAAAAAATATTTATTAAAATTTAGATAATAACTTTACTGTTTGGGCTCTTCGGCTCTATCTTGAGTTTTAGACAACAAATTTTAACGATTTTACAGCCCACGCGAAGCTTACAAAATTATCTTTAATTTAATGATGGTTTAATAATTATTATATAACTGGAACTATCCATAAAATAAAGAGAAAAGATAATTACGAATTTTTACATAAAGATTTCTACTCAATATAGAAAACCCATTTATAATAGGTTTAAATTATCAAAATACACCTTTTAGTATTTAAATACTATCCTATTATTAATCAAATACAATTTTTAATATTAGATCTGACGGTCCTCATCGATTTGAATATTTATAGTTTTGTAATCCAACGGATCATATACTTTTGGTAGTACAGTGACCTACCAAAGTTTTGGATAAGATCTCCCTTACGCTTATTATATATAACTAGCTTATAGCCCGTACGATGCACGGTTACTTAAATTTTATTTATAATTATTCTGTTTATAATTATATTTTTATTATCCATGCAACGCACGATTGTTTTTTAAATATTTATAATTATATTTATTTATGAATATTTTAATATTTAAAAGTTAATAGTTTACATGATTAAATTATTATTAAAAAAGATTTAGCCAAAAAAATTATAGTTAAAAATTTGATATTTATTATATTTTACACGCTAAACTATTCTAAAACTAAAAAGAGAATAAAGTGACGAAATTTAATGTTGAGAATTCTATTCGATTTAGGAAATCTACTTATATTTAGTTTAGATTATTAGAATACCCTTTATTAACCAAATACAGTTTTTAATGTTAAATGTAACGGTTTTCACCTATCGATTTAACATTAAACGATTTTGATTATTTTGGTATTAAATGAGTTTCCTTATTTAATTACAACTATTTTTATGTTTTGACTTTTTAGAAAATCCAATCCTAATATAATATCTTTTAACTTCTATCATTTTTAGACAATAACTTCTTTTTATATGATATAATCTTGATAATCTATTTTTAAAAGTATTGGATCTAACGGTTGAGAATGTTTTGGCGGTATTTAGAAACAAACTAACATGATAACATCATTAATTTTTCTTAATATTTATAATTTTTTTAATTATTTATTGCTAAAATATAACATACTCTTTTTTGTAATATGTTAAAGATGCGGGAACTTTGAACTTTTGAGAAAATAAATTACCAATTAAAATATAATTGTTTTTGTAATAGTTCTTCTTTTAAAGTAGTACACCGTGACGATCAAAATTCTGTATAAAATTCATTTTTTTATAGTATATCCTATAAATATCTATGTTATTATATTAAAAACTAAATAATGAAAGCTTCCTTATAAGTTTGGTCGCTTTGTTTGATCACTCAATCCATAATCGTTGGATGTTTCAAATTAAATTGTTGAAAAACGTTAGATATAACAGTAAAATTATCATGTAGAGTGATATAAGGTTTGAATCTACCAACAACATATTAAAATTTATAGGGTTTTTTTTTAAATAAAGAATTTTTTCATTTTTTTTCTTGCACACATAGGTTATTTGATAATATTTTTTGTAAAGTACGATTTTTCAGAAAAGTACAATACTAATTGATTAAGAAATTTTTAAAGTTTCGAATTTAATAATTTACAATGTATATATGTTAAAAAAGTTTGGCCTCGAGTCTAAAATTTCAAAATACGGTTTTTTTGATATGAATATAATTCTGCTAACAATGAAATTAGGTATTCATGAGTTCTTATAAAACAAAATCACCATTTACGTATAATTTAATATTTAATAATAAATAATATTTGATTAGTTATGATCTAAAACTTAATAAAATATGATTAAAAATATGCACAATTTTATAAAATTTTATCCTCGTATTATTATATTCTTTGTTGATTTGAATTTTTCTTAGATTGATTTTAATTTTTGAACATAGATTTCTAAATTTAAAATAGTTAGAAAAAAGTAATTAAATTGGTATTAAAATAATGATGACATAATAATTATTATTAGAATTTAAATATTTACTTTACTAATTTGGGCTTTATCTTGTGTTTTAAAAATCAGATTTTGACAATTTTATACCCCACATGAAGATAACTAAATTATATTTAATTAAAAGATGGTTTAACAATTTTTATCTAACTGGAATTATCCATGGAAGAGAAAAGAAAGTCACGAATGTTTTACATGGAGAATTCTATTCAATATAGAAAACTTATTTATATTTGATATATTTGGTTTAAATTATCAAAATACACCTTTTAGAATTTAAATATAATCCTATTATTAATAAAATACACTTTTTAAATATTTGATTTAACGATTTTCATTTATCTAGTTAAGATCTAATGGTCCTTATTAATTCGGTTATCTACAACCAAAATTTTGGATAAGATCCCTATTATGATTATTATATATAAGGATTTAATATAATAAGGATATCAAGTATATAGTGATATAAGTATTTTACTAACTGCTTTTACTTTTAATGTTTCAGTTTTATTTACAGTGTATATAAAATTTTAAAATAAATTATTACTTAAAAATTATTAAACAGAATAAAAATTATGTTATGATTATATAAAATTTTATTCTCATATTATTATAGTCTTTATCGATTTGAATTTGTTCTTAATTAATTTTGATACTTTTTTGAAAGAAACATAAAATTTCTCTATATTTAAAAGAATTAGTGGAAAAATAAATAAATTGGTGCTACAATAATAAAAAAATATTTATTAAAATTTAGATACACACTTTACTATTTGGGTTCTATCCTGAGTTTTAGAAATTAAATTTTGACGATTTTACAACCCATGTGAAACTAACGAAATTATCTTTAATTTAATGATGGTTTAATAATTATTATCTAACTTGACCAGTTGACCTACTCATAAAATAAACTGAAAAGAAAAGATGGTTAAGAATTTTACATAAAGAATTCAATTCAATATAGAAAATAAAATCATAATTGGTTTAAATTATCAAAGCACACTTCTTAGTATTTAAATATAATCCTACCTTTAATCAAATACATATTTTAATATAAGTATTATATTCAAAATTATCGTTTATGAATATGAAACCCTCAATATTTTAATAATATTTTGATATTATCCTTTTATGTTTGTTATATGTAAAATAATATAATTATAATTTGGATTAATCAAATTGTTATGTTCCTTCAGAAAAAAAATGTTTAAATTTATTCATGTACATGAGTTTTCCACGTAGGGTCCACATGTATCATTGTAATCGATATGAATTGTTATCTTGATATTTGGTTTAATAATTATTATCTAATTGGAACTATACATAAATTCAAGAGAAAATATATTTAAGAATTTTTACATAGAAAAATTTTAAATTATCAAAATACACTTTTTAGTATTTAAATATAATTCTATTATTATTCAGATACACTTTTTAATATTAGATCTAACAATTCTCATCGATCTATTTAAGATCTAACTATAATTATTAATTTGGTCGCAATCGTACACGGATGATCGATTTTAATTTTTTCTTAAATTGGTTTTAATATTTTATTGAAATAAACATAGAATTTATAAATTTAAAAGAATTAGGAAAAAAAATTAAATTGGTGCTACAATAATAAAAATATATTTATTAAAATTTAGATAATAACTTTACTGTTTGGGCTATATCTTGAGTTTTAGACAACAGATTTTAACAATTTTACAGCCCACGCGAAGCTTACAAAATTATCTTTAATTTAATGTTGGTTTAATAATTATTATCTAACGGGAACTATCCATAAACTAAAGAGAAAAGATAATTACGAATTTTTACATAAAGATTTCTATTCAATATAGAAAACCTATTTATAATTGGTTTAAATTATCAAAATACATCTTTTATTTATTAAAATTTAGATAATAACTTTACTGTTTGGGCTCTATCTTGAGTTTTAGACAATAGATTTTAACGATTTTACAGCCCACGCGAAGCTTACAAAATTATCTTTAATTTAATGATGGTTTAATAATTATTATCTAACTGAAACTATCCATAAACTAAAGAGAAAAGATAATTACGAATTTTTACATAAAAATTTCTATTCAATATCGAAAACCTATTTATAATTGGTTTAAATTATCAAAATACATCTTTTATTTATTAAAATTTAGATAATAACTTTACTGTTTGGGCTCTATCTTTAGTTGTAGACAATAGATTTTAACGATTTTACAGCCCACGCGAAGCTTACAAAATTATCTTTAATTTAATGATGGTTTAATAATTATTATCTAACTGGAACTATCCATACACTAAAGAGAAAAGATAATTACGAATTTTTACATAAAGATTTCTATTCAATATAGAAAACCTATTTATAATTGGTTTAAATTATCAAAATACATCTTTTAGTATTTAAATACTATCCTATTAATAATCAAATACAATTTTTAATATTATATCTGACGGTCCTCATTGATTTGAAGATTTATAGTTTAATAATCCAACGGATCGTATACTTTTGGTAGTACAGTGATCAACCAAAGTTTTGGATAAGATCTCCATTAGGCTTATTATATATAAGGAGTTAATAAGGAGTTAATAAAAATATAATTAAACTACACTAGGAGCGAAAGCAGACTCTTCAGTGTTAAGGAAAGATTTGAAGCAGAGCCAGCTCCCGGAGGAGTCGGCCCATGGGCACAGAGCCACCAAAAATTTT
Organism: Heracleum sosnowskyi; assembly: GCA_030848705.1. Taxonomy (NCBI): domain Eukaryota; kingdom Viridiplantae; phylum Streptophyta; class Magnoliopsida; order Apiales; family Apiaceae; genus Heracleum; species Heracleum sosnowskyi. Next base: position 29,458,934 of record CM061235.1, on the reverse strand, counting down.
GGAGCCACATTTTTTTCGTATATGTATATAATAGTTAACATTTTATTGAAATAATTTATTATCTAATCTTCATCAAATTTTTTATTTTAACTTGTTATCAATTTTATTTAATATTAAATTATACAGCATTGACTAGAGTTTCAGAAGAGTCGGATATTAATATTAAACATGAGTAGGTCTATTAGCCTTAAAAGTAAAGTAAATTGTAAAGTGATGACTAAATTTTATACATTTTCGCTTTTTTGTGATCGTAGTTTCAAATTTACAAAATGAAGATGAGAAATTGCTTTTATTTTTTTTAAAAATGGCCAAGGGGCATGTTTTCAGAAGAAAAAAAAAAGGTGGTCATTAGCCATTTTTTGACAAATAAAAGCAATATTCAGCTACCAAATTGCGAGTATAAAATTCTGACTACCAAAATGCTAAATTAAATAAATATTGGTAAAATTACCGTTTATAATTGAAATTAACTACATTTGTTAAAGTAGTTGCAGTTGCATTAGATTATAATTTTTGTTTTCTTTTAAACTATTTTATATTTTAGTTAAATTTAGTTTCAGCCTGTATTTATTCAAATATTTTACTAAAAAAATTATATTTAATTTAAAAACTAGGGAATATTGCTAAAGACGTCCTAATATGAAGTCCTAAAAGCATCTCACTAGGGTGCTAAAATAGGTGTCAAATCCTATGTGACATGACACTCTTGGGTTGGGTACTTTTTTATTGGGTTAATTATTTTGTTGGTCACTAAAGTTGGTCTAAAGTATCAAGTTGGTCACCAAACTAAAAACAATCTCAAACAGGTCACTAAAGTCAGGGGTTAAATATCAAAGTGGTCACTGAGCGAAGACTGTATATCATTTTCATCACTAATCTCAACGGGGTATCGTTTCAATCACTAAAGTCATCATAAACATCAAACAGATAACTCTAAATATGTGTTCGAAAAGTAAAAATAACGTTTCTAGAGTTCTTGTTGGTCCTTGTGTATTGCAGAAGGGGGGGGGGATGAATGCAATACTGATAAAATTCAATCTCAGTTTCAACAACTAAAACTAAGATTTAATGTTATCATTAATATGTATGCATTCACAAACAGTATTATAGAGAAGACGGGATTCACAAAATAAATGTTTTATTTATTTTGCAAAGTGTTGCTACAACCTCAAGAGAGAATTCTTGAGCTTCGATCTTCTCCAAGACACTTGCTTGTCTTCGTTACATATCTAGAATGAAATGATAGTCTAAGTATAAAACTAATCCTATCACTATCAACACGGGTCTGTGAAGCTGCTGTCATTATCAAGTGGCAGCTTCTTACAAAGTGTCTACCCATGTGACTTTCCTAAATTGCTAACAATGTCAGATATACATTACAAAGAAAGCAACCTAGATTCATTCTATTTCTAGCTAAAACAATTCAGCAAATAGAGACTTGACCTTGCTCTTGAATTGATTCGCTTTTGTTTGCAGTGCTTGAAGCTTCTGTCGTAGTCTTGCAGACTTGGTGCAGCTTAGGGATACTGCAACACGCCTGTTTCTTGAACATTGAAACTGTCACGGGGTTTGACTGAGAAAGATACCTAGAACAAGGATCTTTCTCGAGACAGTTACTTTTGCCGCAGAGCTTGCTATCACAGGAATGTGCTTTTGGTGACAGTAGGAGTTCCCCGCATAGTGTGCTGTCGAGGTTTCCAAGCTTGCTGTCGAGGGCTAAAGTTGATGTCGCGTAGTCTTCCGCAAATGTTGCTGTCAGAGTGAATATGCTGTCTTGACTTGCAACATTCTGTCTTCTTGTAATCTTACTGTCAATTCTTATGACAGTAACCTTTATTCATGTTGTCATCTAATATGCGTTCTTTGAGGCTTGAACACAGAAAGTGAACTTCTTCCAAATTACACAATTAAACTAACATTGCATACTGATTACAAGAACATACTTTGGCTGTGACAGTATGTTCTACTTAATTAAAAAAATTAAGTATATACAAAGTTAAGTTGTTCCTATGCTATCACCCATAAATCCCAACAATCTCCCCAAATTTGTTTTTATGGACAATAACAACAAATTTACAATATATGCTGACAACTTAACTAACAAGATCAGAATGGATTTAGAATGTTTACTTAGCTTGAGATTTCCTCTTCTGTCTCGTTACTTCCTCTTTTCTGAGAGCTTCTACCAAGCTGCTTCTTAGACCTTCTACAAGAGAGATTTCAGCTGGTGTGACTGCAGCATCTTCTATTTCTTCAATGATCTTCTTGATAGTAGGAGAAATAAGAGAACTAGCATCCCTGAGATTCAACCATTGCTCTTGATCAAATGGATAGCTTCTGAAGTGGAGTTCTTCATGAATGAGCTTGAATCTACTTCCTCGATAAGCATTGAGAGACATCCTCCTTTGCTTGTCCAGCTTCGAATCTTCTCCTTTTCTCCTTTCCAATAATTCCTCTATCTTGTCAGAACAGATCTGCTCCAGGGGATGAATTGATCCAGCAACCATATACTGTAAATCCTTCAGAATAGTTGTTTTTAGCTTGTGCAAGCTGCAAACATAGATTTCTTCTTTTAGATGCTTGATTCTTAAGGGATTTTCCAGCATACATGTTTGATAATTTGGAGCTTCACTTTCTGCCTTGTTGGCAGTCTTGCATCTTTCCAGGAGTTCAGCTTCCTTCTTATCAAGTTCTGACTGATATTGAGCGTATTGAGAAGAGTCAGGTCTTTTGCTTGGCTTGGGTTGCCCTTCCTCTGTGGGTTGGGTTTTCCTTTCTTCTGTGGGTGAATCATCAAACTCATAGTACCAGTGATATGGTATAGGAGAAGCTGGTAAATCATTTGAAATATCAGCATCATCAAAATCTGCAAAGTTGTAGCCAAATTTCTGATAGAATTCAGCATCCCTATCAGCTTGATATTTCAGAATATGTTCCATAATAGACTCTGAAACATTTTCATATCTCTCCAGCAACTCTACCATTCTTTCCAGGTAAAAGAAGTCAATTCTTCTTTTATCTAAGGTTGATGTCCTACCACTGGTTGATGTGGAGACCAGATTGAAATCCTTATCAACCTTGGTAGATCTTGATTCTTCCCACCACAGAATGTACCCAGTGACCTCTTGATTTGCATCCATCTTGACCTCAACACTCTTGATTTCTCTAGATTGCATCTGTTGTATCTTAAGACTGTTGGGAGGTATTGATTGAATTGGTTTCTTAAGATTCCTGCCAAATCCAGTGGTCTTTTCCTTTCCTGAGTACTTGTGCTTTCCTTCAGGTTTCTGTCTAGAAAATCATGCTCTTGCTTTAGCTTTCAGTCTTTTGGGCTTGACAGTAGCTTTGGCTTCATCCTTGACAGAATCTTCCTTGACAGCACCTTTGTCGACAGTATCTTCTATGACAGCATCTTCTTTGACAGTTTCATTGTCGACAGTACCTTTGGTGACAGCATCTTTTTCTGCATTTATGCAGTCAATAGCACATCTAAGAATGCTTGCCTCCAAAGCTTCCAGTATTCTTGACTCCTCTTCATCTGTTGCACCAGCATCTTTCTTTTCTTGACTAAGAGTTTCTTCATTGCCTTCATTCTGAGATTGAATACCAGTATTCCCAGAATTACTTCTACCAGCATTTCCAGCATTTCCAGAAGCTTCACCACCTCCAACCTCATCATCATCATCATCATCATGAAGAGGTATGTCATAGAGACAGCTTCCACCTTGATCATTTCTTTTGGCATTGGCTCTAGAGATTAGTTCCTTCACTCTAGCTCCCAGTGCCTTATCTCTCAACACCAGCATTTTGTAGATCTCTTGAACAGCATAAACTCTTCCTAGATTGGCATTTGAACTGAGTATTCCATCTAACACTTTCATAATTGACTTGGTTTCCATTCTGGATGTGCCAACCAAATTCATGAAGCTGTTCCTTCTTGTGCCATCCTTAGTTACAGATTTGTAGAAAACACTTGGTGGATTTGTGTAGACTTCAGGTAGCTTTTGTGTGATCAGGTTCTGGATTTGCATATCCAATATTTCATTGAATGGTGTTTGAGTTGCCCTGATCTTTCCCTTCAAAGCACACAACACCTTTGCTGGCAGACTCTGCAATAACTGCATTGTGATGAAATAAGATATGCCAGAAGTGAAATAGATACTTACAACCCATCTTTTCTCATCATTAACCATTACACTGACACTGGTGATTTGATCCTTTAACAGTTTTGTTGTGTTGGTTGGACGGTTGCTTGGAGCATTCATTGCTTCTTCCACCAAACTGCTAAATTCACTGTCATGATTGTGTAATGTACTCTCCCTATAATCCACCATTAGAGTATTGGCTTCTTCTTGATCATACTCAGTACCATTGGACCAAGTATTTCCTTTATGGATGGATTCAGGCAGTTTCCCTTTACCTTTCCCAGACTTATTCTGTTCCTCCATTTCTCTCCATCTTCTTTGTAGAACAGATTCTTGAGATGCTGGAGTTGGCTCTCTGATTTTCACAGGAGGTAGAATTGGATGTCTAGATGCAGGTCTTCTTTGCATTGCATCTTGAGTTGCTTTAGACATCAGTACTCTTTCTCCATCCAAGTCAACTTCAACAAGCTCTTCAGCTTTATCCTTTGGTTGTCCACTGCTTGGTTTGACTTGCTCCCCCTTTGACATTGCTTTCCTTTTAGCTCCCCCTTTGGTCTTCACAGTTGCAGGCTCCCCCTGAGTTCCACCTGATTCTTGAATAGGCAATGATTCTGATCTTACTACCTTCTCCCCCTTAGTTGAGTTGGCAGCTACTAGGTCAGTAAGGAACTGGATGGAGAGCTGAGTAGCAGCAAAACCATCAACCACCAGTTGAGAGAGAGAGTCCATTTTGGAGTTCAATGTAGCACACTGTCCTTCCAGAGCTGCAATCTTGTTACCATAAGTAGCAGAGGGGCCACCATACCTTAACCTTCTTGGAGGGGAAGGAAAAGAAAGGGGCTTGGAGGCTATGGGGGTTCTCACACTCTCAGGGTGTTTTTGAGTGATCTCATCACCCCTCACAGATTGACTCTCAAGGCCTAATGCCGGAATAGTGCGGGCTCCCTCAGTATCTCTCTGGACATGCTCAAGTCCCTCTCATTTTGCCAGCTCATTTGGCCGCCTCTCATTTTTATACTCACCTCTCTTTTCTTTTATCTCTCTTTTCTTTTGCACACCCTCACTCAACCTAGATGCATGGGTATGAGCAGTACTAACATGCATGGAAGGAGTAACATGCATGGAAGGAGTAGATTTAGAATGTACCTTTAAGAGTTTGGCAAGAGGTAGATCATCATCAGAGGCATCCTCAATGATTACAACATCAAAATCAGGCTGAGAGGACTGTCAGCATCTTTGGCAGGAATGTTACTGTCAGTTGGAGTCTGGACAGCAGGTTCTGGCATGATAGCAACTTTGGGAGGTGGAGTGACAGTAGGTTCTGCAGTGATAGTATCTTTCTCTCCACCCATGACAGCAGCTGTGTCCAGGACAGCAACATTGCCAGTGTCTTTGACAGCAACAGAGGCTGTGACAGCATCTTCCTGAAGGTAAGTTGCTCCTTGGAGTTCATACAAAGTGTTGGCTGTTTCATTTTCTGACAAAATACCACTTTGCCCTAGCTTAGTGTTTGGAGGAGTGGTGTCCATCTCACTTTGAGAAATGGGTTCTTGTGGACCACTAGATGGGGGATCATCCATGATTGGAGATGGATGATCAAAACCTGAAGGGTTGGGACTGTCCCCTTCTCTAGGTTGTGGAGAAGAAACAAAGGAATGTGTAGGGAAGGAAGAAGGTGAAAGTGTAGCAGAGAGTGGGGGCTGATTCACAGATGAAACATGTGAACCATCAATAGGAGTAGAGAAATCCTCACTGTGCCCTAACTCACTGTGTGTTTCTTCAAGTGGGGGTATCTCAGGTTGTGAACCATGAGTTTGTGCAGACTCTGTACAGGGTGCCTTGGGAGACAGACCAATTTCAATAGATACACCTTGATGAGAAGGCACATCTAGGGAGGTGTTTGAGTCCCTTTCAGTAACTACAGTTTGTTGAGAAAGTGCAGCTTGGGTAACAGTGTTTTTGGTCCTCCTAGCTCTCTTCTTCTTAGGCTCAGGGGGAACCATTGTGGGTTCTGTTTGACTACCTTCCTTATTTGCTGCACTAGGTGCAGTGTCTCCCTCTTGACTAACAGAGCTACCACCAACATCAGCTTCTAAGGACCTTTTTCTGGATTCTTGCAAGGATTCTCTTTGGGCTTTGGTAAGTCTAGAGGGCCTAGGCTGAGTGTATGGTGTTGAATGTGGGTTAACTGAATTTGGGTCTAATTCAGTTTCATTCACAAGAGTAAAGGAATCATAACCAGAAGGTAATGGATAATCAAGGTTGGACACTTGATCAACCATGTGCTGAGTGAAACAGAGTGGAATGTGTGCATTGAGATCTTGTGATGATAACAGTGTGTGTGTGTTCTTTTTCAAAACTGAGCAAGCCTCTAAACGAGGAGCAGCATCATTAAAATCACAGAATGAATTAATGCACATCATAAGAAAGCGAGGGTAGGTTGATACCTTCTTACCTATGGCAGCTTGGAGGTGTACCATGAGGAGAGCTCCAACATTCACCTTGTATCCATGGACAAGAGAATGTGTCAGTTTCTTGATGTAGGAGGGTATTCCATTCCAGCCTTTGGACTTGGTAGAGAACACCTTGACCATCACATCAAATATCATGCTCCACTCCTTTCTCAGATGCTTCCTATCCATTTCACCAGTTGGATACCACTTGGTAGTCCCCTCTTCGAGAATAGGGCCTGCATACCCAATCTTCAAGAAGAGCTTCTTGAGAGTGTCATCATTTGCAAGTTCAGTAAATTGTTGTCTTGCTTCAAGGGTAATTCCAAGAGCAGTGTTGATGACCTCAGCTGTAAGAGTGTATTGTTGCCCAGAGATTGTGAATTGAATACCCGGGTTCTCACCCTCAGTTTGAGCTACAGCAGTTTCCCAAAACGCCTCAAGTTGTCTAAGTCTAGAATGGGGGTTGAGGTGATGGCATAACCGAGATAGGACTTGTTCAAGAAAAACACGAGTCCTTTGAAGCCTTCACCAGCATCATTTGGGGAAAAGATGCCAGCAAAGTTTGTTTGAGAGAGAGTCTGTTTGGATGCCATGGAGATGTCAAGAAAAGAAGAAAGTAAGAAAGTGGTTTTTTGCTTGAAGAAAAGTATATTGCCTTGAGTTCGATGAGAGTGATATGTCTGAGTAACTGGGGAATAAATAGAGGTATCTCAAACGTTGTGCACAAAAGTGGAATTAAAGAACGTGTCTTAACCCACTCTTATAACACGTCAGTTACTGCCCGTTATTCACTGACCAAAGTGGGATGAATATCCAATTTCAACGGTCCACTATTGTTGACAGTAACCTGTGCGCTAGAAACAATCTGTTAGTAATAAGAGGTGGTGACAGTAGGTTTTGCGCGACAGCAACTATTGCGCAAAAACTTGCTGTCACCGTTAAGCATATGAATGACAGTATCCTTTACAAGTCTTGACAGAAAGTCTTTCCCTGCTGTCAAGAAGGTTGCTGTCAAGAAACACACGACAGTATTCTTCTTAACGACGGTAACTTTGATTGAGAATTGGTTCTGTCATGAACTTATTAGAATGCTTTATTCATACACTTAACTTAATATTGACACATTATGGATTTAGCAATGTAATCTTTTGAACACAGATATTAAGCAATTAACACAGACAAATCATGAACACAAGAAGAAGAACTTTTATTATTATTATTGATAAAATCATTAAAAATAGAACATGGAGTACATTATTCTATGATCTTATCAACTAGTCCTAAAAGCTCTTCCTTAATCTCTTCTTCAGAGCGATCTTCTTTTTAAAGAAGTGCCTGAAGCTCCTTCTCTTCTTCCTGAGCCTTGGCCTCCTCTTCCTGTTTCTTTTCCTCTTCGATCTCATCCATGCCGTCCAACAGCATCTCGAAGAGTTCATCAATCTCTTCACTGTCGGGTTCACTATCGCGCCGTTTTAGCCCTACTTCAATTCCTACTTTGTTTTCCATTATTTACTTTAAAACTGAGAGCAGGCTGGTGAAACCTAAGGTTAATTTATAGGCAAAACCGTCTAAGGATTAAAGTCTAATGGTCAACAGTTAGAGTACCCATACAACTACCATAAAAGTAATTAATGGTCGTGTCCTCCTTTAATCCTACAGATTAATGCAAAACGGTGTGAAAGTCCAATGGAACAGATTTTTATCTCTCAAACTTAACAAGTAACCACATTAATGTCATACACGGTCTAAAAGTATGAGACTGGCACAAAATACTGACATGAAAAGTCAAATCAACACATGCTGTCACATAACAGACATAGACCAAGTAGACAGTAACTTCTCTTGACAGCAGGTTTGAAGTTGATGTCATGAGCTTCATTAGAGAATTTGGAATTATAGAAAACTGAGTAAATCAACATACCAGGTTTAGCATTCCCAATTCACTTACCAACCTGTTGAAGGTTGCTTCATCCAATGGCTTAGTGAAGATGTCAGCAAGTTGCTTGTCAGTTGGGACATAGATCAGCTTCACAGTTCCTTGTTCAACATGCTCTCTGATAAAGTGATGTCTTATATCAATGTGCTTTGTCCTAGAGTGTTGAACTGGATTGTCTGAAATGGCTATGGCACTAGTGTTGTCACAGTAGATTGGAATTTCACTTAACACTAGACCATAATCCAGAAGTTGATTCTTCATCCATAGAATTTGTGCACAGCAACTGCCTGCATCAATATACTCAGCTTCTGAAGTTGAGGTAGAAACTGAATGCTGCTTCTTGCTAAACCATGAGACCAATCTTCCACCAAGAAATTGACAGCTACCAGTAGTACTCTTTCTGTCAATCTTGCATCCAGCATAGTCTGAGTCTGAGTAGCCAATTAGATCAAATCCAGTGTTCTTGGGATACCAAAGACCTAGGTTAGGAGTGCCTTTTAGCTATCTAAAGATTCTCTTGATGGCTACTAAGTGAGACTCATTTGGATCACTCTGAAACCTTGTACAGCAACATGTAGCAAACATGATGTCATGTCTGCTAGCAGTTAGGTATAGGAGAGATCCTACCATGCCTCTATGGTGCTTGAGTCAACTTTCTTCCCTTTAGGATCAAGATCCAGACTGGTTGAGGTGGACATTGGTGTCTTTGCATGTGATGAATCTTCCAAGTTAAACTTTCTGAGAAGTTCCTTGATGTATTTAGCTTGACAAATGAAGATTCCATCAGATTGTTGAAGAATTTGTAATCCCAGAAAGAATGACAATTCTCCCATCATACTCATCTCATATTTGTTACTCATGAGAGAGGAAAACTTCTCACACAGCCTCTCATTTGTTGAACCAAAAATGATATCATCCACATAGATTTGTACCAGAATGATGTCCTTGCCATGGTGTTTGTAGAAAAGTGTCTTGTCCACAACTCCTCTAGTAAACTGATTGTCCAAGAGAAAAGTGGAGAGTGTGTCATACCAAGCCCTGGGTGCTTGCTTTAGTCCATACAAAGCTTTGAAAAGTTTGTATACAAAATCATACACTTCAGCATCCTCAAACCCTGGTGGTTGTTCAACATACACTTCTTCTTCCAATTCTCCATTTAGGAAGGCACTTTTGACATCCATCTGAAATACTTTGAAGTTGCAGTGTGCAGCATAGGCTAGAAAGATTCTTATAGCTTCAAGTCTTGCAACAGGTGCAAATGTCTCATCATAATCTATTCCCTCCTGTTGACAGTAACCCTTAGCTACTAGCCTTGCTTTGTTTCTTGTCACTGATCCATTTTCATCAAGCTTGTTTCTGAAAACCCATTTGGTCTCAATGACTGACTTTCCCTTAGGTCTTGGAACTAGCTTCCATACATTGTTCCTTTCAAACTGATTTAGCTCTTCTTGCATGGCTATCACCCAGTCAGAATCCAACAATGCTTCATCAGTTGTCTTGGGTTCCATTTGAGACAGGAAGCATGAAAACATGCTATCAGCAGAGACTTTGTTCCTTGTCCTCACTCCAGAATTAGGGTCACCAATGATGAGGTCACTTGAGTGATCCTTGTTCCATTTGGTGATTCTGGGCAAGCTACTTGACTGTACAGGAACATTTGCTTCAGTTTGTTGAGTTGAATGATCACCAATCCCATTGTCTTCACCATGTTCTTCATTGTCTCCAGAGTCACCACTTTCATGAATGTTAGAGGTTATGGTCTGTGACTGAGCTGGAGTTTGGTTGACAGTAGTGGTATTGACAGTATCTTTATCAACTTCAACAATTTGAGTGAAGCTAGGTTCTTCATCCACAATTTCCTCAGCTTCCAAGTATCCTTGATTCTCAAATCTGAATGTCTGCATCTTTCCTTCTTCATGCAGTCCTGGAAACTTGGTTTCATCAAATGTGACATTAACACTTTCTTCAATAATCCTGTGTTCCATAACATAAACTCTGTAGGCAGTCATTTCTGTGCTGTAACCCATGAATAGTCCTTCAAAAGCCTTGGTGTCAAATTTTCCTTTCTTCTCATGGTTATCCTTCATCATAAAGCATTTGCTTCCAAACACATGAAAAAATTTGACAGTAGGTTTCTTTCCAGTTAACAGACAGTAAGGTGTACTTGCTTGAGTCTTGTTGATCATGGTTCTGTTCTGAGTATAACAGGTTGTGTTGATAGCTTCAGCCCAGAAATATGTTGGCAGTTTGGCATCATGCAACATAGTTCTAGCTGCTTCAATGAGAGTCCTGTTCTTTCTCTCTACAACTCCATTCTGCTGTGGAGTTCTTGCAACAGAGAATTGTTGTACAATTCCTTCATCTTTACAGAAATTTCCAAGAGTGGCCTTTCTGAATTCTGTATCATTGTCACTCCTCAAGATTTGAACTTTTGAGTTTGGAGTTCTATCAAGAACTCTGACTTGATCAATAATCACTTGAGCAGCTTCATCTTTGGATTTAAGAAACTTCACCCAAGTGTACCTTGAGTAATCATCCACCATTACTAAGGCATATCTCTTCTTGGCCATTGATGGTACATTGACTGGTCCAAAGAGATCCATGTGTATCAACTTGAGTGCTTCAATGTTGGTGTTCATTTGCTTGGACTTGTGCACAGCTCTTCTCAGTTTGCCCATTTGACAATCTTCACACAGTCCTTCTTGACAGAATTCCTGTTGGGGCAAACCTCTCACTAACTCCTTCTTCATCAGAATATTCATTGTCTTGAAGTTGAGATGTGAGAGCTTCATGTGCCAAAGCATACTGTCACCAACAGTAGCTTTACTGTAAAAGCAGTAAACCTTATCCTTCTTTGTTGAATTTAAGTCAGCAACAAACAAGCTTCCTTTTCTAACCCCTTTTAGAGAGAGGCTACTATTCTTCTTGTGATAGATGTTACACAGCATCATATCAAAATCAACCTTGAATCCCCTGTCACTGAATTGGCTGACACTGAGTAGATTGTGCTTCAATCCATCCACAAGAGCAATATCTTCAATGACAACATTTCCAATTTCTAGACAGCCATATCCCACTGTGTAACCCTTGTTGTTGTCTCCAAAGGTTATGATTGGGCCAGCTTTCTCAACATAATGTGATAGCAGGGCTTTATCACCTGTCATGTGCCTTGAGCAACCACTGTCAATGATCCACATGACTTGATCTTTCTTCTTGCCCTGACTTGAAGATGTTGATGTTACTTCATCAGTGCTAGCCATGAGAGCTAGGTTGACATATTCTTCTTCATCTTCATCATCAGACTCATCCCAACACTTTCCTTCAGCCACATAGGCTCTACCTTGATTCTTCTTAGAGTATCCACCAGTTCCTTTCTCAAATCTCTGAACCTGTTTGGGTCTTTTGCACTCAGTAGCAAAATGACCAGGTTCACCACAGTTGTAACACTTGAATTTAGATCTATCCACAAATCCAGTCTTGTATCCTCCTTTGAATGAGCTTCCCACAGCAGCCTTTGATGAGCTTCCCTTGGTGAACTTGGATGCTTGGCCTTGGGGCCTGAATGACCTATCCTTCTTGAACCTAAAGTTCTTGAACTTTTTGGCCATGTAAGCCATAGTAGGATTGTCCATGCTTTCCAGTTCCTCCATAGTGTAGAAGTCTTCATCTTCCACATCCTTGAGCTGTATTACTACTTTCTCATCATCTTCAACAACCTCTTCTATCTTCAAGGATTGTACAGGGGTTGGTTGAGTGATTTGTAGTGCTTCACTAGGTTGTGTGATTCTTGGCACTTGTGCTACTAGGGCACTTGACATGTTAGCCATCTTGTTCCTTGTTCCACTTTGTATGGCTCTCTTTTGAAAGAGTTCAAGTTCATAAGATTTCAGAATGCCATAAAGTGTCTCAAAGGTTATATTGTTGAGATCTCTTCCTTCTCGTATGGTTGTTGTCTTGTGTTCAAGATGATCAGGCAGTGTAAGCAAGAACTTGACATTCAATTCTTTTCTGTCATAGTACTTGCCATGTATCTGCAGTTCAGTTAAGAGCTTACTGAACCTTTCAAACATGGAGGTTAAGTCTTCACCAGGCTTGGCCATGAATGCCTCATATTGAGATATAAGTATTTGCCTTTGGTTGCCTTTAACTTCTTCACTACCTTCACAGAGTAAAGCTAGCCTGATCCACATCTCCTTGGCTGATGTGCAGCTTATCACACTTCCACACATGGCTTTATCCAACGTGAGAGAATCGAGCAAGATGAGTTGCAAGTGATCATCTAGCACCATTTTCTCCTTCTCAGTTTCCAAAAATTCCGAGGGATCTTTGGGAACCCAATGTGCAGGAATGATTTCACCATTTACTGTTGTGGCTTCAATTTCCTTCCTTGGTATGAAAGGACCATTCTCGAGTATACCTGGGTATAGTGGATTCGCAGCTTTGATAAACAACAAGATTTTTCTTTTCCAAATGCTGTAGTTCTCTTTATCAAAAGTTGGGATCTTGATACTGTTTGATTTCTGCATTGTCGTCGGGATCTCAGATATGTATGTTAATCTGATCGCTCTGATACCAGTTGTTGGTCCTTGTGTATTGCAGAAGGGGGGGGGATGAATGCAATACTGATAAAATTCAATCTCAGTTTCAACAACTAAAACTAAGATTTAATGTTATTAATAATATGTATGCATTCACAAACAGTATTATAGAGAAGACAGGATTCACAAAATAAATATTTTATTTATTTTGCAAAGTGTTGCTACAACCTCAAGAGAGAATTCCTGAGCTTCGATCTTCTCCAAGACACTTGCTTGTCTTCGTTACATATCTAGAATGAATTGATAGTCTAAGTATAAAACTAATCCTATCACTATCAACACGGGTCTGTGAAGCTGCTGTCATTATCAAGTGGCAGCTTCTTACAAAGTGTCTACCCATGTGACTTTCCTAAATTGCTAACAATGTCAGATATACATTACAAAGAAAGCAACCTAGATTCATTCTATTTCTAGCTAAAACAATTCAGCAAATAGAGACTTGACCTTGCTCTTGAATTGATTCGCTTTTGTTTGCAGTGCTTGAAGCTTCTGTCGTAGTCTTGCAGACTTGGTGCAGCTTAGGGATACTGCAACACGCCTGTTTCTTGAACATTGAAACTGTCACGGGGTTTGACTGAGAAAGATACCTAGAACAAGGATCTTTCTCGAGACAGTTACTTTTGCCGCAGAGCTTGCTGTCACAGGAATGTGCTTTTGGTGACAGTAGGAGTTCCCCGCATAGTGTGCTGTCGAGGTTTCCAAGCTTGCTGTCGAGGGCTAAAGTTGCTGTCGCGTAGTCTTCCGCCAATGTTGCTGTCAGAGTGAATATGCTGTCTTGACTTGCAACATTCTGTCTTCTTGTAATCTTACTGTCAATTCTTATGACAGTAACCTTTATTCATGCTGTCATCTAATATGCGTTCTTTGAGGCTTGAACACAGAAAGTGAACTTCTTCCAAATTACACAATTAAACTAACATTGCATACTGATTACAAGAACATACTTTGGATGTGACAGTATGTTCTACTTAATTAAAAAAATTAAGTATATACAAAGTTAAGTTGTTCCTATGCTATCACCCATAAATCCCAACAGTTCTACACATATTTCTTCAATTCTACTGCAACCAAATGAAAAGTTATGAATTCTAGTATTTCAGATAATTTATTTAGATTTTAAAAAATTCATTTACTATTTATTTTTAATTAAATCAAAGTAAATAACTATAAAAATAAATAGTAAATATTTTTTTCTAAATCTAAATATAATATCATAAATACTAGAGTTCATAATTTTTCATTTGGTTGCGATAGCATTCAAAAAATATGTGTAGAACTCGATATAAATTATTTTTACTTTTCGAACATATATTTAGAGGTATCCGTTTGATATTTATGACGATTTTAGTGATTGAAGTGATATCTCGTTGAGATTAGTGATGAAAGTGATATCTGGTCTTCACTTCAGTGATCACTTTGATATTTAACCCCTAAAGTCAGCTTCATGTACATTCTATTATATAACTTACTTTTTTATGGACGGAAAACACTAATATTAATGCTAATTTTTTCGATTTTATGGTCTGAAATGGGTATGTTACCCTATCATGTAGATATCACATTAAATAATTTTTAATACATCATCATTTTTCGTCTAAAAATATTTATTTATTTAGCGGAGTGTACCATGTAGTCGACTTTAGTGACCTGATTGAGACCATTTTCAGTTTGGTGATCAACTTGATACTTTAAACCCACTTTAGTGATCAACAAGATAATTAACCCCTTTTTTATTTGAGTTGCAAGAGTGCACAATGAGTGCAAGAGAAGTTCTCAATTTTTGGCACCCTCTCTAAATGGAAAATTCCAAATACTAGTACTAAAAGCATACTTGGTCAATTCCTATTATATTGTATCTAATTTTAATATTATTTATTTATGAACCATCTGGATATCTTACATGGGTGCCAACTACTGGACTTAAAGGATGTTAAATTTGATATAAATAAATAAAAAAAATAAAAAATTATAATTTATGATGAGTAAACATACTTCGCCCCTTAAAATACCTCCAGAGGAGATGCTCAAAGCGAATGAGGATTGTCTAGAAGATTCTTGAAGACAACTTTTGTTATATTTTCTTCAAATGTTAGCTTAAGAACCTAACTAGAAAGATTCTTGGAGTTGCTCTCAGGGAAAAAGAAAAAGACTAATGGACCTACAAGTTATCATATGTTACCTATGTCGGCACGGGACCTATCCATTTTTGGACCTGGCTCATGCAAATGTAGAAGTAGAGCACTAGAGCCCAATCGGCAGTCGCCCAGGTAGTCTAGTAAAATTTCGTTTTAAAAATTGAAAATTAGAATTAATCTGTGAATGTACTATCAAGGATTAATTGAATATTATTCAAAATAATTAATTTCAATTATTAATAAAAATTAATTTAATAATATTTTATATAATTATATTTTATATGTAATTGTTTTGTTATTTAAAGTATACATATATAATTATCATATGTTTATTCAAATAAACTTAAAAAATTTATATGATTGGAATAAATAAGATTTTGAAGATCTAACTTTTAAATTATGGAAATTTGAGAGGGAAAATTAAGAGAGTTTATTATTTAAGCATTTAAAATAGTAATTATATGTATGAAAATAATATTTTTCTTCTTTTTTTACTTAGATTTATTTTTTTTAATTATTTTTTAATCTGTACTATTTTTACTAATTAGGTCGATTTTTGATAAATTAATCTAATTTTGACCGCTTCAATACTTTTGACCATTTTGTCGAAAAATTGATTTTCAGTTTTTTTTGCATAATCAAGCTTTTTTTGCATAATAGGATTATGCAAATTTTTCTAAACTTAAAATTGATTATCTTTTAGATTATACTAAAAAGGTCATTAAAACCATCATCTTATATATCTTATATTCTATTATGGTATATTGTTGTTGTTTTTTCATAAAATATAAATTTGATTCTCATATAGAATATTATAATATATATTTGATTTTATACAGGGACGGAACCAGAAATATAAAATGGGGTGGGCTTGACAACTTATTACAAATTTTCACCATATAATCATACGTGGGATTCTTCAACCATTGTTAAATTTCTTAACCAATTGTCTCTCTGTATATAGATAATCATAATATTGCCTTGAAATGTATCCTCGATAATGGAACTAATCTTTAAGTTTTTAAAGATTGTTGTTTTAACAGAAAGTATGAGCAGCATGACATGAGAAGACTAGCAAATACATAATGGTCACTTGGATTTTGTGGGCTGGATCACAAAATCTATAACTAATAGATTTTTTCTTAAAATTTCATTCTGGGCTTAAGCCCAGGAAAGCCCTTTAATGCTTCTGTCCCTGATTTTATATACTGCAATATATATTACAATATATCATTTAAAATTTGAACAAAATGTTTGATTTTAACTTTCGTCCCACAATAGAACCATTTTGGATATTTTGATTAATCATACCAAAATATTTTATAATTTTTAATCTTTTAAAGGAAAAAATTATAAGATTACACTTTGATTTGCTAAATTAAAATTTATAGTTATATTTAATTAAAAATATCATAAATGTATATATTATATATTTTTTAATAAATGTTTTATAGAAGACTACCCATACTAAGAACGTGATACAAATTGCATGATTTGGTCTAGAAAAAGAAGCAAATTGTATGATTTTATAATTAAAATAAGAGTTTTGTTTTGTTAGGTAAATACTTTCATGCGATTTAAAGAATATATGAAATATTAAAGAATTGGTGAAAACTAAAATTTTATACATCTTATTGAATTTAGGATTTTTAATAGAATCGATTAGCATTTCATCGCATTGCACCCACACACAATTTTAACAAATTTAAAACTGTGATTTTTAACAAAATATCCGTACTAGAATATTACCGTGTTAATTGCGGAACATTCAATTTTGAAATAATAATTTTACATAAAAGATACATAATACTTATGTAATTTTTATGTGATTTTTCAAAAATATTTAATGGTAGAATTAACTTTTTTGTAAAATACATTTTTTTTAAAGTACTTTGCAAATATATTACTATTCTCCGTAAAAATACCAACTTTCAAAAAATATTTATAAAAATACGTTATGCAACCTTGCAAACATATTAACAACTGAAATCAACCACCAATGTAATTTTAGAATTTAGTAATTAAATTCATATTTGATTTTACAAAAGGATTGATTGGAAAGTTGCACTAATTAATTTAGCAAAAAAAAAAATAGTTGCACTAATTAAATTAAATACAACTTTAAATGTAATAAAAACAATTTTAATTATTTTTCAAAAAAAAAAGAATATATTTGATTGTGAAGTATGTTTTTACAAATATTTTCAAAAATGATAAAATCACAAAGTTTTTAAAAAAAGATTGTACTTTTATAATTTCCCTCTGTATACTCGTATAATTATTTACTTTTCAACTTACAAAAGCCTTTACATTTGCTTGTGATATCATATTATTTTTGTTTGTTGTTTTGAATTTTTAGGCTAATATTATATTCAACACAACCATCAAAATTCAAAAACTGAACAAAAATCCCCCATGAATCTAATCTCAAGAATCAAGATTCATGGCCTTCACTACCACACCCCATCTTCATCTCCTTCCCTCTCTTCTCTCTCTCTTCCCCACTTTCTCTCTCTAAACCCTCTCCATCAAATACCCAATCTCTCTCTCTCAAATCCTCCTCATTTCTCTACCTCTAAACCCAATTTGAGGCTAAAAATTGTCAGGGTTTCGAGTTTTGGAGAAGCCAAATACACTGAGAATTTCAAGAAAATATTTGATGACAATGACTTGACTGTGGATGGAGAAGTGTATAATAAGACACTAAGATTAGTTGAGTGTTCTATGTTTGCTGCACTTGGTGGTTTGGCTTATATACTCAGCAGCTCTCTTGCCATTGAGGTAAAAAAAAATACTTACAACCATTTTTAATGTATACGTGTGTATTTGTATGATCATGTTTTACTACAAACTGGCTTGGCCCATCAACTAAAAAGCATTGGGTTATGGTAGTATAAATTACTCATCACAGTACTATAAATTAGTATATGTAGGATTGTGTTCGAAAGCATTTTAGTCTACAAACTGAAAACACCCGTAGGTAAAATGTTTGTTAGCCAAATATATGTAGGAGTAATCGACATTTAGTATTTGCTTATAATTAAAAGACTGAAAGAATCTACACCTGATTATTGAAGGCTGTTTTTAGCTCATAGTTTTTTCATTGCCGCATTTTGTTGAACAGATGATAAGTTCATCTTAGTATCAATGTATAATTTTAGATTTTCACAATAGTATACGGTTCCAAATACCTGTCAAACAATAGCTGCAGCCGAGCAAGACATTTTATATGCATAAAAGGGGTTATCATTCTCCGGCTCTTAGGGAGTTGGGGGTTAAGACATGCCTTACCCCTTTATATGTGGAAAGCGATCATGTTCCACTACGTATTGTACTATTTCAGCCTACAACTCTACAATTTACCATTTATGATAGTATGTAATACCTATCTCATGACTATATGACTAGAAATCATCATCATATTAATACAAATCACATGTCGTAATAAATTATCGCCAGTTTGCAATTTGCAAGCAGAAATAGTTTTGTTTCCTTAAAATATATGTAGGCTAAGGTTCAAATATGAACCAATTAGTATTTGGGAAACTCGGGGAACTTAATCTCTTAAATCCCCTACATTTTCCAATCTAACCCAGCTCAATAATTTAGGTTAATTGTTTAATTGGCAAATCAATACAAGTTGGTGATAATTGAAAGACAATTCAGTTACGTCCTTAAAAAATAATAATAAAGTTGCACTGAGAAAGTTAAGTATTTTTTTATGAGAATTATTGATTATCTACTCTTAAATTACCTCGACTAATAAAGATGAGGTGAGTAAACTAATAATAGTAAAAAAAAACTAGGTTATATGAACTAAGAAGATAAGAGTTGCATTTTAGTTATGTAGTTAAACAAATTGTATGATTTTATAAACAAAATAAGAGTTGCATGTTAATCCAAGTGGTGTGATTTGTTAATGTAAATATTTATACATATGGAGCAAAAACTTGGAGAGATTGTCCGGAGATCAACAAGATTGAGAAACGTAGATTATTGAAGAATCGGAGAAAGCTAAAATTATATATATTTAAAATTGATGTTGTATGGGTATAAGTTCACTTGACCCAAATGTTTCTCTAATCGAAAAATGGTAAAATGGTGTATTGTGAATAAGTGGTATGTTCTCACCATCCTTATCACAAAAAAAATTCATTAATGTAAAC
This sequence comes from Heracleum sosnowskyi, assembly GCA_030848705.1. NCBI lineage: Eukaryota > Viridiplantae > Streptophyta > Magnoliopsida > Apiales > Apiaceae > Heracleum > Heracleum sosnowskyi. The sequence goes on along the minus strand of CM061235.1, from coordinate 29,439,501 downwards.
ATTTAATTAATATCCAGATTAGTTATTCATGAACTTTGAGCTAGTTTTGAACTAACATATTCGTTTAATCATATTGTTTTTAATTTGTAATAGCCATCAACTTCTTAATAATTGAACCAAAATATATTACATAAACAAATTAAATCTTACAATTTTATATGAACTTTGAGACTTGTATTTCTAGTATTTTGTAGTTAGTGCTTATTCTGGTTGCTGGTGTTATTATTATTTTTTTGCTGCTTGTTTTTCTTTTTTTTTATGATTTGGCCATAAAAAAATATAGGCTATTATTAGTCTTGTGTCTTAATTGTACTAATCATTAGTTTGTAGTTTCGTAGCCAATTTAGAGTGTGTATGTTTGTTTTTTGGGAATGTGATTGAGCGACATTTTGAGGTTATTAGCTAAAGACTAAAACAATGAAAATGTGACAGAATTGTTTCAGTTGTTTTAGCTTTTTTCTCTCATTGCTCAATCTGTTGAGAAGATGACGGGGGTGTTTGGCTATGATTATAAGAGAAATAGATTATAAGTGTTATACCTCTTGTATAAATGTTTGTTTTGTATCCCACAATTACTTATAAGTGGCCATTGAGAAAAGGAGTAGGTAGAGTTGTACAGAGGTTCATTTTTTCCTCCTTTTCTAAGGGGTTTAGCCAAACAGCTCTAATGTTCTTGTGAGTTAATCTGTAACTAGTGTGTCGCTTATATTTCACAATTATATGGTTCCATATCCCAGTCAAACAATAGCTGCAAGTCCACTGCTTCTTTTTTTAATGCATGGGGGGTGGGGGGATCCTTTTCTGGCTCATAGGGGTCGGAGCTCATAGGGCTCGGATGCATTTGTATATACCATTATAAATAGACAAGATACCGTTCGACTACATACTATTTTAGCCTGCAAACTCTACAAATCACTGGTTATGATAGTATCATACTACATACTCGTCTCATCCCTACGACAACAGTACTCCAAATCACCTGTCTCGATAATTATCATATCACCAGTTTGATGATACATGTATGCATATTTCGTGTACACATTTATTGATCAATGTCTGCAAGTTTGCCACATTTGGTATTGCGAATATACTTGAAAGACTAAAACAATAAACATTTGACAGAATTATTTTGGCTGTTTCTTTGCTTTGCCAATAGTATTCTCCTCTATGAGATGGGGTTTAGCTGCTGGCAGAAAAACCATGGTTTGTTCATGTCCATTAATCTCTTTTGAAGTTTTTTCTTTAAATTTTCCTAGATGTTAGTTGAACATTACAATATCTTCGCATATTGCAGGTCGCAACTGCTATACTATTACTTGTTTTAGCTGGTCCAGTTAAAGCCTTAACGTATTTGGTTAGCCCTTTTTTACTCATATGCATCTTCATAGAATCGAATAATACAATTTTTTACTACTCTCTTTTACCAGGAAAAGATTGTGATTTGCTCTGTTTGGTGTTCCTCTTGGTTACATTGAGATGTTGAAGGCATCCTGCATAAGTCTCCGAAATACTTGTGGTGGCTGGGCCTTAATTTTCTAAAATCTACCACCATCTTGTTAGATTTGCTCTGCACAGAAACTGCTAATTTTCCTAGTTGATTTATTGGTTCTATAAAGTACCATCTTTGTACTTCCAGCTTGTTGTTTTACTTAATAATGCGGCTTCTATTTTGCAGTTGATGTATGGGTTTTTAGGGCTGACAATGGGTTCACTTTGGAGGTATGTACATTTTGTCAGTGTTGTGCTTATGTTTAACATTGTACTGAACAACAATCTAGAGGATTCTGATTTTGAAAAATGTGTAGTTTTATTATCATTCGTGACCTTTCTAAATATATTGCATGAAATTTGAAATTTGGCGAAGTTGAAGATGGCTATGCAATCACATAACATTATAACAATGACTTGCTACATATAAATATATTGCAAGTAAGAAACACTAGTTATATTAGTTTAAATAAAGCAAACAGATGTTTGCAATGTGCCAAAGGAAAACGAGGACTGTTCATATAATTGCCTAGAACGAAAACATTATAGAGAGTTATCATATAATTGCTGCTTACTTCTGCTGTGCAGCACTGTTCGTCTTATTGTCAGAATGTCAGTTCCTTACTAGAAAAAATCCTACCTTGTTGTGCTTGAACCTGGAAGAATGTAACTTGAGAACCATTGAGAACCATTGATGGCCTACTGATATATAGGATAAGCCAATGCACTAGTGAACTGATATGTTTTATATATCTCTCAATTATACTTTAACAGACTTCTTAATTGCAAAATTCTTGTTCTTAAGTAACCTAGGTCATCCTTCAAAAGTTTGAAAAACTATCTCTGTCGTTTTCGATTTCTTTTTTCTTTTGTAAACCTCGCAATAGCCACCCCTAGAAGTATAATTAAGTAGATGTGTATTCAAACCATGTTTTTTTCATGTCTCCTAGTGTATTACAAGATCAAGTTGGTAATTGTTTTTTTTAAGATGACTTCCTTCCACTTTTATGATTTGCAGGTTAAGGGCAAGTTGGGGGCTTTCAGTTGGCCTGTCTGCAATTGGAGTGTTTCGTCCTTGTGCCGTTAATTATGCACTTCTTTGAAGCTGTTATAGGTTAAACCTGTAGTCGTAAAGTACTGCTCGATAAATATAGGTCTATTTGATTTGCAGGCTCGGGCTTTGGGTGCCTCAGCGTATGTTGTGATGTTATCGTTCTTAATCAGGGAGAACATTTTTGCTTTGGTAAATTGGGACCTTGTCCGGTTGTCCCTACTTTTGTAGCCAAGACTCTGAAACCGAGAAGCCAATATTTCACTTATCGACTTTCCTTTCTTTTGTAGATCACAATAAATGTTCATGCTTCTCTCACATATATCCTCACGTCATTGGGATTTTTCACAATTCCATCAATGAACACTATATACGTCATCTTTGGAACTCTGGTATGTCTGCTTAGACTATACTATCAGATATCATTCTCTTCACCTCCTTGTACTTGATATAATAGTTGATGCTCTCTCTTTTTTTGAACAGGTTTTCATCAATAGTAGCTGCTTCGTGTTTCTGCTCCATCTTCTATATTCAGTATTCTTCACTCGGCTTGGGATGAAAGAATCACTAAGCTTGCCAGAATGGTTGGACAAGGCGATATGATGTAAAAAGAGATATACTTGATCAATTGAAGAGAGATCAAGGAAAAAGTTGGAAACATATCAAACTTGCCTATAAATTTGGCTAAGTTATTACATTGTAAATGAATTGTATTGTAAAACTAAATGAAATACGGCACCTCAGTAAAAAAATGTGGAATGGCAATAGAGTTTCCAAAAATTGTTGGTGCGCTTCGATTTCTATGCTTCTGCCAATAAAATAATTTGTGTAATATGAAGTAAATATTAATAACATAGAATAATTATGTTTATCATTTAAATAATTATAAAAAAATATAATAAAAATAACACTGGCACGGTTTGGTTTATATTAGTTGGAGTTCTTAAAAGAACCAAAAGCACACCTCAATTAGGCGATTTTTAAAAATTCAAACCATAACCAAACTAGTAATAAACAATTGTGCGGTTTCTTTGGTGCAATTTTCAGTTCAGTTTTGGTGCGGATATATTGGTGACGAATGTATCGGGTTTCAGCCAAAGCCAACTTTCCCAGGAGATTACAGAGGACAGTTTTCATCACTTCTACCTCTATGCTCGAAGCAAAATACTACAAAGGGTATTACTATTAATGGGTTTCCCATCTATAAATGAGGAATAAGATGTCATGAATGGCATATAGCCACGTATAAATATAATGAATCACGGAATTAACTAGATCAAGTAATTGTGCTAGATTTTCTATTGCATGCAGTCCATCCACCAAACATACTTTTCCAATTGATTTCACAAATAAACCTTCCGTACCAATCACCCACCTGATAACAGTAAAGGCAAACAAAAATGTTCATACCTACTGCAAATAAATTGAAAGCAACTCCCAAAGTCGTAAAAAGCAACATGGGTATTGCTCAAGTATAAGAACAATTACCTGAATCTGAGATTCCTAAAGTAAAGAACAGGTGCACATTCTCAAGCCTCCTTTCTTGTTATCCTGTGCATAATCAGACAATTAGTAAGATACTTAGATATTTAGAAATAGATATAGATACTAGGAGGTAAACAAATGTGGTTTAGGGGAAAACAGAATTTTATAAAGATATAAAACACTTTCAACTTAATTCAAAGATTCTGTACACATGCACGATGGTATAAGCAATGACATTTATGCAGAATAGATTCTTTAGACAGTGTCATACAAGTCGGCTTTCTACAAATTGTAAGTTGGAAAATACCCCTAAAAACTCGAAAAATAAAATAATTTAAAACACCAAATTAGTTACCTGAAGCAGTAGATTCCTAGAGCAGTTGTTATTTCATGGATAACTGATGTTGCAAAATGCAGATAGAGTGCACCTGCATTCAGTTAAAAAACTAAGTCCATGAAAGATGATCATTGATCAAGCTTCTGACAATAACAATAAGTGATGGTAAAAACATAAAAACCAAAGCAAAAACGGTCAAAATACAATTACAAGCCTGCATTTTCTTCCAAGGCAAAAGTAACAAATGTGAACCTACTTAAGTTGACGCACAGTATTCCCAGAGATTTCTTTAAGTTGGAAACTGTAGTCACTAGAAGCCAGTTACGTAAGGTTGAACAGGTTAAAAGTATTCATACCTGTGTATACACAGTAACCAAGGAGAACCCATTTCTCTTCAACCAAAGGAATTCTGCATTGAAGTACAATTTTTACACAACGAAGTAGAACAATAACTTAAAGTCTTGATAACACTTAAAACTATAATTGATTCTCAATGAAGTCAAAATGAAAACTTCCCCTCATGAGTATTAGTTTTGTTAGTACTCAAATGCATAGAATGTTAGCACATACCCATCATTTAGTCTGGCAGTGAGTGTATTTGCAATGGCAAATGGAAGATATACCAGTGACTGCAAATTGTAACATAGTTCATAGTAAAAGATTAGTCAACAGTAAGGACATACAATCTATCTATTCAGCATTTCTCAAAGGAGATTCGTTTTATCTAAAAAACTATAATAACTGAAGACCATTATATCTACTCAAAAGGTAACCTGATGCTTATAAACTACACTGACGATTAGGTGGTAGCCAAATTTTAGCTTGCTAATAAGCCTAGATATATTCGGTATATTAAAAAACGACACCATAATGCAATAAACTTTCCATGAATTTTACATTCTACATCAGCAAAGCTAACATAGATTTTCGTATTATCAAATATACACCTAATGTCGAAATATTTTTAACAAAATTTACAAACCAACAAACAATAAATGATTAGTAGTAATCGTTCATTAAAGCATAACCTACTTAAATAGTAGAACATACCATGCACATATTAGTTTTCAGTCCCTTCGGTTCATCACACAAGTGAGCCAGAACCATTCTCCCCTGCCAAGAACGTATCACAATACCAAGTGAGCAATCAGGAACAATATATTAAAGGAGAACTCACTATTATTACATTGCAATGTTATGAAGTGACAAGAAATCCCCAATTCCACACACACAAAATATACCTGGGTTTCATGGAGCAAGGAGTCAAATTATTGTCTATTTAAGTAAAAAAAATGGCCATAAGTGAAGATGGGGAACTTCTTTGGCTTTAACAAAAAGAAAAAGAGAAAACTGTGTACAATCCTAGAGAATGCTTTCAGAGATTTAGTTTACGTCAAGAGCAAGTCCTATGCAAAATGCAAAATCTCTAAAGCCATTTCTATGATTTGGCACCGAAAAGTTTTTTTTGGTGCTAAAATGGAACTTGCACTCCAATGCTAGTTGCACATTGCAATTAACTAATTCCAAGTTTAACTAACATTTTATCATTGTCTATTGAGTAAAAAAGAAATGGACCATATGTGAAGATGGGTAACTTCTTTGGCTTTAACAAAAAGAAAAAAAAATTCTGTAGAATCCTAAAGAATGCTTTCAGAGATTTAGTTTACTTTAAGATCAAGTCCTATCCTAAAAGCCAAATCTCTAAAGCCATTTCTATGATTTGACACCTAAAAGTGTTTTTTGGTGAGTTGCAAATTGCAACCACCTAATTCCAACTTTAACTAAACATTTTATCCAACTATTCCACTTTCATTTAAAGTGGACCGACTTGCAACCCATTTCTAGTTAGTTAATGATACAGCAAGGATGGCCATGGCAGCTTTTAGGGTGTTTGGTTAAGCTGGGCCTTAAAGTGATTTTTGACTTTAAACTAAAAAATATTGTTTGTGTAATAAGTCAGAAAATGACAAAGTTAAAAAAAGAGCTTAAAGCCAGAAGTTGGTAGGAGTTACTTTTTTGAATGACTTATGTTGAGTAACCAGCTCATCTAAACCTTAAGGTATTAGAGGAAGGCACTTTCCAGAATCATATATTATATTCTAACACTCCCCCTCACTCGAGTGCCCATTTTTTGGGTCGAAGAGTGGATCACGGGCGCCCATTTTTGGGGCATTAATTTGCCTTCGTGTCCCTCATAAATTGTGAGAATTTTGGGGTTGGCAGGGAGTAGAACTCGTGACCCCCGCTGATACCATGTTGAGTAACCAGCTCATCTAAAACCTTAAGGTCTTAGAGGAATGCACTTTCCAGGATCATATATTATATTCTAACAACTTATTTTATTTTAGTGATTTTATTTGATAAAAGTTAATATCATCATTCAAATATATTATTTATCAAATTTATTTTAATTGTTATAATTTTAATAACTCATAAGTTCCTCTAATACAAAATTACTCAAACAGATATTAACTTAAAATTTTCACTTATTACTTACACTTTAAGCAACTTTAAGTCATAAGTAATAATTTTAAATTTAGCCAAACGGGCGTTCTAAATATAAAACCACTTATCCATTTATGCGTTTTCCCATTCAACTATAGCTATGCATTGGAGTAGTATTTTTGTAGTTTTAGTTCTATAGTATAGCTATAGAACACATATAGCTATGCATTGGACTTGCTTTACATTTGCATTTGAGGGGAACAAAGCATAACTTTTAGGATTATGCAATAATATTCGGAGCACGTTTTCTTACCACTAAAAATCCAAAAGCAAGTCCAGTTCCCAACACAACCATATATGGATAGTTCACCATTATATCATATGGAGAAAGATAATCCCTGCAAAAAAGATAGTCCTTTTCAGATCTATATTTGCATGAATCTAACAAACATATATATTTATATATTAAGGTTCGTAAATCTCAGTAAAGCAATTTTTTAATCAAAAAAATGTACTCCTAGATCTCCGTAACGCATTTTTAACTATTGAATAATACTCATCCACTTAAGGTACATGCATTTTTTTTAAATTTAAATACAAATTTAGTAACTGTCTGAACAAATACTAGCTGTACTCTGGTTAATATAAATTCACAAACCTCAAGTGTTAATATGAAATAAAAAAATGTGTAGTTTATCAAACACATCAAATATTCACATGGATGGTTAGCACTTTAAAGAAAAGAAAATCATATGTGGCTTCGGGGTAAAGGAAATTTGTGCAGATATACGTACCAGATCAAGATCCCTGCCATTAGCACCACAAATGGGTAAAGCTGGGGAAAAAGATCAATTTCTTGTAAAGATATGAGCAATAAGACAAAATATATTTGTTATTTAATAAGCATACCATTGCTAAAGCTAGAAGCATGCTTCCTTTTCTTGCCTGGACAACTTTATAAACATTTTGCACACTGTACAGAACACATCATCATGTAAGATATGCATAGTCTCATGAATTGTTTGTCAAACAAGGTTTGGCTGGTAGCCTTTTGTAGTTGGCAAAATGTATGTTCTGCATTTTCATTATTGACTGCTAATTTCATAATAGTGGTAATAAAGTATAGAAAAATTACTTGAATGTCAACGTCGGAATAACAGCAAAAGCAATCATCAAATACAATACTGCTCGATATGTTGGAACTTCTGAAGTACGAGACACATAAACAAGAACCAAAATTAATATTAAAAAATACAATTCTTTGGCATGGTTATAGATCAATTTACTGCAATATTTACAGTACACATAAAGTCACTAATCAGCTATAGCAGCAAAGTGGTTGAAGCAGAGTTAAAATTGTGCATAAACACCGTCCAACATTCGCCAAGTACAAGATAATAATAAATGAATTTCTATAGTAGCAGATAATTCAGAAAATCACACCCATATGATGCATTACCACTTAGAATTGGGACCCAACTCAAGAACGGCAAAGATTTTCCAAACTGATGGACCCACCACTCAGCCCCTAAAAATATGACACAAGATATATTACACTGACATGATGCAAGGGTGTAACGTAATAAATTGTATGCCTATATGATTAAGAACATGATACATGTCTGGCAAAGTGAGCATACCAACTAAAGCTGTAAAGATATGGCCCACATATATCAGCATGAGGCCCTCAGTAGGTCCATTAACTACGGGAAGGATTAGTGTATTGGTGAAAAAGCTGCAAAACAGAAGAATACCAGTTAGTTAGCCAGATCTATCATGTATTTGTGCAATTACGTCACCTTCTTATTCTACCATCTAGCAACACCTCAATAGTGTGGCAATTTACCATCCAAATATATAAAGATTTCAAGACCATAAAAACAACCAACAGAACATTCACACAGTTTTCTGTCCAACCATGCAACTGCAAGAAGAAACGATCCTGGACAGCAACCACCACTGGTATCCAGTGTGAAGGTAGGAACTCAAGTCAGGGTGGTCAAAATACAATATTTTTCATATATATACTGTAAGACATAATTACAGTAGACATATAATTTTATACACGACATTTTTCACAAAATTCTCTGAAACCTATTTGCAAAGTAAGGCTGCATGGTGCCACAGGCTCGTTACTATGTCCCTCCGCATCTGCTGATATCTAACCCCAAACATACGGGCTGATCATTAAAAAACAATGCAAATCCAAATGAAACAAGCCAGTATGATAAAGAACACTTACTGTTCCCATGTGGCACCATAAAATGGAACAGCTGATATCACCCAAAACCAAAAAGTATCTTTCCCACACATGGCAGTGCTCCCGAAGGCTAACGCCTCAAACTGAAAAGTTACAGGCAAAACATGACACTGTCTGCTAATACTTGCTATCCATTAGATAATTGAAAAGGAAAGATATATATATATACATATATATATATATACACATTTATTTTTTAAACAGCCACGATCAACATTTTTTAGATGAAATTAATTAGCTTTAAAACTAAGATATACATTTATTCTAATATTTTGATATTCCAAAAGATTTGTATGTGTATGAATATAGTTCTTATGGTTATTATATCTTAATCTGTGTTTATAAGATGCAACTTAAAAGAAGTTAAGGAAAAAGTCAATTTGTTTAAGATAGTTAAAAGGAACACTTTTTAGGAACAGATATAACAGATAGGTACTTACGGTACATGCAAGTGCATCACATCCTGCAACATTAATTTACGTATCAGTGCCAATAAAGAGTGTTGCAAGAAAGAAAGAAAAGGATGAGCAGAGCAGCATGCATAGAAATAATCACCATGATCAAAAAGCTCTCCCAATGGACTTGAAGAATTGGTCCTTCTTGCTTGCTTACCATCCACAGCGTCAAAAGTCTTATATGAAATAAAACCGTCAAAAGGTAATTAAATAATTATCTAGCTTACCGCAACTAAGTACATTATTAACAGTTAACACACATTACTGACGGACTGTAATTAATTTCAACAGGGGACAGAAAAAGCATATTGCATAAACAGCAATCATTAACCATGTAAAAACTATAGATAAAAGGCAAACAATACATAACAAATGTACATAAATGTCCAAGTCTTTGACAAACCTGGTACAGGAATAGAAGTATTCCGTGAGCAAGATGTACCCATCTGGGTGGAGGCGAATCTAAGTGAGGTGAATAAATCTGTAAACAATGATCACAAATTGAGTTCGATTCTCTTACAAAGAATACAAATTACATAAACCATCTACGACCTATAATAGATTAAAATGGCAAGAGAAGCAAAGAAAACAATTTAGTTTGCTAGGCAAGTAAAAAAAGAAGAAAAATGACATGCCTACGCTACATAATATGCTGATGTTTAGCATATAAAAACTTGAAGGACTGATTGACTGATGAAATTTAAGGAAATGAAAAAAATTAAACTTCCACTTACAAAGCCAAGGGAAGCAGATGTGACCAAGAACATAGATCCTATGAGAGTAATCTGGAAAAAGACATTAAAATATGTACAGGTAAGTGAACCGAAACGGACTTCCACAAGCTTACAAATCATGAAAACCTAACATAATTCGAAAAGATGCATACCATATTGGGTCTGGAATAGCAATCAATTACCATGTAAAAGAAACAGAAACAGAATGGTTAGTTACTTGTATTATCAAAAAAATGAGAAGACAACAGCATATATGACTCAAATAACAAAGGATAACCACCATGTTCTAAATGATAGAAACTAAGAAATAATGCCTTCATAGAGACATGCAGAATCTCGTACTTTCATATTCCTAAATTGATTTATATCCATGTATAACAAATATGGAATTTTCTTAAAAACTACAAGAAAACATAAATATCTTATAGGGGGAAGGGGGAGAGTGGGGGGGGGGGGGGGGGGAGAGAACATTTACACATTTACACTACTACAAGTATTACAAGGAAGGATTTACCTCTATATATAGGAAAACAAAAACTTGGTGACTGATCTAAAATAGCACCTGATGTCAGTGTAGTAGCATGTCTTGCTAATGTTATAATCGTGCTCATTTTGAGCAGGTTTTTTCCTCTTTACTCAAGTACAATGCAAAGTCATGAACACCAAAAAATCACAAAGCAGGGTACTGGTGGGTGCTAAACTAATCAAGTTACCATGTTAAAATTGTTCTTGGTCTTAGGAAGGAAGAATATAAGTGATAGGGGCTGGTCATTAAACAACCAAACATCACTAAAGTTACTAAACATAAGTCAGCAATCAAGTACAACCTACTTGCAAGTCACAAGCCAATTTGAAAGCTTCCTAGGTTTCTATGATATGGTTAGAAAGGTGTAACGCACTTTTATTCTTCCTACATGATATAAAACTGTTCAGCTAGATATCTAGTCTTCTGGTAATTCGCATTCTAAATTACATATGCAACTTAGACATCCACGTAAGATATATTAACCCATGTGAAAATGTTACAGAAAAATTATATAAGAATCAGTTAGGAAAGTAGTAATTAAAAAAATTGGAGAAACAAGAGATGAACTATAAAAGGCATGATAAAGATCTAACCATCAAGAAAAAACAATAAGTGTGACAATATACAAAATCCACCATGGACATGTGCTATCAATCCAGGTGAACAAACCAACATATATGGCTCCTAAAAGAATTTTCAAAGAAAAGATAAAATGAAACACATTAGCTAAAAAGCCCATGTGACTACCATAAGAGACTGCTAACGCTAATTATGCCGACAAAGTGATCAATTAAAATTTTGTATAAAGTATAAATTATATACTATTCAGTAATGGAACTGATTAAAACTGATTAGATGTTTTAATTGCATTAATCAGGGATATTCTAGATTTGTGGTAATAGAATCATTAGTACTAGAAAGTCGATACAGATAAAAATCAACGACTTCCGCAACAAGCCGACGAACTTCCCTCAAAATCCTATATGCTCAACCTAGTCGGCTCCAGCTTTCTGACTTACGAACTAGTCATATACTAGTCGGACTTATTAGATATATTAGCAAAAATCTGAAGATTTTTATGTGTAACAACATCTATTGTCCTACATCAACCAACTTCCGCAGTTTATGTTTCAAGAAGATGCTTACATAACCCAGTTCATTGTACCGTCTCTTTTCATTCACCTTCTTTACAATTCCCATTTACATATATGGAAATAGACCTAACTCATTTTAACTTCACAACTTTGCAGCTATCCAACAAATACATCAATCAACTACAATGCAAATATACAAACACGGCAAATAAACTAACAACCTAACAAACAAACCATTATTTATTCCGACATGGGTACTCCCAACACCACACATAAACACAATCATAAACCCCCAAGTCATAATCATAAAATGCAAACTCGAAAAAGTAAGCAGACTTACGGCATCCAAAGCGGAAAGAAGGAAACACATCTAGTCCAAAAGGGTTGCAAAATATATTTAGCAACATAAGAGTGATCAACCCCACTGTACTTGTGTTTATGTAGAGCAGCAACACCATGAGCCCCAATATAACCCATCTCTCTACTCTCTTTTTCCCACAATTTTCACTGCAAAAAAACAACAAAATCAAATAAAAACACAACCCACAATACAAATTACACATCTCTCTCTCTCCCTCTCCCTCTCTCTCCCTCTCCCTCCTTCCCTCCCTCTCTCTCTCCCTCCCTCTCTCCCTCCGTCTCCCTCCCTCTCTCTCTCTCACATATATCATTAGACAGTAGATTAAATATAAAATCTAGATAAACAAATGATCAAGAATTAAGAAACATACAGATCTGAAAAATAATTCAAGAACATAAAAACTATGCATAAACATACAAATATCGAATTACAAAATGAAATTAAATTTACCTGATTAAAATGCAGGACGGAGAAAATGAAGAGCAAAAGGAGTTATATAAACATGTAAGTATCTATGAAGAGAATAAGTGAGAAAATGAATAAAGGGGTCACGAGATATTTATTTTTTTTATTTGTCTCCCGCTCGCTCTTGATAATGGAGGATAGTAGAGTGTAACGGGGAAGACAAGAAGTGTGTGAAACGATGTCGTTTGGGGTTAGAAGTGATATTTAGGACAGACAGATGGGTAACGTAAGTGGGTGTTTGACTGGCATAGGGATGTGTTCGTGTTCCGTGTCTTGGAGTTTGTGTTTTTTGGGAGTTCGTGTTTTTTGGTTCCCTTTTTTGTTGCGTTGGTACGAGTCAATATGGATGTTATTTAGGTTTTGAGAGGGGTGTATTCAATTTGTTTTTTTTGGATTAGTTAAAATATTGTTGTTGATTTTAAAGGATTAATGGTAATTTATGAATTTGAAGTCTCGTAGAGTCACGGTGATTTTGAAAGAATTTTCGTAAAATTCTTCAAAATCTCATAGATTTTAACAAGATTTTAAAATATAAAATATATCAGGATTAGACATTTACTTTCTGCCATTTGCATAAAACAAATTAAGTAATATATCTATGACCGGTGTTATTAAAAGCACAAAGGTCTTCTGAGCATAAGCGCATAGCGTAGATTCATTGAAGACAAGTAAATATATGTATATAAAAGGTATATAATATAAACATTATAAAATAGTAGTAATAAATAAGACGTTTTTATAAGCAATAGAAAATTGTCATAAACAATTAAACAATCAAATTCATCACATCTGCTTAGAATGTGATTCATGCACACAGGCAAGCATGCTGATCTCTATTAAACCCATATTAATTAAAATTTTAACAATCACCGATACATATTGCAAAGCTCATGACAATGTCTTTTTGAGTTTTTGGTCCTACACAAAACTCAAAACACGATATCTGCTAAAAAAATATGTAGGTATGTGCCGAGCAAAACACGCAACAATAGGCATAAGATCATACACACTTAAATCTTATGATGTCAATAGCAAACCTAACGTCATGTGTGTCCGCTCATATAGAGTAAAATCCGATAATAATTAACTTAATAAGTATGCAAATTAGTAATAAATCAACTAAGCAAATTAAATTAAGTCAAATATATCTAACCAATTACCATTCCGGGGAGTGATTCGTGTGTATTTCAAATCAACTAACTATGTCACTAGCTTATCCTGTTTCTAACTTAACAGAATAAATATAATTACGGAAATTTACAATAAGTGTTTTCTTTTTCAAACAAATTATTATGTCACTATCTCATCTTATACCTTATGCTGCTTTTAACTTAACGGAATAATATAAATAGCTACAAAAATTTACCACAAGTGTTTTCTTTTTTGCACAAATTATTATGTCACTAGCTCATCTTACACATTACATTGCCTACTCAACAGAATAAAAACAATAACGAATTACGGAAATTTACAACAATTGTTTTCTTCTTCTAACAAATTATTAACAGTAAGACTGTAGGAGTACATATTACTACTTGCACATAACAGAGTTTCGACTTTCGATACTTAATCATACAACACGAAACACTGCTACTTTTGTAATTTCTTGTGAAATTAATATAGTGTTACGGTGTCAATTTTTATATATAACAAATCTAACAAATCAAGATCAACACATAAATGTAATCACAAGCATATACAGATTGATCTCAAACTCAATTCAAACAGTTAGATGTGTGTGTGACACACACACAGAGAGAGAGAGAGAGAGAGAGAGATTGTGTATAATAAATATATAGAAATTAAAGAAGATATTGAGAGAGATTGAAAATTACAGTTGAGAGCTGGAGAGAGATGAGAGAGAGATGAGGAGGGAGAAAAAATTGGGGCTTCAGAGCAAACTCCAACAAGCTCTTAAATTTTTTGTTAAAAATAACATAATCAAATGCCTCCTAATTATTTAAGATACAAAATTACTTAACATCTCCAACAATATATTTATATCTACCTCCTAAGTTATATTTTATTAATAAATGTACTTAATACTTGAATAAAAAATGTAATATGGCGAGTACACAAAATGCACTTTAGAATAAAGTGCGAGTACACAAAATACACTTTACTCCCTACATTAACAACGTAGTTAACTTCAATTAACGGAATGCAACAAAGTGCAGTGAAATACAAACATTGATATTGTAACTGCTCGATTTTAAACTATAGTATTGCAAGTGGTGTCTTAACTAAAGTACGAGTACACAAAGTGCATTTTACTCTATGTTAAATAAAGAATGAACAGAGGAGAGGAGAGAGAGTCTTAAGTATGAGGAGGATTTTGGAGCTCTTAAAATTTTAAAGAAGACTTAAGAGATTGTTGGAGTGAAAATTTTGATACATCATCCTCAAAAATTGACTTAAGAGTGAAATCAGGAGAGGAGGTTGTTGGTGATGCTCTTAAGACCTGGCAATTGGACCGTGTCGTGTACTTTCGTGTCGTGTACTTTCGTGTTTTCGTGTACTTAATGTAAAACTCATATCCGACCCGTTTTGGATTCGTGTACTAAATTTGAAACACATATCCAATTCAAAACGTGTCGTGTACTTTACGTGTCGTATTCGTGTACATTAAACAAAAATATAAATTTAATTAAATTAAAATTTATATATTATAAAACTATTTTAATTATGTAAAATTTTATGAAATGTGTATTAAATATGTAATATATACAATTTTACAAAAATTTGTACATATAACTTATATATATAAATGTATACTTCTTATATATAAATGTATAACTTACTGCTAATTAGTCATGAAACTTTTATTTATTATTCATATGTAATTCCTTATATATTTTCTAAGTATGCAATACTATAAATAATATATATGTTTTAAAATTATTTATTTACTTCATTAATTCGTGTACTTTCGTTTCGTGTCGTGTACCTATTGTGAAAACCCAAACCCGACACTAATTATATTCGTGTTTTTTCGTGTTCGTGTACTTTCGTGTTCGTGTACCAAATTTTTGCACCCAAACACTAATTATCTGTGTCGTGTTCGTACCGTGTTCGCGTGTCGTGTATCAAATTGCCAGCTTTAGCTCTTATACCCTAGTTTTGTAGCGGACGGTTTATCTATAGGTGAGATGGATAAGGAAGGGTTGTGTGAAAAGACTTTATTAGCCTTATTGTTAACTAGCTTATAGCCCGTGCGATGCACGGTTACTTAAATTTTATTTATAATTATTTTGTTTATAATTATATTTTAATTACCCATGGAACACATGATTGTTTTTTTAATATTTATAATTATATTTATTTATGAATATTTTAATATTTAAAAGTTATTAGTTTACATGATTAAATTATTGTTAAAAAGGATTTAGTCAAAAAAAATTATAGTTAAAAATTTGATATTTATTATATTTTGGGAAAATAAATTATTTCGTCCTTAAACTATATGATGTTTTTGGTTTAGATAATAATTTAAGGACCAACGGTTGAGATTTATTCAAGATAATTTTTAACCGTGAAATTTCTTGGAATAAATATCTTCTTTTTATATGATATAATCTTGATCGTCTATTTTTAAAAGTATTGGATCTAATGGTTGAAAATGTTTTGGCGGTATTTAGGACCAAACTACAAGGATAACATCATTAATTTTTTTAATATTTTTTTTAATATCTTTTTTTTTTTAAATATTTATTGCTAAAAAGTAATATACTCTCTTTTGTAATATGTTAATGATGCGGGAACTTTGAACTTTTGAGAAAATAAATTATCAATTAAAATATAATTTTTTTTTGTAATAGTTCTTCTTTTAAAGTAGTACACCGTGACGATCAAAATTCTGTAAAAAAAAAATCATTTTTTTATAGTATATCCCCTAAAAATCTATGTTATTATATTAAAGACTAAATAATGAAAACTTTCTTATAAGTATGGTCGCTTGATCACTCAATTCATAATCGTTGGATCTTTCAAATTAAATTGTTGAGAAACGTTAGATATAACAGTAAAATTATCACGTAGAATGATCTAAGGTTTGAATCTACCAACAACATATTAAAATTTACAGGGTTTTTTTGAAAAATAAGAATTTTTTTCTTTTTTTTCTTGTAGACATGGGTTATTTGATAATATTTTTTAAAAAGTACGATTTTTCAAAAAAGTACTATACTAATTGATTAACAAACTTTTAAAGTTTTGAATTTAATAATTTACAATGTATATAGGTTAAAAAAGTTAGGTCTCTTCTGTAGCTGAGTCTAAAATTTCAAAATACGGTTTTTTTTAATATGAATATAGTCCTGCTAACAATAAAATTAGGTCTCTACGAGTTCTTATAAAACAAAATCACCATTTCCGTATAATTTATTATTTAATAATAAATAATATTTAATTAATTATGATATAAAATTTAATAAAATAAGATAAAAAATATGCACAATTTTATAAAATTTTATTCTCGTATTATTATATTCTTTGTTGATTTGAATTTTTCTTAGATTGATTTGAATTTTTGAACATAGATTTCTAAATTTAAAATAGTTAAAAAAAGTAATTAAATTGACATTAAAATAATGATGACCTAATAATTATTATTAGAATTTAAATACCCACTTTACTAATTTGAGTTGTATCTTGTGTTTTAAAAATTAGATTTTGACGATTTTACACCCCACATGAAGATAACTAAATTATCTTTAATTAAAAGATGACTTAACAATTTTTATCTAACTGGAATTGTCCATGAAAGAGAAAAGAAAGTCACGAATTTTTTACATGGAGAATTCTATTCAATATAGAAAACTTATTTATATTTGGTTTAAATTATCAAAATACCCTTTTTAGAATTTAAATATAATCTCATTATTAATAAAATACACTTTTTTAATATTTGATCTAACGATTTTCATTTATCTAGTTAAGATATAATGGTCTTTATTAGTTTGGTTGTCCAAGACCGTACGATCAAAATTTTGGATAAGATCCATATTATACTTATTATATATAAAGATTTAATATAATAAGGATATCAAGTATATACTGATATAAGTATCTTACTAACTGCTTTTACTTTTAATGTTTCGGTTTTATTTACAGTGTATATAAAATTTTAAAATACATTATTACTTAAAAATTATTAAATAAAATAAAAATTATGTTATGATTATATAAAATTTTATTCTCATATTATTATATTCTTTATCGATTTGAATTTGTTCTTAATTAATTTTAATACTTTATTGAAAGAAACATAAAATTTCTATATTTAAAACAATTAGTGGAAAAATAAATAAACTGGTGCTACAAAAATAAAAAAAATATTTATTAAAATTTAGATACTCACTTTACTATTTGGGTTCTATCCTGAATTTTAGAAATTGAATTTTGACTATTTTACAACTCATGCGAAACTAACGAAATTATCTTTAATTTAATGATGGTTTAATAATTATTATCTAACTTGACCTGTTGACCTACCCATAAACCGAAAAGAAAAGATGGTTAAGAATTTTTACATAAAAAATTCAATTCAATATAGAAAACCAATTTATAATTGGTTTAAATTATCAAAACACACTTCTTAGTATTTAAATATAATCATACCTTTAATCAAATACACATTTTAATATAAGTATTATATTCAAAATTATCGTTTATGAATATGAAACCCTCAATATTTTAATAATATTTTGATATTATCCTTTTATGTTTGTTATATGTAAAATAATATAATTATAATTTAGATTAATCAAATTGTTATGTTCCTTAGAAAAAAAAGTGTTTAAATTTATTTATGTACAAGAGTTCTCGTAAGTCTCTGTAGGTTCACGTGTATCATTGTTAGTATGATATACATCAGCATTATATTGATAATTTTTATGATATACATCAGCATTATATTGATAATTTTTAATATTGTAATCAATATAAATTGTTATGTTGATATTTGGTTTAACAATTATTATCTAATTAGAACTATACATAAATTCAAGAGAAAAGATATTTAATAATTTTTACATAGAAAACTTTTAAATTATCAAAATACACTTTTTAGTATTTAAATATAATTCTATTATTAATCAGATACACTTTTTAATATTAGATCTAACAATTCTCATCGATCTATTTAAGATCTAACTGTAATTATTAATTTGGTCGTATAGTGATCGTACACGGACCAGATCGATTTTAATTTTTTCTTAAATTGATTTTAATATTTTATTGAAATAAAAATAGAATTTATAAATTTAAAAGAATTAGGAAAAAAATTAAATTGATGCTACAATAAAAAAAAATATTTATTAAAATTTAGATAATCACTTTACTGTTTGGGCTCTATCTTGAGTTTTAGACAACAGATTTTAACGATTTTACAGCCCATGCGAAGCTAACAAAATTATCTTTAATTTAATGATGGTTTATTAATTTTTATCTAACTGGAACTATCCATAAACTAAAGAGAAAAGATAATTACGAATTTTTACATAAAGATTTCTATTCAATATAGAAAACCCATTTATAATTGGTTTAAATTATCAAAATACATCTTTTAGTATTTAAATACTATCCTATTATTAATCAAATACAATTTTTAATATTATATCTAACGGTTCTCATCTATTTGAATATTTATAGTTTTATAATCCAACGGATCATATACTTTTGATAGTACGACCGATCAAAGTTTTGGATAAGATCTCCTTGCGTTTGGTAAAAGTAGAATTTTGTAGTTTAGAATATGGACTATGGGCCTAGATCAGGCTTTCGGCTTGACAAGATGTTGTCAATGCTCGTGTGGATAAGCTTATAAGCCCAACACTTTTATTTATTGGTTATGTCTCATGTAAAATGGGCTTCTTTGCGATATAGATATGACCTCATACAATTTAAACAGTATTGTACAATGGAGTTTGGATTATGAGTTTTTTCAACTAGTTAACAAAAAATGGTCGACATCATTCAGTAGCTCAAGCAGGGGTCTAGAGTAGCTCAAGTGGTAAAGTTATTTATTGGTCGTTTC
Source organism: Heracleum sosnowskyi (assembly GCA_030848705.1). Classification (NCBI taxonomy): domain Eukaryota; kingdom Viridiplantae; phylum Streptophyta; class Magnoliopsida; order Apiales; family Apiaceae; genus Heracleum; species Heracleum sosnowskyi. The sequence continues at coordinate 29,419,764 of CM061235.1, read as the reverse complement.
AAAATTTTTGGATTCGATTCTCATGTATATCAAATTTGTATCGGACAGATATTATGGTTATTATAATTTAATAAAAAAAGATCTTGTACAATAAAAGTATTTGTGTTAATCAGATCTAAATTTTAGCAGCCGTCGGGACTTTCATCGGTTTTTTTACCGGTATAAAGCCCCCAAATCAATTAATTTTTTTGGTTTGTTCTTATTTTTTCAATAATCTTCCTCGCCGGATCAACAAAGTCCCCCTCAGATCGACTCGTTCTCTCGGACAACTCTTGCTTAAGTCCTTATACCTATCCAAACTTAAGTGGGGCATCAAACTTTTTACAAAAGCACCTTCGGCTAAACAAAATCCTATAAAATTTACTTGCATTATACTCTAAAAGAAATCCTACACAAGTCCCTGGACTTATTTAAACTTGAGTAGAAGTACTTATGACAAATGATAGTTTGTTCTCTCAAACGAAAATACTACCCAAATCCTACATAATCTTTTACTACTCCCCCGTCCCTCTAAAGATGAATGAGGGGGTGAGGGGGAGGGGCAAATGATAATATGTGATTTGTAAAAGGCAAATTCACAAATTAAAATCAAGTCCAAGTCCAGAACAAGGTCTGCAAGATCCACAATTACTGGAAGGTTTGCAAAGCTGGCAAGGTCCACATTGCCTGCAAGGTTCACAATGCCTGCAAGGTCCAAGAATGTATGCAAGGTCCACAATGCCTGCAAGGTCCACATTGTCCGGAAGTTTGATAAATCCCACAAAGGTACGTGCAAGGTTCATTATGTCTACAAGATCCAACAATGCAAGCAAGGTTCACATTGCCTGCAAGGTCCAACAATGCATGCAAGGTCCGTATTGCCTGCAAGGTCAACATTGCCTGCAAGCTTCACAAAGCCCACAAGGGTTGGACATGACATGTTGTACAATGGGCAAGGTATGTGCAAGACAAAGCCAACATTTGACAAGATCAAGTTATAAACAAAACCTACAATGTCCACAATGCTTACAAGGTCCGCAAAGCCTGCAAGGTCCACCAAACCCACAAGGATTGGACATGACACGTAGCACAACAGATGAGTAAACACAAGAAAAAACTAACAAGGACAAGGCAATGACATCTGCAGCAAAATTGACACAAGTACATGGTACCAAGACAAAATGCAACTGACACAAGGTTGACATTCACCCCCGACCAAGATCCTAATTTGTAGCTCTTGTCCCCCACGTGGACACTCAGTCCAGTCATGTGCATCGCACACATGACATGAGCCTATATATACCCCTTAGTCACTTCAATGTAGGGGGTTCATAATATTCATTACACTCACACCACATTCAAATTCTGATAGGTTTTGCTCTACCTTCTCTCTCTAGAAATTAATACACTTTATATACTTGGAATATGTTTTCCGTCCACCGGATACTTATTCTCACGCAGGAGGTGCTTATGGGGACATAACCCCCCACGGGCATTTCTGTTTCAGGGAGCTTGGAGGCGGTTCCAGCGAAGTTCAGACAAGACTAGCATTGCTCGATAAAGCCCAATAAGCCTAAAGAGTCAAACAAGCTCAACAAATTTCGACAAGCCTGAAGAGTCAAACAAGCTCAATAAAGCCCGACAAGCCCAACAAGGTTCGACAAGCCAAACAAGCCCAACAAGACAAACAAGCATCTATTCCAGTATAATACCAAGTAAGTAGAGCCCGACAATAGAACGACTTATCATTTGGCGCTAGAAGGAGGGGACCCCACGCTCTCCCAACTAGCATCCTATCTATCCTTCTCATCCAAGGGCTAGCCCATCTGTAAACGTCCTTACTTTGTCAAGGAGAAGTTCATTCGCAGACTTTTCTACAACATATGGTCTATCACGTGAACATTTACTCAGCAACAATCCTTTTATCAACTTGGATATTGCTGACCCTAGTCACCCAACTATGTATAAGTCCATAATGCCTACACCGTTTTAATCCATGATGGTCGCCCACTCTCCAACAAGTGACATGTCATGTGAAGCTCGACACAGCAACAACCCTTTTTCATCTCGGAGATTGGTGACCCTAGTCACCCCAACTACGTTCAAGTTCGTATGCCTACATTAACTCAACCCCCAATGTTCCTTGCACAATTTCTGAAAATATAAGGAACATGAGTAACCAAACAGATGTTCAAGCTACCGAGTTACCCGAGACCGGCTAAAAGTTATACAACTAGTGCAAGTTGAGCAATGTGTACAAGGCATGCAAGTAATGCTAGTTATGCAAGGCACACAAGGCTTACAAGAAATGCAAGGTGTACAAGCTCTGTAAGATACAAAAACTACACAAAGCACATAAATAAAAAACAACGAGGTGCAACCATGTTACCTAAATTATTCAAGGTGCGCAGAGTGTGCAAAGCATGCAAGGTGTGCAAGATGCGCAGAGTGTGCAAGGTGCGTAGAGTGTGCAAAGGATGCTATGTGTGCAAGACTTAGAGCCATGAACGGACTGACCCACGTAACCAACAACAAAACTGTCAATACCCATATAAGTAGGTATCACCTCGCAAAACACCACCACAACAAAGCAGAGTAACTACCAACACACTAACCATCAATATTTATAATATCTAAAAGGAAGACAATACTACATGAAATATTTAAAAGTAGTTCAAAGTGTACAAAGATACAAATAGGACAAGTCGTGCAATGTGTACAAGTTATACAAGTAGTTCAAGCTGAGCACGGTATACAAGGCATGAAAGTAGTGCAAGTTATGTAAGGTGCACTGGGTATACAAGAAATACATGGTGTATAAGCTACATAATATACAAAAATTACACAGCCCACAGAAATCATAAACAATATGGCTCAAACATTTTGCTTAAACTCTTCAAGGTATGCATAGTGTGCAAAGCATGCAAGGTTTACAAGGTGCGCAGAGTATGCAAAACATGCAAGGTGCACATAGTGTGCAAGATGCGCAAAGTATGAAAAGCATGTACTGTATGCAAGGCTATGATAAAACCCCTACTTAAGTCCTTGAACTTATCCAAACTTAAGTGGGGGGCAACAAATTTTTTATAAAGTCCCTCCCGGATCAACATGGTCCTCTCGGACAAATCTCCTACTTAAGTCCTTGAACCTATCCAAACTTAAGTGGGGGGGGGGGGCAAATTTTTTTTTACAAAGTCCCTTCCAGGTCAACAAGGCCCTCCCGGACAAAGCTCCTACTTATTCTTTGGACCAATCCAAATTTAAGTAGGGGAAACAATTTTTTTACAAAGGCCCATGGGTCAACGAGGTCCTCTTGTATCATCCGGTCCTCTCGGACAAAACTTCTACTTAAGTCCTTGGACCTATCCAAACTTAAGTGTGGGGAAATAATTTTTTTACAAAAGCCCTCTCGGGTCAACAAGATACTCTCGGATCGAGTTGTCCTCTCGGAAAAAACTCCTACTTAAGTTCTTGGACCTATCCAAACTTAAGTGGGGGGCAACAAAATTTTTACAAAGGCCCTCTCCCGTCAAACAAGGTCCTCTCGGATCGACTTGTCCTCGCGGACAAAACTCCTACTTAAGTCCTTGGACCTATCCAAACATAAGTAGGGGAAACAAAATTTTTACAAAGGCCCTCTCCCGTCAAACAAGGTCCTTTCGGATCGAATTGTCCTCTCGAACAAAGCTCCTACTTAAGTCCTGGGACCTATCCAAACTTAAGTGGGGGCAACAATTTTTTTACAAAGGCCCTCTCGGGTCAACAAAGTCCTCTCGGATCGACTTGTCCCCTTGGACAAAAGTTCTTACTTAAGTCTTTGAACCTATCCAAACTTAAGTAGGGGGAAACAATTTTTTTAGAAAGGCCCCCTGTAACGCCCCAAATCCGGGGTCAAAGGATTTGGTCGTCACGCTGCATCCTCAATTAAAACAACTTGTTCAATGTAAACCAATAGAATTATAACATTTGCGACCCCAACTCTATCAAAAATCTTTAAAGGTAATAGTGCTAGAAACAAGAATCCAAAATTCCATTACATAAAATTTTCTTTTTTACAACAATTCTATAACACTAGTATAACTTCGATAAGAAGTATACCAGGCAAAACTAATCTTATACAATATATTATTTAATAGAAATTAACTTTATACAACAACCTTACACTCGCTCCAAATATTCTGGATTATAACACCTTCGCGCTAACATCCTTTCCTTTTCTGCCTAAGCTACGCGGACAACTCCCGCCAATATGCCTTCTTACTGAAAGGCTAAAATATGAAGAAAAGAAGTATGAGCGAAAGAATTGCTCAGCAGGTGCATTATCAAGTATAATAGGAAAATTTTCAAAATAAACTTTGGATTTTCAAATAAAACAGGCCTTTGGTTTAAACATTTGTAATCTCTAAAACTTTTAAATCAAGTTTGGTAATTCGCCATAATTTCTCATTCAGCTTCTAGCAACTAAATAGTTTAAAACATGAAGGAATTTATATTGGTCGCCACGGTTACCCGAACAACAATAACTACAAGAGTATGTAGAAAATATGAAGTAAGTATAAACCCATACGTTTTGGAGACCATAGTTTTTACAAAAATACTATTTTTGAAGATAACAGTTCCATTCACAACATCTTCTGAAACTAACAATTCTGGAAGGGTAGAATAATAAAGAAGTAAGAATGAGCCAAAATGCTCGACCATGGTATAAAGAACGTAGTTCAAGACTTCAACATTACACCAACTAAATATGCGGTATGAATAAAACCCATCAAGGTAGATATCTCACAACTGTCAATGGAATCAATGAAGTGGATTTTTGACTATTTGTAATCCATTGTAAGTTAAGAGTAAGCGGTTTCTCCAGGATTGAAACCCCTTCTTATTAATCAACGAACCAACGGTTTTAAGCAAACCTGAATATCAGGTTATAACTCGCAAGTACAGAACATATGGATGTAATCAATCTTAGATGTAAGAAGTGGTATTAGAATTGGATTTTTTTTTATATTTTTATAAATCAAAAGGTTGAGCTGCTGATCAGTCACGCATCAACCCCGGACCCGCTTATAGCAAAGTCCCCCCCTAGGATCCTTGGCCATCTTGGCCTTAACTTATTCCGACCAGGAATCTGGTCCGACCATTATTGGTCTCCATTTAAAAACATTCCAATCCTATATCATATACGTCAGGTGTCGGTACAATTGACAACCTTTCTACGACAATCAGGCGTCGGAAGAATCGACAAGCTTAATACAACAATCGCTGGAAAACTCACGTTCCAGAAACAACTCAACTATGAAGAATCAATAAAGGAATAACAATACGATCTAGTATCGACGAGATCGACACAATAGTTGGACAAAACAAGGTCCTCTCGGATCGACTCGTTCTCTCGGACAAAACTCATACTTAGGTCTTTGTACCTATCCAAACTTAGGTTAAGGGAGACAATTTTTTTAGAAAGTACCTCGGGTCAACAAGGGCCTCTCGGATTATCTTGTTCTCTCGAATAAAACTCCTACTTAAGTCCTTGGACCTATCCAAACTTAAGTGGGGGCTACAATTTTTTTACAAAGGCTCTTCCCGGTGAACAAGGTCCTCTCGGATCGGCTCGTCCTGTCGGACAAAACTCCTACTTAAATCCTTGGACCTATCCAAACTTAAGCGGGGGAAACAAATTTTTTACATATGCCCTCCGTATCAACAAAGTCCCCTCGGATCGACTCGTTCTCTCGGACAACTTTTACTTAAGTCCTTGTTTATTTGCATTGTACTCTAAAACAAATCCTACACAAGTCCCTGGACATATTCAAACTTGAGTTTGGGCAACAAACTTTTTACTAAGTACTTGTGACAAATGATAGTTTGTTCTCTCAAACGAAAATACTACCCAAATCCTACATAATCTTTTACTACTCCCCTATCCCTCTAAAGAGGAATGAGGGAGTGGGGTCAAATGATAATATGTGATTTGTAAAAGGCCAATTCATAAATTAAAATCAAGTCCAAGTCCAGAACAAGTCCTGCAAGGTCCACAATGTCTGCAAGGTCCGCAAAGCCGACAAGGTCCACATTACCCGCAAGGTTCACAATGCCTGCAAGGTCCAACAATGTATGCAAGATCCACAATGCCTACAAGGTCCACATTGCCTTAAAGTTTGATAAATCCCACAAAGGCACGTGCAAGGTTCACAATGTCTACAAGGTCCAACAATGCATGCAAGATTCACATTGCCTGCAAGGTCCAACAATGCATGCAAGGTCCGTATTGCCTGCAAGGTCCACATTATCTGCAAGCTTCACAAAGCCCACAAGGGTTGGACATGACATGTTGTACAATGGGCAAGGTATGTGCAAGACAAATCCAACGTTTGACAAGCTCAAGTTATAAACAAAACCTACAATGTCCACAATGCTTACAAGGTTCGCAAAGCCTGCAAGGTCCACCAAGTCCACAAGTATTGGACATGACACGTATCACAACAGACAAGTACACACAAGACAAAGCTTACAAGGACAAGGCACTGACATCTGCAACAAAGTTGGCACAAGTACATGGTACCAGGACAAAATGCAACTGACACAAGGTTGACATTCACCTCCGACCAAGATCCTAATTTGTAGCCCTTGTCCCACACATGGACACTCAGTCATGTGCATCGCACATAACATGATCCTATATATACCCCCTAGTCACTTCAATGTACAGGGTTCACAATATTCATTACACTCACACCACATTCAAATTCTGATAGGTTTTGCTCTACCTTCTCTCTACTTTCTCTCTCTAGAAATTAATACACTTTATATACTTGGATTATGTTTTACATCCACCAGATACTTATTCTCACGTCGGAGGTGTTTATGGGGACATAATCCCCCGCGTGCATTTCCATTTCAGGGAGCTTGGAGGCGGTTTTAGCGAAGTTCATACGAGACTGACATTGCTCGACAAAGCCCAACAAGCCTGAAGAGTCAAACAAGCTAAACAAAGTTCGACAAGCCTAACGAGTCAAAAAAACCCGACAATCCCAACAAGGTTCGACAAGTCAAACAAGCCCAACAAGCCAAACAAGGATCTATTCCAGCATAATACCAAGGAAGTAGAGCCCGACGATAGAACGACTTATCAGGATGATATTGCAAGGCTATAATGAATTTGTGAAGCATTATTCTATGCAAAATAAGAGCAATTTTATTTATCAGGGTATTATAGTCAAATGAAATAGATAAATATTTGAATTTATATAATAATTTTTATATGTATGAGTTATACATGAGTTAACTTTTTACCACATGACATATTTTTAATTACTGAAAGAAATGTGATATATTGATAAAGGCACCTATTAATATGGGACATGTTATACAAATTCCCTTAAATGATTCCTATGAATTCTAAAATGCATGTGATTTATTTGGTAGAATGCAATATTCAAGTATGTTTTAATGAACTTTAATGTTTTTTATAAAGAGGTCAAAATATCAATATAATGCACTAATTATTTAACCCCACTTTAGTACTGATAACGTGTATTTTATACACGTTTTTTGTCTCTCTTTCTCTTGGTTTTCTTTCGGTTCCATATGCATTTTACTTATATTTGTTATGTTTCCCATTTTTAGTGTCGCATGCTTATTTGTTCAAAAAGTGGCTTATTGTCGGCTTGAAAACAAAGATTATTCAAGAGGGAATTTAGAAGATTTTGGATTGCGATGCCGGGAGGTTCATAATGAATGATTTTGGAGATTGTTGTCTCGTACGGGCGTCCGCACGGCCGTTCAATAGGACGTACAGAGTGTTCCAAGTGATGCAGTTTGAGTTTCCATTTGTACGGCCACCCGCACGGTCGTTCATCAGACCGTACATGTCATGCTGGAATTATTTGGAAGCAAAGTGACTATTTTGTCCTCTTGTCTAATGGATGTATTAATTGAATAGTTGAGAACAAAACATTATCCATATCTTTATCTTATCTTCATCTTATCTTTATCCCACCAAGAAACATTCAATTAGGGTTAGAGGAAGTATTTATTACTTGTAATCTAGCATTGATTATGAGTAACTAACTCATTTATTTGACTCAAGCAAGGACTTCTTGTACTAAACCCATTTCATTTTAAGTAAGATCTATTCCACTCTATCTTGAATGCTTGTGTTGTATTGTTTATGAATTTGCTTGGAGAATTGTAAGTTGTTTCACCTTACTCTTCTTGTAATTTCAATTGCTAATTATTTGTGATAATCCGTAATTGTTAGTACATTCATTGTAGTAGCACAAGATTTAGTGTACCTAAATCCTCAAGATTTAAGTGCAAGTACCTAGGTTGAGCTCCTCATCCTTGGATTTGTCCTAACCTCTCTTTGTTTAATTATTTGATCTGGTTAAACTAGTATTGCTTCAATGTTGGTTGCTAGTATCAAGAGAACTAATTTATGTGCTTCACTAAATTAGTGTTTTAGAAGAGAAATAAGATTTTGTGTGCTTCACCAACTATCTTGGTTAGGTAGAGTTGGGTATATCTTGCTTGAATTTGTTGGGTTAACGTACTTGATTTTCCATTATCCTTGGGTCAAACATCTCTTTATCTTGCTAATGTACCCATTGTGCCTTGTTGTGTTGGTAAAATTGGATGATTGCTTTTAACTTAGTTGTAATTGTCTAGCAATTTATTTCTTGTATGCAAGGTGTTTGATAAATTACCACAACCAACTCAAACCCCCCCCCCCACCATTTTACTTTACACTAGTATTGAACTCTATTCCCTTGGGTTCGATCCTTACTTGCCACATTTGCTATATTTTGTAGTTAAGTGCGAACATAATAGAGCAAAATATTATTATCAATTTGGCGCGTCGACGACGGGCATGACCAAGTACCTTAATTTATCTATTTTATTCTTCAAAAATATTTCATATATTAATTATTTTCAAGATCATGACACTTTTAATTCTGGGATTTTGAAGGATTTTACTGGATTTTAAAACTTAAGGTGTTTTCAATTGGGATTTCAAGAAATCCGTTAAAATCCAGGTGTATTCAATTTAAATTTAAAAAGCCAGTTAAAATATTGGTGTATTCAATTTAAATTTTTAGAAATCCATTAAAATATCATAATATTCAAAAATCTATGGATTTTGCATGATATAATAAAATAATAAATTTTGATGAATTTGCTAGTATATATTTTATATTTTAAAATCTTGTTAAAATCCATGAGATTTTGAAGAATTTTACGAAAACTCTTTCAAAATCACCGAGACTCTACGAGACTTCAAATTCATAAATTACCATTAATCCTTTAAAATCAACAACAATATTCTAACTAATCCAAAAAAAACAAATTGAATACACCCCTCTCAAAACCTAAATAACATCCATATTGACTCGTACCAACGCAACAAAAAAGGGAACCAAAAAACATGAACTCCCAAAAAACACAAACTCCAAGACACGGAACACGAACACATCCCTATGCCAGTCAAACACCCACTTACATTACCCATATGTCTGTCCTAAATATCACTTCTAACCCCAAATGACATCGTTTCACACACTTCTTGTCTTCCCCGTTACACTCTATTATCCTCCATTATCAAGAGCGGGAGACAAATAAAAAAAATAAATATCTCTTGACCCCTTTATTCATTTTCTCACTTATTCTCTTCATAGATACTTACATGTTTATATAACCCCTTTTGCTCTTCATTTTCTCCGTCCTGCATTTTAATCAGGTAAATTTAATTTCATTTTGTAATTCGATATTTGTATGTTTATGCATAGTTTTTATGTTCTTGAATTATTTTTCAGATTTGTATGTTTCTTAATTCTTGATCATTTGTTTATCTAGATTTTATATTTAATCTACTTTCTAATGATATATGTGAGAGAGAGAGGGAGGGAGAGGGAGGGAGAGAGGGAGGGAGAGAGAGAGGGGGAGGGAGGGAGAGGGGGAGAGAGAGAGAGAGAGATGTGTAATTTGTATTGCGGGTTGTGTTTTTATTTGATTTTGTTGTTTTTTTGCAGTGAAAATTGTGGGAAAAAGAGAGTAGAGAGATGGGTTATATTGGGGCTCATGGTGTTGCTGCTCTACATAAACACAAGTACAGTGGGGTTGATCACTCTTATGTTGCTAAATATATTTTGCAACCCTTTTGGACTAGATGTGTTTCCTTCTTTCCGCTTTGGATGCCGTAAGTCTGCTTACTTTTTCGAGTTTGCATTTTATGATTATGACTTGGGGGTTTATGATTGTGTTTATGTGTGGTGTTGGGAGTACCCATGTCGGAATAAATAATGGTTTATTTGTTAGGTTGTTAGTTTATTTGTCGTGTTTGTATATTTGCATTGTAGTTGGTTGATGTATTTGTTGGATAGCTGCAAAGTTGTGAAGTTAAAATGAGTTAGGTCTATTTCCATATATGTAAATGGGAATTGTAAAGAAGGTGAATGAAAAGAGGCGGTACAATGAACTGGGTTATGTAAGCATCTTCTTGAAACATAAACTGCGGAAGTTGGTTGATGCAGGACAATAGATGTTGTTACACATAAAAATCTTCAGATTTTTGCTAATATATCTAATAAGTACGACTAGTATATGACTAGTTCGTAAGTCAGAAAGTTGGAGCCGACTAGGTTGAGCATATAGGATTTTGAGGGAAGTTCGTCGGCTTGTTGCGGAAGTCGTTGATTTTTATCTGTATCGACTTTCTAGTACTAATGATTCTATTACCACAAATCTAGAATATCCCTGATTAATGCAATTAAAACATGTTAGGTCCTGATAAGTTTGTAGAAGGGGGGTTGAATACAAACTATACCGTTTTATCGAATTTGTTCTGTTTAGAATCAAACAATTTAAGAACAAATTATGGCGGAATTAAATGAAACAGAATTCAAGTTAAATATAACTTATATTAAACTTGAAAGGTGTTACAAATGAAGTACTGATTACAAGATTGAATCTCAAACTAATTAAAACAAATCTAGAATAAATTCGACATGAATTTATCTATTTTTGTAATAAAAAGATATAACAATAATGATAATTTGAGATACGTTCTAGGGATAAAAATCCGTTAGATAGTCAAAGCAGTACAAGTGAATGAATTCTATTGGTTTAGATTTAACACAATAATTTTAGAATTAATTCACTGAAAAAGAAAAGCTCCGGCAGTTGCTTTTTTTTGTTCTTCACAGAAAGTTCTTCAAGATATAATGTTAAGTGTTCTTTTGTGTCTTGATCTCCTTTTCTTTGTTAATACAAATGTCAATCCACTTGACACAACCTGCACGTGTATTGCTTTTCATTCCACTGGGAATGACTATCAAAATAGTCTAAAAAAGACTATTTTTAAGCCCGGAATGACTATCAAATTGCCTTGTATGACTATCAAATGGCTTGCAATGACTATCAGAATGAACCGGTATGACTATCTGATGAACCGGTAATGAACCGGTATGACTATGTGAATTTAGAGAATTTAATTAGAATTAATTAAAATAAGCTAGAATGACTATCGGTATGACTACCGGTATGACTATCCGGGGTAGTCATTCCAGGCTTATTTTAATTAAAAATTCTAAATTAAATTCTAATTCTTCTTTAAATTAATTCTACTAATTAATTTATTTCATAAATTAATTTTGATGAATTAATTTATTCAATAAATTAATTACTTAATTTATTTGTTAAATTAATTCTCAAGAATTAATTTAATAAATAAATTAATAACTAATTTAAAAGAGAATTTAAATTCTAATTCTATTTTAAATTAATTCTACTAATTAGTTTATGAAATGAATTAATTTATTCAATAAATTAATTATTTAATTTATTTGTTAAATTAATTTTGAAGAATTAATTTAATAAATAAATTAATAACTAATTTAAAAGAGAACTTAAATTCTTACAAGATAGCATAACCAATCCTTGAACCACTGAAACTTGATGAAGAATATCCATTGTCTGAGGTTGTCATTTGATGCACTGTCTGGTTCATAAATGACTAACTTCAATGTCTGTTCTTCATCTTGACTTTAAGTTGTGGTCCATTGTCTGCTTTTGACTGTAGATCAACCTTTGTAACCTGTACATTTGCTGTCACAAATCTGAAACCTCTGTCACTTTAATAAATCCACTTCTTTGAAGACTTCACTGAGGCTTGAACAAATAATTGAACTTCTTTCAATGTAGTATTTCTTCAAATCTGTAGGATGACTTTAATCTGTATTCTTCTGACAGATATGATCTTCTGAGATTCCTGTGACTGTGACAATTGAATTATTACTTACTTATTACAAACTTGTTTAAGTTGAGTTGAATCCTCGATGTAAACAAATAGGCTTAAACATATGCCTTTTAATCTCCCCCTATTTGTTTGTTAGAGAATAACAAGCAAATACCTAGAGGATAACTCAACTAACTAAACAAGTAAAAATAAGACTTTAAAAGTTAAGTAAATAATAACACAAAGTTCTGGATTTCATTAAACATTTTTCAGATTCAAACAGTAAAGATAAATACAAGATAGATGTTCCTCTAGACTGAACATGTGTATACATTGGTCCTATCTTGATTTACCTAAGCTCTATACATATGACATTTACAGAACAGAGCTAATTTTCCTTTACTCCCCTGAAACTCCTCCTTTTCCTTTTATATCTTTTTCAGCTCCCTTTTCCTAGCTTTTCCAAACTTCTCCCCCTTAGTTGAGGAATTCTCTACAGATTTAACTTTATGAGTCTCTGAAGCTAGTAGGAGTTGAGTTAGTTGATGGAGTTGATCTTGGGAAGTAACTTTGTCTTCAATATTTCCTTGAGCAGTCCCAGCTGATTGTTGACAGAGGTGGAAGAAGAAGACCGTTCAACCACTTGTGCTTGCAAAAGTTCTTTATCAGCCTGGGTTTTGAATAGATGTTCCTGTAGATCAGCTATGTGAGCTAACTACATTGCAGTGTATGTGTCTGTGTGTGCACTCACTTGAATTTCTCTTGTAAGTGTATCATTCATCTCACGTGCATGTGTTTCACTCAGCGTTTGACTCGCATCACTCAACATTAGCCGTCTGTTTGCTCCTTTTTGATCAGTACCTGCATTGAAACTCACCTTAGCCTCTTCAAGAGAGGTCAGTGGTGGTGCAATGGGAGTTCGCAAATCCTGATCCTCAATCATGTCTATCAAATCACTTGGATTTGAAATCTGAATTGCTTCAGTGATAGACTGACCAAGTTGCCTTCCACTTTCTCCAGATAAATCTGCGAGTGGAAAATACCTTTAAGGGAGCCAGAGATGTTCCCTCTGGGAGGGGAGAAAATGATTCTATTTGATTTGGCAAAGAATCAAATTTTCCCTCAGATGCCTATGAAGACACTTCTACCGTGACAATGGTAGGCACTATAACCAGTTGCAGGTGCTCTACTTTCACTGTGTCCTGAGTTTCATCTAATGGAATTGTCTTCTCCCATTGTGAGTAATGAGAGTGTGCTTGACTCAGTACAAAGTGTCATGGCCCTATGGCTAATTTCAATAGATTCATCCTGTTGAGAGAATGTCTCTAGAAACAGTTCATTGGCCATTTCAAAGTCCATATCCTATTGAGAGGATACAGATGGGCTGACAGATACCTCAGTATATGTTGAATTTCTTTAGAGGAGGCAGAGCTGTGGGATCACTCACTATTTCAATCAAAATACTTCTGTGTTTAACAGTTGATTTCTGAGTAGGCTGAGAGGTCAAGTAATTAAGTTGTAGACTCATTGTTTGGCTCTAAGACCTGGGATAGATATTGTGGATCTACAATCCCTTGGTCAGCCCTAACAACCACTTGAGTTCAGCAACAGTAAAAGAAGTGGATTGAGAGATAGAAAGTAATACCTGAATTGGATTTGGCACTGAAGTTCCAGCTAAGCAAGAGCTAGATCAGAAATAATATATACGATATATTTACAAAAACAACTAAGCCAAATAGAAAATAGAAGATAATAAATAATAAAAATAAAAATAAAATAATATAAAATAATATATACAAAAAAAATATTTACAGGAAACTATTTACATGACTAGAAAAATTCACAGAAAATTCCATAAATCCTAGAAAAATATGCAGAATAATATAGAAGTGCATAAAAATAATATAAACTTGCAGAAAAATTTAAACAACAATATTTACAATCTGAAATTAACTTAAATGATTCTAAATAAATAAATTTTCAATAAAAATAAATATCTCCATTTAAAAATATGAGAAAAATATTTTTAAAGAAAATAAATTATTCAGAATATTTAAATTAACAAGCTTTATACTCTAAACAAGAATTGGCAAAATATATCATTCAATATCAGCAAGAGAAAATGATTTTGCAAAGAACAAACATGACAGAGATATTGTTAATCACTAAGACTGTTCAACATACCCAATTTACCAATTAGCTTGGTAAATGTGGATTCGTCAAGAGATTTAGTGAATATGTCTGCAGTCTGTTCTTCTGTGGGTACAAAATGTAACTCCACAGTTCCATTCATGACATGTTCTCGGATAAAATGATACCCGATATCAATGTGCTTCGTTCTCGAGTGCTGAACAGGGTTGTTGGAGATTGCTATGGCACTTGTATTATCACATAAAATAGGTATTTTGTCTAATACAAAGCCATAGTCCTTCAATTGATTCCTTATCCATAGGATCTGAGCACAACAGCTTCCAGCAGCAATATATTCAGCTTCTGCTATTGAATTGGAAAATGTTTGCTGTTTCTTTCTATACCAGGAAATCAACCTACCTCCTAGGAATTGACAACTCCCAGAGGTACTCTTTCTATCCACAACACTACCTGCATAGTCAGAATCTGTATATCCAATAAGATTAAAATCAGAATCTTTAGGGTACCAGATTCCTAGATTAGGTGTACCCTTAAGATATCTCAAGATTCTTTTCACAGCAACGAGATGTACATCTCTAGGGTCCGCTTGGAACCTTTCACACAAGCATGTAGCATACATAATATCTGGTCTACTTGCAGTAATATAGAGTAAGGAGCCAATCATACCTCTGTAGCTTGTAACATCTACCTTGATAGAATTGTCAGAAGCTCCAAGTTTGATGGCTGTTGAAGATGGAGTCCTTGCTGATGCTGAATCCTCCATGTGATAATTCTTGAGGAGTTCTTTGAGATACTTGGATTGACAAATAAATATACCATTTGACCTTTGACTTACTTGCAATCCAAGAAAGAACTTCAGCTCACCCATCATACTCATTTCAAACTTACTCTGCATTAGCTCAGCAAATCTCTTACAGAGATTATCATTAGTAGACCCAAATATGATGTCATCCACATAGACTTGGACTAATATCATATCACTTTTGTGTTTCTTTGAAAAAAGAGTTTTGTCTATGATACCTCTAACAAAACCATTTTCTAAAAGAAAACCAGAGAGAGTGTCATACCATTTTCTTGGGGCTTGTTTGAGACCATAGATAGCCTTGAAGAGAAAGTACACAAAGTCCAGCAGCTCCTGATTTTCAAAGCCAGGGGGCTGTTCCACATAAACTTCTTCATCAAGCTAACCATTCAGGAATGCACTATTAACATCCATTTGATAGACTTTAAAATTGTTGTAAGCTGCAAATGCTAAGAACATCCTGATGGCCTCAAGTCTAGCCACTGGTGCATAGGTTTCATCATAATCAATGCCTTCAGGTTGTGAATACCCTTGTGCAACCAGTCTTGCCTTGTTCCTTGTAACAATGCCATCCTCATCTAGCTTGTTCCTGTATACCCATCTAGTACCAACTACTTTCTTGTTCTTTGGCCTGGGTACCAGCTTCCAGACTTGCTGTTGTTCCAACTGATTGAGTTCATCTTGCATAGCAATCACCCAATCTGGATCAGTCAGTGCTTCCTCAGTTTTCTTTGGCTCCATTTCAGATATAAATGCTGAATAATGACATTCATTTTGAGTTGCACTTCTAGTTTTAGCTCTAACATCTGGATCACCAATGATCAGCTCAAAAGGATGAGCTCTAATCCATACAGTCTGTCTTGGAAGATTTGATCTTGATGATTCGCCTTGAAATTCACTTTGATGTTGTGAGTGACTAGATGATCCTTCATTTGCTCCCCCTGAGTTGTTGCTTGATTGCCTTGATGATTCTTCTCCAGTGTTGGTGGTATCTCCATTGTTACCAGTGTTTCCACCACCACCACCATCACCATGATCATTATCATCATTGTTATTATCATCACCAGCAATAACTTCAGGTGGGGCTGCATCATCTGATTCTGAGTCTGGCAAGTTATCAAACTTCAGCTTCTCAGATGAATCTTCTTTTTGGATATTAGGGAGCTTAGTGTCATCAAAAGTAACATTGACACTTTCCTTTACTGTGTGACTGCCAACCAAGTAGACCCTGTAAGATCTTCTGGAATAACCAACAAAAATAGCTTCTTGTGCCTTGGCATCAAACTTGCCACGTTTCACATTTTCATCTATAAGCACAAAGCATTTTGCTCCAAATACATGAAAGTACTTGACAGTTGGTTTCTTATTGTTCATGATCTCATACGGAGTCTTCATTAAGTCCTTGTTGATTAAAGTTCGATTCTGAGTATAACAAGTTGTATTCGCTGCTTCAGCCCAAAAGTACGTTGGAAGTTTAGACTCACTTAACATAGTCCTTGCAGCTTCAATCAATGTACGATTCTTTCTTTCCACTACTCCATTTTGTTGAGGAGTTCTAGGGGCAGAATACTGTCTTGTTATTCCTTTATCAGCACAAAAGTTATTTAGAATTGCATTCTTGAATTCAGTACCATTATCTGACCTTATGGCTCTAACAGGGAATCTAGAATCAAGCTCAATCAACTTTACATGGTCAATCACCAGGTGTGGGTTCTCATCCTTGGAATGTAGGAATAAAACCCATGTATATTTTGAAAAGTCATCAACAATCACAAGTGCATATTGTTTCTTTGACATGGACATCACATTAACTGGACCAAACAAATCCATGTGCAGTAGCTGAAGTGGTTCAGTTATTGATGATGTGTCAGTGCCCTTGTGAGAAGCTTTCTTTGACTTTCCTTTCTGACATGCCTCACACAGTCCTTCCTGTGTAAATTCCATCTGAGGCAAACCTCTAACCAATTCCCTCTTAACTAAAGAGTTCATGGTTTTGAAGTTAAGGTGAGACATCTTCTTGTGCCATAGCCAGCTTTCATCTGATGAAGCTTTAGCATAAAAACAATTAACTTCATCTTTGGATCCAGAGTGCAGATCAGCTATGAACAAGTCACCTTTCCTTACTCCTTGAAGAGCAGGCTTTCCATTCTTCTTGTGAAGGATCTGACACTTCTCTCTTTCAAAGGAAACAACATATCCTCTGTCACAGAAATGACTGATGCTGAGAAGATTGAACCTCAGACCTTCCACAAATGATACATCTTCAATGATGACATTTCCAAACTTCAAACAGCCATATCCTTTCGTAATACCCTTGTTGTTATCTCCAAAGGTAACTACTGGGCCGGCTTTCTCAACCAAATCTGATAGCAGGGCTCTATCTCCGGTCATATGCCTTGAACAACCACTGTCAAGAATCCACATAACACGGTTTACCTGTTTAACTCCCTGCAATATCAAATTGATTAGTCCTTCCTCGGAACCCAAACTTGATTGGGTCCGACATACTTAAAGAACTAGCCTTTGTCAGGCAAAACAACCTTTTTAGCTACAACTACTTCAACCTCTTTCACAAAAGAGCGTTTCCATTTATACCCAGCCTTAACACATTTCTGAGTAGGCTTAGGGATAAATGAATCCACTCTAGTCTTAGGAGGATTAGTAGTCTTAGCTTTAACAGGCTTCTTATTATTAACATGTTGACGTGGAGCAGCTTATCACTAGATACATGCTTACTATTAAAATAAGCATACATAACATTGAAAGCACAAGACATGCAATTAATCACACCACATGCTTTATGAGAAGAATTAACAGCATGAGCCGACTAGTATATGACTAGTTCGTAAGTCAGAAAGCGGGAGCCGACTAGGTTGAGCATATAGGATTTTGAGGGAAGTTCGTCGGCTTGTTGCGGAAGTCGTTGATTTTTATTTGTATCGACTTTCTAGTACTAATGATTCTATTACCACAAATCTAGAATATCCCTGATTAATGCAATTAAAACATGTTAGGTCCTGATAAGTTTGTAGAAGGGGGGTTGAATACAAACTATACCGTTTTATCGAATTTGTTCTGTTTAGAATCAAACAATTTAAGAACAAATTATGGCGGAATTAAATGAAACAGAATTCAAGTTAAATATAACTTATATTAAACTTGAAAGGTGTTACAAATGAAGTACTGATTACAAGATTGAATCTCAAACTAATTAAAACAAATCTAGAATAAATTCGACATGAATTTATCTATTTTTGTAATAAAAAGATATAACAATAAATGATAATTTGAGATACGTTCTAGGGATAAAAATCCGCTAGATAGTCAAAGCAGTACAAGTGAATGAATTCTATTGGTTTAGATTTAACACAATAATTTTAGAATTAATTCACTGAAAAAGAAAAGCTCCGGCAGTTGCTTTTTTTTGTTCTTCACAGAAAGTTCTTCAAGATATAATGTTAAGTGTTCTTTTGTGTCTTGATCTCCTTTTCTTTGTTAATACAAATGTCAATCCACTTGACACAACCTGCACATGTATTGCTTTTCATTCCACTAGGAATGACTATCAAAATAGTCTAAAAAAGACTATTTTTAAGCCTGGAATGACTATCAAATTGCCTTGTATGACTATCAAATGGCTTGCAATGACTATCAGAATGAACCGGTATGACTATCTGATGAACCGGTATGACTATGTGAATTTATAGAATTTAATTAGAATTAATTAAAATAAGCTAGAATGACTATCGGCATGACTACCGGTATGACTATCCGGGGTAGTCATTCCAGGCTTATTTTAATTACAAATTCTAAATTAAATTCTAATTCTTCTTTAAATTAATTCTACTAATTAATTTATTTCAAAAATTAATTCTGATGAATTAATTTATTCAATAAATTAATTACTTAATTTATTTGTTAAATTAATTCTCAAGAATTAATTTAATAAATAAATTAATAACTAATTTAAAAGAGAATTTAAATTCTAATTCTATTTTAAATTAATTCTACTAATTAATTTATTTCATAAATTAATTCTGATGAATTAATTTATTCAATAAATTAATTACTTAATTTATTTGTTAAATTAATTCTGAAGAATTAATTTAATAAATAAATTAATAACTAATTTAAAAGAGAACTTAAATTCTTACAAGATAGCATAACCAATCCTTGAACCACTGAAACTTGATGAAGAATATCCATTGTCTGAGGTTGTCATTTGATGCACTGTCTGGTTCATAAATGACTAACTTCAATGTCTGTTCTTCATCTTGACTTTAAGCTGTGGTCCATTGTCTGCTTTTGACTGTAGATCAACCTTTGTAACCTGTACATTTGATGTCACAAATCTGAAACCTCTGTCACTTTAATAAATCCACTTCTTTGAAGACTTCACTGATGCTTGAACAAATAATTGAACTTCTTTCAATGTAGTATTTCTTCAAATCTGTAGGATGACTTTAATCTGTATTCTTCTGACAGATATGATCTTCTGAGATTCCTATGACTGTGACAATTGAATTATTACTTACTTATTACAAACTTGTTTAAGTTGAGTTGAATCCTCGATGTAAACAAATAGGCTTAAACATATGCCTTTCAAAACATCTAATCAGTTTTAATCAGTTCCATTACTGAATAGTATATAATTTATACTTTATACAAAATTTTAATTGATCAATTTGTCGGCATAATTAGCGTTAGTAGTCTCTTATGGTAGTCACATGGGCTTTTTAGCTAATGTGTTCCATTTTATCTTTTCTTTGAAAATTCTTTTAGGAGCCATATATGTTGGTTTGTTCACCTGGATTGATAGCACATGTCCATGGTGGATTTTGTATATTGTCACACTTATTGTTTTTTCTTGATGGTTAGATCTTTATCATGCCTTTTATAGTTCATCTCTTGTTTCTCCAATTTTTTTAATTACTACTTTCCTAACTGATTCTTATATAATTTTTCTGTAACATTTTCACATGGGTTAATATATCTTACGTGGATGTCCAAGTTGCATATGTAATTTAGAATGTGAATTACCAGAAGACTAGATATCTAGCTGAACAGTTTTATATCATGTAGGAAGAATAAAAGTGCGTTACACCTTTCTAACCATATCATAGAAACCTAGGAAGCTTTCAAATTGGCTTGCGACTTGCAAGTAGGTTGTACTTGATTGCTGACTTATGTTTAGTAACTTTAGTCATGTTTGGTTGTTTAATGACCAGCCCCTATCACTTATATTCTTCCTTCCTAAGACCAAGAACAATTTTAACATGGTAGCTTGATTAGTTTAGCACCCACCAGTACCCTGCTTTGTGATTTTTTGGTGTTCATGACTTTGCATTGTACTTGAGTAAAGAGGAAAAAACCTGCTCAAAATGAGCACGATTATAACATTAGCAAGACATGCTACTACACTGACATCAGGTGCTATTTTAGATCAGTCACCAAGTTTTTGTTTTCCTATATATAGAGGTAAATCCTTCCTTGTAATACTTATAGTAGTGTAAATGTGTAAATGTTCTCTCCCCCCCCCACTCCTCCCCCCTCCCCCACTCTCCCCCTTCCCTATAAGATATTTATGTTTTCTCGTAGTTTTTGAGAAAATTCCATATTGAGGTGCTCTCTCAATGCTCACATGATTTGTGTATAATTTTTAGTTTAATATAGTGTTATACATGGATATAAATCAATTTAGGAATATGAAAGTACGAGATTCTGCATGTCTCTATGAAGGCATTATTTCTTAGTTTCTATCATTTAGAACATGGTGGTTATCCTTTGTTATTTGAGTCATATATGCTGTTGTCTTCTCATTTTTTTGATAATACAAGTAACTAACCATTCTGTTTTTGTTTCTTTTACATGGTAATTGATTGCTATTCCAGACCCAATATGGTATGCATCTTTTCGAATTATGTTAGGTTTTCATGATTTGTAAGCTTGTGGAAGTCCGTTTCGGTTCACTTACCTGTACATATTTTAATGTCTTTTTCCAGATTACTCTCATAGGATCTATGTTCTTGGTCACATCTGCTTCCCTTGGCTTTGTAAGTGGAAGTTTAATTTTTTTCATTTCCTTAAATTTCATCAGTCAATCGGTCCTTCAAGTTATTATATGCTAAACATCAGCATATTATAATCTAGCGTAGACATGTCATTTTTCTTCTTTTTTTGCTTGCCTAGCAAACTAAATTGTTTTCTTTTCTTCTCTTGCCATTTTAATCTATTATAGGTCGTAGATGGTTTATGTAATTTGTATTCTTTGTAAGAGAATCGAACTCAATTTGTGATCATTGTTTACAGATTTATTCACCTCACTTAGATTCGCCTCCACCCAGATGGGTACATCTTGCTCACAGAATACTTCTATTCCTGTACCAGGTTTGTCAAAGACTTGGACATTTATGTACATTTGTTATGTTGCCCAGTAATAAACAATTGTAGAAGGGGGGTTGAATACAATTGTATAAGATTCTCGACTTAATAAGATATGAATCACAAATATGAAAGAATAATAACAGCTTTATTAAATCTGATATAAAACTGTTACAAAACTCTCTCAAGAAATTCTGATGTTCTTGAGAGCTGCTAGATTACAAAAACTCTCTCAAGAAATTCTGATGTTCTTGAGAGCTTCTATTACAAAGATACTCGAGTGTTTCAATCTATGTTCGCGTTCTCTGTCACTCATAAATCGAAACCTAAAACTGTGTTTATATACTACACAGCTTCTCTATCAATGATAATTTCTAATCAATTACAAAGATTGAAACCTATCCTTAATCGATAGCTTCATTACTACAAACCAGGAACCGACAGAATAATCTTTCTTATTTAACTAGACTCCAAATATAACTCGAAGTAGGAATCCTGATCAGCTTCCAGTCCTGATGATCAATCCTGATCCCAGTCCTGATATTCATTCTGATCCTGACGACCATGCAATCCTGATGATGTCAGCAATCCTGATCAGTTGAAGTCTAGATCCTGACGATCATTGAATCCTGATCTAACAATCTCCCCCAATCTCATACTTTGTGAAATAAAGTATAGATTCCTAAGATTCAATGATGTCAAAAACATATTTACAAAATGTACAAATATTAGCAGCAACTTATCTGTTTAAATTCTTTGATAGAACAAATTCATCTTCAAGAAGTTGGATAACAAATTTTCTTCTTTTTCTTCAAGAATTTGAATCAGTCTTTCCTTAAGATTTCTGAGATCTTCATCTTCCTCATTAATCTGGTAAATAGCTGCTCTGAGATTCTGAATGGAGCTTCTCTGTAGACTGTGCTCTTCAAGCAAAATATAAGCAATTTCTTTCCCATCAGGATTGAGAGTAAGTTGAGTTATGCCAAAAGTCACTTCTTTAACAGCAGTGCCCCTTTGCATTTCCACATCTTGACCTCTTTGATTTAAGTACATGGGAGTATGATTACCATTGAAATTTCTATTTTCATCCAGTCTTCTTCTTATTGTTGACAAGATCATGTCACTCCATTCTTTGCACACTTTATTCTTCCATCTTCACAGATAATGAACATATTTCAGTTCCTGTGTAGTTTTCATCAGCAGGTCTTGAATGCACAGAATCTTCACACTATCATCTTTCATGAAGTATAGAAGCTTTTCTTTCTTTTCAATACCATCATGACAATCTATAACTATATCAACATCTAATAAATTGTTCAGGTTTTCAGAAGTTAAAGTACCTCCAATTTCAGTCAAGGAGTAAGGATCAACATATGACATATTCAGATATTCAGCATCCCTATGTCCAATACCTCCTCTTGAATTACTTGTCAATTGCTTCAGATTTGAAAACTTTCGTAGCCAGAGTGCTTTTGATCTAACCAAATCAGATAAATCAACAACACTTGAAGCACTTGTTATAATTCCTCCATTCTGAAAATTGATAGGCGTGTTACACCTCAGTGTACTTATGTGTTTCCACTTCTTATCTTTCTCTTTTTCAAAATCATAGCTTCTTTCTAGTAAAGATTCTTGTCTGCTTGTATTTCTCCACAATCTTCTGTTTGAGAGTTTAAGCCTTTGTACATAGAGATTGAAATCTCTATTTGTTCTTCTTGTGATTTCTCTTCTTCCGGCTTCTTCTTCTTCATTGTTAGAAATGAATACCACTAGAAACTAGACAGAGGGGGGGTGAATGGATAGTTTGATATATTTTTCGATCTTGAAAACTAAGTAAACAACTGTATGTGATTATGATATGTAATATGCAGAAAGTAAATAACACACACAATCACTTTAATCTACTTTGTATAAGCAAATTAAATACTACAGCTTTCCAGGAAATTCACAATCGAATTTCTGGCTTCTAAACAAGAACAGTTTGAACTTGCTTGCTTACAGAGAAAAGAGCTTAGCAAATAACTATGTGTATCTCTCTTACAGCTTACAGTTGCGTGTGCACGATATATATATTCCCCTATACAAACTAGGCACACACAATATTACACAGCTACCCCTTCTGAAAGTCCAACTTGTCCTGCCATAAGAAGTTCACTGTGTCAGGAAGGACCACCTGCTTTTCGGAGTCTTTCCCGTTTCTGTAGCTGCTTGTCTCTTATCTTTCTCTCCAAGTTTAGCTGTAGATTTGCCATCTGTTCTTTGGACCACCTTGCCAGAACAAATGCTTCAGTATTTGTCTCCTTTGATTCTTGGTTCTGTACCTTGATTTGTCTTGTTATGAACGGCTAAGTGTTGATATCGTGAACTCCACTTTATCCCTGACTTCGCGATCTCCCTTGTGAGGACTATGCGATATAGCCTTTGAAGACTTTGCGACATAGGTCATTTGACGACTATGCGACATAGGTCATTTGATGACTATGCGACATAGGTCATTTGATGACTATGCGACATAGGGCTTCTGAGGACTTCGCGATCTAGGCTCCTTTGACTTTGCTGACTTCAACACTTCACGACATGTGTCTTGAGGACTTCTCGACATAGTACAAAATGGACTATGCGATATAGTACTTCACGACATGGATATTGGTGACTTCACGACATAGCTTTCTTTTGACTTTGCTATATAATGCCTTAGACAAATTCCTGCAACTTATTTCTTCATGGCCTTATTCAACTCTATCCTGCTGTATGAACACTTCTGAACTTCTACCAGGATAATTATTCAATGGCCTATATACATTCTAGATGCAAGAACTTTACTAAGCTCATTATAAATCTGAGCATACATGATAAAGCTATTGTCCATGAAAACAAGACAAGTACATTTAGAGACCTATACTATATCCCAGTGATAGAAATCACTAGGTCATGTAATGTGACATAGTCACATAGTGTAGGCTTGTTAATAGTGGTATTCAGACATGTCTTGAGCCTAACAATCTCCCCCAAATTGTGAGTAAGATCCTTAGGCACAATTTCATGTCTGATAACAAGCCTAACTTACATAAAAGGAAATTTAGTAACAGAGAGAACAATTCATGAACCTTGAGATCAGAAATTTGATTACATAGAAAAATTGAAAGCTTACAGATTACTTTTGTTGCTCAACAGCTTCAGCTTCCAATTGCTTCTCTAGCAAATCATCATATATCTTCTTTTTCCTTATCTCTTCTTTTCTCTTCAAGTCTATGATGGCTTCTTGAAGTTCTTCTCTTGCAATCAGTTCTTCAATGAGAGGTGAGCCTTCCAAGTCATCAATTGCAGCCTTGAGTGCACTTTCTACATAGGAATCAAGAAACTCCATCCTTATTTTGCTTTGACCTCCATGTGAGTTTTTGTACTCCACAATGTAAGGATTTTGCTTGACCCTGCACAACCCTTTCTGCCTTAGCTCTTTAGCCCTCTCCTCCATCTCAGCCATTTCTTTTTCTCTCTGAATCTTCTTCTTTTCATTCTCTTTCCTCATGTTTTCTTCATAATCAGCATGCATCTTCAAGTACCTGGCAATATCTATCTTCCATGTCCTTTCTTCTCTTTCTTCAAAATTCAGTAAGGCATTTATCCTTTCAAGCTCATACTTATAGAAATATTGCCAGCTTCCTTGCTTCATTATCCTTTCTCTTCCATCAGTGTACTTGATCTCTAGATGATCCAACTTCACTTTGACTTCAAAGATCCTTTGAGCCCTCAAAAATGCTAGGGCATCTTCATCATAGTCCTCATCTAGTGGAAGCACATTGATGCCAGTAACATTTGTGAGTTTTCCAGTCTTCTTTGTTATCCTTATCCTTTTGGGTACACTCTTGATCTTCAAATGCTTCACAAGAGATACCTTTCTGGAACAAGGAGAATTAGTCTTCAGTGCCACATCACTTGGAAGAAGCTTTATTCCTTTCCCCTTCATCCACTGTAACACTCCACTAGCTGTAACTTTGTGGAAGTGTTTTCTTGATATTTCTTTTGTGGCTTCACCCTTCTTCTGTGGCAACTCAAGTTCAGAAGTCATGGATAATGATTTTGGAGGATCATTGCTAACAGTACCCACCCTAGACTTAGAGTCTTGTGTTGTGGTTAAAGTACTACTAGCAATGTCCTTGACTTGCTGAATTCCACTCCTAGTTCTCTTCACTGTCTCCTTTGCCCCCTTTGTGTCATCACCAGCATCTGTAGATTTCTTGGAAAATTTGCTCCTGCTGCTGTCACTTGGTCCATCCTTATTACTCCTTGAATGAGATCTCCTCCTGTAGGTTTTCTCCTCATCATCATCCTCCCCATCCTTCTTCTTGTTCTTTTCTGTGACAGATTCTGGCAAAACACCATGAATCAGAAAAGATTGTAGAATGTTAATCATCTCTAATTCCTCTGCTGTCTTGACTCCTTTCTTTGCTCTCAGCATTTGCAGCACCTGATTGATCTTTGTGTTATTCTTCATTTGCAGATCTTTGGGAATGACTAGTTGGTCAATACTTCTGACTTTGGATAGACTTTGAAAAATTACTGTCCTTGGCTTGGGTATGACCTCAGGCAGTCTTTGATTTTGGTCCATCTCCAAGTCATTATAAAGACTTTCATTGTTAGCCCCACTCTTTTCAATCAACTCCAGAATTATTGACACTTCAGTGAACTTCAGTTTCTCCAGAGTTTGAAATGCTAAGTGCCACAAGCAGTTGTCCTTGCATACCATGATTATTTCTCTCAGATAAACATCCCTGATTTTCCTTACTGCAACTGTGAAGTACTTGATGCTTTCCCTGAGCTTCTTTCTATATGCTTGTGCATCTCCTTGAGCATTCTTGTAGGTGGCTTTCAGAAACTCCAGGAATGCCTCATCATGATAGATGTTAGAGTTGGCAACTTCCTGTAGCTTGGCCTCAGTGATAAGTGTAGCTTGGGTAGGTTTAGCAATTGGAGTAGGTATAGCAGGTTGAGAGGTTGAGATGTCTTTAGGCATTGTGGATGGATAGAATGTTGTGGTGACTGTGCTTTTCTGACCTTGTGCATTGATGACCTCTACAGGGGGAAGATTGATTGGCTTTATTGTCTCTTCAATGAGCTTGCCCTTAAGTTTTGACTGCTTGGTAGGTGCTCCCCCTGTCTTTTTCACATTGACCTCCTTTCCTTTCTCCCCCTTAGGCTTGGGATCAGACAAAATGTCTTGAGTTTCCCCAGGAATAGGCAGGTTCATAGATCTCATCATTGAGGTCATCATTTGTTGCTGCACCAGCAAAATGTTTGTTGTGTTGGTGCCTTGATCATCTAGTTTGTCATTGAGTTGGCTTAGAGATGTAGATAGCATTCTGTTTTCATCCTTGAGAGAGGCCACTTCTCTTTCTAAGCCATCCACCTTGGAGAATAATTGTTGAGACCTAAATGAGTTGAGGGATTGATCTTTGACCCTGGCAAAATCATATTTGGAGATGTCTGACAGAGGGACTTCATCCACCAGCTTATCACCATACTGGTTTTTCCACATGACATTCAACATAGCATTGGTGGTGATGGTAGATTTTGCTTGATTTTCCAGTGTAGAAGCCAGTTTCTTGATGTTGTCTGTGACCATGGCAAGAGTCACATCCATCATGGACACATTGGTGGAGGTTTTCTGGACTTCTTTGAGGATACCATCCACCTTGGGAAAATCAGAGAGATAAGAGGTTCTGAGCTTAGTGAGGGATCTTTCTGTCTCCTCCTGAATTGAAGAAATCTCTGATTGAAGCCCTTTCCCAAGATAATGCAGAGCCTTCAACTGGTTCTTGTATACATCATTCACAGCATCATAGATGGCAACAGGAGAAAGATCCTTAGCATTGGAGCCCAGAGAGGTGAGGTATTCTTCTCTCACAAAAGCCAGGGCATCCTTGAGCTTGAGAGTCCTCTTAGCATCCAACCAGGCATCCACATTCCCCTCTGGTTCAGCTGTATCCACAATCTTCTCCTGTTGAGCTTCAACATCCTCCTTATGGCATAGCAGGATAGCTTCATAATCAGCATTTGGAAGGTTGGAGGTGAGGAGATGTTGAGCTATCTTTGAGAACTCATCAATCTGTGCCACATGGAGATCTTGTATGGCTTCTTCAGACATTTTGGAAGGCACAGATGACGATCCTGAAGGCCTGTCATGGTGCACAAGCTTCAGCCATTCTGACATTGTGGCCTGAGCCAAGTGAGAGCTAGTGCTAGGCACTTCATGAGATGTGTGAGTTTGAGTCTCCTCCAGCCTTGGAATGGCTGTAGGGTCTGATGTTGTCTCCATTGAAATGGGATGTGTTACAACATCAGCCCTATATGTCTGTGAAGACAGTTCCACATCCCTAAGGATGGGAGAATTTGGCACAGAGTCTCCAGTGAAAACTGGTGAATCCTCCATGTTTGTGTTGGTGTCATTAGGATATGCCTCAGCATGCATTCCCTGACCAACTGAATGTGGGTCCTGAGTGGTGAGCATAGTGTCAAGAACCATGTCACTTGAAGTTGGCTCAATCACAGGGCTGGATTGTGATTGATCAAGGGCAAGATTGTCATGAGTATGACTCTCTTGTTCAGAAGAAATTTTAGTGGAAGAATCTGAGAGAGAAGTGGGGTTCAGATTGGATTTTAGCAACTCCCCCTGAGAAATAGGAGGAGTTTCAACATTGATGTGCTCTCCACTTAGTGTTTGATCACCCTTATCACTCCTAGGGTCAAGAGTGAGGTCTTGACCCTGTGCAGACTCGTTACAACTTGCAGTGGGGAGGCTGCTCTTTTCAATACCCATGACCTGTTGAGAGGCCATAGACAGTAGCAGGTGTACCCCTTTTTGCACATCTGAATCCTGTTGAGAGGATGCAGTGGTGGCTACAGATTTTGATTTCTTCTTTGGTCTGGTGAGAGGTGACTCAGGAATCTCACTTGCTAACTCTACAGATTCATGGATAATAGCTAGGGTTCTCTTCTTCTTCTTTTTAGTAACATCAACCTTTTGAGAGATTGATGCACTTGGCTGACTATCCTCTATAGTGGTGTTTACAGTGGGGTTGCTGGATGGGATAGGGAGGCTTGGGTTAGACTGTGATGCTCCTTCAGTCTCAGCCTCCCCTGTCCAGGAAAGAGCATGGTATATGGGCTTATCAAGTGGATAAGACGCGAATGTGTCCTGCATATGCGGGGTCACACTCAAGATCACATCCACTTGATTCCTTGTGTCCAATGAACCAAACAGAATCTTGGACATGGACTTGGAATAAGCCATCTTTGATTTATCAATACCCTCCAAGTCATGGACATTAGCATCAAGATAATTTAAAATAACTTGAAGAAAGCGAGGGTAAAAGATGTCATTACCTCTTCCACGGACTGTCCTCCCTAGCCTTTGAGTCAATTCCTTGAGGATTATTGCTCCAACATTGATTTCCTGATTGTAGGCTAGGGAATAGGCCAGCTTCACAGCAATGTGACTGATATGGTCCCATCCTGTCTTTCTGCAAAGGAACACCTTCTGGAGTGCATCAAATAGAAATGACCACTCCCTTCTTACAAACTTCTTATTCAGCTTTCCAGTATCTATCTCATCAGCATACTGAATGAAGGTCATGAAGTCTACTATTTGAGCATCAGTAGCTTCTTGGTCATGACCCTCCACCTTGAACCCTAATGCTTCATTTATCTCCTTCTCCCCAAACTGGAAGTGTTTGCCTCCAATTGAACAAGCTATCTCCTGGAACGAAGTTCCATCTTCCCTGGCCATTGTAGAAACCAACGCCGTTCGCCAAAATCCTTCCAATACATCAACATACAACGTGGGGTTCAAGGTTAGGGCTCGGCGGAGGTAGGAATCGTTCAGGAACCGTACAAAACACTTGTACCTGGGTTTAGCCTCAGCCTCAGAGGGAATGGTGAGAAGATTTGTTTCTTTGGGGATGGTTAAAGGAATAGAGGAGGATTCTGTTTGAGATTTGGGTGCCATTTCTTGAGAGAGAGAGTAAGAAAGAGAGTAGAGAATTTGTGCTTAGGTTAGAAAGTTTGAGAGCAATAGACAAGATGAAAAGTTGCAAACGGTTAGAAAATGGTATTTATATGATAGAGACACTGCGATATGGAGTTATGAATGTGTACAGTCTATCTGTATGTCGTGAAGTCAAAAGTGGCCTGTACCGCAAAGTCTTGCAAAGTATATCGCATAGTCTCAACAATGAACTATGTCGCAAAGTCTTCAAAATGAAAGGATCGGGGAGACTTTGCGATATAGTAGAAATACCCTGTCTAAAGCTCTCTTTTAGGAATTTTGAGCAATTTGTCAGACTTTTATCAAATTTTGAAATAAAATTAATTTAAATCAAAATTCTGTCAACTATGGAGACTTGTCGATATAGTTATTCGAAGTCGCGAAGTCATAAAATTAACTATGTCGCAAACTCATGAAATGAACTATGTCGCGAAGTCTCACAATCTCAACAGTTTGCGATATAAGTCTGTTTAATTTGAACTATGTCGTGAACTCTGAAAATCATCTATGTCGAGATGTCTCAAAAGCTCACAACACCACTAACAAATATGATTTTGAAAAATATGCAGTAAAATACTGAAATATTTATAAATCATATCTCAGCTAATTTTCACTCCAAACAAATAGATCATTTAAATACAGTGAAAATTTACTGCTGCAACCATTAACCAGCATATTTACTTAGAACAACTGAATGAAGGATTGAGCATTCCAATTTCACTCACAAGTCTGTTGAAGACTGCTTCATTCAGAGGTTTAGTAAATATGTCAGCTAATTGTTTCTCAGTTGGAACATAAGAGACTTCTATGGTACCATTTGCAGCATGTTCCCTAATGAAATGGTACCTGATCTCAATGTGCTTTGTAGTAGAATGATTAACAGGATTAGCTACAATGGATATTGCACTAGTATTATCACACATCAGAGGAATGTGTTCTAACACTAGTCCATAATCCATGAGTTGATTTCTAATCCAAAGCAATTGAGCACAACAACTTCCAGCAGCAATATATTCAGCCTCAGCTGTGGATGTTGCTGTGGACTGTTGTTTCTTACTAAACCAGGACACTAACCTTTGACCTAGGAATTGACAGCTTCCAGAGGTGCTCTTCCTGTCAATCCTGCATCCAGCATAATCAGAATCTGTGTAACCAACCAGGTTGAACCCAGTGCCCTTTGGATACCATAGCCCAAGATTAGGAGTCCCCTTCAGATATTTGAAAATTCTTTTGATGGCCATCATGTGAGATTCCTTGGGATCAAACTGGAACCTTGCACAAAGGCATGTGGCAAACATGATGTCTGGCCTGCTAGCTGTGAGGTAGAGCAGGGATCCAACCATTCCTCTATAGACCTTGATATCAACTCTCTTGCCTTTCTTGTCTTCATCCAGCTTGATTGCAGTAGACATAGGAGTTTTAGCTGAGGATGACTCTTCTAAACCATATTTCTTTAAAAGATCCTTGACATACTTAGATTGGTTTATAAAGATGCCATCCTCCCTTTGATGTACTTGCAGGCCTAGGAAGTAGGTTAACTCTCCCATCATACTCATCTCATATTTACTTTGCATCAACTTAGAGAACCTTTCACAGAGTTTTTCATTTGAAGAGCCAAAGATGATATCATCCACATAGATTTGAACAAGAATGATATCATTTCCATGCTTCTTGAAGAATAGGGTTTTGTCAATTGTACCCCTGGTAAATTGATGCTCAAGAAGGAATTGAGATAGAGTTTCATACCAGGCTCTTGGTGCCTGTTTGAGTCCATAGAGTGCCTTGAGCAGTCTATACACAAAGTTTGGGAAGTCTTCACTCTCAAAGCCAGGTGGTTGAGACACATAAACTTCTTCAGCAAGATCACCATTGAGAAATGCACTTTTCACATCCATTTGATACACCTTAAAATCTGAGTGAGCTGCAAAAGCCAGAAAGATTCTGATGGCTTCCAGTCTAGCTACAGGTGCAAATGTCTCATCATAGTCAATGCCTTCTTGCTGACAATATCCTTTGGCAACCAGCCTTGCTTTGTTTCTCACTACCACTCCTTCTTCATCCATCTTGTTTCTGAACACCCATTTGGTGTCAATAACATTCTTTCCTTTTGGAGGTGGCACTAGTTCCCATACCTTGTTTTTCTCAAATTGATTCAACTCTTCTTGCATGGCAACAATCCAATCAGAATTCTTCAAAGCTTCTTCAATTAATTTAGGTTCCTCTTGTGACAGAAAGCAGCTATACAGACAAGTATTTAATGTTGCCCTTCTTGTTCTAACTCCCTCACTAGGATCTCCAATGATTTGATCCCTAGTGTGGGCTCTGTCCCATTTCCTTGTGTGCCCCTGTTCATTTCCTTGATCTGTTCCAATCTCATTTTGGTTGACAGTTGCATTCTCTTCTTCTCCCCCTGTGTTTGTGAATCCTTGCACAGGTGTTTGAAGAAGATTGTCAACTTCAAGAGTTTCATTTTCTAGAACAGTTTGAACAGGGGGTTCATCTTCACTTTCAGAATCCTCAAGATAACCTTGATTCTCAAATCTCAATAGCACACTGTCTTGATCACTTGTTTTCAGTCCTGGAGTTTTCTTGTCATCAAAGGTAACATCCATGCTTTCCATGACTTTGTGTTGCTCAGGTACAAACACTCTGTATGCTGTCCTTTCCAGAGAGTATCCAATGAAGATACCTTCAAATGCCTTAGCATCAAATTTTCCAACATGCTCAGAGGTATCTTTCATCACAAAGCACTTGCTTCCAAACACATGCAGGTGCTTGAAGGATGCTCTTTTTCCAGTCATTAATGAGTAAGGAGTTTTGCCAGACTTCTTATTGATTAATGTTCTATTTTGCACATAGCACGCTGTGTTAACAGCATCAGCCCAAAAGCTAGTGGGTAGCTTTGCATCCAGTAGCATTGTCCTTGCAGCTTCAATGAGAGTTCTATTCTTTCTCTCAACTACTCCATTTTGTTGAGGTGTTCTAGGAGCTGAGAATTGTTGAGAAATTCCTTTATCTTTGCAAAACTCATACAATGTTGAATTTCTGAACTCAGTCCCATTATCACTTCTCAAAGCAACTACAGAGGCACCAGTGCTTTGTGCTTCTTTATCAACTCTCTTGATATGCTCTATTATGACTTGGGGTGCTTCATCCTTGGAGAATAGGAATTCCACCCAAGTATATCTTGAATAGTCATCTACCATCACTAGAGCATATTTCTTTTTGGAAAGGGACATTACATTCACAGGGCCAAATAAGTCCATGTGAATTAGTTGCAGAGGTTTTGAGTTTGTATTGAGCAACTTGTTCTTGTGACTTGATCTTTTAATCTTCCCTTTCTGACAAGCTTCACATGCTCCATCTTGCACAAACTCCAAGGCAGGCAAATCCCTGATGAGTTCTCTCTTGGTTAGAGAGTTCATTGCCTGAACATTTAAGTGAGACAGTTTCTTGTGCCACAACCAGAATTCCTCATTTGTGGCTTTTGTGTAGAAACAACAAATTTCTCCCTTATCTGCAGCCTTGAGATTAGCTACAAACAAGCTTCCTTTCTTCACACCAGTTAGAACAACTTCACCACTTTCCCTTTTTGAGATTGAACAAAGGTCTTCATCAAATTCCACTTTGAAGCCTCTGTTGGTAAACTGTCCAATACTCAAGAGATTATGCTTCAGTCCTTCAACAAATGCTACATCTTCAATAATGACATTTCCAGATTTAACACTGCCATATCCCATTGTATAACCAATGTTGTCATTTCCAAAGGTTACTGATGGGCCAGCCTTTTCCTCAAAATGTGATAGCAGGGCTATATCACCAGTCATGTGACTTGAGCATCCACTGTCCAAGATCCATATGACTCTTTTATTCCTGTTGCCCTGCATTCACAAAGTGACTAAGTTGTTTTTGGTACCCACACTTGGTAGGGTCCAGATGATTTAGAAACATTTTGATTAATAATTCTTCTGTCATAAATTGCATTTCTCATAGTAGGAGACTTCACTTTTTCTGTGGCTTTGGAGTTTACACTCTTAGGCTCACATGAAGTTTTCACCCTCTCAACCCTGATTGGGGACCCTGTCCTATGAGAATGTATGTGTGTGTGTGATTCACCAGATTGTGCAGAGTCAAGTTTATGTTTAAGAGATAAACAGTTAGCAATCACAGTCACATAGCATGTCATGCAGTTTGGCTTACCACAGAAAGAATCATGACTAGAATTTATGCTTGCAAAAAGGTTACTTAGGTTATCAACTTCAACAATTTCAGGCTTACTACACTTATGAGTCAAATGATTAACAGATAGGCATTTTTGACATTGTTTCCTGGGAGCATTTGGCACATAAGCATAGTTGTTTCCTTTGTTAACACCAACTTTACCATTTCTGTTTTGTTTCCTTTTCTTAACAACTTCTTTCTTTGCTTTAGGACTCTTGACAAGATTGTCTTTGGTCTCTTTCTGATTGACAAGATCAGGAAAGGAAGAAGTGTTCTTAGCAGCCTCATCTTCTTCAAGTAGTTGTTGCTTGATGATCAGTAGTTCCTCATCAAACTCAACATCACTCTTTCTGAAGATGGGCTGTTCAACACTTGACAGTATGGTTGGGACATTTTTGTTTGTAAAGGTTTCCTTTCCTTTGCCCTTGACCTTCTTCCTTCCTTTGTCATTATCATAGTCAAAACCAACTCCAACCTTGCAGTCTACAGTGTGTTCCTTGTGGTAGGTTTGAATAAGTTCAGAGGAGTTTTTGAAGCTTCTTAGTTTCAGTTCAGTTTCAGCAATTTGTTCTCTAAGGGCTTTCTATATCTGCTCAGCACAAATCACTTTGTTTTTAAGATACTCAACCTCCTTTTTCAAACCATCCAGGTTCATAACCATTAACTCAAGTTTCTCATTCTTTTCTGTAAGCTCAACATTCTTAGCAGTTAGTCTATCAATTTCTTCATTAGCTACTAACATGCTAGTATGAATATTAAACATCTCAGTGCTCATATCTTCAACAGTTTGCTTATATTGAATGGGAGTCATATCAAGAGAAGTAAGAATGGGTACCTGACTTGAATCACCATCATCAGAAAATGCCATCAAGGCATAGTTTGAGTACTCTTGTTCTTCTTCTTCATCAGAGTCATCCCAGCATTTTCCCTCAGCAATAAAAGCTTTGCCCTGTTGTTTCTTGAGTAGAGCTTCATACTTAGCTTCAAGCTCTAAGTATGCTTTGTCCTTCTTGACTTGTTTAGGCTTTTTGCACTCAGTGGCAAAATGCCCAAGTTCATTGCAGTTATAGCATCTTATTTTGGTCCTATCCACACTTCCTGTCTTGTATCCACCCTTAGCAGCACCAGCCATCCCTTTTCCTTTATTGAAGGTGTTTGAGCCACTAGATCCACCAGTGTTTCCAGTATTGAACTTGGACCTGAATGGCTGCTTTCTTTTAAACCTTATGTTAGGATATCTCCTAGCCATATAAGCAAAAGATTTGTTTTCCATTTTGTCCAGTTCCTCCATGCTGTAAAACTCATCTTCCTCAGGCAAATCATAGATGACCTGGACCTCATCACCAGTGTCTTCAACTTCCAGTTCCTCAATCTTCACTTGACTGACTTTAAGAGAGTCCATTCTTTGACTTAGGTTGTCAGCAATAAGTGCACAGGAGGTATTAGCCACTAATCCTTGCTTTGCTTGAATAGATCTCTTTTGAAACAGCTCCAACTCATATGTCTTCAAAACACCATATAACACATCAAAACCAATCTTTGTTAGATCTCTTTCTTTAAGGGAAGAGATTCTTGGTTCCAAGTGATCTGGAAGAGTTAGTAAAAACTTCATATTGAGCTCTTCTGTTTCATAGTGTTTGTCATAGAGTTTGAGCTCGTTTATCAGCTTGTTGAATCTCTCAAACACTTCTGTGATTCCCTCTTTTGGCTGAGCCATGAAGGCTTCATATTGTGAAACAAGAATCTGCTTCTTGTTCTTTCTTACTTCAGTAGTTCCTTCACAGAGCACTTCTATAAGATCCCACATCTTCTTGGCACTAGTACAATGAGCAACAGTGCCATACATGTTGAAGTCCATAGATTCACAAATGATAAGTTGAAGATGTCCATCCAGGGCAACTTTTTCTTTTTCAGGATCAGTGTATTTTGAGGGATCTTTGGGCACATGTTTTGCTGGTATAATCTCAGTGCCACTGGTTGATTCACCAATCTCAATCATTGGAATGAAGGGACCATGCTTTAGAATATCTAAATACATGGGGTTAGAAGCTTTGATGAAAAGCAACATCTTCTTCTTCCATAAACTGTAGTGCTCCTTGTTAAAGGGAGGAATCTTGATACTGCTTAGTTTCTGTGAACTCATTCTTGATCTTTTCCTGTTTGTACGTTAACAGCCTTCGCTCTGATACCACTTGTTAGAAATGAATACCACTAGAAACTAGACAGAGGGGGGGTGAATGGATAGTTTGATATATTTTTCGATCTTGAAAACTAAGTAAACAACTGTATGTGATTATGATATGTAATATGCAGAAAGTAAATAACACACACAATCACTTTAATCTACTTTGTATAAGCAAATTAAATACTACAGCTTTCCAGGAAATTCACAATCGAATTTCTGGCTTCTAAACAAGAACAGTTTGAACTTGCTTGCTTACAGAGAAAAGAGCTTAGCAAATAACTATGTGTATCTCTCTTACAGCTTACAGTTGCGTGTGCACGATATATATATTCCCCTATACAAACTAGGCACACACAATATTACACAGCTACCCCTTCTGAAAGTCCAACTTGTCCTGCCATAAGAAGTTCACTGTGTCAGGAAGGACCACCTGCTTTTCGGAGTCTTTCCCGTTTCTGTAGCTGCTTGTCTCTTATCTTTCTCTCCAAGTTTAGCTGTAGATTTGCCATCTGTTCTTTGGACCACCTTGCCAGAACAAATGCTTCAGTATTTGTCTCCTTTGATTCTTGGTTCTGTACCTTGATTTGTCTTGTTATGAACGGCTAAGTGTTGATATCGTGAACTCCACTTTATCCCTGACTTCGCGATCTCCCTTGTGAGGACTATGCGATATAGCCTTTGAAGACTTTGCGACATAGGTCATTTGACGACTATGCGACATAGGTCATTTGATGACTATGCGACATAGGTCATTTGATGACTATGCGACATAGGGCTTCTGAGGACTTCGCGATCTAGGCTCCTTTGACTTTGCTGACTTCAACACTTCACGACATGTGTCTTGAGGACTTCTCGACATAGTACAAAATGGACTATGCGATATAGTACTTCACGACATGGATATTGGTGACTTCACGACATAGCTTTCTTTTGACTTTGCTATATAATGCCTTAGACAAATTCCTGCAACTTATTTCTTCATGGCCTTATTCAACTCTATCCTGCTGTATGAACACTTCTGAACTTCTACCAGGATAATTATTCAATGGCCTATATACATTCTAGATGCAAGAACTTTACTAAGCTCATTATAAATCTGAGCATACATGATAAAGCTATTGTCCATGAAAACAAGACAAGTACATTTAGAGACCTATACTATATCCCAGTGATAGAAATCACTAGGTCATGTAATGTGACATAGTCACATAGTGTAGGCTTGTTAATAGTGGTATTCAGACATGTCTTGAGCCTAACATTCATCCACTTCCTTGTTGTGAGAATCAACCACAGTAGATAAGATTAACAAATCAATCTCTTGCAGAATTTCAGATTCATCAGGATCTTGAACATTGTCAGGAACAATATTAAGATTAGAATCTTCAATTTGATTTGTATTGCAGAGAATTAATTGTCTTGGCTTTCTTCTCAATTCAAGTTCTTCTTCAATATTTCCATCATCACCAAAAGTAGACCTGTCAGGAACTACTAGTGTTTGAGTAGGTTCAGGAATTTCTTCAATCCTTAATCCTCTAGACCTTGTATGTCTAGGCACTGTTTGAGTTGAAGAACCTCTTCTACCTCTTCTAGCTCCTCTCCTACCTCTGCCTCTTCTACCTCTAGCAGGAGCAGGGTTATTAAAGCTTTCCATCATTTCTCTCTGTTGTCTTAAGAATTCTTCATGTGAGAGATCAGGATATTCTTCACTTGCTGTAGAGAGTACTTTTCTTGCAAATAATTGTTGAACTCTTTTATCAGTGTGATATAGAGTAACAATTCTGCCATCTTTTGTAGAGAACTTCTGGAATAGATTTGATGCATCTTCAGGATTATCAATAATCACATCTTCATCACCTTCAGGAATTGTAGCAAGAGTTTGTTCATGACCAGGCATCAGGATTTGATCACCTGTCAGGATTTGTTCTTCCGTCAGGATCTGAGATTGCACCAATGTTCTTACTGTCCTTACTCCAGAATCAGAAACATGAGTTGACTGCGTTGTTTGACTTTGAGAAGTTTGAATTGTCTTCATAACAACATCATCAGAGGTTTCTCCTTGTAGAATTTTGTCACCACCATCATTTCCAGTATGATCATCATCATCATTATTTCTCAATACTAGATCAGGTGTACATTTTGTCTGACTTACCTTCTCCCCCTTTTTGACATCAGCATTTGACAATATAGTCAATATTAAGGCAAGAGAGGTTTGAATGTCAGTTACCTTTGTATCAAGGGAATCAATCCTTCTGTTGATGGAGGTTTGTTCAGTAATGATTGACTTAACTTGGGATTCCACTACCCGGAGTTGAAGAGCAGTAGGCACCTTTGTAAAGCTTTGAGAAATATCATCCCTCACCAACTCAGTTGCAGCTTTGACAGAATCAATTTCATGTTTCAGGCTTTTAGATAAAAGAGTTGTAGCCTTCAGATGATTCTTCAAGTCTGGATTTTCTATCATCTTCACTGCATCATAAGCATGATCCAAGGCATATGGATAGCTGACAGATTCATCAGACCTATACCATTCGTTTTCCCATTGATGCCTTCTCAGCTTTTCTGCAGTATTGATTTCAGAAGGAATAGAAAAATCTTGTCTGAGATCTTTTCCAGTAGAAGCCTTGCCAGTCATGAAAGTGCTTGATGAACCATAATTAGTTCCAAGACTAGACTTTAGAACTCTGGCAAGCTGTTCCTTCTCGTCATTATTATCATCATCACTATCATCAGAATCATCATCATGAGTAACATCAGGATCAGGAATTTCTATACCTTTCAGTTTATCCTGTGAATCTGTGATAGGATGGTCCATTGGTCTTGATCGTAGTGGTTGAATCAAAATTGGCTCAGCATCAGGAGCACCACTAGCATCAGGATGAACACCGTCAAGATTTGATAAGCTTGCATCAGTATCTGTTACCAATGGTTCTTGTGTAGCATGAGGTTCTGAAGCTGCTTCAACACTTTGAGTTGGAGGTTCTTGTGTGCTTCCCTCATAGACAGTGTCCTTGACCAATCTTTCACTAGAAGCTGTAGCTTTGCCTGCATCTTCACTTTGAGAAGATGGTTCTTGTGTGGCTGGAATGTTGATGTCTTCACTTTCCTTTTGAGAAAATGGTTCTTGTGGGACCATTCCAATAGCTAAGCCTTCACCCAAACTTTGATTGAGTGGTTCTTGTGTGGCAGGATCTTCAGTTTGAGCTGCTGAATCACTTTGAGATTCAGGTTCTTGTGGGCTAGATCCTTTCAGCTTCTTTTGTCTCTTGAAAACTATCTCTGCTGCTTTCCTTTTCTTCTCTAATGGATGGGAAAATCCAAGCTTTGAAGCAGTCTCAACAACCTTCTCCCATGAAATTTCAACAATCTTTGCAGATGGAGAAGCCTTTGCTGGAGAGTCTGAGATAGAGACAACTTTCGTTTTTGCATCAGAAATACCAACATCAGGATTTGCTAGAGCATCAGGATTTGATGTCTGAATATTGATATCCTTCATTTGCACTTTCAAAGGAATATGATACCTGCTTTTCGATAATGTCCTTTTCTTCTGTGGCTTTGATGAAGGTGCCACATCTTCAATAGCAATATCAGCAACTTCCTTATTCACATTCATTATAGAGGATATAGGTAAATCATCCTCTGAATCAGTCTCATCCCTGAGCACTAACTTCCTTTTAATAGAAACATCCTCAACACCCTTAGATAGGGCTGAGCAGAACCGAACCAGAACCGAAAAACCGAACCGAACCGTGTAATTTCGGTTCGGGTCGGTTCTCATTTTTTGAAATTTCGGTTTTTTCGGTCCGAACCGAATAGACCGAAAATAATTTCGGTTCGGTCCGGTTCTTTTGAAAAAAATTCGGTTAGAACCGAAAAAACCGAACTATTTTTATTATATATATTTTATAATTTTATATGTATAGTAATTACTAATTAGTACCGTGTGTATGTGTATGTATACCGTTTCCAAACTCAGTTTAATTAAAAACCCTAGCCGCTGCCCCCCGGTGCTAAAACTTTATTTCCAGTGCTCTGTCCTTTACAGTACTGGTGTACATCTCTGTTTCTATTGTGAATTGTGATCATATGTTTCAATTAAACAAGAGCATGATCTGTCGGATGTCTAATGAACGTTTTAGAGCTGCTTAACTGAAATGCCTATAAATTATAATGCTAGTAAGTGATGATGAACATGTCTCTCTTTGTATTTGCAAGTCCTGTATGTCTCTCTTAGTTTACTTCAACCAAGGCCACGTTCTTAGTATCTACTGCCAGAACAAAGAACATTAATTAATTATATGCAAAAATGTTTTTAAAATTAATTTCGGTTCTCAGAACCGAACCGAACTAACCCAATTATTTTGGTTCGGTTCTGGTTCGGTCCAGGATAGAACTTCGGTCCGGTTCGGTCCATAAAAAATACAAATTTCGGTTCTCGGTTCTTTTGGTTCGGTCCGGTTCTGGACCAAACCGACCGAATGCTCAGCCCTACCCTTAGCAGCTTTCTTCACCAGCACCCCTTGTACACCCCCTTGTATCTTCTTTTTAGTGAGTGGTGTAGAGGAAAAATCCTTTGAACCTGATTGCCTTCCAAACACATCAGTTCTAGCTGATTTCTTTGATTTTACAACTAAAGTCTTTTGAGAGACATTAGAGGTGGCTGTTGACTGTTTAGACTGTTTAGGTGGTATGCTGAGGTCAGGAACAAGGTGTGATTGGCCTTGCCCCATAGCATGAGAAAGTAATCCATAACAAGTAGGCATTTTCTGATGTAAGAAAAACCTAACCTCATCAGGAATAAAAGCATTACCAATAAAACCATTTGCCTTATCACTGTTGACTAATGACTTAATATTATTCTCAGTAATTCTACAAATTGATAGAACTACATCATTCTCAAAAACAACATTAGGACATAAGTGATTAAATATCAACTGTAAAAATCTAAGAAAACAGACAGAACCTAACTTATCTGATTTCCTATCACTTAAAGCTTTTAAGATAAAAGATCCATAATCAAACACTGTAGAATGGATAAGAGAGTACCCAATTTTGAGAGATCCTGATGGAAGAGCATCAAAATTTGATGTCTTGTTCTGGAAACATCGGCTGATTGTATCAAAGAAGAAATTTCATTCCTTCTTAAGCTTTGTCCTGAAGAGGTTCCCATACCTCTTTACTTCACCATTGTAGCCCAACTTTGTAACAAACTCAAAGAGAGTAGAGTCTGAAACATTATCAGGAACAACATCACCAAGAACATGTAAATGCAGTGCATCCTCCACAATTGCAGGAGTCACATAGTGAGTAATCCCATCATATTCAAAACTCATCAAGATTGAGTCAGAATGCCCTTTGTCAAAAGTAACTGAGTTCCACACCTGCATTACTGACTTAAAAGAAACACTTGCAGGTTCTAATAAAGCAAACTTCAATGGGCTTGAAGTTAGAAAATCCTGAATTATGTGAAACTCATTGGGTAATTCCTGATGGTCTAGAATAGCTACAAAATTATTAGTGGCAAACGTAACACCACTAACCACATTCTGTTTGTTAATGAATGATGAAGACGCCATTAAAACAGTGTCAAAAACTTGAGATTTGGGATTTAGAAATTAGGGTTCTTGAACACAGAGAGAGAAATAAGATGAAAAACTGATGAAGAGAGAGTAATTAAAAATTTAGCAAATCAAATGTATTTTGTGAAAACAAAATATTACTCTCAATGACAGATGGCAACTTATGATTTGTGCAAAAATGATTAGTGGACAAATTACGTGCGTAATTAGACATAACTGCACCGCTTTTTATGTGTATCTATATGTATATATCTATCAGTGTGACACACGCGCGCATACAGTTGTCCAAAACTCAAATGTTTTTCATCAGAAACTGACGATGAATCAGGCACAAATTAAGCAATGAAATACTGACCTGTACATCAGAATTGACCAGTTGACTTCCTGTCAGGATTTTGTCCTATCAAGATTTGATCAAAATTACTTACCTTTCTGAATGACCATCAGGATTTGATAGTCATCAGGATTTCTTCTCTGTAGCTTTTCTAAAAAATTCTCAAGGTTCATCATTCCAAGTTCATTCACCAACTTATTGAATGTAGCTTCAGGCAGTGGCTTGGTGAATATATCAGCTAGTTGTTGATCAGTAGGAACAAAATGAAGTTCAATTGTTCCTTCCAGAACCTGTTCTCTTATGAAATGATATCTAATACTGATGTGTTTAGTAAGAGAATGCTGAACTGGATTTCCGGTCATTGCAATAACACTTTGATTATCATAATAAATAGGGATTTTTGAGTATGACAGGCCATAATCTAACAACTGATTTCTCATCCACATTATCTGAGCACAAC
Source organism: Heracleum sosnowskyi (assembly GCA_030848705.1). Lineage (NCBI taxonomy): Eukaryota > Viridiplantae > Streptophyta > Magnoliopsida > Apiales > Apiaceae > Heracleum > Heracleum sosnowskyi. The sequence goes on along the minus strand of CM061235.1, from coordinate 29,377,399 downwards.
AGCTTCCTGCAGCAATGTACTCAGCTTCTGCTGTTGAAGTAGAGATAGACTTTTGCTTCTTACTGAACCATGAAACTAGTCTACCACCCAAAAAATGACAGCTTCCTGAAGTACTTTTCCTATCTATTTTGCATCCTGCAAAATTAGCATCTGAATAACCACACAAACCAAAAGCTGATTCCCTTGCATACCAAAGACCAAGTGAAGGAGTGCCTTTGAGATATCTGAAAATTCTTTTAACTGCAATCAGATGAGGTTCCCTAGGTTTTGCTTGAAATCTTGCACACAGACAGGTTGAAAACATGATATCTGGTCTACTTGCAGTGAGATACAATAAAGAGCCAATCATTCCTCTGTAGTGAGTTACATCTACCTCAGTACCTTGATCAGGATCAAGTTTGGTAGCTGTAGCAATGGGAGTACTTGCAGTAGGACAGTCTTCCATGTTAAACCTTTTCAGTAAATTCCTTGTATATTTAGACTGATTGATAAAAATGCCATCATCAGTCTGTTTAACTTGAAGACCAAGAAAATAACTCATTTCTCCCATCATGCTCATTTGATATCTTGACTGCATAAGCTTGGAAAAATTTTCACACAGCTTATTGTTTGTTGACCCAAATATGATATCATCAACATAAATCTGAACTAAAAGCAAATCCTTGCCATGATTCAAATAAAATAGAGTTTTATCAATAGTACCTCTTTTGAATCCACTTTCTAGTAAGAACTGAGCTAAGGTTTCATACCATGCTCTTGGAGCTTGCTTTAGTCCATAAAGTGCCTTATCCAATCTGTAAACATGATTTGGATATTTTGGATCAATGAAACCAGGAGGTTGTTCAACATATACTTCTTCCTCCAATTCACCATTTAAGAAAGCACTTTTCACATCCATCTGGAAAACCTTGAATTTCTTATGAGCTGCATATGCCAGAAAGATTCTGATGGCCTCTAGTCTTGCAACAGGAGAAAAAGTTTCATCATAGTCAATTCCCTCTTGTTGAGAATACCCCTTTGCAACTAGCCTTGCTTTGTTTCTGATAATTACACCATCTGAATCAGTCTTATTCTTGAAAATCCATTTTGTACCAACAATTGATCTGTTCTTTGGTCTTGGTACTAGTTTCCAGACTTCATTCCTTTCAAATTCATTCAATTCTTCTTGCATTGCAGTAACCCAATCAGCATCTTTGAGTGCATCTTCAACTTTCTTTGGCTCCTCCTTTGACAGAAAGTTATTATATAGACATTCATTTTGAGTTGCACTTCTTGTCTGAACACCTGCATCAGGATCTCCAATTATCAAATCAGGAGTATGACTTGCAGTCCATTTCCTTGCTGATGGTAAGTCATTCCTTGATGTAGATGCTCCCCCTGGATTGGTGTTATCTTGATTTGAAGAATTTGCTTCAGATGAAGCTCCCCCTGAAATATTACTATCTCCTCCTGATGAACTATCAGGACTGTCACTTGAATCAGTATCTGAAGAATTCAGTCCTGATGATTGAGTTGACTCTGAACTTGTAGTAGAATGTTGTTGCTCCCCCTCAACATTAGCACTACTAGTTGTATTACTATTGTTTTCATCATCAGAATTAACATCTGAAGTGTCATCAGGATTTGATGTGTCATCAGGATTTGGTGACTCATCAGGATCTGATGAACTGACAGGATCTGATTCATTTTCTTCAGGTTCCTTGGTAGCTTCATTTTCAAAAATCAATCTATCATGTGAATCTTCATTCAATCCAATTATCTTCTTATCATCAAAAGATACATGAATTGACTCCATGACAGTTCTTATTCTCAAGTTAAAAACTCTAAAGGCTCTTGATGCAGGATAGCCTATGAAAATTCCTTCATCAGCCTTTGTTTCAAACTTTCCTAGCTGTTCAGGATGAGTTCTGAGAACAAAACATTTACAGCCAAACACATGCAGTTGCTTCAAACTTGGTTTCTTCTCCTTGAGTGATTGATAAAGAGTAACACCATGTCTGTTTATCAATGTGAGATTTTGAGTATAGCATGCTGTGTTGATTGCTTCTACCCAGAAATATGTAGGTAATTTAGCTTCTTCCAACATAGTTCTGCCAGCTTCAATAAGAGTTCTATTTTTCCTTTCAACTACTCCATTTTGCTGAGGTGTGCCTGGAGCAGAGAATTGTTGAATAATTCCTTTGTATTTGCAGAACTCTTCCATCTTTGAATTCTTAAATTCAGTACCATTATCACTCCTTAGTATCTTGACTTTGTGCTTTGTGGTTGTCTCAATCATTCTCACATGATCCAACAGTATTTCAGGAGTCTCATCTTTTCTGTGCATAAAGTACACCCAGGTGAATCTAGAATATTCATCAACAATTACAAGAGTGTACCTTTTCTTACTGATGGACATAATGTTGACTGGTCCAAATAGATCAAGATGCAGCATGTGATATGGTTCTTCAATAGAGGATTCTGATTTACTCTTGAATGATGTCCTTCTCTGTTTAGCTTTTTGACATGCATCACAGAGTCCATCAGGAGTATATAACACTTTTGGTAATCCTCTCACTAAATCTCTCTTAACCAACTCATTGATATTGCTGAAGTTGAGATGAGAAAGCTTCTTGTGCCAATTCCAACTTTCATCTACTGAAGCTTTACTGATGAGACATGTAGGGGAGTCATCAGTATTTGAGAGAATGTTGGCTTCATAAATGTTACCATGCCTGTAGCCAGTCAATGCAATCTTTCATGTTTCTTTGCTGACTACTTCACAATGTGTGGAATAGAAGTTGACATGATAACCTCTGTCAGTGATTTGACTAATACTCAACAGATTGTGTTTTAGTCTCTTCACTAGAGCTACTTTTTCAATGATGACATTTCCAATTATTATATTGCCATATCCCAAAGTTTGTCCAATGTTTCCATCTCCATAAGACACAGTTGGGCCAACTTTTTCCTCATATTCTGATAACAGAGCTTTGTTTCCAGTCATGTGCACAGAGCATCCACTATCCATGACTAACACATTTTTCTTTTTACCCTGCAATCAGAACAGAAACACACTAGTTAGAACATTTAGGAACCCATACATGTTGGGTTCCTTTTCCATGCAATTTATTAATTTTAGTAGCAGAAGACTTTTTGACTTTAGCAGTCCTGAAAGGATTTATTCCATCAGGATTTGCTTTGTCAGTATCAGTATTAACAAAAGCATGCTTCTCTATGACATTATCAGTTCTACCAGACTTTGTACTATTATCAAACTTAGGAAATGGATCATAAAAGTTATAGTACAAATCATGATAATCTTTACAAGTATAAAATAGAATGCCATATACTACCACAATGAAAACAGGACTTCTGTGGTTTATAAAATACTGATCTACTCCTAACATCAGAAATAGGAATTTCAGTACTTTTCTTTAAACTCTTTTTACAATCAATGGCAAGATGATTAGAGTTACCACAGTTAAAACAACATTTTCTAGGTGCATTTGGGATATACTTATAACCATTCACTTTATTGATCCCAATTTTACCATTCATGTTTCTCTTAATAGTAGCTTCCCGTTTTCTTATCTGCAACCTCACAGATTTTATCCTTGAGTTGTTTCTGAGACAGTAAACCTACATTCTTAGTAACTTTATTCAAGACAGGTTTAGACTTAATAACTTTGATATTTTGAACAGAAGTAGATCCCTTTTCAAAAGTTGAATTGAAATCTTTACCAAAAACAAAATTAACCGGAGTAATCTTAGATTTGGTTTTGTCTATCACATGTCTATAGGTTTTTGGACTAACTGTCTCATCAACAACAATTTTCTTTTTCAATTTCTTATCTTCATCTGACTTATAACCTAGACACTCTTTCCAATTCTTAGAGGTATTAATCTCATGAAATTTTCTACCAGAGTGTGTCCAAGTTCTGATTTTCTCTTTAGCATCCTCAAGTTCTTTTTCAAGAGAAGTACATTTAAGTTTCATCTCTAAGTACATGTGTTTAGCATTATCACATTCTATCTGTACTTTTTGCATAAGAGAAAATTCAGCTTCTAAAACCTCATTCCTTTTCCTAAGTTCAGACATCTCAGATAAGATCCTAGTATTCTCAGCAGTTTGACTTCTAAAGCTAATATGCATTGACTTTAAAAAACGTCTTAACTTAGAAGCATTATCAGTATCAAAATCAAAGACAATATTAAGTACCTTATCATCAGGAATAGCAGTATCATTAGTATTGGCCATTAGGGCATAGTAGACCACCTCGGTATCAAATTATGAGGAAGAGACCATCCAGTCCTTGCTTGATGTAATGAGTGTCTTTGTCTTCTTGCACTCAGAAGCAAAGTGACCCATACCATTACACTTATAGCATCTAACCTTTGACTTGTCAAATTTGCTACCCTTGCTTTCCTTTTTGATATTCTTGTCTTTGTCTGCATTGAAGGTCCTTTTCTGAAAGTTGCCTTGTCTTCTTGCCTTCCTGAACTTCATCATTTTGAAGTTTCTGACAATCATAGCAACCATCTCTTCCATGTCTGAATCAGAAGAATCACCATCAGGATTACCATCAGTATCTGATGATGAGTCATCAGGATCTGACTCAGCTACTTTTTTTTCCTTCTAGAGACCTCCATAGCTTTTCCTTTTGATTTAGCCTCTGCTTTCAAAGCAATAGATTTTGCCTTGCTTCCTTTCTTATTCTTTCTCTGTTGAACTTCAAGATCATGAGTTCTTAACATTCCATAGACTTCATCAAGAGACACAGTGTTGAGATCATACCGATGTCTAATGATCGAGGTCTGAGTATCCCATTCTTCTGGTAAAGCTCTTAGAAACTTGGTGTTTGAATCTTCAGTTTCGTATTCCTTGCCAACTAAAGATAAATCGTTGAGAAGTGTCAGAAATCTATCATATAAATCAGTTAGGCTCTCATCAGGTCTAGCATCGAATTGTTCATATTCTTGAATCAAGAGAGCCCTTCTATTCTTCTTGACAGATGCAGATCCCTGACACTGAGTTTCCAATGTATCCCAGATTTCTTTTGCAGACTTGCATGCAATCACTCTGTTTGACATGACAACATCAAGACTATTGTGCAGTATATTCTTTATCTTTGGTTCCCTGGGTACATGAGCTTTTTCTTCTGGAGTCCATTCACTTTTAGCCTTGACCACGTAATGTTCAGGTACAGTCTCTGTTCGTTCTACGAATCTGGTAGGAACATATGGTCCATCATGAATCCTGTCCAAATAGTCAGGATCCATAGCCTCCAGGTACATCAGCATCTTAACCTTCCATGTTGAATATTCTGATTTCTTCAGGATGGGAATTTTCATGCTTTCATACTTTGTTGTCGACATCTTAGATCGTATCTGATTCAAATTAAATCAGTTTGCTCTGATACCAATTGTTGCCCAGTAATAAACAATTGTAGAAGGGGGGTTGAATACAATTGTATAAGATTCTCGACTTAATAAGATATGAATCACAAATATGAAAGAATAATAAAGCTTTATTAAATCTGATATAAAACTGTTACAAAACTCTCTCAAGAAATTCTGATGTTCTTGAGAGCTGCTAGATTACAAAAACTCTCTCAAGAAATTTTGATGTTCTTGAGAGCTTCTATTACAAAGATACTCGAGTGTTTCAATCTATGTTCACGTTCTCTGTCACTCATAAATCGAAACCTAAAACTGGGTTTATATACTACACAGCTTCTCTATCAATGATAAGTCCTGATCAATTACAAAGATTGAAACCTATCCTTAATCGATAGCTTAATTACTACAAACCAGGAACCGACGGAATAATCTTCCTTATTTAACTAGACTCCAAATATAACTCGAAGTAGGAATCCTGATCAGCTTCCAGTCCCGATGATCAATCCTGATCCCAGTCCTGATATTCATTCTGATCCCGACGACCATGCAATCCTGATGATGTCAGCAATCCTGATCAGTTGAAGTCTAGATCCTGACGATCATTGAATCCTGATCTAACATGTTATGTATTGTTTACCTTTTATCTATAGTTTTTACATGGTTAATGATTGTTGTTTATGCATTCTGCTTTTGCTGTCCCCTGTTGAAATTAATTACAGTCCGTCAGTAATGTGTGTTAACTGTTAATAATGTACTTAGTTGCGGTAAGCTAGATAATTATTTAATTACCTTTTGACGGTTTTATTTCATATAAGACTTTTGACGCTGTGGATGGTAAGCAAGCAAGAAGGACCAATTCTTCAAGTCCATTGGGAGAGCTTTTTGATCATGGTGATTATTTCTATGCATGCTGCTCTGCTCATCCTTTTCTTTCTTTCTTGCAACACTCTTTATTGGCACTGATACGTAAATTAATGTTGCATGATGTGATGCACTTGCATGTACCGTAAGTACCTATCTGTTATATCTGTTCCTAAAAAGTGTTCCTTTTAACTATCTTAAACAAATTGACTTTTTCCTTAACTTCTTTTAAGTTGCATCTTATAAACACAGATTAAGATATAATAACCATAAGAACTATATTCATACACATACAAATCTTTTGGAATATCAAAATATTAGAATAAATGTAAATCTTAGTTTTAAAGCTAATTAATTTCATCTAAAAAATGTTGATCGTGGCTGTTTAAAAAATAAATGTGTATATATATATATGTATATATATATATATATATATATATATATATATATATATATATATCTTTCCTTTTCAATTATCTAATGGATAGCAAGTATTAGCAGACAGTGTCATGTTTTGCCTATAACTTTTCAGTTTGAGGCGTTAGCCTTCGGGAGCACTGCCATGTGTGGGAAAGATACTTTTTGGTTTTGGGTGATATCAGTTGTTCCATTTTATGGTGCCACATGGGAACAGTAAGTGTTCTTTATCATACTGGCTTGTTTCATTTGGATTTGCATTGTTTTTTAATGATCAGCCCGTATGTTTGGGGTTAGATATCAGCAGATGCGGAGGGACATAGTAACGAGCCTGCGGCACCATGCAGCCTTACTTTGCAAATAGGTTTAGAGAATTTTGTGAAAAATGTCGTGTATAAAATTATATGTCTACTGTAATTATGTCTTACAGTATATATATGAATATATGAAAAGTATTGTATTTTGACCACCCTGACTTGAGTTCCTACCTTCACACTGGATACCAGTGGTGGTTGCTGTCCAGGATCGTTTCTTCTTGCAGTTGCATGGTTGGACAGAAAACTGTGTGAATGTTCTTGTGGTTGTTTTTATGGTCTTGAAATCTTTATATATTTGGATGGTAAATTGCCACACTATTGAGGTGTTGCTAGATGGTAGAATAAGAAGGTGACGTAATTGCACAAATACATGATAGATCTGGCTAACTAACTGGTATTCTTCTGTTTTGCAGCTTTTTCACCAATACACTAATCCTTCCCGTAGTTAATGGACCTACTGAGGGCCTCATGTTGATATATGTGGGCCATATCTTTACAGCTTTAGTTGGTATGCTCACTTTGCCAGACATGTATCATGTTCTTAATCATATAGGCATACAATTTATTACGTTACACCCTTGCATCATGTCAGTGTAATATATCTTGTGTCATATTTTTAGGGGCTGAGTGGTGGGTCCATCAGTTTGGAAAATCTTTGCCGTTCTTGAGTTGGGTCCCAATTCTAAGTGGTAATGCATCATATGGGTGTGCTTTTCTGAATTATCTGCTACTATAGAAATTCATTTATTATTATCTTGTACTTGGCGAATGTTGGACGGTGTTTATGCACAATTTTAACTCTGCTTCAACCACTTTGCTGCTATAGCTGATTAGTGACTTTATGTGTACTGTAAATATTGCAGTAAATTGATCTATAACCATGCCAAAGAATTGTATTTTTTAATATTAATTTTGCTTCTTGTATATGTGTCTCGTACTTCAGAAGTTCCAACATATCGAGCAGTATTGTATTTGATGATTGCTTTTGCTGTTATTCCGACGTTGACATTCAAGTAATTTTTCTATACTTTATTACCACTATTATGAAATTAGCAGTCAATAATGAAAATGCAGAACATACATTTTGCCAAAAACAAAGGCTACCAGCCAAACCTTGTTTGACAAACAATTCACGAGACTATGCGTATTACAAGGAAGGATTTACACATTTACACTACTATAAGGATTTACACATTTACACTACTATAAGGATTTACACATTTACACATTTACACTACTATAAGTATTACAAGGAAGGATTTACCTCTATATATAGGAAAACAAAAACTTGGTGACTGATCTAAAATAGCACCTGATGTTAGTGTAGTAGCATGTCTTGCTAATGTTATAATCGTGCTCATTTTGAGCAGGTTTTTTCCTCTTTACTCAAGTACAATGCAAAGTCATGAACACCAAAAAATCACAAAGCAGGGTACTGGTGGGTGCTAAACTAATCAAGTTACCATGTTAAAATTGTTCTTGGTCTTAGGAAGGAAGAATATAAGTGATAGGGGTTGGTCATTAAACAACCAAACATGACTAAAGTTACTAAACATAAGTCAGCAATCAAGTACAACCTACTTTCAAGTCGCAAGCCAATTTGAAAGCTTCCTAGGTTTCTATGATATGGTTAGAAAGGTGTAACGCACTTTTATTCTTCCTACATGATATAAAACTGTTCAGCTAGATATCTAGTCTTCTGGTAATTCGCATTCTAAATTACATATGCAACTTAGGCATCCACGTAAGATATATTAACCCATGTGAAAATGTTATAGAAAAATTATATAAGAATCAATTAGGAAAGTAGTAATTAAAAAAATTGGAGAAACAAGAGATGAACTATAAAAGGCAGGATAAAGATCTAACCATAAAGAAAAAAACAATAAGTGTGACAATATATAAAATCCACCATGGACATGGGCTATCAATCCAGGTGAACAAACCAACATATATGGCTCCTAAAAGAATTTTCAAAGAAAAGATAAAATGGAACACATTAGCTAAAAAGCCCATGTGACTACCATAAGAGACTGCTAACGCTAATTATGCCGACAAATTGATCAATTAAAATTTTGTATAAAGTATAAATTATATAATATTCAGTAATGGAACTGATTAAAACTGATTAGATGTTTTAATTGCATTAATCAGGGATATTCTAGATTTGTGGTAATAGAATCATTAGTACTAGAAAGTCGATACAAATAAAAATCAACGACTTCCCCAACAAGCCGACGAACTTCCCTCAAAATCCTATATGCTCAACCTAGTCGGCTCCAGCTTTCTGACTTACGAACTAGTCATATACTAGTCGGACTTATTAGATATATTAGCAAAAATCTGAAGATTTTTATGTGTAACAACATCTATTGTCCTACATTAACCAACTTCCGCAGTTTATGTTTCACGAAGATGCTTACATAACCCAGTTCATTGTACCGTCTCTTTTCATTCACCTTCTTTACAATTCCCATTTACATATATGGAAATAGACCTAACTCATTTTAACTTCACAACTTTGCAGCTATCCAACAAATACATCAACCAACTACAATGCCAATATACAAACACGGCAAATAAACTAACAACCTAACAAACAAACAATTATTTATTCCGACATGGGTACTCCCAACACCACACATAAACACAATCATAAACCCCCAAGTCATAATCATAAAATGCAAACTCGAAAAAGTAAGCAGACTTACGACATCCAAAGCGGAAAGAAGGAAACACATCTAGTCCAAAAGGGTTGTAAAATATATTTAGCAACATAAGAGTGATCAACCCCACTGTACTTGTGTTTATGTAGAGCAGCAACACCAAGAGCCCCAATATAACCCATCTCTCCACTCTCTTTTTCCCACAATTTTCATTGCAAAAAAACAACAAAATCAAAAAAAAACACAACCCACAATACAAATTACACATCTCTCTCTCTCTCTCTCTCTCTCTCTCTCTCTCTCTCTCTCTCTCTCTCTCTCTCTCTCTCTCTCTCTCTCTCTCTCTCTCTCTCTCTCTCTCTCTCTCTCTCTCTCTCTCTCTCTCTCTCTCTCTCCCTCCCTCCCTCCCTCCTCGCTCTCTCTCTCCCTCCCTCTCTCTCCCTCTCCCTCCCTCTCTCTCTCCCTCTCCCTCCCTCTCTCTCTCTCACATATATCATTAGATAGTAGATTAAATATGAAATCTAGATAAACAAATGATCAAGAATTAAGAAACATACAGATCTGAAAAATAATTCAAGAACATAAAAACTATGCATAAACTTACAAATATCGAAATACAAAATGAAATTAAATTTACCTGATTAAAATGCAGGACGGAGAAAATGAAGAGCAAAAGGGGTTATATAAACATGTAAGTATCTATGAAGAGAATAAGTGAGAAAATGAATAAAGGGGTCACGGGATATTTATTTATTTTATTTGTCTCCCGCTCTTGATAATGGAGGATAGTAGAGTGTAACGGGGAAGACAAGAAGTGTGTGAAACGATGTCATTTGGGGTTAGAAGTGATATTTAGGACAGACAAATGGGTAACGTAAGTGGGTGTTTGACTGGCATAGGGATGTGTTCGTGTTCCGTGTCTTGGAGTTTGTGTGTTTTGGGAGTTCGTGTTTTTTGGTTCCCTTTTTTGCTGTGTTGGTACGAGTCAATAGGGATGTTATTTAGGTTTTGAGAGGGGTGTATTCAAATTGTTTTTTTTGGATTAGTTAGAATATTGTTGTTGATTTTAAAGGATTAATGGTAATTTATGAATTTGAAGTCTCGTAGAGTCTCGGTGATTTTGAAAGAGTTTTCGTAAAATTCTTCAAAATCTCATGGATTTTAACAAGATTTTAAAATATAAAATATATACTAGCAAATTCATCAAAATTTATTATTTTATTATATCATGCAAAATCCATAGATTTTTGAATATTATGATATTTTAATGGATTTCTAAAAATTTAAATTGAATACACCAATATTTTAACTGGCTTTTTAAATTTAAATTGAATACACCTGGATTTTAACGGATTTCTTGAAATCCCAATTGAAAACACCTTAAGTTTTAAAATCCAGTAAAATCCTTCAAAATCCCAGAATTAAAAGTGTCATGATCTTGAAAATAATTAATATAGGAAATATTTTTGAAGAATAAAATAGATAAATTAAGGTACTTGGTCATGCCCGTCGTCGACGCGCCAAATTGATAATAATATTTTGCTCTATTATGTTCGCACTTAACTACAAAATATAGCAAATGTGGCAAGTAAGGATCGAACCCAAGGGAATAGCGTTCAATACTAGTGTAATTGCTAGACAATTACAACTAATTTTCTCGGGAAAAAGTTCTCGAGAAAAAATTTCTCGGAAAAAATTTGTCGAGAAAAAATTTCTCGGGAAAAAGTTCTCGAGAAAAAATTTCTCGGAAAAAATTTCTCGAGAAAAATTTCTTGAAAAAAATTTATGGAAAAAAAATTCTCGGGAAAAAATTTCTCGAAAAAAAGAATTCCATAAAAAATTATGAATAATAGTGAGAAATTGTTCAATTTGGAAAATGTTTTCCCGTTCTGGAGAGGGGAAGTCATTTTCCAAAAACTCATAACTTTTCTTAAAGAAATTTTCTTCTCTTGGAAAATATTTTCTTTTCCTGAAAACCAAACAAACATAGGAAAACTTGGAAAACATTTTCCAAAACGTTAAACAAACACACAAAAGACATTTTCCTGGAAAATATTTTCCAAAAGCCAAACAAACGCCGGAAAATTCAGAAAATATTTTCTGGAAAATATTTTCCAGCAAAACAAACGGAGCCTAAATCTCATAATATTATTCTATGTTATCCAGACAGAAAATTGGTAATATCCAACAGGAATAGATTATTCTGAAATCTCAATCAAGTTGTCATTTACGCCGCCCGGCAACTTGGAAATATAATGGCAGCCACTTTTCCATAATTATAATATAGGGTCTAACAAAAACGATATCAAATCAAGAAAGCAACTTTAAACAATTTTCTGCAAATAATTAAGTCTTCGACAGTGCCCATTTACATGCCATAAGCAAAAGAAGTCTTAACAAAACCAATTATGAATACAGTCCAAAATTACAATAATTTACGATCAATCAGTTTCTGCATTTTACTTGACATCTATATTAATTTAATTTTCCACATTAACAAATTCAGCCACAATATATCCAAAAGCCATTATATAAAAAGCTAACAAAACAAAAACAATTTTAACTACATAAAAATTAAAAAGTTAATTCTATTCCAAAAGGATTGAACAAGGGCAAGAGCAAAAACAAAACTAACATATCAAAACTCATTTAGAACCTAAACTCATGTAATGACAAAATGAAAATTCACACACACAAGCCCAAGAAACACACACATGTAAAAGCTTGTAAATTATATACACAACATTTTTCCGATAATTATAAAACATATTATAATACAATTCAAACATGAACTAGCGTAAAAGCCTGTGCGAGGCACGGACCTGCTTATAGACTGAAATAATTTCTCGAACGAACATGTATTGAAATCGGAATAATTTTGTAATTAAAAATATGGAAAATAATTTTATTTTGAATTTATATTTTATTTGTATGAAAATTCTTTTAACTTTTTTTTAATTTAATAAAATTTTACAAAATTTGAATGAATTTCGATATGATAAAGATCGAATTATTATTTTTTCCAGAATTTTATTTAGTTTTAAATGATATGAAATGCATTTTATCAAATTTAATAATTAATTATAATATAAATGATAATTTAAGTATAGTTGTCCGTATATAATATGGACGTATCTAAACTTATGTATATTTAATGAAATAACATTATACTTGTAAATAAAATATAAAGTTGGTCACATATGTAATACTATACCGTGATCACATCATAAAATCTCCGATCATCCTATTAATCTTTGAACGGTGACTCAATTGAATACTCCGATCAGGGGTGTTCATGGTTTACCAACCTGATTACCAAACCAACCCAACACTATTTTTGGCCGACCAAGCCGATAGAAGAAAACTCGATACTTAATTGAGTTAAAAACATTTCAAACTGATTTAAATGGATTGGATATGAAATGTATATTTTTCGGTCAACCGGATTTAACTTACAATTAATTTTTGTTTGATATTTAAATATATATTGTACATACAACCATACATTAGATAATACATCATACTGACATTTATAGATATATGTGTATATAATTATATTATTAAAATTATAATTATTCAAAAATAAAATATTAACACTAAATCGCAAGTTACGTGTATTTTAGTTTACTTAGATTTTCTAAATGAGAGGTGTTGTATAATATTAATTTTTTCATAAAATTATTTAAACCATTCAAACTGATGCAACCGACCCAAACTAATGTATTATAAGCAGGGTTGGGTTGCAAATTTAAGTTTTGCAGGTTGGATAAAAAAAAATTCAAAATGATATAACTGGGTCGAGTTACAAAAATTCTTCCAACTTATAAACAACTCCTCACACCGATTCCCAATTTTTACAACGATGTGTGCAACTTAAAATTTATTTTTAAATAATAGAAGTAACTGACAATATGTTACTTATAGATTTTAATATTATATTTATGTATTAGAACCTGAATATTTCATATAAAATATAATAAGTAACATATTATTATATAAAAATATAAATCTTATAACAATTAATAACCTAATTGATATTTAATCGAAAAAATATTATTGAAGTAATTTTTTTTAAAAGATAATTGAATACATCTTTCTCTATATATTAAAAGCCAACAAAGGGCAAAGTTTGCCATTTTAATGCTTGTGAAGTTACGATTTTACCCCTATTTTTTGAAAAATAACAAAAATACCATTGTTATATTATTATGCAAAAATATGTTAATATTTGTTATTGTAGAGAATCGAACCCCCAACCTCCCTCTAAGAAGTCCAAAGCCTAACCACTATGCTAAGTTGTTTTTTGAGTTTACTTTAAAGATTTTATTAGATAAGTCACATTATTTTCTCTAATTCTATATTCTTTTTTTTTTTTGAACCTTTGAGTAAAGAAAATATTGGTCCATATTATTCATATAAATCTGTATTTTTTATTTACGTTATTATATATATAGGTAAATGATCAATCATGGTTTTAAATTTTTATTATAGTTGTATATTTTTGATTAAATATACTTTAGTTATGTTGTTGATAATTCATGTTTTTATATCATATTATATATCACTATTTTACATTATTAGAATTAATTAATTATACATAAAATATAGTAATGAACTTGATCTAATATAAGAACTATTGTATATGTTATGTATCTCATTGTTTGTTAAGTCTATAATTTAAAATTAAGAAAATTAGCATCAAAATTATGTAATGTCAATGCTTATACACTATGTTCGTCACATTCATTTCTTAACAAATTTCTTTTCAAAATGAACACTTCATTTGTTAATAATTTCTAATATTACATGTCATTCTTTATTAACTTCGACATATCTCTAATTTACTCATTTGTTTCGTCAATTTTTTCACGGCATATCTCTAATTTACTCATTTGTTTCGTCAATTTTTTCACTTTTTCCACCATTTTAATCCCCCGGTTGATGTCCGAGTCAAAAATCGGGGTGATGATTTAAAATGTAGAATATTACGGAGTATATAATTACAAAAAAAGTTTTTTTCATTATAAATGATAAATGTAAAAAATAAAATATCTACACTCTCTTTGTCATGATAAATGATGAGTATGGAAAATAAAATTTATATGATATAATTTCACATGTTACACATGAATGTAAATTATTCCGGATAAAAAAAATATTTTCATTTTCATTTTTCTCTTTGGATATATATAAATGTATTATACTATTTAAATAAAAATATATAAATTCTATCTATAAAATCATACATAATATATAACTACATCAAATATGAACTATATATCATAATTTTTTAAGTATATAAAATATAAAATATTTGAGTTAAATTAGAAATGTTTTATTGATCAAACATTTAGACTTTGAGGGGTTTAAATGTATAATTCGACTAAAAAGATAAATATTTGAAAATGTAGAAGATATAATTGAATTGATTCTAAAAAGACGATAACTCAAAAACATGGTCTATATTTTAAATAAAAAATTAACATGATTTATATGCAATAGATGAAAATAAGATATGATTTTTCTCGATCATAAGAATTATAAAATTGTCTAACTATTAATGACGACCAGTTAGACTATAAGTTTTAAAAATAAAAATTCAAATTGTATGTAAAAAATTAATGAATGATATTAAAAAAAAAATGTATAAGTCTTTAATAATAATAGAATTTTATATAATATATTAATTGGATGCGTAATATCATAAAATCATTTTGATAAATGAAATTCTAAATAGGGTTTGTGGGCTTTGAGGACATCGTCGAATTACAACACTGAAGCTAATACACAATAAAATACAAGTAAAGTTTATTTTTTGTATATGAAAAGGTTGAGTTTATTATTACAAAAATGTCATTCAATATTTGTATTGAAAAAACAGTATAACCTCGTATAAGTTTTCAGGTTAAAATCGTGGTTATTTTTCACTTTTAAATAGATGAATAATCCTGGACATTTATAAAGTTATCACATTTACCTTACTTTTTTTTTAAAAAAAATTAGTCTTAAAAATGATATATTTATCAGTATATATTTATTTATAACACGTGCAAATCACGAGTTATTTTTTGTATTGTTTTACCTTTTTATTTAAATTATTATAATCAAATTAAATATAGTAACGAGTGGTTCACGTATTTTACCTTTATTTATGTTTTTAATTTTTGAGTTGTTCTGCCGGAGCAGCCGAGTAAATGTTAATTTTAACATATTTGTAATAAATGTTTATTTTAATATGTTGTTGATGGGATTCGAACCTTAAACTTCTATGTAGCATAACTTTTAGTAATACATCTAGATGTTCCAATCAATTTGACTTCAAAGACCCATCAGTATCGATTGTGATTGAAAAGGATAACCAATATGAGTTGTGAACCAAATGATAAATTATACCCCCATTTTGTTTATTATAGTTTAGTATAGATTATAGTTGATTCAGAATTCATTAATTTGTACCATATATTTATAAAATTATATAACTGAGCAAAATACATGAATTTTGAGAAATATATATAAGATAATTTAATTTGAGTTATATATGAATTTTTAAAATTTAGGATTTCAATTATTTATGATGATTGAGCTGAAACATTTACTTACGTCATTATAACATGAACCCACTCTATATGAAGGGGGGAAAAAGATGGAACCAAAAAATAGTTGTTTGGAAATTATATATATGCACAAATCATTAATGTTGTCTAATCATTCTTATATCGATAAAAATAATCATGTGCCTTTTATCATATAGATATTAGTTGAATATTACGAAATCCAATCAAATTTATAAGTATTTGATTCATGAAAGTGATACGCAATATTACAAATTTACGATAAATTGCAAATATTATCATCTAATGTATTTTTAATTATAAAATTATTTCGATATATGAACAAATTCAGTGAGAAATTATTTAATTAATATATGAACAAGTCTCAAAACCTTACAAGGGTACGTTCATCATTCAAAGTAGTTACATTATTTGTCAACAAAATTTCTTACTACTCTGCACAACTCACACTTTTCATCTTACACGATCAAACTTACGATTACACAAACGTCACGTTAATAAATCGACCTACTCGCAAAAAAATTATTGGCATTTCTATGCAGGCCCGTGCCTTGCACGGGCTGTTAGGCTAGTTACTGTATACATAAAAACACGAAAACTAAAAAATACGAAGTTGTATAAATAATATGAACTAACATTTCATTTGGAAAAGTTAAAATTTAAAAAAGTAATTGTATAAACATGTTATATAAATAATATAAAATAACATATTGGTCACTCAAAAGTTAAAGTATTAAAAGAAAATATGAAGAGATAATTATACGCTTTATCTAATAATTTTTTTTAGAGTAAACTCAAAATTCAATGTAGCATCGTTGATAATGAAAAGAAATTTATATAAGGAGATATTAGTTCGATTTTCAAAGGCTACACAAATTCAACCTCTTTTAATTAAACACTGATGAGATCGTTTCTGTAATTTTTATAAATACAAGGATAAAATTGTAAATTCACTACCATTTTTGGCATATTTTGCCTTTGGTTGACTTTTAACATAAAAAGTAGATATATAGATACGTTGCGAATTGTCAAAATATGCTAATTTGAACCGACTAAAATCGAATTGAATGACTTGATTTTGTTAAATTATAGATTAGTAGTTCACATGTTGTTTGAATATTTTGAAAATCGTCACCATATATGATTACGTATGATAAGATATATTGTACTATATAGAAGTATACATTTTGACAACTAATATATAATTGATCTATGTTTAATAAAAAAAATTAAATATAATTTAAATGTTAAGAAAGATGATTGAATATGTAATTATACATAAAACCAAAAAAATAGTGTTATATAAATATTATAAATCAACAATTTACTTACTCAAAAGTTTTTAAAAAAGGATAATAATGAAAAACGTGGGTAATCTAATAAGATTTTTAATTGAAGCTCAATCATTAGTATAGCACAAGTGGTTATAACATAAACTCCCTTAGAGGAGGTTAGAGGTTCGATTGCTCAAAGCAACTCAAACTCATTTATTTTATTGCATAAATTGTAAAAGATGGCATTTTTGTGATTTTTCAAAAAAAAAGGGTAAAATTGTAATTTCACAGCCATTTTATTGGCTCAATTTGCCCCTAGACCCCATTTAATATATAGAAATAGAAGATTTTCAAGATTAACCCAGATCTCAAATTTACATTAAAAAAATAAAGAAGACAAAAAAAACTTACAATATTCAATTATATATATCCCTCGGATTGTTTCCCCTGGTAAAATCTCAATCAACCTGTAAAACAAATAAAAAAATGAACAAATATTTATTAGTAAAACAAATCTTGATTATTACAAAACATAACAACATGCAAGTAAACATAAGTACATAAACACATGTTTTACAGACAAGGGTACTTACAAGTGAAATGTATAGATACAAAAATGTTGAATGTATAACTATCGAGAGAGGTTTAGAGCCTTTGTGTTTTCGTGACTTTCGAGGTGATTAGGGTTGTGTGAGCGGCGGTATAAACTGAGCGAGGGGTTTATTATATATGCATTGGATAGTTAATGGCCTGTTAGGAATATGTTGTTCTTGATGATAATTATAAAAACACTTAGTAGATTTTGTATTAAGTCATTTTGTAACTGTCAACGAAATGGCATGCTTTGCAGCATTCCGTTGACAGGAAGCTCATCAACTAAATGAGTAATGTAGCAATTGCACTGTACAATACTTCACAGTTTGATATGCATTTTGTTGTATGTATTAGATAGGTTTTCTAAGTCATGTTGACTAAGTACTAGATAGGCAAAATAGATTGGTTAATTGTAAATATATTATGCCTTGTAATTTTGTCTAAGTGAAGACATGTCAACGGTATGAAGATCACTCTGTCAACGGTATGGAGTTTACCCATCAACGAAACGAGGGAAACACCATCAACGAAACGAAGGAAACACCATCAACGGAATGAAGAATAAAGCTATCAACGAAACACATCTCCCTGCTATCAACGAATCACTATTGCTTTTTGAACAGTTGACAAAGTGATAGTGAAAGTTTACTGAACAGATCTAAAGGAGATATGGAAGTGTACTTTGCATTGGAAGCCATCAAAATGGTTACTGTAAATAAGGAAACATTCCAATTTCCAATAAGGCTCTTGGGAATGATTAAAATAAGCATGAAGACAAAAGCAAAGATCGCCAAGGACCATTGGACAAAAGGAATGAAAAGCAAGCTACTGATGGTTACTACTATTGTTCTTTAGTTTAGCCAAACGTAGAATTGTAAACTTGGGTATATATAACCAAGTGTAGCAGTTACTTTAAGAGTGAGAGAAGAAAAACAAATAGTTTGTATTAGCTATCTTTGAGAGCATACTTCTCTACAATCTTGTAACTGAGCAGCTGTGTACATTTTGTATCACAGATTATTTCCTCAATAAAAATCACTTCAGTTGGATCATCAAACAATCCAACTGAAATTATTTATGTGCTTGTGATTTTTACTTTAAGTTCAGTTTTTATTTGTAAGTTGTTTTAAGTTTAAGAAATATCAAGAATTGTATTCAACCCCCCCCCCCCCCCCTTCTACAATTCTGTTAGGTCATTTGGGATTAACAATTGGTATCAGAGCGAGCTTCTAACATACAAGAAGTTTAAAGATCAAGACCAAAACAGTAACCATGGTGAAGAAGGATGCAGGAGTAAAGATACCAGTTCTTGATAAGGACAATTACTTTCACTGGAAAGTAAAGATGCATTTACATCTCATGTCTATAGATGAGAGATACGTAGACTGCATTGAGAAAGGTCCACACGTTCCCATGAAGTTTGCATCTAGAGTTGGACTGCCAGATGATGCTCCTGATGTGGAAATTCCAAAACTTATCTCAGAATGGACTATTGAAGATGTTGCAGAAGTCCATAAAGATAAAAGAACCATGAACATTCTGTTTAATGGTTTGGAGCAAGAGATGTTTGACAATGTCATAAACTGTACAACCTCCAAAGAAGTATGGGACACTGTTAGAACTCTCTGTGAAGGAACTGAGCAAGTTAGGGAAAACAAAATGCAGCTCCTTATACAACAATATGAGCATTTTCATTTTAAAGCTGGTGAAACCCTAAATGACACGTTTAGTAGGTTTCAGAAGCTTTTGAATGGATTAAAGTTGTATGGGAGGATCTATCAAACCAAGGATTCAAACCTTAAATTTCTTAGAGCTCTTCCAAAAGAATGGAAGCCTATGACTGTTTCTCTCAGAAACACTCAAGAGTACAAAGACTACACTCTTGAGAGGCTTTATGGAACCTTGAAGACATATGAGTTGGAAATGGAGCAAGATGAAGAAATTGAAAAGGTACAAAAGAAGGGTGGATCTGTTGCATTGATTGCATCTGTGAACCAACTAGAAGATGACAATGAAGAAGCTGCGAAGGCCACAACTAGCCGAGCTAGTTGTAGGAGTGATGTTAGCAAGGGTAAAGGCAAGATGACAGAAGAAGAAGAATCAGAACCAGCCAACTTGGATGACTTAGATGAGATTGATGAACACATTGCTTTTCTGTCAAGAAAATTCTCTAAGTTCAAGTTCAAGAGAAACTCAGAAGCAAGGCCACCAAGGAGAGACTTTCAACCTAACAAAAGTAACTGGATTGAAAAGTCTAAATCTAAATGTTTCAATTGTGGAATGCTTGGTCACTTTGCTGGAGACTGCAGAAAGCCCAAGATTGAGAAGGGCAACAGGAAACTTGAGCCTGTTGATTATAAAAAGAAATACTTTGAACTTCTCAAGCAAAAAGAAAAGGCTTTCATGTCTCAGGAGTATGATTGGGCTGGTAATGGTGAAGATTCTGATGATGATGTTGAGTATGTCAACCTGGCTCTTATGGCTAACAATCATGAGCAGGAAGCAAGCTCCTCAAGCAACCAGGTAACAATTACTAATCTTTCTGAGCTTTCTAAAGAGGAATGCGATAGTGCAGTAAATGAAATGTCTACTGTACTATATAATTTGCGTGTTACTCTTAAATCACTTACCAAAGAGAATTCAAGAATAAAAGAGACTAATTTGCTCTTAAGTGATAGGAATGCAATGTTAGAAGCACAACTCATTGAATTTGAAAAAATGAGATGTGTTAGTAGGGATGCTAAGAAGGAACTTGAGAACGTGTTACAAAGGGAAGAAATTCTTAAAACACAACTTGAGATAGAACAAAGTGTGATTGCAAAATGGAAAGATGCCAGGAATGTTGCCACCAACATCATTAATGTTCAAGGTATGGAATCTTTCTGTGAGCAATCATGGAAAAAGAACAAAGAGAAGCTAGGGTATGTTGGTGAAACCTTAGAATCAGAAACAGAGTCAACAAACAACAATGATCATTTGTTGAAGGTTGATATGTCAACGGAATGCAATGTTTCGTTGACAGATGAACCATCAACCGATCAGGCTGTTTCGTTGACAGAGAAAAGAAAAGATGAACTCACTAGACTTAATAATAAGTATGGTCCTGTCACCAAGAACTTTGTTCAAGGTGAGTCTAGTAAATCAAAGAAAGTTGAGAAGCCTGTTGAGAGAGCTAATGTAGGTCACTTGTCTAACAAGCAATTGAAAGACAAGTTAGAGAAAGTTCAAGTTGAGGCTAAGGGAAATAAAAAGAATAACAGGAATGGCAAAGTAGGGATTAACAAACACAACAATTACACACCTGATAAATATGCTCCTAGAAAGACATGTGTCAATTGTGGAAGTGTTAGTCATTTATCTACTAACTGCAAATCTGTTAAGAAAACTGCTAATGTGAAAATGCCCAAGCCTGCAATGAATAGTTCCATGCCTACAATGGCTGTTATGCCTAACATGTTTGCTCCATATGCACAATTTCAGAATCCATATGCTAACATGTCATTTGTGCCTAATCCATACATGAATATGTTTAATATGCCACAAATGCCATGGAATATGAATAACCTGATTGTTCCTCCAACTATGCATGTTGTGAATGAAAATGTGAGCAACCCTCAGAAATCAACACCAAGGGTAAAGATTGATTTAAATCAATCTGAGCCCAAGGTGAAAAATGATATAAAAGGAAAAGCAAAGGCTAACAAAACAGGACCCAAGGAAACTTGGGTACCAAAATCAACTTGATTTGGTTTTATTGTGTGCAGGGAGACAAAAGGAATCTTTGGTACTTGGATAGTGGTTGTTCAAGACACATGACTGGTGATTCTACCCTGCTCACAGAGTTTCAGGAAAGAGCTGGCCCTTGTATTGCTTTTGGAGATGACAGCAAATGCTACACTAAGGGATATGGCTTGATTTCAAAAGAGAATGTCATCATAGATGAGGTTGCATTGGTGGATGGTCTTAAGCACAATTTGCTTAGTATCAGCCAACTTTGTGACAAAGGATTTTTAGTTACTTTTTCTAAAGAAGCCTGTGTTGTTTCTAAAGGAGGAAACAATAATGTGGTAATGACTGGATTCAGAAGAGGGAATGTGTACATTGCTGACTTTAGTAGCACAAGTCCAGAAACCATCACTTGTCTTTTCAGCAAGGCAAGCAAGGATGAAAGTTGGCTATGGCACAAGAAATTATCTCATCTAAATTTTAAAGTTATGAATGATTTGGTGAGGAAAGATCTTGCTAGAGGAATTCCACAGGTGGAGTTTTCCAATGATGGTTTGTGTGATGCCTGTCAAAAAGGGAAACAAAAGAAGGCATCATTCAAAAGCAAGACAGAGTCATCAATTGTCCATCAGCTTGAGTTGCTTCATATGGATTTGTTTGGCCCTGTAAATATCATGTCTATTTCAAAGAAGAAATATTGTCTTGTGATTATTGATGATTTTTCTAGATTTACATGGACTTTCTTTTTGCACTCCAAAGATGAGGCAAGTGAAATCATTATCAATCACATCAAGATGGTAAACAATCATCCTGACTTGAAAGTAAGGAGGATTAGGAGTGACAATGGGACAGAATTCAAGAATTCAAGCATGAAGGTGTTCTGTGAAGAAAATGGTATTTTGCATGAGTTTTCAGCAGCAAGGACACCACAGCAAAATGGTGTGGTTGAAAGGAAAAACGGAACACTCATTGAAGCTGCAAGGACAATGCTAGATGAATCAAAGTTACCAACTTATTTTTGGGCTGAGGCAGTTAATACAGCTTGCTTCACTCAAAATATTTCTTTGATTAATCAAGCCAAAGGAATGACCCCTTATCAGCTACTCAAAAGAAAGAAGCCACTATTGGATTTTCTTCATGTCTTTGGATGCAAGTGCTTTGTTCTGAGAAATCAAGCTGAGCATTTGGGGAAATTTGAAGCAAAGGCAGATGAAGCAATATTTGTGGGATATGCAACAGGGAAAGCCTACAGAGTCTATAATCTCAGAACCAACATTGTTATGGAATCTGTACATGTTGTTTTTGATGATCTCAAAATTCAAGGTCTCTGTGATGAAGGTTTCCATGAAAGTCTTTCTTTTGAAAATGAGGAAGGAGATCAAGTGAATCATGTTAAGGCTACTGAGAAACAGCCTAAAGTTGTTGTATCTAGCACAGATGAAAGCAGCAGTGAAGATGAAATTGCTGCATTAAGATTGAAAAGAATAGCTGCTAGTAGACCAAATGGTCATTTCATTGACAGTCATGATGGTGGATTCGTTGACAGTCAAAATGAGCGTTTCGTTGACATCCAAAATGGTCATACCGTTGACAGTCATAGAAATGCTTCTAGAAGTGATCAGTTAAGAACAACAAATTCAGGGGGAGTTTCTCAAGGACAAATATCCAATCAAGGCAATCATGATCATGAAGCTACCTCTTCAAGAGCAAATCTACCTCCCTCAAGGAAATGGACTAAAGATCATCCCTTTGAACTTATTATAGGTGATGTGTCTTCAAAAGTCCAAACTAGAAGAGCAACTCAAGAAGAATGTCTATATAGTAGCTTTCTGTCTCAAGATGAGCCAAAGAAAGTTGAGGATGCACTTCTAGATCCAGATTGGGTTTTGGCTATGCAAGAAGAGCTAAACCAATTTGAAAGGAACAATGTATGGAAGCTGGTGCCCAAGCCTAAGGACAGGAGTGTCATAGGCACAAAATGGGTGTTCAGAAACAAGATGGATGAACATGGCATAGTCACAAGGAACAAAGCTAGATTGGTTGCAAAAGGCTATTCACAGGAAGAAGGAATTGATTTTGATGAAACCTTTGCTCCTGTTGCTAGACTAGAAGCAATAAGGATTTTGCTAGCCTATGCAGCCCATGCCAATTTCAAAGTCTATCAAATGGATGTGAAGAGTGCTTTTCTGAATGGGGAATTGGAAGAGGAGGTGTATGTAAGTCAACCTCCTGGTTTTGAAGATGATGATTTTCCAGAATATGTATACTTCCTCCTCAAAGCACTCTATGGTTTGAAACAAGCACCTAGAGCCTGGTATGACACACTTTCACAGTTCCTCCTTGAGAATCACTTCACTAGAGGTACTGTAGATAAAACTCTTTTTCACAGGGTTGTGAATGGCTCTACTATACTTGTTCAAATTTATGTAGATGACATAATCTTTGGGTCTACAGATGTGAAACTTTGTCAAAAGTTTGTCAAGCTTATGCAAAGTAAATATGAAATGAGCATGATGGGAGAATTAACTTACTTTCTTGGTCTTCAAGTGAAGCAAGTTAATGAAGGCATTTTCATTAGTCAAACAAAATATATTCATGATTTATTAAAGAAGTTTAACTTAATGGAATGCTCTCCTGCCAAAACTCCCATGCCTACTGCCACCAAACTTGAATTGAATACTAAGGAAAAATCTGTGGACATTTCAAGTTACAGAGGCATGGTAGGCTCACTTTTGTATTTAACAGCTAGTAGACCTGATATTATGTTTGCTACATGTCTATGTGCTAGATTTCAAGCTGATCCTAGGGAATCCCATTTAGTTGCTATTAAAAGGATTTTCAGATATCTCAAAGGAACACCAAACCTTGGCATTTGGTATCCTAGAGAATCTGGCTTTGAACTAATTGGTTATTCAGATGCAGATTTTGCAGGATGTAAAATTGACAGGAAAAGCACAACAGGCACCTGTCAATTCTTAGGAAACAAGCTTGTCTCATGGTTCAGCAAGAAACAAAACTCAGTTTCTACCTCCACAGCTGAGGCTGAGTATATTGCAGCTGGAAGTTGTTGTGCACAGATTTTATGGATGAAAAATCAACTACTTGATTATGGAATAAGAGTTGAGAAAATTCCTATTTTCTGTGACAACACTAGTGCCATTGCCATTACTGAGAATCCAGTGCAGCATTCAAGGACCAAGCACATTGACATCAAGTACCATTTCATTAGAGAACATGTTATGAATGGTACTGTGGAGTTACATTTTGTTCCAAGTGAACAACAACTTGCAGACATCTTTACCAAGCCACTTGATGAATCATCATTCTCAAGATTAGTAAGTGAGCTAGGTATGCTAAATCTCTCTTAATTATTTTTGAGATATTTGCAAGTTACAATGTAGCCAGAAATTTTCTATGTTTTTCTGTGAACTAATTTTCTCAGGAAAAAGTGAAATTTTGTCTAAGTCAAAATTACTATGTCAACGAAACGCACCATTTCGTTGACAGTCTTAGCATTTTTCTGGGTGTTTCGTTGATAGCTCTTTTATATCAACGAAACGCAGCTTTATCAACGAAATAGACGGGACCTTAAACGCCCAAATCTGATTCGTTGATATAGCGCTTTTAATCTGAACCGTTGAAATTTTGACACGTCTTTTACCACAATCTATGCATACACCCCTGTAAGTATAAATCATGGTATTTCTTTAAAAGTAACGGTTATATTTTTAAGCCAATCCAGTAATTTACATTTATTATTGGACTCTTTTTCTGAGAATTTTTGGGGGAGTATTTAAGAAATTCTATTTTCTTTAATTTCTTTTTACCTGTTCTCAAAAATTCCAAAGGCTTTTCTCTCTTCTTCTCTCTAACAAGCAATTCAGTTCGAAGCTTTTCTTCACACAACAATGGCACCCATAGTCAAGCTTATGTCTGCTGGAGGGTTCATCTATGAGAAGAACAACTCCATCCCTTTTGTTGTCAAGGAAAACCCGAACAGTATCTTTTTCAAGATGATGGACTTCATGAAGAACTCCAAGTTGAGCTATGCAATGTTTCACTCAACTCCTCTCTATAATGAGATAATCGAGGAGATCTGGACCTCGTGTGAGTATAGTGGAACAAACTGCACACTGCAATTCACTCTCCAAGGTAATGAGTACATAGTTAATTCTGATGTATTGCAAGCATGTCTACATATTCCTGAAAATAAC
Organism: Heracleum sosnowskyi; assembly: GCA_030848705.1. Lineage (NCBI taxonomy): Eukaryota > Viridiplantae > Streptophyta > Magnoliopsida > Apiales > Apiaceae > Heracleum > Heracleum sosnowskyi. Next base: position 29,351,376 of record CM061235.1, on the reverse strand, counting down.
TGTGATGCTTTGCCTACAATCACTGAAATGGTTAACATGCTAAATTCAATAAACTACTCTTTGCCTACTGATAATCTGGGTAGAATAATTAGGAGAGGTTTGGTTAGGGAATATAGTTATTTAGCTGATGCATTTATCAAGGTCTTTTCTGGAAAGATTAGTAATTTTGATGCATTAACTAATTCCATGTTGATTCTTTTTACCATGCTCCTAACTGATAGATATTACAACTTTAGCACCCAACTTATGTATGAAATTGGTGCTAAGTTGGGTGACAAGGCTAATAGGAAAAAGAATATCTACTATGCTAGGTTTCTGATGATGTTGGCTAATCATGTTAGTCCAACACCATTAGTAATCTCTAACCCTGTTTCCAAGTTTGAGTGTTTTGTGCAAGAAAAGAGAGTATTGACAGACATACTGAGGCTGAACCACAATGGTGATGTTCCAGTGGTGTATTTGCCAATAATTGAGGTAACTACTGCTATCCCTTCTAGTTTAGTTGTTACTTCAACTGTATCACCTAGTCCTGTTGTTGTGGAGTCTGTAGCTGTGACCCAACAGGCTCCTGCCCCTGCAACAAAACCAAAATCAAAGAAATCCTCCAAGCCAACCTCAGGTACTTCCCAAAAGGCACCTGTTGTAAAATCCACTACACAACCTAAGGGGAGTGTTGTAGGTGCTGAGAGAGGTGAGGGAAGGGGTGAACATAAAAGAAACCCTAAGGATAAGGAAGGACAGATGAGTGAAATCCAGCCAAGCCCCATTGTGTCTTCCCAACAAGGCACAATGAGTAAAATGGATTTAAACACAAGTCTAGTTGCATCCTCCCAAAAGGATGTGATTATTGAAACAAGCTCTCCTCCAAGAGCACACTCCAAAAGGGTAAGGGACACTTCAAGCCCACAGTCTACATTTTCCCAATACCAAAGGAGAGTGAAGCAAAAGTCCAAGGGTACACAGGGTGCACACACACTGGAAGCAACACTTCCAGTTTCTCAAATTCAATTTGATGTAACCCCTATTATTACTCTGGGGTTACAGTCCCATTCTCTAAACATCAACCTTGAACTATCTCCATCAAATTCACCAACTCTATCTCTAGATGTGGACATGATCCATTCATCTATTCCTGATTCTCCAACTCTAATCTTGGAGAAGCCCCACTCTGAAGCTGGTGGCCATCACTTGTTAAGTGATTTGTTGGGCCATCAACCAATTTTTTCTGAAGTTGCAAGAGGATCTGTGGACCAATCTCTAAAATCAATCACCACAGATTCTACTGTATATTTCACTTTCTCAAAGTGCTTTATTGACTTCATCAACGAAACAGCTTCTTTCGTTGACAAGTGTTTCTCCATCAACGGTATCCATACCGTTGACAGTTCAAACTACCATTCCGTTGATAGGTCAATCTACACCCCTTATTGAAAATCAAGTTGTTTCCACAACTAGTGTAGATGACCTGGTGGTAGTTGAGACACTTTTAGGTTTGAGAGGGAGTGAAATTGAGAGGCTGGCTTGCAGCCAGGCAAAAGGAGAGTCTGAGAGTGAGAGGCTGGCTATTTCTTCCAGCCAGGCAAAAGGAGAGATTGAGAGTACCACCTTAGTAGGTGAAGGTGAGGGTGTGAGAGGTGTGAGTCATGGGGAGCCCATGATGCAAAAAAAGAGTGGAGAGAGAGAAGGGACTACAGGAGCAATAAGGATGGAAGCAGCCATTGCTAGTGAGTTAATGGAGGTCAGTGAGGGAGAAAGGGAACTTACTTTCCAAGAGCATTATCAACAAACTCTGGATAGTATTTCCCTGGATCCTGAGACCTTTACTCATCCTGTGTCAGCCTATCAAGTTATGGCTCAACATGGCAATGTGGAGGCAGAAAGGTCACTCAACTTAATTCATACTACTGCATCAATGCAAAGAGCAAAGGATGCCTTGACCAATCTACCTCCAGGAGCTGCAGCAAGTGGAGACTTTGAGTTTTCTGATGATGAAGACAACTTTGGTGACAATCTACAGGTGGCCACCACTACACAGACTGGGACTTCTGTGGTGCCTCCTACACCAAACTGGCTTTCTCAGGATATGCATGGTAGATACAACTTGGATGCTGCTATCACAAGGCAGTACAATGAGGCATATCTAGCTCATGAGTCTGCTGAAGCAAGGGAAAAGAAATTCTACAAGGCCATAATGGATTCTCTGGAAATTCAAAGGCTACAAATGTTGCAGACAAGGATTGAGGCTACAGAAATCAAGGATTCAATTAGCAACCTTAGGGATGCTACTGACAGGAGGCTAGATGAAAAGCTTCCTCTTCACACTGTCTCCAAGATGTCAAGCTTTTTCACCAAGGAACCTAAAGTGTCCTCATCTTTGAAAACTCTCTCCTCTAGAGTGGACAAAGTTGAGGCTACACTTTCTCACATGCAGAAGGAACAGGAGAAGCAAACTAGCCTACTCACCCAGCTTCTGGCAGCTCAAGGAATCCCTATCATCTCACTTGATGATAACAAAAAGGGGGAGAAAATTAAGGAGCTAGAGATACAAATCACAAAGGTTTTGGTCCCAGCCATCTCCTTGCCAGAAGAGCCATTAGCAATGGGGGAGTTTGGAAAGAAGAAAAAGGATGGTATTGACCTGATCCAGGAAGCTTCTATGAGGATGAGACTTGCACAACAAATCAAAGACCATTGGTCCAACATAGAAGCAAGGGTCAAGAAAATTGCTGGAACTACAAAGGACTCAAATCCATCAATGGATCAACCATCAACGAATGCCATGGTTCTAGTGTCAACGGAATGGGAGCCACAAACCAATTCTTTCTATAAGGTAGAGCCCCTTCTACATGGAGTCACTCAAGGTCCAAGGAAGGAAAAAGGACAAACTTCATGCATTAGGGATGTGGAACAAGCTACACTCCAAAGAAGCTTATCTCCCAAGTCCCCTGCTAAACCAAAGGGCAAAAATATAGCAAGGACTTTCTATCCTGCACCTTATCCAGATGAGCTCAAGCTTCTTGGTCTACTTATCACAAAAAGCAAGGAAAGCAATGATTATGAGATAAGGAAGCAAAGGGCAATTGTCTACAGGAATGGACAAGAAATCTGTGTTTGGGCTGGTCACCCAAACTTTGCTGAAGCTAAAGCTGAAGAGTCAGAAAGAGCAGCAATGCAAGCCCTTGTTGTTGCTCAGTCTCTTGATGAAGAAGAAATACAGCTAGAAGAAAAAGCAAGAGAGGAAAGGAGTGCAAAGAAGAGCACAAGGCAACCAAAGGCAAGAGCTAGGAGAAACATAGCCTTTGAGAATGATGACTCTCAGAGCATTGCATCAGACTCTTCTGTACCAATTGCACCTCCAACAATTCCTGATCCAGTTTCAGAGGTAAAGTTAGCCTGTGATCCTAATCATCCTGTAAATTTCCATGATCAGCCAATTGAGCCAAAGGGAGAGCCAATTGAGTTTGATGAGGCCAACTTTCCAAAATTCCTCTTTGAAATGGATCCAAAGAAGAAATCTAAGCAAAGGGCTACCAAGGCTAAGCCAATTCTGGTAAGGAGACCACAAGCTGAGAAACCCCCTACCAACCCAGAAGACTTCATCTACATTGCTGATATCAGGGAGGAGTCTGACATTCATATCAATCTTGATGACCTGGTTGAAGTGAGAGGAATAACAGCTTCTTACAAACTACCAGAGAGATTGGTATTTGTCTACAAGGGTGGGAGAGAACAGGTTTGGCCTCTACACAGAATTCTGGGAGAAGACTATCAGACACTGCTATCTGTGTTTAAATGTTTGAAGAAAGATTTTGGTTTTACCAAAACAGCCAAGTCTGAGGTTGTCTCCAAGATTTGCCAAATCAAAGCTAGCTGGAACAAGCCTGGTGCACTTCCCAGAGTATTGAAGGTCCCTCAAACAGGAAAGATAATTCATCTCCAACCTTTTTGGATGATGGAATTCAGAGATAAGGACAACTGTAGAAGATTCTTCAGAATAGAAGACCAACTGGAGAAGGCATCCAATGAAACTCTAAGGTTAATGCAATCCAAGTTGGGGAATCAAGATGAAGAAGAGAAGATTTTCTACAGAAGACTTCAAGCTCAAATTGAGGAGAACAATGCAAGAAAAGGGAAGAAAACAAGACCACAGAGGCAAAGATGAAAAATCTGCTCAGTCTAGAGGAGCAACTCTGTGCACTTGTTTTGTAAGATTTTCTACTTTGCATTTCAATTAAATTCAATGAAGCTCAATGCAATTTCTACTTTTATCATGTGTAAATATGTCTGAGTGTTTTTGTTATCATCAAGGCTCTTGATTTATGGCTGTTATTCTATTAGTCATAAATTGGGGGAGATTGTTAGGAATATGTTGTTCTTGATGATAATTATAAAAACACTTAGTAGATTTTGTATTAAGTCATTTTGTAACTGTCAACGAAATGGCATGCTTTGCAGCATTCCGTTGACAGGAAGCTCATCAACTAAATGAGTAATGTAGCAATTGCACTGCTATCAACGAATAAAGCTATCAACGAAACACATCTCCCTGCTATCAACGAATCACTATTGCTTTTTGAACAGTTGACAAAGTGATAGTGACAGTTTACTGAACAGATCTAAAGGAGATATGGAAGTGTACTTTGCATTGGAAGCCATCAAAATGGTTACTGGAAATAAGGAAACATTCCAATTTCCAATAAGGCTCTTGGGAATGATTAAAATAAGCATGAAGACAAAAGCAAAGATCGCCAAGGACCATTGGACAAAAGGAATGAAAAGCAAGCTACTGATGGTTACTACTATTGTTCTTTAGTTTAGCCAAACGTAGAATTGTAAACTTGGGTATATATAACCAAGTGTAGCAGTTACTTTAAGAGTGAGAGAAGAAAAACAAATAGTTTGTATTAGCTATCTTTGAGAGCATACTTCTCTACAATCTTGTAACTGAGCAGCTGTGTACATTTTGTATCACAGATTATTTCCGCAATAAAAATCACTTCAGTTGGATCATCAAACAATCCAACTGAAATTATTTATGTGCTTGTGATTTTTACTTTAAGTTCAGTTTTTATTTGTAAGTTGTTTTAAGTTTAAGAAATATCAAGAATTGTATTCAACCCCCCCCCCCCCTTCTACAATTCTGTTAGGTCATTTGGGATTAACATGGCCCTTGGTTTTGAATATTATTACGGATAGTGCCACTGGAGGATTTTCAGAGTAAAATGACGGAAACGACCTTGAAGTGTGGGAGTGCTTGGTGCGGAAGTAACGAGGATGTAATGGATGAGTTTGGACTTTTTTGCAAACAATTGGGTTGTTTAGGAAATTTATTAATGATTGATTAATGGATTATTTTATTGCTAGTATTTGTTCACTAAAGTCTAAAGTACGAGGGCAGCTTCTGAAACGTCTCTGACTCTTTAATTGCTTGGTGGTGCATATGACCACGTGAGTCCACAAATTCGGTTCGGTTCGATTTCATTCAACCGTATTTTTTTGATGAATATTAATGCAATATGAAAGGCATATGTCTAGGCCTATTTGTAAACACCGAGGATTCTACTCAACTTTAATTAAGATGTAATAAGTAAATAATAAAAATCAAATGTCACAGGAATCTCAGAAGATTATATCTGTCAAAGAATGAAGATTAAAGTCATCTACAGATTTGAAGTGATTCTACATTGAAAGAAGCTCAATTTATTGATCAAGCCTCAATGAAGTATTCAAGCTCAGTGGATTTATTAAAGTGACGGAGATTTCAAGTGGTGACAGCAAAAGATACTGATTACGGAGTTCTTGAATGAGAAGGAAGTGAATCACTGCTTAAAGTCAAATAGATAAAGAACAAACATTGTCGTTAGTCACTCATGAACCAGACAGTACATTGAGTGTCAACGTACTATTATGTTTGTTATTTATCTAAGTTTAAGTGATTCTGGAATTGTTTGAGAAGTCAACTAATTCTATTTATTCTCTTATAAATAATTAATACTATTAAGTAAATTATTTATTAAATTAATTCTTTAAAGAATTAATTTAATACATAATTTATTTAGTTAATTATTTAAATTAGAATAAAAATGAACTAGGAAGACTTAGATTTAAACTAGGAAGACTCTGTTTTTTGAACTAGGAAGACTCACAAGTGAGTCTTCCCGATTGTCTTCCTAGTGTAAATCATTGTCTTCCCGGTTGTCTTCCATGTACAAAGCTTTTCTTCCCGAGAGTCTTCCAAGGCCATTTACATTGTTTTCGAGTAAGTCTTCCAAGGCATTTCTACAATCTGTCAAGTGGCTTGCAAGTGGACTTAAAGAAAAGTAATGCAGTGCATTTAAAGACAAGGCAATTCGAAGACTTATCATGACATTACAACACAACAGAAAAAAGAAGTAAAGGGACAGCAACTTAACATTACATTCTTCTTCATTACTTCTCAACTGCAAAGCCTTCAATTTCTGCCAGAGATTTAATTCTTGTATTGATTCTTAACATTTAATCCATAAGAATTGTATCTCTTGTACTGCTTTGACTTTCTAGCGGATCATAATCCCTAGATTTTATATCGAACTACTTTTTAGTATTCGATCCTTTTTATTACAAAAATAGATAAATTCATGTCGAATTTATTCTAGATTTGTTTTATCAAGTTCATTGTAATCAGTGATCAGAATTGTAACACCCTTCAAGTTTAATAGAGTTTTATTTAACTTGAATATTGTTTCAGTTTTATTCCGCAATAATTTGTTCTAAATTGTTAAATCTTAAAAGGACAAATTCGATTAAACGGTATTGTTTGTATTCAACCCCCCTTCTACAAACATATCAGGACCTAACAATTGGCATCAGAGCCTTTTGATTGATATACAAATCAAAGATCCAATTGTTTTGAGATTTTTTCTTAAACTCTGAATTTTTTATTATTCCTAAAAATCTCAAAAGATGTCTACTACATAGAAAGTGGGTACAGTCAAAATCCCAATGTTCAGCAAGGAGCATTATCCTATGTGGAAGAAGAAAATGCTCCTGTTTCTCCAAGTTGCAAATGTTAAATATCTAGGAGTGCTGAAGAGTGGTCCTAAAATTCCTATGATTATTGAGGAAGAACAAATAAAGAATGAAATTGTTACTAGGGCTGCTAGGATGTACCCTAAAGATCCCAAGGACTACACTCCAGATGAGAAAGATGACTCTACACTGGATGCCTGCCTACAGTTGATACTGGTTGATTGTCTGGATCCTATCATGCATAATCATGTCCTAAACTGTGCTACTGCCAAACACATTTGGGACACAATAGAGATAATCAATGAGGGGACAGAGGAAGTTAGAGAGAATAAGCTGGAAATTCTCACCTCTTCATATGAGCATTTCAGATCAAACCCCGGTGAAGGTATCTCTGAGGTTTTTGAGAGATACAACAAATTAATCAATGATCTGAATCTCAATGGGAAGCACTACACTATCAAGGAGATTAACAAAAAGTTCCTACTGACAATTCCAATTCATTTGGAGCACAGAATATCTGCAATCAGAGAAGCAAGAGATATTGGAGAGATCTCTCTGGAAAGACTGTATGGTGTTCTGAAGACCTATGAGCTGGAGCAGATTCAACAAAATGAATTATATGGAACTGGAAAGATAGTTGGTACTTCTACTGCATTGACAACAGTAGTCCCGCAGAAACTGGAAGTGAAGGCTGTTCAACCTTCCAGTTCTAACTTGGATGTTATTGATGCTGAATTTGGTTTAACATCCATTGATCAATCTGGTGGTGACTACTACTCTTTGGAAGAACTTGATCAGCTGGAGGATGGTGATTTGGCCATGATAGTCAGGAAGTTTGGGAAGTTCAGATTCAGAAGGAATCCCAATCTTAAGTTCAGGCCCAGATTTCAGAGAGGTGGATCTTCCTCTTCAAGTGGCACAGGGGGTGGCTACAAAACTGGAACTGTGGATAGGAGCACAATCAGATGCTACAATTGCAATGAGTTGGGTCACTTTGATACTGAATGCAGAAAGCCAAAGCAAGTGACAAGGAACACATTTGATTCTAGCAAGAAGAACAAGATTGGGAAAGCTTATGTTGCTGAAGGAAAAAGTTGGGATGACACTGACAGTGATGAAGAAGCAGGTGAGATTGGGAACCTTGCTTTAGTGGCTAAAGAGGCAAGCACTTCATCTTCATACATGTCAGAGGTAAAGTTCACTGATGCTGAAATGATCTATCATCTTGGTGGTACTATTTCTTGTGCACGTACTGAAAATGATAGAATAATTCTTTTGAACACAGCTCTTGAAAAGGAGATAAAAGAATTAAAACTTGTGCATGTTAATCAGAATGAACTTACTGAGAAAATAGCATTTCTTGAGAATAGGGTTAAATGTTATATTCAACTGGAAACCATTCTCAAGAATCAGATTAGTGAGCTGAAGACTAAAGCTAATGCTTACTTCAACTCTTGTAAGACTGCTAAAGAAATTATCAATAAACAAAGTATTAGTCAGACCGTAGGAATAGGGTATGACTATAATGAGTCTATTGGTAAATTAAGCATAAATACCCCTAATAGAGTCAGTGCTAAAGAAATGGGTATTCCAGATGTGCTTAAGGGTATTGACAAACCTTTCTTTAGAGAGTCCCAGGCAAATACTTTGAATGAATACTCTATCATCATTGCAGAGGAGATACTTGAAGAAGATCTTGCTTTTGAAGTTGAACAGTCCAACAAGTGTATGTCTGATAAACCAGTCAAAGTTGTTTCAACAACAGAGACTAAATCATATATCCATAAGTTGGATCAAAACAATTGTAGAACTAACATGCCTGCTGTTAATTCTTCTCATAAAGCATGTGGTGTGATTAATTGCATGTCTTGTGCTTTCAATGTTATGTATGCTTATTTTAATAGTAAGCATGTATCTAGTGATAAGACTGCTCCACGTCAACATGTTAATAATAAGAAGCATGTTAAAGCTAAGACTACTAGTCCTCCTAAGACTAGAGTGGATTCATTTATCTCTAAGACTACTCAGAAATGTGTTAAGGCTGGGTATAAATGGAAATGCTCTTTTGTGAAAAAGGATGAAGTAGTTGTAGCTAAAAAGGTTGTTTTGCCTGACAAAGGCCAGTTCTTTAAGTATGCCGGACCCAATCAAGTTTGGGTTCCGAGGAAGGACTAATCAATTTGGTATTGCAGGGTGTGGAACAGGTAAACCGTGTTATGTGGGTTCTGGACAGTGGATGTTCAAGGCATATGACCGGAGATAGAGCCCTGCTATCAAATGTGGTTGAGAAAGCCGACCCAGGAGTTACCTTTGGAGATAACAGCAAGGGTATTACCAGAGGATATGGCTGTTTGAAGTTTGGAAATTTTATCATTCAAGATGTATCTATTGTGGAAGGTCTGAAGTTCAATCTTCTCCGCATCAGTCATTTCTGTGACAGAGGATATGTTGTTTCCTTTGAGAAAGATAGATGTCAGATCCTTCACAAGAAGAATGGAAAGCCTGCTCTTCAAGGAGTAAGGAAAGGTGACTTGTTCATAGCTGATCTGCACTCTGGATCCAAAGATGAAGTAACTTGTTTTTATGCTAAAGCTTCATCTGATGAAAGTTGGCTATGGCACAAGAAGATGTCTCACCTTAACTTCAAAACCATGAACTCTTTAGTCAAGAGGGAATTGGTTAGAAGTTTGCCTCAGATTGAATTTACACAGGAAGGACTGTGTGAGGCTTGTTAGAAAGGAAAGTCAAAGAAAGCTTCTCACAAGGGCAATGACACATCATCAATAACTGAACCACTTTAGCTACTGCACATGGATTTGTTTGGTCCAGTTAGTGTGATGTCCATGTCAAAGAAACAGTATGCACTTGTGATTGTTGATGACTATTCCAAATATACTTGGGTTTTATTCCTACATTCCAAGGATGAGACCCCACAGATGGTGATTGATCATATAAAGTTGATTGAGCTGGATTCGAGATTCCCTGTTAGAGCTATAAGGTCAGATAATGGAACTGAATTCAAAAATGCAGTCCTAAATGACTTTTGTGCTTCGAAAGGAATAAAAAGACAATATTCTGCCCCTAGGACTCCTCAACAGAATGGAGTGGTGGAAAGGAAGAATCGTACATTGATTGAAGCTGCTAGGACTATGTTAAGTGAATCAAGACTTCCAATGTACTTTTGGGCTGAAGCTGTGACCACTGCTTGTTAAACTCAGAATCGAACTTTAATCAACAAGGATTTAATGAAGACTCCTTATGAGATCATGAACAACAAGAAACCAACTCTCAAATACTTTCATGTATTTGGAGCAAAATGCTTTGTGCTTAAGGATGACAATGTGACACATGGCAAGTTTGAGGCCTAGGCACAAGAAGCTATCTTTGTTGGTTATTCTAGAAGATCTTACAGGGTGTATTTGATTGATGGTCACCATGTGAAGGAAAGTGTCAATGTAACATTTGATGACACTAAACTCCCTAATATCCAAACAGAAGACTCATCTGAGAAACTGAAGTTTGATAACTTTCCAGACTCAGATTCAGATGATGAAGCCCCACCTGAGAATGTTGTTGGTAATGACAATAACAATGATGATAATAATCCTGGTGGTGGTGGTGGAAACATTGGTAACAATGGAGATACCACCAACATTGGAGAAGAATCATCAAGGCAATCAAGCAACAACTCAGGGGGGGGGGGATAATGGATCTACTAGTCAGTCACAACACCACAATGAATTACAAGGCGAATCATCAAGATCAAATCTTCCAAGACAGACTGTATGGAATAGAGCTCATCCCTTTGAGCTGATCATTGGTGATCCAGGTGTTGGAGTTAAAACTAGAAGTGCTACTCAGAATGAATGTCATTATTCAGGGTTTCTATCTGAAATGGAGCCAAAGAAGACTGAGGAAGCACTGACTGATCCAGATTGGGTGATTGCTATGCAAGATGAACTCAATCAATTTGAACAACAGCAAGTCTGGAAGCTGGTACCCAGACCAAAGAACAAGAAAGTAGTTGGTACAAGATGGGTATACAGAAACAAGCTAGATGAGGACGGCATTGTTATAAGGAACAAGGCAAGACTGGTTGCTCAAGGGTATTCACAAGCTGAAGGTATTGATTATGATGAAACCTATGCACCAGTGGCTAGACTTGAGGCCATCAGGATGTTCTTAGCATTTGCAGCTTACAACAATTTTAAAGTCTATCAAATGGATGTTAAGAGTGCATTCCTGAATGGTGAGCTTGATGAAGAAGTTTATGTGGAACAGCCCCCTGGCTTTGAAAATCAGGAGCTGCTGGACTTTGTGTACTTTCTCTTCAAGGCTATCTATGGTCTCAAACAAGCCCCAAGAAAATGGTATGACACTCTCTCTGGTTTTCTTTTAGAAAATGGTTTTGTTAGAGGTATCATAGACAAAACTCTTTTTTCAAAGAAACACAAAAGTGATATGATATTAGTCCAAGTCTATGTGGATGACATCATATTTGGGTCTACTAATGATGATCTCTGTAAGAGATTTGCTAAGCTAATGCAGAGTAAGTTTGAAATGAGTATGATGGGTGAGCTGAAGTTCTTTCTTGGATTGCAAGTAAGTCAAAGGTCAAATGGTATATTTATTTGTCAATCCAAGTATCTCAAAGAACTCCTCAAGAAGTATCACATGGAGGATTCAGCATCAGCAAGGACTCCATCTTCAACAGCAGTCAAACTGGGAGCTTGTGATAACTCTATCAAGGTAGATATTACAAGCTACAGAGGTATGATTGGCTCCTTACTCTATCTTACTGCTAGTAGACCAGATATTATGTATGATACATGATTGTGTGCAAGGTTCCAAGCGGACCCTAGAGATTTACATCTCGTTGCTGTTAAAAGAATCTTGAGATATCTTAAGGGTACACCTAATTTAGGTATCTGGTACCCTAAAGATTCTGGTTTTAATCTTGTTGGATATACAAATTCTGATTATGCAGGTAGTGTTGTTGATAAAAAGAGTACCTCTGGGAGTTGTCAATTCCTAGGAGGTAGGTTGATTTCCTGGTATAGCAAGAAACATCAAACAGTTTCCAATTCAACAGCAGAAGCTGAATATATTGCTGCTGGAAGCTGTTGTGCTCAGATCTTATGGATTAGGAATCAACTCAAGGACTATGGCTTTGCATTAGACAAAATTCCCATTTTGTGTGATAATACAAGTGCCATAGCAATCTCCAACAACCCTGTGCAACACTCGAGAACGAAGCACATTGATATCAGGTATCATTTTATCAGAGAGCATGTCATGAATGGAACTGTGGAGTTACACTTTGTTCCCACAGAAGAACAGACTGCAGATATATTCACTAAATCTGTTGACGAATCCACATTTATCAAGTTAGTTGGTAAATTGGGTATGTTAAACAGTCTTAGTGATTAACAATATATCTATCATGTTTGTTCTTTCAAAAAATTCATTTTCTCTTGTCATTTAAATGATATTTATTGCTAATTCTCATTTAATATTACATGCTTGTAAATTTAAATAGTTCTGAATATTTTATTTTCTTTAAAAATATTTTTTCTCATATTTTTTAAGTGGAGAAATGTATTTTTATTGAAAATATATTTATTTAGAATTATTTAGGTGTTTTTTAGATTGTAAATATTGTTGTTTAAATATTTCTGCAAATTTATATTATTTTTATGCACTTATATATTATTCTGCATATTTTTCTAGAATTTATGGAATTTGCTGTGAATTTTTCTAGATTTTTATATATTTTTCATGCATTTTTATAAGTTGTATGCATTTTCCTATAATTATTCTATTTAAATTCGAAGTTTATTCTAAGTCTTCCCAGTTTAATACTAGGAAGACTACCGGGTAAACTAAGTTTTATTATTATTATTATTATTTTAATTCATTTTTTCTATTTATTTCTGAATTTTCCTAAGTCTTCCCAGTTTTATACTAGGAAGACTATCGGGAAGGCTTAGAAATTAATTGTTTTTATTTTCATATTTTTCTTTTATTCAATTATCCGAAGACTTCCTAAGTTGAACTAGGAAGACTACCGGGAAGACTATCCTAAGTCTTCCCGATTGTCTTCCCAGTTCAATTAAAAAAAAAAAACAACCGTTCATTCTTCTATTTTTTTCAATTTAATTTAATTTAATATATATACATATACATTCACTGCATACACGCACTTTTCCATTTACATTGCCTTAGCAGTTTTCTTTAGTTTTTCAGAGAACCCCTTTCGAATTCTATCTTTCTGCAGATTACTGTGATCATTGGTTCATATTGCTCAAGTTTTAACTTAGCAAATCAGTTCTATTCTTTTAAAATCAAACCATATTGAGTCGAATTGCTGCCATTTTTGTTTTAATCCTGATTCGACTTGTTTTTTTTTTGAGTTTGCTAAGTGATTCTCTTGAGTGTTAGTGATCTTGTGTTTCTGTGAAAGAAAATTTGTGTGTGTTCTGGTTGTGTGTGTTCTTGAGATTCAATTGCCCATTCATTTTCCAATTCAAAAGTTTTAGTTCGAATTTTAGGATTAAAAAATTTAAAATTGATTAATTTTGGTAAAATTTTAATTTTGTGGATTTTAATTAATTTTAATTAATTCTAAAAATCCCTAAAATTTTAATTTTATTTTAAATTAATTAAAATTTCTTGTTTTATCTAAATGGATCCTAATTTTGAACTCGTTTTAAATAATTATGTTGGGTATTTTGATCCGTCTAAGTGTAAGGTGGAACGTTTCAGACATTGGATTCAATTTTTAAATAGCGAGACTTGTGTCAGTCATGCTATTTGTGCCAATGCACTTCTTAAAATTGATCCTTTAAGGTTTTTGTGTTCAAGTGCTGTTATTGCTGAAGATTCTAAATCATTTTCTTTCAATATTTTAAACCAGCAATATACAGTCACTTTTGAGTTGTTTTGTCATGTTTTACATTTTCCAAAAGACATGTTTGATCCCTTACCCACTGATGATGAGTTATCACAGTTCTTTGTGAATATTCATTATCAGGGTCCCTTCCAAATGGTCAAATTATCTAAAAGCTTTGTTGTAAGGGAATGGGATCTATTCTTTGATACTATAGCAAGAGTATTTTGTAACTGCACAAAAACAAATTTTCATTGCATTACCAGTCTTAATCAGTATATTGCTTATGCTATAGTATTTGGTCATAGATTAAACTTTGCTGAGATTCTGTGGAACATAATGCTTAATAGGCTTGCTCACTCTAGGAGAGATTCTGATAATCATGTGAAAGTGAAGTGTTGGTACCCTCACTTTCTCACTCTTATCATTAATCATCTTCTCACTGCTGATCAGGTAGAACTGTTTAGGGAAACCAGATTTGAAACCTCTCCAACCACAGACACCAAATTCTACACCAGACTTGATGTCTCATCCAAATTCCTCAACATCCATGTTCTTGTTTCACCATTGATGAGTCAATTCATTAATCTTCCTATCTTTGGTGAACAAGTTCCTGAGCCACATCCAGTTCCACTACAAGTAATTATTCTTAACCCTGGTTCTTCTTCTGGTACTTCAATTCAAACCCAAGTGGTTGTTAGGGCTGACCCAGAGATTGTAGAACCACAGTCTCTGACCCAGGTCATAGAGCCAAACAGAGAGTCAAACACTCCTGATACACAACCTGAGCCTAATGTACAAACCAGTTCAAGAAGTGTTAGTGAAGTAGCTACAAAGAGTGCTCCCACAGCTCTGTCTCCACCCTTAAAGAAAAGAAAAACCTATAGGGAGGCATCTGTAAGTCCATCTGTATCCTCTCAACAGGATAAGGACATAGATATGGCCACTAAACAGTCTCTGGAGACATCCTCTCAACAGGGTGGATCTATTGAAATTCGCCATAGGGCCATGGCATCTTGTACTGAGTCATGCACACTCCCATTACTCACAATAGGAGACGATATCCATCTAGAAGAAACTCAGGACACCATGCAAGGAGAGCACTTTAATTTTGAATTTGAAACAGTGCCTACCATAGTTACGATAGAAGTGCCTTCACAGGCATCAGAGGGAAAATCTGATTCTTCGCCACCAATAATAGAATCATTTTCTCCCCTCCCCGAGGGAACATCTCTGGCTCCCCTAAGGGATTTTTCACTCGCAGTTTATACTGGAGAAAGTGAAAGGAAACCTGGTGAGTCTGTCCCTGAAGCAATTCAGTATACAATGTCAAATATTTCGACAGACTCAATCAGGGATCGGGAATTGCGAACTCCCATTGCACCACCACTGACCTCTCTTGAAGGGGCTAGGGTGATTTTTCACGCAGGTACATCTTCTGAAAATCTAGAAAGACAGTTATTTGTGAGAGATATAAGTCAAACACCGAGTGATACACAAGCACGCGAGTTGAGTGAAACACCACTGAGAGCAATTGAAGTGAGTGCACACACTGACACAAACACTGCTTTGTTGAAACAGCTAGCTGATCTTCAAAGGAAGTTACAAGACACCCAGGCTGAGAACACTCTTCTAAAGGCACAAGTGGTTGCACAATCTACCACCTCTGTATCAAATCAGTTGGGTACTGTGAAAGATGACCTGGAAGGATTGAAGAATAATCTACTCCCGAGGCTGAATTCAATCCAACAATCTCAAGTACTGGTGGCTTCAGACATCTCTGATCTTACAACGTCAAATGCTCAGATATCGCAGAGTGTCAAGGAGATTGCTTCTATTTCTACCAAGGTGGACTTTATTCTGCAAACAGCTGATGAAAATCAAAGGTTTAATGAAGAAAGGATATCGAGGATAGAAGGAGGGATGGAGCATCTTAATGAAGGTATGAAGCACTTGTACAATATGATAAAGAACTCGCATCAACCTACAACACAACAAAGAACATTCTTTGAGGGAGATGATGATGATGATGATGATGATGATGAGGAGGAGGATGATGATGATGATGAAGGAGGAGATAGAAGAGAAGAAGGAGAGATAAGGAGAACATCTGAGGTGAATCCTAGGGATTCCAAAGCTCAAACTGTAGAGGATTCCTCAACTAAGGGGGAGAAGGAGAAGAGAGGAGGAAACAGAGAAGTTGGAGGAGCTTCTGGAAAAGATAAAGGGAAAGGGAAACAATCATTGGAGGAGACTATCTTTGATGATGCCTACTACTACCACGGTGAACAGGATGACTTCCAATTTGACACATCTGGTGATCTGGAGAAGACCATTCCTGAAGTAGCTTTTGGTGAGGAGGAGGTTGAAGAGGCAGCCAACTTTGATGATTGGGAAGATGAAGCTGACTTATACACTCCTGACCCTTTATTTCAAAAGGAGTTGAAGAAGCAACAAGCAGACCTCAGGAGAAAGAAGGATGAGAATGCTAAGGTCTCCGACATCATATCTCAAAAGCTGAAGATTCAAAAGGCTGAACATGAAGACAAACAACGTCTTCATAGTATTCATGTCAAAGAAAGGAGATTGGATGTTAGGATGAAGCAAGGAAGCAAATGGGATAAGGCAAGGGAGATGTTTGATATCCCTCATAGAGGCACAAACAATGGTGCTACTTTTCTGAAGTTGCTTGAGAAGATCAGAACTGTTAATCCAGACAACTCATTATACATGAAGGCATTGAAGGAAGATATCCTAAGGATTACGTCTGCATTTGATCAAGTGAGGCAAGAACTGTACATCTATGTCTCAAGTGCTCTTGAAGGGTCATTCACCGTTTCTCTTGAACTACTCCAAAGAAGATCTCTCTCTGAATTGTGGATTCTAATGAGTAAGGTTAAGAGATCTTCTTGCTTGAACGAGCTTCTGTATGACCGGCTGAGAGATTCTGCTATGAAGGCCAGCCCTCAAGTTGTGCACTTTCCTTATGAAGTTAAAATCTATAGAGGTACAACTTTAGAGACTGTGAGGCTGGATCCTGATTCTTTGAAGCTACAGACTGCAATGCAACTGGTGAGGTTGGAGAATCTTCTGAGAACTTCTGGGTTTACTACTGTAGAGAAGTCTGAAGTTGCTGATATGATTTCAGACTACTGCACGGAGAAAGTTCCAAGGTATGCTCAGATGAAGAACAGATTGAAGAAGATCACCACTCAACCAGTAATGCCAAGTGGTGTGGTTTCTGAAAGTGATCGTGTCCTTGACAAAGATCTTCTAGTCACCTTGCAAGAAGCTGAAGAAGGTGAAATTAGAGACTAAAGGCATGATGTAGTTTAGCTCATTTGTAAATGTTATATGTTTAGAGCTAGGTAAATCAAGATAGGAAAATGTATTCATATGTTCAGTCTAGAGGAACATCTATCTTGTATTTATCTTTATTGTTTGATTCTGGAAATTGTTATATTTAATCCATAACTTTTTATTATTTGCTTGGCTCTTAAAAGTCTTATCTTTTCTTGTTTTAGTTGAGTTATCCTCTAGAGGTATTTGGTTGTTATTGTCTAACAAACAAATAGGGGGAGATTGAAAGGCATATGTCTAGGCCTATTTGTAAACACCGAGGATTCTACTCAACTTTAATTAAGATGTAATAAGTAAATAATAAAAATCAAATGTCACAGGAATCTCAGAAGATTATATCTGTCAAAGAATGAAGATTAAAGTCATCTACAGACTTGAAGTGATTCTACATTGAAAAAAGCTCAATTTATTGATCAAGCCTCAATGAAGTATTCAAGCTCAGTGGATTTATTAAAGTGACGGAGATTTCAAGTGGTGACAGCAAAAGATACTGATTACGGAGTTCTTGAATCAGAAGGAAGTGAATCACTGCTTAAAGTCAAATAGATAAAGAACAAACATTGTCGTTAGTCACTCATGAACCAGATAGTACATTGAGTGTCAACGTACTATTGTGTTTGTTATTTATCTAAGTTTAAGTGATTCTGGAATTGTTTGAGAAGTCAACTAATTCTATTTATTCTCTTATAAATAATTAATACTATTAAGTAAATTATTTATTAAATTAATTCTTTAAAGAATTAATTTAATACATAATTTATTTAGTTAATTATTTAAATTAGAATAAAAATGAACTAGGAAGACTTAGATTTAAACTAGGAAGACTCTGTTTTTTGAACTAGGAAGACTCACAAGTGAGTCTTCCCGATTGTCTTCCTAGTGTAAATCATTGTCTTCCCGGTTGTCTTCCATGTACAAATCTTTTCTTCCCGAGAGTCTTCCAAGGCCATTTACATTGTTTTCCAGTAAGTCTTCCAAGGCATTTCTACAATCTGTCAAGTGGCTTGCAAGTGGACTTAAAGAAAAGTAATGCAGTGCATTTAAAGACAAGGCAATTCGAAGACTTATCATGACATTACAACACAACAGAAAAAAGAAGTAAAGGGACAACAACTTAACATTACATTCTTCTTCATTACTTCTCAACTGCAAAGCCTTCAATTTCTGCCAGAGATTTAATTCTTGTATTGATTCTTAACATTTAATCCATAAGAATTGTATCTCTTGTACTGCTTTGACTTTCTAGCGGATCATAATCCCTAGATTTTATATCGAACTACTTTTTAGTATTCGATCCTTTTTATTACAAAAATAGATAAATTCATGTCGAATTTATTCTAGATTTGTTTTATCAAGTTCATTGTAATCAGTGATCAGAATTGTAATACCCTTCAAGTTTAATAGAGTTTTATTTAACTTGAATATTGTTTCAGTTTTATTCCGCAATAATTTGTTCTAAATTGTTAAATCTTAAAAGGAGAAATTCGATTAAACGGTATTGTTTGTATTCAACCCCCCTTATACAAACATATCAGGACCTAACACAATATAATTTAATAATAATAATATTTGTAGTTTTAAATATTATATTTAGTATTGTACATAATTATTTTCTGGCTAACAATTACGAGAAATGAGGACTGTACAATACTAAACGCTTCTATCTATACTATACTATTATAAGCAAACTACCCTCTATTTGGTTGGTAGTTTGGTACACTGTAGTTATATTTGGTTCGTTGGTACACTATAGTTAATTAACATTTAAATAATTTTAAATACTAATTTTATGTGACATAGTCCAATTCTACGTGACACATTGAAACATAGTATGTTCAAAACAAAACTCCGGGAGAGAACACATGATACAAAACACGCGCAAGCAGAGCTCACGAAAACTCCATCGCTTTGAAGCTCGCACCATCAAGGCTCCACCGGAGGTAATTCGGATTCCCCTTCGTTTTGGATTTGGCTTAATTAGGAATACCCTTTCGTTTCGAATTTAGCTTTCGGATTTATTTGTTATTTGTGGCTCTAAAGCACAGAATCTATTTGTGCTTTAAAGTTTGTTTATGGTTGTGTTTTATGGGTTTGACATCTCTTGTGCATACTGAGCGAGAGGATGAGTTTGTCGCATCCTCAAACTATTTGATTAATTGTCTTGGTGAAAAGGAGAATATAATTGTGTTAGTCGTTGCTGTAGTATTTGATCCCTCTATGTATAACTAAAGAGATGCTATTTAATTAGGCTCGGTTTTTTTTTTGTATTTGATTGCTCTATTTCTGCAAAGTGAGATAGATTTTGCTTTTTAAGTAAAAGTGAATGGCTCGGGTAAGCTTTTGAGATTTTGCTCATTCATACTCTGTAACTATTTCAGTATTTCTGCACGGCTAAACTAATATAATTGGTTGGTTTGGTCTTGGTTAACCCCTTCTAAAAATTATTAAGACTTTCTAAAAATTAACTAAAAAATATAATGAAAGTTATTAATATTAATAAAAAAGAGTATCCTATAGACCTGCAATCACACACTCTTGCACTCGCACACGACAAAGCTTCTCTCGAACGAACAATATCGCAATCCCTTGATTAACCTACAAGACTATCCTTCTATTACTATGTTAGTCTGTTGTTATATGTACAAATTGGGTTTTACCTTTATGTTGGTCTAAATTTCATGGTTATAACACTTATTCTTTTACATCGATTAGCAGGAATGAACTTTTACATCGATTAGCAGGCATGCGCGAGGGATTCTGCGAAAATTACAAGAATTAAGGAATAATTGAAATCAAAAACTTGTGTGGGTGTGTGTGAGATTAATTATATTTAATAGCATCCGATAATAAAACATCTGATTACAAAGCATTTGATTATAAATTCAGACCTGGTTATTTGATTTGTACACATGGTGGTCGTTATTTTAATATTTTGATGTGCACAAGTGACTGTGTGTGTATAATCCTTTACATCTCGGTTTTCATCGAGTTTGGATAGTTACTAGAGGCCCTGATATATGATTTTTGTGATCTTTTTGTTAGGAGTGAACAACATTAAGCACTCGATAGCCATAACGTGACCGTTTGTAGAACATGTTATAGATTACGGTTCCTTTAAACAACTCTCTCTGTTCTCTTCTACAACCGCGGCAACTTCCACCGACACACCTCCATCAGTTGTCCATGTATAGCTTCGACGAAGGTGTCATTCTCCATCTCATTTTTATATAGCTTCCGCTGTCATGTTTATTCTTGTGTTTTTTTGGCTCAAATTAGTTCTTCCACTCCCGTAGAGGACTCTTTCACCAATATACAAAAGACACTGTAAAAAAAACACCGCAAAAACTCTCTAAACACAATCGCAGTCCTAAGCAAAATAGTCCATTTTTAAGCTCCAGGTAAAAACCTTCAATTTAATTAGAGTTTAAAATCATGTCTTTCTATTCAATCAGAGTTTGGAATCATGTATTCATAGTTTTATGCTCAAATAATTTGTTCAAAAACTTTAAAGGTAAGCTTAATGTCACGTCCCGCCAAAATTCAACCTCTCTAAGCGCGGAACATTCTAGAGGGCAGTGACATTAAGTTCACTACTTATTTTACTTTTTCTGCAAAAACAATTTTAGTAGCGACGATGAGAAAGTGTTTCCCCCAATTTGGGTTGGATTCACAACTTTTTTAGGTTTTTAGTGTTCTCTCTACTTACTTTTTCTCATATGTCTCTAAAAGCCTGCTAATTTGTCATGTCATATCATATAATTTTACTTTGCGTTTTTATTTCATCCATTTTGTTATGCCGGTGGTGTTTAATTAATTCTTGATTGTAAGTATCAAACCTATGCACATTGACAAACTTAATCTCATTCGTGTATGTGTAACTTTTTTATCTGCTGATAGTTGCACACAAACACCACACCTACTGTCACTTTTCTTATCGATCAAACAACAGCACCAGCGTTCATCTTCCAACAATTCTATACTATAAGCTAGCACCCCACAAAAGAAGCTCAATACTTATGTAAGTTCTTTTAATGATTATACCTCTTTTAATTTTTATATTTCTTATACATGATCTGATCTTAAATTTTGATTAAACCAATCTGATTTTGTTTTTGGAGAATTCGTGCATTTTTCTTCACCTTTTTGCTTCAAGAATGATTAAGTTACGTGGGTTGGTGTAAAAATTTATATTTGGAATTGAATCAACACGGTCAATGTTTCATTTTCCCAGGTCATGGGTTCGAATCACCACTCACCTCCCTCTATACGTTAAAAGATAATGTATCAAAAAATATTCAAATGAAAAGACTGTGCTACATTGTGTTGCTATAATTATGGGATAGAGGTCTATATATTTTTATACAAAAGAGCATATACCTGATTTGCATGTGTGTAGTAATACCTTTTTAATCATTTTGACCTAAAACAGGTTGCTAGGTTGAACCCTAAGAAGTTAGCTTTAACGGTTGTTGTAGCTGGAGTTCTACTTGCCTAAAAACTTGGAATTAGCTTGGTGATTACGAGAAGGCCTGACAGATCATGGTCTGCTCCATCTGCTATACTATCTGTTGGTTCAGGATGCTCAGATAATACATGCCATCAAGTCGACCTTTCTCTTTTAAACCGTCCCGCTTTTGGATTTTGTTGAATTTCTACTACAATATTACCAAACAGCATGAGGTTGGAAGAATGAGCTCATGGACTTCATAATTGTCTGAATAAACTATTAGTCTAATAATGTCTGTTTAAGTACATATTAATTTCATGATCTTTTGTTGTGTATATATATATGAACCATTACTAGATGAATTGAAACATTATGGATTCATTTTTAGGTTTGAATGGTTTGTCTTTTATCTCCAAATCCATGTGATGTCTTTTCTTTTGCATGTTATTTTAGGTTAGAGGTGGCTCATGGACTTCATGATTCCAAAGCTGTGAAAACATTTTTTTAGTTACGTGCATTTTTCTCTTGGAGCTGATTGCAGTGTTGCAACAGGCCCTGTCGGGAGAGTGATAGAAGCTGATATTTGAGCTGGTGATAGAGGGTATGTCAGGTGCTATATTTACAAATGTAGTAAAGGTATGTATACCAGACAATAATTGTGCTCATCCAGCAGTTTTTAGAAGATTGCTTTTGATTGCTTTTAGAAGGTTTAAATAATCTATTGCTTTTGATTTCTGATTGTGTATTATTTATTATTTGTTAAATGTTCGTTTTGGAGTTGATTAACACCTTCCAAAAAATTGTTAAAACCTTCTACAAAACAAATTAAAATGCATATCAGTTCCTTAAATAAACACGTATCATTAACTACAAACTCTCACCATTATAATCTGATTAGAATTTCCCTCCACTCCCAACTTCTTCCTCAGCTTTTTTGGGGTTTGTGATCAATAGACTTGGAATCTGTTTTTATCGAATTACAATGAATAGTCGGTTGCATTAACGTCAAGATTTTTAGAGAATATCGGATGTAGTTAACGTCTTTTATAATTGGGATGATGCTCAAGTTCATAAAATATCTGAAATCTAATATGTTCTAGAGGTTCTTTCCTATTAAAACAGAAACCTTGGTTTAAATAAACATTAACTAATGGTTTTGTAGTAGTGATGGCTCAAGAAAACAAGTAAAATATAAGATTATATTAATAATAATCATTTAGATGAACTTCTCATGCCCAGTGTTTACTGAGTCCATCCAAGATGATCTGTTCGCCGCTCCAGGCCAACTTCATGTGTGTGTCACATTTCCTTCGAATTAGATTCTTAGCAGGGAAAGTATCATTTTGAATAGTGTTGTTGCGTGCCTTATTTTATATTAATTTTCATCATTTTCTATTAAAAAAATTTCATTGAGGCACAAGATAATATATTATCCATGCCATGTTTCATTTTTATATGAAAACTCTTGCAAATATTCTTCAATCTCTATAAAACACACAAACAGTAATTTCCCCCTCCGCATACTACACTTGAGGTTTTGAAACTTAAATTTTAATCACCCTCTAATCTACATATTCAAACACTGCATACTAAACTTAAGGCCGAATAAAACAAAATGCAGTATTTGACAATTTGGTTCAATGGCATTTTATTCCAAGAGTCACTAGATAAGTTCACATCATGTGTAAAAAAGAAGCTTGGTGGCTTAAATACCATGAAATCAACACCTCTACACGATTTAGGCTTTGGTAGTCCCGATATAGGGTTTTGGGCTTTATAATGAAGCTTCGTTTGTGATACAAGAGGCATTAGGTGATTATCTTGGAGAATGTTTGTCTTGCTTCCATCCTTTTAGCATAGATAGAAATTGGATTATCTTCGTAACATTAACTTGGTCAACGCCTTCCAAAAAAATCGACACTTTCCAAAATCAGATGAAAACCCCAAACCAACAAAACAAAAAAAAACCTGACTCTAAAATTTAAACAAAAATTACACAGTTCTAAAATTAGACATACATGGCTCTTCCTATAACACGACAATTCACCATCGCGAGCAAACCAGGACCTCCAGCACCCTTCTCTAATCGATCACCATCACAGACCCAGCACAAACAACTCAGCAATTCCGTCCAGGTATTCTCAGTTGAGAGTTTGGTTAGTTTTTTGATTAGTTAGTGAGTTTGTACTTGGGTTTGGGGTTGGAGTTATAATTCTCAGTTTAGATTTTGTTCAGTTTTCGTGTTGATTGTTGTAATCTATAATCTATAATTACAATTATGAGAGTTTATGTCTATTAATCTATAATCTGTAATTGTGAAAGTTTGTATCTATTTGTCTTGACCATGTGACTGATCTTGGGTAATAATGAAAACTTACATGGAAAGAAGCATGATTTACATGTATTGCACTTTTTAATTTGTAAGTTCATTCCCAAAAAAGTATTGATGGAAACATGTTTTATGTTTGCACATTAGCCATCAGTCTGGACTTTAAAGGGCATTGTTTTTTGCCTCTTATATTTTAATTCTTATATCATCAGAAAAATGGTACCGAGTATTTTGAGTATATAAAGGCTTAATTTACTACACTTAGTGAAGTGCATAAGTATCCAGGAACCGATCTTTTGAAAAAGAATCATATGGTTATTTATATGCTTACTTAGGATGTTTTATTCAGCGGTAATTTTTATTCTAGAAAAGTCATTGCGAAACTAACTCTACTTCAATTTTATAAGCAGCTAAAACAATGCTTGGAATATTTTCAGTTGGGCATATGCACAATTCAGGCCTTGCTTATGGAAAAATGGGTTATAACAACTCCAAACAGCTTTGTAATATATGTTATAAATCTGAGAAAGCATCGACGTGGTTAAGTCATTTGTCATACTTAACGAATGTGGCTTGCAAAGTCTTTGTTTAATTTGTAAAAATCGAGTATGATTAGTTTGTGTTTTAGTAATTTAGGATCAATAAATCTTTACCAAATTACTAACATTTTATAAAATTCATATGGATAATAAAATTTGGAGTATTAAAGTAGTACTTGTGCCAATACTTTTGCATTTTCAAATCCACTAACATTACCTAATGTTGCAGTGAGATCAACAATGGAGATAACAAGATAGTGCTGATAATTATTTGTGCATGTAATTTATATCTCTTTCAACCTGTCTTTGTGCGTGTATATATTTTCTTGAGTGTTTGTAGCTGAGATAAATTACACATGTGAGCTCTATTCACACCTTTTCATCCCTTTCATGCTCAGAGTATTGCAAATCTTCATTCTATACTCTATTTTTAAGGGTGAGGCGGAGTTAACCTATACAGTTAAACCTCGATAAAATAACACTCGATAAATTAATAATCTCGATAAAGTAATATTTTTTTCCGGTTCCAACTTGGGTCAATATGATAAAGTAATAAATTCACTAAAAGCATAAAATAATAATTTTTGGAAAAATCCTTCGGGGCCCAATGAAAATATAAAATAATATTTATTGAAACATTAAAGCTACGGTATATAAATTAGTTTTGCTTTCAAAACATGGTTTTCAACTTCTAAATATGTGTAGTATCCATGAGAATACTTTATGAAAACTGTATGACATTTTATTGATTATAATTATTTTTAGCGAGTAATATGTAGGATTAGTTGAAGAAATTTACCTAAATTTGTAGAACAAATTTCTATCTAGATACGAATTTTGTTTGTTAAAGGATGATCTTCACGTGTAAAAACCTTATAAAAAACTTCTGCTACATTTTCTTTTGACTTCTTGAAGTTCAAACAAGCTCAACACTTGTGCGTGGGACTTTATTATTTTCTTCTTTCATTTTTCAATGTATTAGTAATAGTTAACTCTCAATCATTTCTTCTAATTTGCAAGAAACCGATAGGATGTAAGAATACATTTTTTGAGAACACAAAGGAAAATGGGAATTAAAAATTACAAAATTTCTATGTATAAAAAGTATGACATGTTAATTAAAATAGTGCAAAAGGATGTGTCATGCAAGAGTTAGTGTCGAAGTTGCTAAAATAATAAGCTTTTATAAAATTTGGAGCAATTAAGCAATAATTTTAGACTTCTAAAGATCATAAGTTCATTTAAAATTCAAGAAATTTTCCTTTTAAAATTAGTAATAAAATAAAATAAATTAACAAGTTAGCCAATAGTTTTATATTAGAATATAATTATATGTTATATTCGTCCGTGCTTTGCACCGGTTATGGGCTAGTATAGATTATTTATATCTGTAGCTATAGCTATTATAATAAATACTATTATTATTATTACACGTTTTTGGTGATTGCTAAAAAATATTTATAAAAAAAACTAGGTGGGACGACGAGGAAAAATATATGGATTACAGCAAGACAATGTTATAAATCACTGTTATTTAAAAAAAAAATTGTTTAGATACATGATTTGTCGTTTCTATTTAATTAACAATAAATCCATGAGTTTGGTGTTTTTTTTAATCAAAAAGACTATTTCGTTAATTATTGGAACGATCATACAATAAAATCTCTAACAAACACAAACAAGAAACGAGATTACATTATAGCAATTGAGTGAACATGAATATTTTTACTTGCTGCACTAACTCTATTAACGGTTGTAAATTTGAAAAAAAAATAATAATATGATTTTTACAGTTTTGTTTGTTTATAGAAAAATCCATTTTTTCAGGATAATATATTTCTGTTTGTTTAATTTTTTGAAAAATAGTCTACAAATTTTCTATGTTTGAATCATCAATATACTTATATAAAGGAGAAGACGGGGGCGGTGAGGTGGCGTCTCTAGAATCGCTCCGTTCTATTTTTCTAATTTTCTAAATTTTTCACAATTTTTAATTTTAATAATTACAATTTCCTTTATTACAACTTCCTTTATTATTTTCGATTTTGTAGGAAGAAAATTGAAAATTACACTTTTATTATTTTCATACTTGATAGAACTTTCTTTTATTATTTTCAAACTTGATAGAACTTTCTTTGATTTAGAAAATTACAACTTCCTTATTATTTTCGAATTTGTAGAACTTGATAGAACTTTCTTTGATTTAGAAAATTACAACTTCCTTATTATTTTCGAATTTGTAGGCTTGATATAACTTTCTTTTATTATTTTCAAACTTGATAGAACTTTTTTTGATTTAGAAAATTACAACTTCCTTATTATTTTCAAAATTTTGTAGAAATTAATAGAATTTCTTTGATTTAGAAAATTTATTTGATTTAAAAAATTACAACTTCCTTATTATTTGATTTAGAAAATTACAACTTCCTTATTATTTTCGAATCTGTAGGACTTGATAGAACTTTATTTGATTTAGAAAATTACAACTTCCTTATTATTTTCGAATTTGTAGGCTTGATAGAACTTTCTTTTATTATTTTCAAACTTGATAGAACTTTCTTTGATTTAGAAAATTACAATTTCCTATTTATTTTCTAAAATTTGTAGGACTTGATAGAACTTTCTTTGATTTAAAAATTAATTTGATTTAAAAAATTACAACTTCCTTATTATTTGATTTAGAAAATTACAACTTCCTTACGAATTTGTAGGCTTGATAGAACTTTCTTTTATTATTTTCAAACTTGATAGAACTTTCTTTGATTTAGAAAATTATAACTTCCTTATTATTTTCGAGTTTGTAGGACTTGATTGAACTTTCTTTGATTTAGAAAATTACAACTTCCTTATTATTTTCGAATTTGTAGGCTTGATAGAACTTTCTTTTATTAATTTCAAACTTGATAGAACTCTCTTTGATTTAGAAAATTACAACTTCCTTATTATTTTTCGAATTTGTAGGACTTGATAAAACTTTCTTTGATTTAGAAATTTTATTTGATTTAAAAAATTACAACTTACTTATTATTTGATTTAGAAAATTACAACTTCCTTGTTATTTTCGAATTTGTAGGCTTGATAGAACTTTCTTTTATTATTTTCAAACTTGATAGAACTTTTTTTGATTTAGAAAATTACAACTTCCTTATTATTTTCGAATTTGTAGGACTTGATAGAACTTTCTTTGATTTAGAAAATTTCTTTGATTTAAAATTTCCTTTATTACAACTTCCTTTATTATTTTCGATTTTGTAGGAAGGAAATTGAAAATTACACTTTTATTATTTTCAAACTCGATAGAACTTTCTTTTATTATTTTCAAACTTGATAGAACTTTCTTTGATTTAGAAAATTACAACTTCCTTATTATTTTCGAATTTTTAGGACTTGATAGAACTTTCTTTGATTTAGAAAATTACAACTTCCTTATTATTTTCGAATTTGTAGGCTTGATAGAACTTTCTTTTATTATTTTCAAATTTGATAGAACTCTCTTTGATTTAGAAAATTACAACTTCCTTATTATTTTCGAATTTGTAGGACTTGATAAAACTTTCTTTGATTTAGAAAATTTATTTGATTTAAAAAATTACAACTTCCTTATTATTTTCGAATTTGTAGGACTTGATAGAACTTTCTTTGATTTAGAAAATTATAACTTCCTTATTATTTTCGAATTTGTAGGCTTGATAGAACCTTCTTTTATTATTTTCAAACTTGATAGAACTCTCTTTGATTTAGAAAATTACAACTTCCTTATTATTTTCGAATTTGTAGGACTTGATAAAACTTTCTTTGATTTATAAAATTTATTTGATTTAAAAAATTACAACTTCCTTATTATTTTCGAATTTGTAGGCTTGATAGAAGTTTCTTTGATTTAGCAAATTACAACTTCCGAATTTTTAGGATCTTATGTTAATAATTGCAATTTTCTCTTTTATTATTTTCAATCTTGATAGAACTTTCTTTTATTATTTTCAAACTTGATAAAACTTTTTTTTATTATTTTCAAACTTGATAGAACTTTCTTTTATTATTTTCAAACTTTATATAACTTTTATTTTATAATACTTCTTGACTTTTAAACATAATGGATTTCAATATTATTCACCTTACAAACACCTATAAATTAAAGGTCATTCATAACAAAAAATCTACACCGAAACTTTTTTACATAGCTTCAAATTTTTACAACCATATTTACAATCAATACAACTATGGCCTACACCATGTTTGATGCTTTGAACGACAACAACTATACCTAGATGATAAGAGTACGAGTGTGTAGAATGTGGGAATATGTCAATCCAAATACTGAAGAACTGATCAGTCTTGACATGATTTTGATCGATGAAAAGGTTAGTAAATCAATATACTTATAACTTATTAGTTTGGCAAATTGTATTATGTTATTAACTTTTCTAAGATATGTTGTATGACAGGAAAATTTGATCCATGCTACGATCCCGAAGATTCTGGTCTCTCGGTTCAAAGATCTTTTAGAGGAAGGCTTCGTGTACAGCATCAAAAATGGATGAAAGTTGTTTCAAATATGGGGAAATATAGACCACTATCACATGGGTCTAAATTGCTCTTCATACGCATAACGTTGCTTAAGAGATTGGAAGAAGGCATCGTCAACATATCACTGCATGGATTTCAGTTCATATGTCCGGATATGATTGATGCACGTATTAATGACACCAACATACTCTCAGGTTTTTGATGCAGTAATATATTAGAGTAATATATAAGTAATACTATTATATAAGTTATAATTCAAACTATCATGTTCTAATATTATTTTTTCTATGTTGATTTAGATGTTGTGGGCTGCTTAACCTACTTGGGTGGCATTGAAGTTGTCAAAGGCGGTTGGAAAAAAAGAGATCTCAAAATTATCACAAATTAGTAAGTTATGCATTACATTAATTTTAATATAACTGTTAATTGTTTTTTATCGTTCTTTCAGTTCATATGTCCGGATATGATTGATGCACGTATTAATGACACTAACATACTCTCAGGTATTTTTATGCAGTAATATATTAGAGTAATATATAAGTAATAATATTATATAATTTAAAATTCAAACTATCATGTTCTAATATTATCTTTTATAATAATACTATAAATATAAGTAATTTTATATGTTTATATTGATTTTATCAATATAATTTTTTAAATATATATATATATATATATATATATGACAATGGTATCGGTCCAAAAAAATAAAAAATCAAACTCTATAAACAAAAGGAATATGTAAATAATTTATAATATTACTTACCCAAATGCAAATTTTACAGAATATATTTTATTTGATAATTTAAATCATTTTGTAGATATTTATTTCACAATTTTTATTCTAATATTCTTTTTCTTAACAAATATATTCTAATGCCGCTGCGAAGCGCGACTCAGTAACCTAGTTATTTTTATAAATGATAAACTATTTACAGAAAAAATATTTATTCGAGAAAATTATGTAATTCTGAAATGATATACTTTCAAAAGTAGATTTTTTAAAAACAAATTATCACTTTCTTATCAGTTTTATTATATTTTAAAAAATCACGATAATTTTGTTTTCAAAAATTTTTTATCAAAAAATTGTTCATATCCATTTAAATTAAAATAATTTTCGACAAACAAACAAAACCTAGTATTGTTACTGAAACTCTATGAATTTTGATGATCACATAGTGGCAAAGATGTTTGTATTTATAGATGTAAAGCAGCAAGCTATATGCTCTACCCTAACTTGTTGTTGCAGGGAAAGATGGCTTACTGATATGAAATGTCAGTGCATATAAAATAGCATGCCATTATCATATGTACTAACTTGGTTTTGCAGGGCAAAATAGCTTACCTAATGAATGTCAGTTTATCTAAACAGCTTAATTACTTAATTTCTTATGCAAGACCGATCTAATTTATTAACTTCTTATTTACCAAAACGTTCCTATATTTTCTATTATATTACATAAAAAAGAAAGTTTAGGACAACAATATGTTAAACAGTAGTTTCATTAAAAAAATATTATGAGAATATTTAGAAAATAATAGAGGAAAGTTCAAAATAATGTAAGGTAATACATTTTTTTTCTAATTTAGATATTTTGAAGGCAAGAATATTATAATTGAATATTTAATTTCTTCCATTAATGATATTTAGTTTCTTACATTAGTAAAGATCTATTGTATATTTAATTTCTCCATTAGTAGAGATTTTAAATACAAGAATAATATATGTTTCCTCTATTAGTAAGTATTTAAAAGGTAATTGAGATTTTTTCGAATTTTTAATATTATTAATTCAAAAAATTGAGAAAATTAGAAAAATAGAACGAAGCGATCTGAGAGCGCCACCTCACGGCCCCCGTCTTCTCCTTTATATAATAGTATTGATACAAACTAAGGTAAAATTTAAAATTATAATTAATATTACAAATGCGAAACATGAAAGAAATTGATTTTTCAAATAATCTACTAAAAAAAGAATGTGGTAGTATTTAACATAAGGAAAATTAATTCTAGTAAAATATTATAATTTAGTGATAAAAGGAAAAATTGATAAAGAGTCCGCAATACAACTGATATGAAACAAAAAATTGTAACATGTAAAAATAGCAAATCTTTTTAAAATAAACCCAGTAGACTTTTTAAATTTAACACATCGAAAGATAATTATATATAAATGACCACAATAAGACATTTTGATTGATTTACTTAAGTTTGATAAAAAAAAATATTAGTAAAAAAATGATTAAAAAGAATTATAAACCTAATATAAGTTTTCGATCAGAATTAATTTGAAAATTCAAAAAAAAATTACTTGCAACCTGAATGATTTTCTAAAACTTAAATATTAAACACAAGGAAATACAACATCACATCAGTGTTCTAAAAGTCGGCGATTAATCGTTAGACGGCGGGCCACCGAACTGATTAAGCGAAAATCGGTCAATTAATCGTTTTTTTTTTCAGAAAAACGGTAAAAAATCGGCTGAAGCGGTCAAAAATCGGATTAATCGATCAAAAATCGGGCTACTTATTAAAAAATAGTTAAAATTAAAAAAAAATTAAAATTTTAAAAGGTACAAACTTGATTAAACAATAGGAAAACAAATTATTTTTGTACATGTAATTATAATTTTAGATGCCTAAATCGTAAATTCTCTTAATTTTTCCTCTTAAATTGATCTCTAATTGAAAAGTTAAACCTTCAAAATTTTATTTATTACAATTATATAACATTTTTAACATATTTACATAAATATATGATAATAACATATGTTTACTTGAAATAATGAAACAATTATATATATAAATATAAATGTATATAAAAAATATTATTAAATTTATTCCGATTAATGATCCGATTAATCATTCCTATTAATCCCCGATTACCCGATTAATCACTGGATGATGCCTTTACCGATTAACTCTGATTCCCGCTTTTTACAACACTGCATCACATTTAGGCTTCCGTTTGTTTTCCTGCGTGATTCCTTTTCTCTTTAGCTCATTTTTTCCCGCATGATTCTCGTAAATAAAAGCTTTTGAAAAATGCCTATTAATAATTGCTTCCTTTTAGAATCTTATGGCAGAGAATTTGTCTTTTTAGACAAATATGCTCTACTATTACATCGAATCGAATTTTAATTTTATCAAGGGAAAGACGAAGCAAAAAGCTACATTTATGTTGAAAAAATATTGGGCCAGACATTTTTCTGATATCCATATTAGATCCTTCAACATCCTCCTCGTCTTCATTTAAATAAAAGTATAAGGTAAGCAACCAAGACTATCAAGATAATAAACATAACAAATAAAGACATACTTTGCAGCTGCTGATAAAGCGCACAATAATAAAGGCAGTAGCATGGATAAACCATTTCAGGGCATAGACTACATGACACTCCAAATTTCAGATACTCGTCAGAAAGACTATTGCAACAATAAACGAACTGCTGCGTACACCAAGAATAATGAAACTGAAAATAACAGGGCTAACATATTTATTGAGAGCTGCCTTTATTGGGCCTTAAGAAGTGCTCATCTAACCAATCCCTGCACTGAATGATTCTTATATAATAAGTCATGAGTGTGGATGAGTTTCTCATCTATTTTACTAAGTTCTGAAATGATTGAAATTTGATAGTGAATGAAAATTTAGAAAAAATATACTCCATATCACATGTAAACTCCATATCTCAAAAAACTAAACTAATCTGATGATGTATTAAAAAGGTTTTGCAACTCCATTTTTTTTTACATAAGGTAATCAACTCATACAACCAAATAATTAACTATTGTTGCAGTTGGTTAGTTTGCAGGATGATCCAGGGCCAGGCTACACCGAGGAAACTGTGTATTTCTACCACCCTCATGTCCACTATGTCTAAGGAAGTGAGATTTTTGTTTTCCAGTAATTCCAACCGTGTCTCCTTAGGTCAAGGACATGCATCCTAACTTGGCAATCAGGTGCAGAGGTGTATTTCCTTAGAAGTCCATCTGATCTAAATTTCACCACCTCCTTTAGGTCTTTCTCCACTACAATGTGCAATATTATATTTGCTCTGGCAATGCACATTTGCAGCAAAGTTCATATCCACAAGACTATTGCACTTATGAATGAACCTCCTGTCCAAGCAAAATTCACAATGTTTACCACGACGTAAGAGTTAGCATGTTTTTTTGTGTGAAGCTGGTGTTGGATCACATCGGTAAGTTTGCACATGTCTTGTGGTGAACATTTGCATGCAAGGAAAATCTTGGTTAGCAATTGATCTATCAATAGTTGAATACATTAATGATACACATTGATATTTATTAAAATTGTGTCATCGCAACCAATGCAGAGTGCATCTGCAGAAGATTTCTTGTATTTGAAGAGGATTAAGGGATGCTCCTGGCTAAAGTGTTTCATCCCTTCCATTTGTTTTACATGAAGGAGAATGAAAGAGTATGACTTTATATAAAAAAAATTCTAGCTTTGAACAAACATTGGACAGCACTGTGTATCTTAAAATTCATTGCATGCTGAAAGGTTCATTTGCACTGCAGATTCCTCTTGTCTATTTTTTTTACCAGCTGCTTGTACATTCCTCGGATGATGGTTCCCCTACACAATTCTCTGTTTATGTTTCCGTAGGGTAAAAAATATGCAAGATACAAATCAAGAACAACACCTACTGAACATGATTAATCTGAATATAACCCAAAACACTGGTTCATTTAATTTCATTCTTTTAAATATTTATCTGTTCAATTATTTTTTTAGGACATGAGACATCTTCACCATCAATTCTCTTATTTTTTTAGGACATGAGACATCTTCACCATTTAATAACTATACATGATATAAGTACTGTACTGTATAAGTACTAAAATATAGTTATTTAGTACTTGTACATTACGATAAATACGCCTCTGAATACAGATGATCAAGCAGACTAAAAATTTACATGATACACATTGAAGACATGGTTCCCATTTAAAATGCAGAATTCTGTCTGTACCACAATCATAACACCTGAAATTCTTTCTAGTCCCGGTGAGTTCAAGTCTGTGTTCATGCAGACCATCATATTTAAAAATTTCCCCGTACTTGATATTTGAATAGCGATCTTGATCCGCGCAAAAAAGTATGAAATGAAGTATCACATTTTTCACAATGATAGAACCAATAGTTTGGATTTATATCCTCTGAGCAGAGTTGGCAGTTGAAAGCGTGCGGATGACCTTTAACCGGAGGATACATGAAAACAAGTTGATGTTCATCCCAACGGTGCTTTTTTGTGCCTGGTTTTAGTGCACATTTTATATGTCCAAAACATTTGGGTTGTATTTGGATTATTTATAAATAAAACTGTTTCATTTTGAAAAAAGAAAGTGAATATAATCCAGGTTTGCCGAACTTAAGATGGACTCAAAATTGACACTAGTATTGGTGCCCGGTGCCCCCTCAGCAGGGCGGTGATTTTTTGAAACCACATGAAAATCAGACTCTTGTAACTGATAACTATATTTGGTGTCCTCTTTTTTATGAATTTTAATAATATATATTTGATATTTAACAATTAACAGATGCAGATTATATATAGAATAAGTAAAAGGGAGGGAGTGTGAGGGTTACCAAAAAAAAGGGAGGGGGATGTGACCTGTGAGCATCTACACCCAGAAGAGGACGGCATGTTTGCAATATTGTTTTAGAAAAAGATAGAAAAACATAAGTTTACCAAGAATAAAAAAGCATCGGATCTTGATCATATTTATAAATGACCTGTAAAATTTTATGTATTTTTACGAAACTGTTTTTGTTTTTGCTAAATATTCTTCCTAAACTATTAATCATAATCTCATAATAATACTATAGATTTTGTGCAGTGATTAATGTAAACTTTTTATTAATATAAATATAATTATTTCATTTTATTATCATTATATGTTTTCTAATAAATGATAATAATACTTCTCGGCACCGTCTTCGCCGGTGCCTCGAATATTATCAGGAAATAAAACCTACTTATATAAAAATAAATTTTGATTATCCATAAAATATAAAAAACACATGTAGATATTTATTGCATAATTTAATAAACAATTTATTTTACATACACTCGTATAAACTCCAAATTTTTTAAACACATACTCCCTCCGTCCCGGTCAATTGTTTACATTTGGGTTGGGCACGGAGGTCAAGAAATATAAGTAAAGTAGGGAAAAAGTAAGAATAATGAGTAAAGTGATGTGACCCGTCAATATTTAATGTATAAAATAAGGAAAATGGAGTAAAATAGTGGAAGTAGTTGATTTTTATATTATGAAATTTTACTATTTTTGAAAAGTTTTGAAATGTAAAGAAATGGATGGGATATCCCAAAAAGAAAAGTGTAAATGGATGGGATGTAGGGAGTAATATTTATATAATTTATGAAATAAAAAACCCTGGGAAGAAAAAAGAATATTTATGATAAATATAATTTTTTTAAATAATACACAATATTTCTCTTAAACGTAACCTCGTAATAATATTTTAAATTTTGTAAAGTGAATAATAATGTAAATTTTTTTGTTAATATAAATATAAATATATCATTTTCTTATTATTATATGTTATCTAATAATAAAACTTCTCGGCACCATCTTCGCCGGCGCCTCGAATATTATCACAGCCTCCTTATAAAAATATATTTTATAATTACATATTCAATTTTCTTTTAAAACTTTGAAAATTATATAAAATGTTATGCGATTTCAAAAACAGATTACACAGCAAAATCTCCTATTCTGTTACTTGTGAAATCAATTACTCCATCTGTCCCTCTCATTTCTTTACAGTTTTTTTACATTACTTGACACATATTTTAAGGCTCCTATAAAGTATAGTTCTACAACTTATTTTTAAAATTTCCTTTTTTTAAATAAAAATTTAAACATTATATTTTTATTTAGAAGAAGAAAAAATTTAAAATAATTTATCAAAATATATTTTATAGGAGCCTTAACTACACAGACAAAGTTAAAAATGAGTTCACGGTGCATCACTTACGTTGACGATAGAGAAGAAGATATGCATTAGTAGAGAACTTAGTATTTAAAATTAAAATATTTCATGCCTTTTTTACTAATTAAATACTTTTTGTTTATACTTCAGTATAATAGTTTGCACAACCCTTACACTAAAGTTTTAATAAAAGTTATCTAAGTTGAAAGATAATTAACACATAAAAGCAAAGTTTTAAGATTGCATTGAACATGGAACAGTAGAACATTTCCTTATTTTTCCTTTAGGAGAAAAAGGCTTACAGCAAGTGGTTTATACTTTCCTTTCGGAGAAAAAGACTAACTGGTGGAATGCGGTAATAACTAACATGTAAACTGAATGAATCTTTACCGGAAAAAACAGTCTCCTTGTAGCCTTTCTTAATATGAACACAAATTCCTTAAC
This sequence comes from Heracleum sosnowskyi, assembly GCA_030848705.1. Classification (NCBI taxonomy): domain Eukaryota; kingdom Viridiplantae; phylum Streptophyta; class Magnoliopsida; order Apiales; family Apiaceae; genus Heracleum; species Heracleum sosnowskyi. Next base: position 29,314,839 of record CM061235.1, on the reverse strand, counting down.
AAATGGTAATACTTTAATATTGCTTAAAGATTAGTTACCAATTTCATATATTTCTATATGTTTGCAATTGTTAAAATTAAAAAAAGCTTTCAGAAGGTTATGAGAGCATCACATTCGGGTTTGGGATTATTAGATTTCACTGAACTGCAATCCACGTTGTATGAAAAGTTAATCTCCTTGAAATCCTTGTTTGGTTTATCGCCAGTAGGAGCAAGCATGAAAGTTGGATGGGCCTTTTTTTCGCAATACATATCGTAGTAGAAGGTGGAAAGTTGTGCCTCCAAGGGGGTCAAGCTTATAGTAACACCATCCTGCCTGAAACCATCAAGATTAAGTTCATATCTGTTAGGCTCCTCTGATCACCACCAATTTCGGCAGAGAACTTCTTGGATGAATAAATGGCTCAAATTTCAAGACAGAAGATGCATGAGAGAAAGTGCAAATTCAATCATATAAATACTTGCACAGAAGATGCATGAGAGAAAGCGCAAATTGAATCATATAAATACTTGCACGCAACACAACTCAAACAAACTATTCAAACTATAAACAACTCAAACATATTTTAGAAAATGAACAACTCAATTGATTGAACCACTAATAGAACATGCATTTACACTCACAAGAACAATCTAGTGGTAGTAGGCCGTAGGGAAGAGAGTATCTTGTAGCGAGGAAAACATCCTAGCCACTAATAAACTTGCAACTAAAATCACAAAAATCAAAATAATCAACAATAACTTTGGTAAGACATACATGTATTTACTACGCTTATAATTAAACTATCATATGCATTAATTAGTGTCTAAAAAAGATCAATTATTAAGTTGTTAAGAAAAATACCTAAAATTGACAAACTTATCAACTTTTTCTCTTCAACAGATCATCAAACATCTCATCTGCACAAATGAACCTATAGTGAAAATAAGAACAAAATATTAGAAAATAGAATTGCACAATATCAAACTAATGAAAGGACAAATGGAGAAAAAAAAGAGTAGAAATTATACAGAGAAAAATAAAGAGTGAGCACCGAGAGAAGAGACAGATTGACTATATAAGTAGCTCATATAATTAAATTGATTTAGTTTCAAATTTCAAATTTAAATTATAGGAAATTGTGCTGTGTGTTCAAATTTTAAATCAAAGCTTACATTGAAAGCTTCGAGGTATGATACTTGCACGTGGGAGCAGTAGTATGTAACTTGGTATTTTTGTAATACTTACCAACTTCAGTGGTAAAGAGTTATTAGAAAGTTTTACTGTTCAAAAGTAGGAACTATAATATAAAGAGATGTCTACAAAACATAAACTTCTACTTTGGAAGTTCTTCGCTACTTGTGGGATAAAATTCCTACCCCCAACATATTTTTTTTCTTTTGCTTTTCTATTTTTCCTCTCTGTTGCTTATTCTTCTACTTACTTTTTCTTTATGGTTTTATCTTATTTTTGTTTGATAAGCTCCATTTATTTGTCGAAAAATATTTTCAGTTTATTTTATTTTTTATGAAAAAAGGAGAGAAATGTCCACTTTGGAAAATGTTTCAAAGTGGAAATTGTTTTTCAAAAACTTTCATGATTTTAATGAAATTTGAACTCTCGGAAAATATTTTAGTTAAAGACCAAACAAACACACAAAAACATGAAAAAATATTGCAAAAAATCAAATACACAAAAAAAATCCAGTAAATATTTTTTAGAACCGAAACAAAAATCTGGAAAATATTTTTCAGTTTCTAGAAAACAAGCAAAACCTAAATTTCAAAATTTTGTGCAAAAAAATAACAAAAGAATTATAGATAATATTTTTTAGAAAGATTGACATGAGTAGAACTTTACAATTAGGGCAAGAGTCCCACCCGTTTGGTTTTGTAAAACAGAACAAAACAATGCAAAATCCAAACATGCATGACAAAGGAAAGTAAAACAGAGCACTGTTTTATCTTTATTCTCCTCTGCTACCATACTAGAAGATTGGTTTACTGATATGACAGGATTTACTCTCACTATAATTTTCTCCTCCCTATTAGCTTACTTTGCAGTTTGCACCACCCTTTTTTAATCTTGTTTAAAATCTATAATCTTTATTAATAAGCCAAACCATTTATAATGGTATATTTTGTATCAAATTTGGTTTCATCTTTTTTTTTGGTTCCATCCCTATACTCCTATCTCATTAAAGTTCTATTTTCTAAAGTCATATCTCATATCTATAACATTTATTAAAAAGTGAAACTTTTTATAATGGTACATTTTGCATCAAATTTGGTTCCTTTTTTTTTTGGTTTCATCCCTAAACTCCTATCTCATGTAAAACTAAAGTTTTATTTCCTAAACTCCTATCTCATATAGAACTAAAGTTTTATCTCACATAGAACTAAAGTCATATCTCACATAAAATTTAATATTATTTTTTAATCTAAAATATATTACCAGTCATTCCGTACTTCGAATAAAATTCAGGTTATTTCGATAGTTAATTATTTTGCATATTTCTTTGTTTAATCTCACATAGAATTTAATATTTTTTATCTAAAATATATTATTCGATACTTCAAAGTACCAAATTTGATTTCATCTTTTTTTGGTTTCATCCCAAAAAATATTAATTAATCTAATAAATTAATAAAAAAAAAATTTAATAAATAATCTCGAACCAGTGTTTCGCACAGATTATCATTTAGTATAAATAATGCTAGAGGTATCGAATTAGTTACAAAAATAATTACAAAATGACACGTGTCATTATTTAATTTGCTATAAATCAATGAATCTCATTCACATTAGACTCACCAATTAGAACATTTCAAATTAATATATTATCTACTTCCACGTCATTTTGTACCTAAATTTTATACTCAATTCAGTACCTCTAGCATTAATCTTAAAATATATATCCCCGTGAGATGAGCAATTTTGAACAAGCACACATAATCAAAATAAGTACAAAAATAACAAATTTGAAACTTTGAAGTGGTATTACTTAAAAAAATTTGGTCAGGCTAAGACGCCCTTTCAACTATTACAGGCTCAAAACTCAACAGGGTCACAACTCACAATCCTCATTTCTCAGTGTACAAATAAATATAGCACAAAAACCTAATCAACATCAAAGATCTGAAGTTGTCAATTAAAGAAACCACTCAAGAAAATCATCGTAAATTATAACAGATCAAGAAAACCATCACTTTTGCAAGGAACCCATAATACTCTTTCCATCATCACACAAAATTTTTACAAGATAGGTTAAGACGCAAAAGAAATTAATGTTCCAGGAGACTGGAGAAAAAACTGAAAAACATCGACAGAATGTGGGGAAATTGACGTACAAGTCAATTTTGCATAAAATTTGAAAACAATCTTCAATCGAACACAAAATATTCAGTTGCTCTGATACAAAGAGATCAAACTTTAAAAAAAAAATTATTTTTTTGTAGTGAAGAAGGTTCTGCCCGTTGATTCAGTAGTATGCTTTCCGGGGGTTACCCTGAAAAGAGCAAATGAAAGAGATAAATGTTAGGAACTTCAATAAATATATACCTATCTCCATCCCATCAAATTACTGTCATTCAAGCATATATCAAAACCCTAATAAACTGAATGGAGAATAGATATACCATTGGGTTTGGTCTGTAACGATAACCAAGCATCATTCGCTTCTTATACTGCTCATATATATCATCATCCGGCTTCACTTCCCCAGGCTTACTAGCTCCAACTCCTAAGTTGTCAATTTTCACATTGCCTGCAGAAATTGGATCCGCTATACCACTTCTAGAACTGCCCAGACCCTCGCCTGCATTGTACAAAATGAAATAACTTGAACACAGCTACCATACAATACTGAGAATCGTACGAACTCATAATAAATAACAGTTGTTAAATCCGCATGGTGCATTCAGATATTCGAAGGGTCTTGTATCTAATCCATAACCCTTGCTCATGTACACCCTGCCCTGGTCAGTTCAAGCTAAAACTAACAAGGTAAATAGCTAGAGACTCGATTTATTAGATGAACACTGGAACCATGAAATAAATAGTTAATTTAACACATAAAGCCATTCTTCTTTCAAGATGTTATGCCAGCTAACCTGACCCACCATCCCAACCACCACCACACAACATTATCCCCGCGATGAGTGAAAATATTCTAGCTAATATACACTCAGACTGGGTCAGAGCTTAGTTACAAATATTGGTTGTCATAAGTTAGTTACTTAAGAGGCTGTTTGGATTAACTTAAGAAGTTACTTATTATAAAAAAATTCTTAATACAACTGAAGTAAAAAGCAAAAAAGTCCGTGTTATCTAATTATGATCTATTGAATTTTAACCAACTTTCTGCTTAAGGTTTATTTAACGCAGATCACCCGAACAGACCTACTTTAAAATAGAGAATACATGAGAGGGTAACAAGGCAGCCCAAACAGGTTCTTAAATTAGTCTCTGTAAATCTATACTCAAAACACAGTACTACCAACAGATTTTTAACTATATTGTACAAATATCATTAGCTTACGCAACAGGCATAAATTGGCAATGTGGCTTATCACTGATGTCAATTTAGATGGTTTATCCCTTGCTTATTCTTGATAGACCTACAAAGACCGCCTAACCTATCCCGTTCCACTCACACACTTGTATGGCTAGCAAATACCCCAGATCCAGCGGTTGATCAACTTACTAGGTATATATTACAGCATATAATTACATTGGACAAAGGATTTAGTGCAACTAGAAACTTCATTACTCAAAAATTTCTCATTTAAAATGAGAACAATATTCTCTATGTTCTTTTAAAAGCATACTACACCTGGAGTTCTTTTTTTTATCATCATTTAATAGTTCAATTATTTGCTAAATAATTATACCTAAAGTTGACCATCTTATGTAACTAGAATATTTTAGTTAATACAAAAAAGGAAAGCCAAGTGCACCTGAACAATCTGTACAAATCCTTGCATATCAGTTTGAAAGGGATACTCTTAGTAACCGAATGCATGAAGACATACAATCCAATTAAATAGCACTATGAATACAATAGGGTCTAGGAGTTGGTAACTTATCATGAGACTGGATGTCGGGAGTTTAAACTCTGGTACTCTCAATATTCTCATAAAAAATATTTTGGAGAGACTGAATAACACTCCAAAAGACAGGATCCTAGTGATCCACTCTTTCAACCCCAATAAAAAGGGTTTTTTTTTTATGAATACAAGATCTAATTACGTCCCTCTACATACACCTTGCAGTTTTGTGAAGTTGGTAAGAGCGTCATCAATAAAAATTACGCAATTAAATTATGTAAAATTCAAGGATGAGATAAAAATGCACCTTCTTTCCAACCCATTTTAGACAAAAGTTTATGCCCAATATTATCAGCCTGTATTTTTGCTCTGTCCGCAGCCTCTTGGGCTGCCTTCTGTGCAGAAACATCATTACAGCTAGACATGAACTTATTGAGCTCGTCGAGGGGAATATAATCACCCATGTGATGTCCTCTTTTGTCAGCGCCTACAATTATTACACCAAAAGATATTAGGTGGATTTGTAGAAAGTACAAGAGCAAGGAATAAGCTCTATAGGAGGCAAACCAGCATAAGTAACCATATTCTACTGATATCTAGAAAAAAAGAAGATAAGAAAAGAACCTTGTAGTGATGCAGGTGGAGGCATCTCATCTTTTGACTGCTTAGGCTGTCTCTTCTTCTCTTCTTGAGCGGCCTTTTTCATGTAAAACTCCATCATTGCAATAGGATCGGCAGATGTTGGAGCAGTAGATTCACCTACAGCCAGAGACCATCATGACTAAATAAGCATGTATACATATTTGTATTACACAGTATATCACGCACTTTGTATTTATTTTCCAGTGATAATGCTATTGATGTTGCTGAACTATAATAATAAAAAGGCAATGTTGTAACCCTACCATATCCGGATCGTCCGGTAGGATCTGTCTCGGGAGCTTCATATAAAGCAGATGCAGGAATTTGATAATTCAATTGCTGTTGATGTGATTTCTGAAGTACAGTAGTAGACGGAGTAGCAGGGCTACCACAACCTGCAGCACAAGGTTAGTACATGTTAACATCATATAATTTTAAGATATAAAAGTTGAGCTTAAAACACCCAATCAGAACCGTCAAACTAACAAACACAGAGTAAAGAGCACCAGTAGAGAACTGAAGTCAAATCAAAATAGACATTTGATCACTGTAGGAATGCATTCTCGGAAGTAAAAAAGTAATGCTTCGACTAAATTTAACTGTACACATCCTGTATGATGTGAAATCAAAAAAAAATTGTATACAGAAAATGATGCACAGACCACTTCGTGAAGTTCGTGGTTCCGGAGATTGTGACAAAGCTTTTTCCTCAACACCAAGCCGAAACTCATAGTACTTGTAGTCAGCACAGCTTTCATCAAATAAAAACCTGCATATGATAAAGAACATAAAATCTAGATCAAGTATAGAACAGCAGAACATAAAGTGTATAAAGCATGATGCTAGGTATACTAGATAGCTATGGCTGTTAATTTGCTAGTAACACAGCCAAATTTATACAAACAAGAAAAAAGTCCGGATTGTTTACAAACTCGTAAGTCTGAGCTTATCAAATAAGTTACAAGCAATACAGACTTTACATAAAGATACCTATAGGAACATACACCACTTAAATATTTTACTTGTTACCAAACAAATGCATGGATAGGAAATTTAGTACTTATGAAGATTTTAGAGCAAACATAGGTGAAAAAGATTATGACATACTGACTGATAGTGAGAGGTTAAAATTATCCAGACGATCTGAGATGTAAGAAGAATAAGGTGCTGTCCGACAAAATTGGAATCATACAAAACTGAATCAAGTGGAGGTCAATATATAGTAGAGCTGTTGCTAAATAGAAAATGGTGTATGATAATAATTCTAAATAGAACTTTGAACAGTTAAAATTCAAAACTGCATCCCTTTGACAGTCACACTACATATTATAGATAATATGTATGATTAAGAATAATTCAATATATATAAACAAATAATATTAGTTTGAAAGTTCAAAGTTGGATTATAAACAACTTAATTTTTTTTAATGATAAAATTTAAAGAACATTAACAAATGTTTATTCGGAAATTTCACCCCAAGATATAACTTATAATAATTGATAATAAGAATAATATAAATTAATTATTGCAAACATGGCCACATAGACAGATAAGCATGAATAAGTGTAAATAAAACCAAATCAGTCAAAAGTGCAGAAAAAAGGTAGGTAAGGGAATGACTTTAAACCATAATGTTGTGTTTGGTTGGGGTGAATGAAATGGAATGGAATGGATGAAATTAAAGGAAAATAATAGGAGTTGGAGGGAAGATTTGAAAAGAAATGAGATAGTGCAAAATTGTTATGATAAGAATTGTGAAGAAAATGGATGAGTTAAGGAATGAAGCATTCCATCTCCAAGTGGGGGGTTTAAATTATAATGTAGATGGTTAAGAATGGAATGAGGTAAAGAATGAAAGTTGTGAGTTCCCAACTATTTTATACTTTAAATCTCATTCCATTCCATTCCATTCCATTTCCAATCACCCCAACCAAACACAACATAAGGCTGCTCCTATACAACTTAGGTGCTTACTTGAAAGGGGTGTCGCCCAGATTTTTCTGCCGCGTGACATGTTCAAACTGCCTTCCATTTTTCGCCACAAAACTAGCTAACTTGTCTGCAACCTTCTTCACTGTAGGATCACTTGGTGATGGAGGTACTGCATGTCACTTAAAGAACTGATTAATACCTAGAACATGAACAGGAAATGCAAATTACTCTTGTAGCAGGCGTCCAACATTTTGCAAATCGGTCATTGAAAATCTCTTTCCACCACTGCTGATAAACATTTAATATTTAAGCTGCATATATCAGATATGAATAATTCAAAAATGCTTCCGTCTTCTTACTCCAGCAGTTCGAGAGTTAAGAAGCCGATCACAGAGAGGAAGGGGACAAATTATAGAGTTAAATTGTTTCCAACACGGCTTGCAGTAAGATCAAAAAAACAGACAGCACTATGACATATGACTCTTCTCAGGCCATAAGAAATTAATTCCCCACTGATTAATCAATAAAACTCAGGTGAAAAATATTAAATATCTTCTAAGACTGTTTGAAATAAACAAGGGACTCGGCCAAATTTGTTCTTCATCATGTACAAAGATACATTTATACATCCACATAACTCATATTTTACCAGATAGACTGATACGAAGTTGTAAACTACGGCAGGAGACCAAGAAAAAGAAAAACAGAGGGACTGATAAGATGGAAACTCATAAGAAAAAGGGACTGGTGGGAAACAAAAAGTTTAATACATTATGAAATCGATCGAGATAACCAAAGACTATACCAATAAATTTTGAACAACACAACAGAGGAACCCGTTTGCCTAGATCAAAGTATTATAGTTATTAGGTGCATATACACCCACACCCAGAATACTTACAAGGCACCATGTATCATTATATCTGAATACATAGTTTCATCATAAACCATATATCTACAACAATCAACCCCGGAGTCAACTATTAGATGAAATAAAGTATATAAGAAGTAATTACCAACATCGACCCTTTTTGTTGGTTGCACAGGGGCATCAGATTGGCCAACTCTCTGCCTTTTTGTTGATCCATTACCTGATGAATATCCATCATCCCTTTCCTCCTCATCATCTTCATCTAATTTAACAGGGGGTGCCACAAGCTTTGACTTCTGTTTCAAACTGAATGCAAGTTTTCCACCAGAAGCATTTGTACTGGGTTTCCTAGACTCATTTACTTTAGAAACTGGTCCAGTCTTACTTGTGACATGCTTTGGAATTGGAACCCCTGAAACAGTTGGGGGAGACTTTGTGGCACCCTTTCCATTTTCTTCTTGAAGCTGTTTGAACCTCTCCATAAATGATCCATCGTTAACAAATAATGCCGATGATTTTCCTTTCTCCATGTGGCAACAGGGGATATTCTTTTAGCTGCTTAAAAGATTCACTTCTTGACAAGTAAGCTTACAATCTATTCTAGCAGAGAAGTGGCATATTTGATAATAGCTATTACAACAAACCAATGAAAAATTAAATATGCGAAAGAGAGTGGTATACGCCAATTTTAATTTGGTACACATGACATATATTAGTAAAGCAACATGACCTCTCTCTTTTGAAGTTACAAATTAAAATTCTAAGATCTTGGACGAAGAAAATATTAGTGCAAGACCTATGCTAAAGATGCAAGAGATAAGAGATTCTCTATGTTCGTCATCTACATATGTATTCTATTAATCAAATCAGATTACACACCTACCCAATCAACGACCGAACCTTGATCTGTTTCCTACCTTCACCGGATGCACTTAAAAAATTGACCAGACTAACTTAAATAAATAGATATATTATTTATTAATTAATTAAGAAAGTTGTAGCTAAAATTCATACAAACAAACTAAGATGAATTATCCCAACAGAAATGTGAGTTGAGTCTAAAAATTAACGTCGCAACAACCTACTGATATCATATTCTATATTGTATTTGAGTACAATCCCAAAATCAATACCAATCAAGAAACTTGTAGGATAGCAATTAATAATTAGATTTATACAACAAATAAAATTTCCCAGCTGCACAACCTAAGAAAACTAATTTCCTCAATTTGAAGTCCAAGGTGCACAACAATTAACAACCCAACACTAATTACAAAGTTCGGTAAAACACTATAATAGTAATACTTTTCTAAATTTATTAACATAATTCCTTCTTAAACTATACTATCTGAGTATCTGGTAGGCTCACAAACTCCGACTCCCCAACCCGACTCAATTACAAACACAATCACATAGCAAAGAACCCGAAAATAACCCAGCAAAACTCGATTAACTGAAATACAATCCGAAATGACTGCTTTCTAAATTTCCTATTCATCTACACTTTTATATTTAATCTAATCAAACTTGAATAAAACAATTCTTAAAATTCCAGCTTTCGTAAAATCTTTCTTATAAAGTTAAACCTATAAGCTGCTTATTTAATTAGTTTTACGCCAGACCACCGCAATCGCCTACCTACTCTCGTAAAATCATTCTTGGATCCCTAAACCCAAACATCACCCAACAAAAACACAATCATAACATCATTCCAATTCAACTATAACCCTAACAATTAAAATCAAAGCATCGAAACTCGATAAAAACGAAAACAACCGATCTAATTACAATTCAAACTAATCTCGTTCTCAATAACTCATCTTATTAACCTAATTACAATTAAAATTAGATACAAATCGATCGATGCTATATACATATACAAATATGTGACGTTGATTGATTGAATTGAAATACGATTATGTGGATCGGTGTGTGTGTGTATAAATCGTACCGATTGAATAAGCGTCGGTGGTGGAGAAGACGATAGAGCAGACGACGACTTGTAGCTTTACGTATCAATGAAAATATAATTGAGAGAGGAGGTTGTTTATTTATTTATCCTAATCTCTTCCTTCCGTAACAGAAAAATATGCCGATAATTTAAGGGCATTTTGAGCTAATAAATCTCTTTACGAAATTATATGTCATGTCACTACTCTTTTATTGAGGAAAAAATTGAGTAAATAATGTTTTAATAAAGTATTGAACCTTGGCATTCACTAAATAAGTCATCCTTATGACCATTGAGTTACATGATTCTTTTTGATTTTGAGCTAAAAATTATATGACATAAAACTCACATCTTTCTTCTCCTATATTTATTATTATTTAAATTTTTGAGTAAAAATTAAGGTGATTTATAATATTTATTAAACTTTATTTTTTTAATACTTAAAATATCATATATTCTTATAAAATATTAATATTAAATTTTAAAAATAATATTATGTGCGGTGCTTTTTATCTTTCTTTTAACTAAATAAATATTTTGTATATGTATCGATAGCTATAATATATTCTATTTTCTTGCATCATAGTCGAACTTTTCTTGTACTACGCAATATATTTGAATTATTCAAATATTTAATATATAAAATGTATTATTAAACGTTGATATAACATAAATAACATATTATAAGTAGTTTATTTACATATTTATGACTTATTTATTTTTAAATTAATGAAATTAGTGTTAAAACATGTGTAAAAATTAGACAATAATTTAGGTATGGACGATCAGTCACTTCGGGGTCAGGGAGACTCCGAACATGAACTCATTCGTCGAACCCGCCTCAATCCTCGAACAATAATCATTGTTAAATAGCACATATTGATAACATGTATACATGGTATTTATAATTATTTGTTCTTATCTATACTACAAGTATAGAGTCAGTGTGATGCATACGACATTCATATTCTTCTTATTTTACATTTATATTTAATTTGTTTGAAGTTCATCTTAAATTTGAATAGTTTTATTTGATTGTTGAACTTAATGTTGAATTGACGTGTGTGTTTCTGTTTGAGTGTGATTAAATTGTGTTTTAAGAGTTTTGTGTTTGACAATATTTTAAAAATATATTTAATTAAAATTGTTGTTTTTAATAAATTAAGGTCAAATTGTAAAAGAAAAGGGACTAAAGTGCAAATATCAGAATATGAATGTCGTATTGACCGACCGACTACAAAACTATATTTTGAATAAAATATTTGTTTTTAATAAATATAATCTCATACTGCATCATCTTGAAGGCTTAGTTTCTACCTTGAATATTGTCGGAGATGAACTAAATGAATGCATCATTTTTGAAGAACTGGAAAAATTTTAGGATTATAATTTTAAAAATGTCTTCTTAATTAGAAAACATCCATAGAACACTCTAGTTCTATTCTATGATCCACAACAAAATTAAAAACAGACATGATTTATCAAAACTACTCGTATTAGTTTTCACATTATAAACTTCAACATAATTAAGCAAGTACAACATAATCATAACATTAACAATAAAAACTCTATAAACATCAAAAATATACCATCATATATGTCAAATGACATTGATAATGCGTAGCTTAATTTAAAATTACAATCTAAGCTAGCGGCCCGTGCCTTGCACGGGTTTTTATGCTAGTTTTGTAATTAAAATAGAGTAAATATAAATGTAGTTTTCAATTATTTGTTTATTAATTAAAACTAGTTTAAAATCAGATACGTGGATTATTTTTAATAATTTTTATTATTTATATTTTAATTAATTATATTTGTTAGAAAAACTAAAACATGTTAAAATAGGTAACATTTTTAAAATAATTAAAAAAATAGGTTTTAAAATAAATAAATAATGATTTGCCCGTGATATTTTCGGAGAAAGAGGGGTTTTAGTAAGAAAAAATAAAAAATATAACATCTTTTAGTTGAAAAGGGTAATATCCTATGATATTTTTGGAAAAAAAAAGAGAATTTTCTTAGAAAAAAATAGAAAAGTTAACATTCTTTAGTTGAAAAAAGATAAGTGCACGTGATATTTTTGAAAAAGGAGGAATTTCTTTTGAAACAATAGAAAAAGAAATGTGTTTTATCTGAAAAAATAATTAGTTATAAATAGATAATATTATTATTTAATAATATTTTTCATAAATAAGCAATGGTAATTAAATAAAAATACAAAGTAGCAAAAAATTGTACCGACCAACCAAACTTTTAATTTTTCATCTTTAATAATACTAACTTATAACCCGTGTGAAATATGGGCTTCTTTTAATATATTATAATATTTCTTTTACAGTAAAAAATAAAATAATATTTTTATATATTTCTTTTACAATATATTATTTTTGTAAAACGAGAGATTTTAATAAGGACAAATAGAAAAGTTGACATATTTTAATTGAAAAAGGTGATTGTCCATGATATTTTTGGAAAATGAGTGGATTGTATTATAATATTTATTTTATAGTACAAATATAATATTATATTTTTATATATTTCTGTTTTGGATTAAAAAGTGTACTTGTAAATTAATTGCTAAGGTTTAGAGAGTTTCACGCTTTAATGGTTGTTCTTGCGTTTCGAGACTAAATCGGCCCTTACAAGATGCCTACGTATCTCAATTCGTAATTGAGAATCAAGCCAAAGACGTAGTTCTGATTGTAGGATCAGGTCCTTTATATAGGCGTCAGGAGCCTTGTATTTAGGGTAAGTTTAGGAGTCTTAGCTAATAAGTCTCCTTTTTAATAATGGATAAACATCGTATTTCTTGTTGGATAAGTCTTTTCCTTGTTGATAAGGCTATGACTCATTAATTGGGATTCTGGATCCTTCTTTGATAAATTTACCATATTTTGGACTCTTTTCATGAGCTGTATATTTTCCTTATTTATTAATTACGAAATTAATAAATAATCAGGGTTTTGGGCCTTAATTATTGGGCCTTTCCAATGAATCATTAATTATATTTCTATAATTACTTTTCTGACCATATCATTTGCCCCCCAACTTCTGGGAAAATATTCCGGGGATTTCGTAGAAGTTATTGCGCATTTTACCCAAAATTTCCATTTTTAAGGGTATTTTCGACCAGGATTTAAGTCATTTTCGACCAGGAATTCGACCAGGATTTAAGTCATTTTCGACCTCATTTTCGACCAGGATACAAGTCAACTTCGACCTCGAATTCGACCAGGATTTCGACCTCATTCTGGTGTGAGGTCGAAGGTTTCGACCTCGTTTCCTAGCTCTTTTTCGACCTCAAGCCTTCGACCTCGAATCCTTCTGGTTTCGACCTCAATTTGCTGCAAGGTCGAAGGATTCGAGCTTGTTTCCTAGGTCTTTTTCGACCTCGAATCCGTATGTTTTCGACCTCAAATTGGTGTGAGGTCGAAGGATTCGAGCTCGTTTCCTAGGTCTTTTTCGACCTCGACTCTTCGACCTCGAATCCGTATGTTTTCGACCTCAAATTGGTGTGAGGTCGAAGAATTCGAGCTCGATTCCTCGTGTATTTTCGATCTCAATCAATCGACTTCGATCTAGGGTCTTTTCGACCTCGATTTTTTAATTTTTCGACCTCAAACGGGTGCGAGGTCGATGGATTCAACCTCGATTCATCGTGTATTTTCGACTTCGAGCCTTCGACCTCGAATCCATTTATTTTCGACCTCATTTTGGTACGAGGTCGATGGATTCGAGCTTGTTTTTTCGTGTATTTTTGATTTCGATCGTACAACTTCGATTTAAGGCCTTTTCGACCTCAAATCTATTTATCTTTGATTTTGCCTTGGCTTCAAAATTTTATTGAGCCTTAATTTGGCCTCAAATTATTTGGGCCTTGAACTTTATTCGTTTTTGGGCCTTAATGTTGTTTAGCCTCAAATTCATTGGGCTTAGATTTCGCCCAGCCTCAAGCTCTTTTGGGCCTAGCCTCAATTTATTTGGGCTTTAATTTTTTGAAGTCCAATAAGAGGTTTATGGGCCTTAACTGGCCATAGTCGGTTGCCCTTCCCTTAACCGGTTGGGTGACCGGCTGTTTTGGTTATAAAAGAGTGGGATTTCCACTTCAATCTTCACTTCATACCTTCAACTTTCTAAAAATTTCTCTCTACCTTTTCTCTAGTTTTTCTCTCTAGTTACTCCGTGGTGAGGCGATTTCCAGTGAGATTTCCCAGCCGTATTCATATTTTTCTGGGTTTAATCTTCATCGCTTGAAGATTTTCTGGGTTTGTCGTTGAAGTTTTGAAGATTTTCTGGAATTCTTCTTTGAAGTTTTGAAGATTCTGGAAATTTACTTGAAGATTTGAAGTTTTTCTGGGCTCATACTTTGAAGATTTGAAGATTACTGGATATTTTCTTTGAAGATTTGAAGATGTCTGACCGCATTGTCCAGCGCCTTCAAAAAATGAATCAAGCTTCGAAGAGAGGTATCACTATTCGTTCTTCTCATATGTCTTTACAAGATATGATTGTTGAACGTGGTGATGATTATCCCTCCGTGTCGCATTTAGATTCTTTTGATTATAGCAATAAGTTTCACGAAATTGACATGATTAGGGATTATAATAAAATGTATAGAGTTAAAGCTCCCTATAGGCTTATCCCAGCTGGCCCAGGGGGATCGTTCCTGCCATTGGCGTCCTGATGCTCTCTGCATTTACAAGGACGCCATTGTTGCAGGGGTTAGATTCCCCTTTCATGACTTCATTCCCAAGCTTCTAGCAGACGTTAGGGTTAACCCTTGCCAACTTCCCCCAAACGCCTGGAGAATAATTATGTGTTTTATTGTACTTTGTTTAAAGAACAAATTTCCTCTTTCTGTAGCTTTGTTTAGGAAAATTTTCCAGTTTAAGAATAGCTCCACAATTTCCCTGGGTTGGGTTTATATTAACCATCGCCCTTTTACTCCTCCCATTTTCCATCCAAAATCCATCCCTGATAATAACCCGAAATGGAAGAATGAATTCATGTACTTGGTTTGGGAAGGAGGGGATTGAGGCACCCTATTCCGTAGGTCTTTCAGTAGGGTCTCGGATGGTAGCCCCAATGATATTATTCTGAATGAGGAGGAGGCTCATGCTTATGCCGAGCTCACCAAGGACAACTATGCTACATTGGCATGGGAGCTCCTGGATGAGTTTCAGCTTAAGTCCTTGGGACTTTCAAACGTATCAGATAAGGGTAACTCCCATTCCAAACTTTCTTTTATTTATCTAAGATTTTCTTATACCCACTGTTTCTTTTCTTGTGTTTATGCAGCTGTGGCCTTTATAAATAAGTCCAACGAGCCCCTAGACGGAGAAACAGCTAGGATGAAGAGGGCTCGTTTGGGAGTGAAAGATCCTCGATCTGCTTCAGGTGTCCCAGCCTTTCTAAGGCCTCACGAGGATACTGTTGAGGAGGTGGAGGCCCCTACCTCGGCCAAAAGCTCTGTTTGGCGCCCCAACTGGGGTATCAGGAAGAAGGACACAGTCGTGGGGGTGTCCAAACACGCCACTGAGTGGTCCTATCATTCTTTGACTCCTTGTGACTACAAGGATTTTGTTTCTAACTCCACTTTGGAGGGAGTGGAGCATGCAGACTCTCAGGCTATTGCTGCTGTAAGTAATTTCTTCCTTTTTTCTTTGTAGCTTTAATATATTTCAAGTTTCTATCTTGACTTGTGATTTGTTTGTAGGCTAATGCCAACTTCCAAGGGGCTCTCTTTCAAGCCAATGGTTGGCGCTCATATTCAGAGGCCAACCAAGGCAAGTTTGAGAAGTCCCAGGAGGAGGTGGGCTCTTTGAGGGCCACTCTAGCTAGGAGGGAGAAGGAGCTAGCTGACTCCCAAGCTGAACTGGTTGCACTTAGGAAGGGCAAGGATGACTTCATCGATGAGTACCTTGACTCCCAGGAGTACAAGGACTTAATCGGTCAGCAAGACGAGCTCTTCTTCCCAGTTCAGTTCACTAAGGGATGGGATGACGCCTTAGCTGAAGTCTTGGAGAAGATGCCTGGATCTCTCATCCATTCTGACTTTCCGAGCCCTTATGCTCCTACCCCGTTGGAGGTGGCTTTGGCTGGAGAGGATGATATGGAGGAAGACGACATGATTCTAGACTTAGGGCATTCCTCTCCTCCTGGTCAGGCAACCGGTGCTGATTCTGCAGCTGCTCGCTCTAGTTCCGGTTCTGACTCAGAAGAAGAGGAGGCTGATACCGGCGACAAGGGGGTGATGCATAGTTTGTAGATTTATTTATGGCCATTCATGGCTTGTACTTGTCTTTATGTATTTCCAGCATACGGGCTTAACTTAACCTTTTATTAAGTCTTAACTTTTTTTTTCTTCCAGCTTTTTACATTCTTGATTTTGCATGCTTTAGTTAACATGTCTATCAGAATGCAATACACATAAAATATGATGAAAACATAAGAATATGGAATTCATAACTTTGAAAATGGGTTCAACCCTTACATAATACTCAAGTTTAAAAACTTGGATTGGTTTCATCGACCTTATTTCTACTTTTCCTAATAGTGAGTCCAATCAGGACTTAAACATAATAGACTTTCAAGTTTGCAGCATGTCAAGTCCTTGGCACTTCAGTCCCTTCCAGGGTTTCCAATTTGTAGGAGCCTCGACCAAATATGTTCTTAACGCGATATGGTCCTTCCCAATTTGGGGCCAACTTGCCATTTTGTCCAACTCCGGATGCCTCAATCTTTCTGAGGACTAAATATCCTTGTCGAAAGAACCTTTATTTAACCCTTAGGTTGTAATAGAAAGATGCTCGTTTCTGATGTTCAACTATCTTGGCATTTGCCTCATCTCTAACCTCATCAATTAGATCTAAAGCTAGCCTCAAGCCTTCTTCATTTGTTTCTGGCTCATAAGCTTCAACTCTTGGAGATGTATGAGTAATCTCCACTAGAACCACTGCCTCTACCCCATATGCCAACAGAAAGGGGGTTGCTCCAGTGGTGACTTTACAAGAAGTACGATATGCCCATAGTATGGGGAGCAATTCGTCTACCCAAGTGTTTCTAGAGCGTTCAACTCTTTTCTTCAGTCCATCCAGGATAATTCGATTAGCAACCTCGGCTTGCCCATTTGCTTGAGGATGGGCGACAGAGGTGAAATGTAACTTGATATCATTCTCATCACAATATTTCTTGAATTCATCATTGTTAAACTGAGTTCCATTGTCTGTGACCAAGATACGTGGAATCTCGTATCTGCATATCACATTCTCCCAGAAGAAATGCATCACTTGCTTGGTGGTTATCTTGGCTAAAGGCTTAGCCTCAATCCACTTGGTGAAGTAGTCGATTGCTACTATCAAGAACTTTCTTTGCGCACTTGCCATTGGAAATGGTCCAAGTATATCCATCCCCCACATGGCGAATGGGATAGGTGAGTTAATGGATGTCATCATCTCTGGTGGTTGTCTAACCACCGATGCATGCTTTTGGAACCGTTAACACTTCTTCACGTAGCTTTTAGCATCTGCAAGTACCAAGACGAGTGACTTTATGAGCAAGGGCTTTGCCCCCCAAGTGCTGCCCACAAATTCCCTCATGCACTTCCCTTAGGGCCAATTCTGCCTCTTGGGGTCTCAAACACTTCAAATAAGGAACAATGAATGACTTTTTGTATAGGATTCCATCAATCAGGGTATACCTTAGTGCTCTCACATACAACTTTCGTGCTTCTGAAGTGTCGTTGGGTAGCCACCCAGTTTCCAGATGAGTTTTGATGGGATCCATCCAACAACTAATAACATCAATAGGTGCTACCAACTTTCCATTGATGCTTGGGGTCTTCAAGACTTGGAAGTATACACTTCCAGCGTAGTTCTCAATTTCAGAAGAAGCAAATTTAGACAAGGCATTGGCATTTATGTTTTCTTCCCTTGGAATGTGTTCCATATAGCATTCATCAAATTGAGTCATGATGGCCTTGACAAGTTTTAAGTACTTGGCCATGACTTCATCTCTGGCCTCAAACTCCCCATTTACTTGGGAAACCACTAGCCTCGAGTCTCCACATACTTTAAGAGTTTTAACTCTCAAGGCTCCAGCCAGCCCTAAGCTAGCTATCAGGGCTTCGTATTCAGCTTCATTGTTTGTCGTTGGGAAGTCAAGTTTTAGTGCGTACTCTATGAGAAATCCATCAGGACTTTGTAGCACCAAACCTGCTCCACTTGATTTTGTTTTTGATGCTCCATCAAAATAGAGCACCCAACATTCTTTGGACACCATGTCTTCATCGTCTTCCACTATTACTTCCTGCCCCCCGACTTCTTGGTTCTCAATGGTGCATTCAACCATGAAGTCAGCGAGTGCTTGAGCTTTTATGGTCGTTCGAGGCTTATACTTGATGTCAAATTCTCCCAATTCAATAGCTCATTTGATCAACCTTCCACTAACTTGAGGGCTATGCAAGATGTTTCTTAGAGGCTGATTGTTCAATACCTCTATCTTGTGAGCCTGGAAGTATGGGCGTAGCTTTCTTGAGACCATTATCAAAGCTAAAGCAAACTTATCTATTGTAGAGTAGTTTATTGCTGCCCCATGTAGAATCTTGCTCACATAGTAAATGGGTTTCTGAACCCTCAATTCTTCTTTTACCAAAACGGCTCCAAGGGCTGTGTTAGAAACCGCCAAGTACAAATAAAGAGTTTCTCCTGGCTTTGGCTTTGCCAACAGTGGTGCATCAGCCATGTATTTCTTCAGGGCCTCAAAGGCATCTTGGCTTTCAGTTGTCCACTCAAAAAATTTCACGTTCTTGAGTGCTTTGAAGAAGGGTAAACATTTCTCTCCTGACTTGGAGATGAATCTTCCCAATGCTGCCACTCTTCCTGTTAGTTTCTGGACCTCCTTTAAATTCCGTGGTGGTTCCATGTCTAGAATTGCTTTGATTTTGTCGGGATTAGCCTCAATTCCTCTCTTGGAAACCATCAGGCCTAAGAACTTTCCCGAGCCTACACCAAAGGCACATTTAGCTGGATTCAACATCATCTTGTGGTGCCTCAGCACTTCAAATGCTTCCCGTAGATGGTTTATATGATCGGCCTTATCGAGGCTTTTAACCAACATGTCATCCACATAAACCTCCATGGTCTTTCCAATCAAGTGGCCAAAAATTTTGTTCACCAACCTTTGATAGGTTGCCCCTGCATTCTTAAGTCCAAATTCCATGACTAGATAACAGAATACACCAAAGTCGGTGATGAATGATACTTTGGAGATGTCATCTTTGTGCATTTTGATTTGGTTGTATCCACTGAAGCCATCCATGAAACTCAGCATCTCGTGCCCAGCCGTGGCATCTATTAGGGCATCAATCCTTGGCAAGGGAAAACAATCCTTAGGACATGCATCATTCAAGTCAGTGAAGTCCACACACATCCTCCACTTTCCATTGGCCTTTTTGACCATCACTAGGTTAGCCAACCATTCTGGGAATTGTATCTATTCAATGAACCCGGCCTCCAGAAGCTTTTCAACTTCTTGTTTAATGGCCTCTTGCCTTTCTGGAGCAAAATTTCTCTTCTTCTGCTTCACCGTCTTCCTTTAAAGATCCAAATTCAACTTGTGAGTTATCAGTTGGGGATCGATCCCTGGCATGTCAGCCGATGTCCAAGCAAAAACGTCATTGTTCTCTTGAAGAAAAGATATGAGTTTGCTTTTCAATGGTTCAGGCAATAATGCCCCAACATAAGTCACCTTCTCCGGTTCACCAGGGACTAAGGGAATGGGGATTAAATCCTCAGCCGGTTTCCCTCTTCAGTCCTCATTGTCACTAGTATCCATGTCTTCAATGGGGAGAACCTGCCCCCCAATTCCATCAGGCCTTAACGCGGCTACGTAACAACTTCTAGCCATCTTTTGATCTCCACGTTCTTCACCAATTCCATTCCTCGTTGGAAACTTGATTTTCAGATGATAAGATGAGGCAACGGCCTTGAACGCATGAAGACCCGTCCTTCCCAGGATTGCATTGTAGGTCGAAGTTGTCTTTATAACTATGAAGTTCAACATCTGAGTAGACGTATTCGTCTCTTGCCCCATTGTCATGGGGAGTTGGATAGTGCCTTCCACCTTTGACTCCATTCCATTGAATCCATATATGGGCATATTCGAGGGTGTCAACTGAGAGTCAGTATAGCCCATCTTGATAAAAGCATCATGGAACAAGATGTCCACAGAAGCTCCATTATCGACCAAAACTCTCTTGGTTTCAGAATTTCCTATCACAGGAACGATGACTAAGGGATCATCGTGGGAAAGATTCACTCCCTCCAGGTCTGAATCATCAAAACCTATTGATACTTCTGTTCGGGAATGTTTCGGTGCTTCTCTGACCATAGTCATTACTTCTCGAGCATAAGCCTTTCTTGAGTTTCGGGAGGACCCAACATCAGTTGGTCCTCCGAATATCATGTTGATTACCGGCCCTCGGGGCTTGGGATTTTGATCTTGATCGTTGTCCCTTCTGTCATAGTCCTTCCTTTCATAATTTCCTCTCCGACTCCCTTGATTTCCATCCTTGGTGAATTTATTGAGTTTTCCTCTCCGTATCAGAAATTCAATCTCATCTTTCAGTTGTCTACAATCGTCGGTGTCGTGACCAACTTCTTTGTGGAACCGACAAAATTGGTTTTGGTTCCGTTTGGACATGTCAGCCTTCATTGGCTTCGGCCATTTGAGATCCTCTTCCTTTGTTATCTCCATCAGAATTTGACTCCTGGGAGTATTCAATCTTGCATACTCTGTAAACTTTGGGCCAAAATTGTTTCTCTTAGGTGGAGAATCAGAACTTTTTGACGTTCTAGGAAACTTTTCCTTGACGTCATACTCATGTGTTTCCTTTCTCTTCTTTGGATTTCCACTACCACCAGTAGTGGGTTCTTGCTTTCTCATACTTTCTTCAGCCTTGATGTACTTTCCGGTTCTATCTTGGAGCTTGAGCATGCTCTCGGGTGGATGTTTTGCCAATGATCTTTTGAAGTGATCATCAGTAGTTCCTTGCTGCAGGGCTATCATAGCCACTTTGTCCTCTAAGTCCAGGACTTTCAGAGCCTCCCGAGTGAATCAGTTGATATAATCCATTAGGGCTTCATTCTTTCCTTGCTGGATTCCCATGAGTGATGCAGAACTTTTCTCATGCACTCTTCCACTAACGAATTGATTGATGAAAGCTTTGCTTAACTCCTTGAAAGATCCAATAGATTTGGGAGGAAGACGGCTATACTAGCGTTGGGCCATGCCTTCCACCGCATCATTGGTTGGCTGCAACAGCAGTGCATTGGAGAAGGTTCTTACATGATTTGCGGTATCCCCCGTTCCATCATAAGCTTTAATCGTTGGCATCTTGAATTTCCTGGATATGGTAGCTTTCATGATGTCTTGAGTGAATGGTGGTGTAGGATCATCAGGATCTCCTAGGGGCAACAAAATACAAGGGTCACCCCTTGGGGCTTCAGCCCTCTTGGTTCCTCTTGGTGTTGGGTCCAAGTTAATCACAGGGACTCGTTGAGTTCTTGCCGCTTCCACTTCGGCCAATAGTTTTTTGAGCCTTGCAGTCTCTGCCTCATGGGCCGCAATCCTTTCTTTAGTAGTTTGGGATTGTTCCCAAATTGTTTGAGAAGAACGTCTTATCCTTGGGGCAATATGCCTTTCTTCTCCAGTTGAGTCATTCTCATCCTCGGTATAAGGTCCCGAGTAATCTCGAATCAAAGGGGTCCTTCGAGTTTGAGTTTGTAGATTTTGGGGTCCCAGACCTTGTATATAAGGGGGGACATATGCCTCATGGTAAGTGGGATTGAGACCACTAACGCCCGCCATGGGTCGAGGGGGCATGCCATAGCTTGGCATCCCCAAAGTCTGAGTTGCATATTGGGGGAGATCAGTAGTATGGAGTTGGAGACCACTTGGTGCATTCATGAGCAATGGGGAGGTCGTGATTGGTTGCTGGTGAGCGATCTCTTGTGGATTAGATCCATGAATGACCATCTGCAGGGGATTCGTCCCTTCAACCGAAATTGGGATCTCAGGTCCTTGAGTAGTGGTGAGGGGGATATTCTCCCCTTGAATGCCAGTAGTTGGCGATGGTTGATTTCCGTGAGTATCAGCCCCCGAGGTGATAGGAAGCTCCTCTGAAGTTTGAGTATCTCGAGTTGTTCTTCGTGTGTTTGCCATGGTTGATGTTGTCTTCCCATAGACGCCGCCAAATGTTGTGGATTAAAAAGTGTACTTGTAAATTAATTGTTAAGGTTTAGAGAGCTTCGAGCTTTAATGGGTGTTCTTGCATTTCGAGACTAAATCGGCCCTCACAAGATGCCTACGTATCTCAATTCGTAATTGAGAATCAAGCCAAAGACGTAGTTCTGATTGTAGGATCAGGTCCTTTATATAGGCGTCAGGAGCCTTGTATTTAGGGTAAGTTTAGGAGTCTTAGCTATTAAGTCTCATTTTTGATAATGGATAAACATCGTATTTCTTGCTGAATAAGTCTTTTCCTTGTTGATAAAGGCTATGACTCATTAATTGGGATTCTGGATCCTTCTTTGATGAATTTACCATATTTTGGACTCTTTTCATGAGTTGTATATTTTCCTTATTTATTAATTACGAAATTAATAAATAATCAGGGTTCTGGGCCTTAATTATTGGGCCTTTCCAATGAATTATTAATTATATTTCTATAATTACTTTTCTGACCATATCAATTTCTTTTATAGAAAAGGAGAGATTTTAGTAAGGACAAATATAAAATGTAACATATTTTAATTGAAAAAATGTAATTGTCCGTAATATTTTTGGAAAAGGAGTGGATTTTGTTAGAAAAAATAATGACCGAAAACCGAAAACCAAAACTTTTATTGTTTTGGCTATTATAAAATAATAATAAAAATAATTTGTTAAAAATAATTAAATAAGAAAAGTATCGTACCAAAAAACAGTACCAAAACTTTTTAATGTTTAGATAAGACAGTAAAAGACATTTGAACAACCCAAGCAACAATCAAAATCAACTGCTGTAGCCTAATCGTACGCCTTCATAAGACCATCTCCAATGCATAACACTAAAATAGTGTAGCTTTTACACTATTTTGGTGTAAAAATAACAACATCCACAAAAACAACTCCAACCCATTAACACTATATCTTACACTAAAAGTCTAAAAGAAGATCTTTTGTTTTCACATTTTCAAAGTAAGTATCTTGTTTGGGTTATAATAGGATATAAATAGGGCATGAAGGGAATATATTTGTTTTTGTTAACTAATATGAGGGCATAGTAGGAATTATGAAAGACGCCAAAATGGTGTAAAAATTACACCAAATGTACTTTTGACACCAAATTTGGTGTCACACTATTCATTTGATGTAAATTTTACACTATTCTAGTGTTGCATTGGAGGGGGTTTTACACTAAAAGTTACACCATTTTGGTGTTATAGTGTTGCATTGGAGTTGCTCTAAAAACACAACACGGCAAATCTCAATGGCGAATAAATCAAGTACGGTATTATATTATACTAGCTTAAAACCGTGCGATGCACGGATTGTTAATTATTATTATTTTATTATTATTTTTTTAATTGTATATGTTAAAAATATAATTAGGCATGTTAAATAGCTAAACACTTTTAATTAATTAAAAACATTAAAATAGATTTAAAAATAAATAAGTAAGGGTTTGCTCGTTATATTTTTGAAAAAGGTGGGGTTTTAGTAAAGAAAGATAAAAAATGTAACATATATTTAGTTTAAAAAAGGTAAATGCCCGTGATATTTTTGGAAAATAAGTTTTTAAAATTTAATAATTAAAAGTATTTAAATACTTTTTAAAATAAGTAAGTAAAGGGTTTGTCCGTAATATTTTTTGAAAAAGAATGGATTTTAGCGGGAAAAATAGAAAAAGTAAGTTGAAAAAGGTAATTTCCCGTGATATATTTAGAAAAGGAGGGACTTTGTTAGGAAAAATCTATAATGTGTTTTAGCTGAAAAGGTAATCGGTTATAAATAGGTATTTGATTATTTATATTTTAATTTTTTTAGTAATTGCATTTGTTAAGAAAAATAAGTAAACATGTTAAAATAGGTAAACTTTTAAAAAATAATTATAGTATTAAAATAGATTTAAAAATAAATAACTAAAGGTTTGTTCATGATATTTTTGGAAAATGAGGGGTTTTCCCAATCTTTCCTTCAGCAACATAAGCTTTCCCAATCTTGTTCTTCTTGCTAGAATCAAATGTGTTTCTAGTCACTTGCTTTGGCTTTCTGCATTCAGTAGCAAAGTGACCCAACTCATTGCAATTGTAGCATCTGATTGTGCTCCTTTCCACAGTTCCAGTTTTGTAGCCACCCCTTGAGCCACTTGAAGAGGAAGATCCACCTCTCTGAAATCTGGGCCTGAACTTAAGATTGGGATTCCTCTTGAATCTGAACTTCCCAAACTTCCTGACTATCAAAGCCAAATCACCATCCTCCAGCTGATCAAGTTCTTCTAAAGAATAGAAGTCACCACCAGATTGATCAATGGATGTTAATCCATATTCAGCATCAATAACATTCATGTTAGAACTGGAAGGTCGAACAGCCTTCACTTCCAGTTTCTGTGGGACTTCAGCAACCAGTGCAGTAGAAGTACTAACAATCTTCCCAGTTCCATACAGCTCCCTTTGTTGAATCTGCTCCAGCTCATAGGTCTTCAGAACACCATACAATCTCTCCAAAGCAATCTCATTCATATATCTTGCTTCTCTAATGGCAGAAATTTTGTGCTCCAAATGAGGTGGAAGTGTAAGAAGGAACTTCTTGTTAATCTCCTTGTTGGTGTAGTGCTTCCTATTGAGATTCAGATCATTGATTAATTTGTTATATCTCTCAAAAACCTGAGAGATACCTTCACCAGGGTTTGATCTGAAATGCTCATATTGTGAGGTGAGAATTTCCAGCATATTCTCCCTAACTTCCTTTGTCCCCTCATTGATTATCTCTATAGTTGCCCAAATGTGTTTAGCAGTATCACAGTTGAGAACATGATTATGCATGATTGGATCAAGACAATCAATAAGGATCAACTGAAGACAGGAATCCAAGGTAACATCCTCTTTCTCATCAGGAGTGTAATCCTTGGCATCTTTAGGGTACATTCTAGCAGCCCTAGTCACAACATTATTCTCAATGAGCTCTCCCTCAATAATCATAGGGACTTTGGGACCGTTCTTCAGCACATCAATGTATTTAGGATTTGCAACCTTAAGAAATAGAAGCATTTTCTTCTTCCACATTGGATAATACTCCTTGCTGAACATTGGGATTTTGACAGTACCAACTTTCTGTGTAGTAGACATCTTTTGAGATTTTTAGGAATAAGATAAAAAATCAGAGTTTAAAAGAAAAATCTCAAAACAATTGGATCTTTGATTTGTATATCAATCAAAAGGCTCTGATGCCAATTGTTAGGTCCTGATAAGTTTGTAGAAGGGGGGTTGAATACAAACTATACCGTTTTATCGAATTTGTCCTTTAAATGATTTAATTGTTTAGAAAAATTAGTGCGGAATAAAACTGAAACAATATTCAAGTTAAATAAAACTCTATTAAACTTGAAGGGTGTTACAATTCTGATCACTGATTACAAAGAACTTGATAAAACAAATCTAGAATAAATTCGACATGAATTTATCTATTTTTGTAATAAAAAGGATCGAATACTAAAAAGTAGTTCGATATAAAATCTAGGGATTATGATCCGCTAGAAAGCTAAAGCAGTACAAGAGAATCAGTCCTTATGAATTTAATGTTAAGAACCAAACAAGAATTAATTCACTTATGATCTTGAATGCTTTTGCAGTTGAAGAATGTAGAAGACAGTTGAGAGTTTAATGTTTTTAAGCTGTGTCTCTTTCTTTCTGTTGTTCTGTGTCTTTCAAAGTAATTGTCTTCTACTTGTATTAATACCACTGCATTTTCTTTTGTAAGCCACGTGCAAATCCACTTGACAGAATAAGAATTATGCCTTGGAAGACTTGCAGGAAAACTATGCATTTGCTCTTGGAAGACAATCGGGAAGACAACATTTGTACATGGAAGACATTCGGGAAGACTGAGATTTGCTCTAGGAAGACAATCGGGAAGACTCACTTGTGAGTCTTCCTAGTTTAAAAAACAGAGTCTTCCTAGTTTAAATCTAAGTCTTCCTAGTTCATTTTTATTCTAATTTAAATAATTAACTAAATAAATTATGTATTAAATTAATTCTTTGCAGAATTAATTTAATAAATAATATTAATTATTTATAAGAGAATAAATAGAATTAGTTTCCTTCTCAATTAATTCCAGAATCACTTAAAACTTAGATAAATAACAAACACAATAGTACGTTGACACTCGATGCACTGTCTGGTTCATGAGTGACTAACGACAATGTCTGTTCTTTATCAATTTGACTTTAAGCAGTGATTCACTTCCTTCTCATTCAAGAACTCTGTAACCAGTATCTTTTTCTGTCACCACTTGAAATCTCCGTCACTTTAATAAATCCACTGAGCTTGAATACTTCATTGAGGCTTGATCAATAAATTGAGCTTCTTTCAATGTAGAATCACTTCAAGTCTGTAGATGACTTTAATCTTCATTCTTTGACAGATATAATCTTCTGAGATTCCTGTGACATATAATTTTTATTATTTACTTATTACATCTTAATTAAAGTAGAGTAGAATCCTCGGTGTTTACAAATAGGACTAGACATATGCCTTTCAATCTCCCCCTATTTGTTTGTTAGACAATAACAACCAAATACTCTAGAGGATAACTCAACTAAAACAAGAAAAGATAAGACTTTTAAGAGCCAAGCAAATAATAAAAAGTTCTGGATTAAATATAACAAATTCCAGATTCAAACAATAAAGATAAATACAAGATAGATGTTCCTCTAGCCTGAACAAATGATAAATTTCCCTATCTTGATTTACCTAGCTCTAAAGATATAACATTTACAAATTGAGCTAACTACATCATGCCTTTAGTCTCTAATTTCACCTTCTTCAGCTTCTGCCAAGGTGACTAGATGATCTTTGTCAAGGACACGATCACTTTCAGAAACCACACCACTTGGCATTACTGGTTGATTGGTGATCTTCTTCAATCTGTTCTTCATCTGAGCATACCTTGGTACTTTCTCCGTGCAGTAGTCTGAAATCATATCAGCAACTTCAGACTTTTCTACAGTAGCAAACCCAGATGTTCTCAGAAGATTCTCCAACTTCACCAGTTGCATTGCAGTCTGTAGCTTCAAAGAATCAGGATCCAGCCTTACAGTCTCCAAAGTTGTACCTCTATAGATTTTGACTTCATAAGGAAAATGTACAACTTGAGGGCTGACCTTCATAACAGAATCTCTCAGCCGGTCATACAGAAGCTCGTTCAAGTAAGAAGATCTCTTTACCTTACTCATAAGAATCCACAATTCAGAGAGAGATCTTCTTTGTAGGAGGTCAAGAGAAATGGTGAATGACCCTTCAAGAGCACTTGAGACATAAATGAACAGTTCTTGCCTCACTTGATCAAATGCAGACGTAATCCTTAGGATATCTTCCTTCAATGCCTTCATATATAATGAGTTGTCTGGATTAACCGTTCTGATCTTCTCAAGCAGCTTCAGAAAAGTAGCATCATTGTTTGTGCCTCTCTGAGGGATATCAAACATCTCCCTTGCTTTATCCCACTTGCTTCCTTGCTTCATCCTCACATCCAATCTCCTTTCTTTGACATGAATACTATGAAGACGTTGTTTGTCTTCATGTTCAGCCTTTTGAATTTTTAGCTTCTGAGATATGATGTCGGAGACCTTGGCATTCTCATCCTCCTTTATCCTTAGCTCTGCTTGCTGTTTCTTCAACTCCTTTTGAAACAAAGGGTTAGGTGTATATAATTCAGCTTCATATTCCCAATCATTAAAATTGGCTGCCTCCTCAACCTCCTCCTCACCAAAAGTTTCTTCAGGTATGGTCTTCTCCAGATCACCAGATGTGTCAAAGTGGAAGTCATCCTGTTCACCGTGGTAGTAGTAGGCATCATCAAAAGCAGACTCCTCCATTGATTGTTTACCTTTCCCTTTATCCTTTCCAGAAGCTCCTCCAGCTTCTTTATCTTCTCCTTTCTTCTCCTTCTCCCCCTTAGTTGAGGAATCCTCTACAGTTTGAGCTGTGGAAGCCCTAGGATTCACCTCAGATGTTCTCCTTATTTCTCCTCTTTCTCTTCCATCTCCTCCTTCATCATCATCATCATCCTCATCATCATCTCCCTCAAAGAATGTTCTTTGCTCTTCAGTAGGTTGATGTGAATGCTTGATCATATAGTATAGGTGCTTCATCCCTTCATTAAGATGCTCCATTCCTCCTTCTAACTTAGACATCCTTTCTTCATTAAACCTCTGGTTTTCATCAGATGTTTGCAGAATAAAGTCCACCTTGGTAGAAATAGCAGCAATCTCCTTGACACTTTCTGAAATTTGAGCATTTGAGATGGTAAGATCAGAGATGTCTGAAGCCACCAGTACTTGAGATTGTTGGATTGAATTCAGCCTCGGGAGTAGATTATTCTTCAATCCTTCCAGGTCATCTTTCACAGTACCCAGCTGATTTGATACAGAGGTGGTAGATTGTGCAACCACTTGTGCTTTCAGAAGATTGTTCTCAGCCTGGGTTTCTTGTAACTTCCTTTGTAGATCAGCTAGCTGGTTCAATAACAAAGCAGTGTTTGTGTCAGTGTGTGCACTCACTTCAATTGCTCTCAGTGGTGTTTCACTCAACTCACGTGCTTGTGTTTCACTCGGTGTTTGATTCATATCTCTCACCACTAACTGTCTTTCAAGATTTTCAGAAGATGTACCTGCATGAAAAATCACCCTAGCCCCTTCAAGAGAGGTCAGTGGTGGTGCAATGGGAGTTCGCAATTCCCGATCCCTGAGTGAGTCTATCAAAATATTTGACATTGTATACTGAATTTCTTCAGGGACATACTCATCAGGTTGCCTTCCACTTTCTCCAGTAAAAACTGCGAGTGGAAAATCCCTTAGGGGAGCCAGAGATGTTCCCTCTGGGAGGGGAGAAAATGATTCTATTTGAGTTGGCGAAGAATCAGATTTTCCCTCAGATGCCTGTGAAGGAACTTCTACCGTAACTATGGTAGGCACTGTATCGAAATCAAAAGTAAAGTGCTCTCCTGACATGGTGTCCTGAGTGTCATCTATATGGATATCTTCTCCCATTGTGAGTAATGGGAGTGTGCTTGACTCAGTACAAGATGCCATGGCCCTATGACGAACTTCAATAGATCCACCCTGTTGAGAGGATGTCTCCAGAGACTGTGTAGTGGTCATATCAATGTCCATATCCTTTTGAGAGGATACAGATGGGCTTACAGTTGTCTCCCTATAGGTTCTTCTTTTCTTTAAGGGTGGAGACAGAGCTGTGGGAACACTCATTTCAGCTATATCACTAACTCTTCTTGAACTGGTTTGAATATTAAGCTCAGGTTGTGTATCAGGAGTGTTTGACTCTCTGTTTGGCTCTATGACCTGGGTCAGAGACTGTGGTTCTACAATCTCTGGGTCAGCCCTAACAACCACTTGGGTCTGAATTAAAGAACCAGAAGAAGATGCAGGGTTAGGAATAACTACCTGTAGTGGTACTGGATGTGGTTCGGGAACTTGTTCACCAAAGATAGGAAGATTAATGAATTGACTCATCAATGGTGAAACAAGAACAGGTATATTGAGGAATTTGGATGAGACATCAAGTCTGGTGTAGAATTTGGTGTCTGTGGTTGGAGAGGTTTCAAATCTTGCTTCTCGAAACAGTTCTACCTGCTCAGCAGTGAGAAGATGATTAATGATAAGAGTTAGAAAGCGAGGGTACCAACACTTTACTTTCACACCATTATCAGAATCTCTCCTAGAGTGAGCAAGCCTGTTGAGCAATAGGTTCCACAGAATCTCAGCGAAGTTCAATCTACGACCAAATACTATAACATAGGCAATATATTGATTAAGACTGGTAATGCAATGAAAGTTTGTTTTTGTGCAGTTACCAAATACCCTAGCTATAGTATCAAAGAACAGATCCCATTCCCTTACAACAAAGCTTTTGGACAATTTAACCATCTGTAAGGGACCCTGATAATGAATATTCACAAAGAACTGTGATAACTCATCATCAGTGGGTAAGGGATCAAACCTGTCCTTTGGAAAATGTAAAACATCACAAAATAAATCAAAAGTGACTGTGTATTGCTGGTTTAAAATATTGAAAGAAAAAGATTTTGAATTTTCAGCAATAACAGCACTTGAACACAACATCCTTAATGGATCAATTTTCAGAGGTGCATTAGCACAAATAGCATAACTAACACATGTATTGCTATTTAAAAATTGAATCCACGGTCTAAAACGTTCCACTTTACACCTAGCCGGATCAAAATACCCAACATAATTATTTAACACAAGTTCAAAATTAGGATCCATTTTAATAAAACAAGAAAATTTTAATTAACTTAAAATAAAATTAGTATTTTAGGGATTTTTAGAATTAATAAAAATTACTTAAAATCCACAAAATCACAATTCTATTAAAATTAACTAAATTTAAATTTTTAACCCCAAATATTCGAACTTAAACTTTTGAAAAACAGAAATTAATTGGGCAAATGGTTTTCAAACACACACACACTAAGACCACACAGTTCTTTTCTCACAGAAACACAAAGATCACTTAAATCACAAGACAATTACTAGCAAACTCAAGAACACCTAAGTCGAAAAGGAAAAAAAATGACAATAATTGGACAGCAATTCGACTTATTTTCCTTGAATAAGAAAGAATAAAATGATTTTGCTAAGTAAAAACTTGAGCAATATGAACAACGATCAAAGTTTTCTGCAGTAGTGATTTGATTCGAAGGGGTTTATGTGAAGAATGAAAAAGAAACGGTTCAGTAAACTGCTAAGGCAAAATGAATATGTGTAGTGTATGTACTTGTGTATCTATATATATAATTTAAGAATAATTAAACTGAAAAGACTAGAAGACTGACATTTTTTTTTAAAATTGTACTAGGAAGACAATCGGGAAGACTTAGGATAGTCTTCCCGGTAGTCTTCCTAATACAACTTAGAAAGTCTTCCGAAAATAAAGAAAAGAAAAATATGAAAATAAATCTATTAATTCTAAGTCTTCCCGATAGTCTTCCTAGTTCAAAAACTGGGAAGACTTAGGAAAAGACTTAAAATTAAAAGGAAAAAACAAAAAACAAAATAGAAAAATCTTAGTTTACCCGGTAGTCTTCCTAGTATTAAACTGGGAAGACTTAGAATAAACTTAGAATTAAATTGAATATTTACAGAAAAATGCAGAATTAATATAAAAATGCATGAAAAATACTTAAAAATCTAGAAAAATTCACAGAAAATTCCATAAATCCTAGAAAAATATGCAGAATATTATAGAAATGCATAAAATTAATATAAACTTGCAGAAAAATTCAAACAACAATATTTACAATATTAAAAATACCTAAATAATTCTAAATAAATATATTTTCAATAAAAATACATTTCTCTACTTAAAAAATATGAAAAAAATATTTTTAAAGAAAATAAAATATTTAGAGCTATTTAAATACACAAGCATGTACTATTAAATGAGAATTGACAGTGAATATCATTTAAATGACAAGAGAAAATGAATTTTTAAAGAACAAACATGACAGAGATATTGTTAATCACTAAGACTGTTTAACATACCCAATTTACCAACTAACTTGATAAATGTGGATTCGTCAACAGATTTAGTGAATATATCTGCAGTCTGTTCTTCTGTGGGTACAAAATGTAACTCCACAGTTCCATTCATGACATGCTCTCTGATAAAATGATACCTGATATCAATGTGCTTCGTTCTCGAGTGCTGCACAGGGTTGTTGGAGATTGTTATGGCACTTGTATTATCACAAAATATGGGAATTTTGTCTAATGCAAAGCCATAGTCCTTTAATTGATTCCGTATCCATAAGATCTGAGCACAACAGCTTCCAGCAGCAATATATTCAGCTTCTGCTGTTGAATTGGAAACTGTTTGCTGTTTCTTGCTATACCAGGAAATTAACCTACCTCCTAGGAATTGACAACTCCCAGAGGTGCTCTTTCTATCCACAACACTACCTGCATAATCAGAATCTGTATATCCAACAAGATTAAAACCAGAATCTTTAGGGTACCAGATACCTAGATTAGGTGTACCCTTAAGATATCTCAAGATTCTTTTCACAGCAACGAGATGTACATCTCTAGGGTCCGCTTGGAACCTTGCACACAAGCATGTAGCATACATAATATCTGGTCTACTAGCAGTAAGATAGAGTAAGGAACCAATCATACCTCTGTAGCTTGTAACATCTACCTTGATAGACTTGTCAGAAGCTCCAAGTTTGATTGCTGTTGAAGATGGAGTCCTTGCTGATGCTGAATCCTCCATGTGATACTTCTTGAGGAGTTCTTTAAGATACTTGGATTGACAAATAAATATACCATTTGTCCTTTGACTTACTTGCAATCCAAGAAAGAACTTCAGCTCACCCATCATACTCATTTCAAACTTACTCTGCATTAACTTAGCAAATCTCTTACAGAGATCATCATTAGTAGACCCAAATATGATGTCACATCCACATAGACTTGGACTAATATCATATCACCTTTATGTTTCTTTGAAAAAAGAGTTTTGTCTATGATACCTCTAACAAAACCATTTTCTAAAAGAAAACCAGAGAGAGTGTCATACCATTTTCTTGGGGCTTGTTTGAGACCATAGATAGCCTTGAAGAGAAAGTACACAAAGTCCAGCAGCTCCTGATTTTCAAAGCCAGGGGGTTGTTCCACATACACTTCTTCATCAAGCTCACCATTCAGGAATGCACTCTTAACATCCATTTGATAGACTTTAAAATTGGAATAAGCCGCAAATGCTAAGATCATCCTGATGGCCTCAAGTCTAGCCACTGGTGCATAAGTTTCATCATAATCAATGCCTTCAGCTTGTGAATACCCTTGTGCAACCAGTCTTGCCTTGTTCCTTGTGACTATGCCATCCTCATCTAGCTTGTTCCTGTATACCCATCTAGTACCAACTACTTTCTTGTTCTTTGGCCTGGGTACCAGCTTCCAGACTTGCTGTTGTTCAAATTGATTGAGTTCATCTTGCATAGCAATTACCCAATCTGGATCAGTCAGTGCTTCCTCGGTTTTCTTTGGCTCCATTTTAGATAGAAATGCTGAGAAAAGACATTCATTCTGAGAAGCACTTCTAGTTTTAACTCCAACATCTGGATCACCAATGATCAGCTCAAAAGGATGAGCTCTATTCCAAACAGTCTGTCTTGGAAGATTTGATCTTGATGATTCACCTTGAAATTCACTTTGATGTTGTGAGTGACTAGTTGATCCTTCATTTGCTCCCCCTGAGTTGTTGCTTGATTGCCTTGATGATTCTTCTCCAGTGTTGGTGGTATCTCCATTGTTACCAGTGTTTCCACCACCATCACCATGATCATTATCATCATTGTTATTATCATCACCAGCAATAACTTCAGGTGGGGCTTCATCATCTGATTCTGAGTCTGGCAAGTTATCAAACTTCAGCTTTTCAGATGAGTCTTCTTTTTGGATACTGGGGAACTTAGTGTCATCAAAAGTGACATTGACACTTTCCTTTACTGTGTGACTGCCAACCACGTAGACCCTGTAAGATCTTCTGGAATATCCAACAAAAATAGCTTCTTGTGCCTTTGCATCAAACTTGCCACGTTTCACATTGTCATCTATAAGCACAAAGCATTTTGCTCCAAATACATGAAAGTACTTGACAGTTGGTTTCTTGTTGTTCATGATCTCATACGGAGTCTTCATTAAGTCCTTGTTGATTAAAGTTGGATTCTGAGTATAACAAGCTGTATTCGCTGCTTCAGCCCAAAAGTACGTTGGAAGTTTGGACTTACTTAGCATAGTCCTAGCTGCTTCAATCAATGTACGATTCTTTCTTTCCACTACTCCATTTTGTTGAGGAGTTCTAGGGGCAGAATACTGTCTTGTTATTCCTTTATCAGCACAAAAGT
Organism: Heracleum sosnowskyi; assembly: GCA_030848705.1. NCBI lineage: Eukaryota > Viridiplantae > Streptophyta > Magnoliopsida > Apiales > Apiaceae > Heracleum > Heracleum sosnowskyi. Next base: position 29,280,205 of record CM061235.1, on the reverse strand, counting down.
CATTTAGAATGGCATTCTTGAATTCAGTACCATTATCTGACCTTATGGCTCTAACAGGGAATCTAGAATCCAGCTCAATCAACTTTATGTGGCCAATCACCAGGAATGGGGTCTCATCCTTGGAATGTAAGAATAAAACCCATGTATATTTTGAATAGTCATCAACAATCACAAGTGCATATTGTTTCTTTGACATGGACATCACATTAACTGGACCAAACAAATCCATGTGCAGTAGCTGAAGAGGTTCAGTTATTGATGATGTATCAGTGCCCTTGTGAGAAGCTTTCTTTGACTTTTCTTTCTGACATGCCTCACACAGTCCTTCCTGTGTAAATTCCATCTGAGGCAAACCTCTAACTAATTCCCTCTTGACTAAAGAGTTCATAGTTTTGAAGTTAAGGTGAGACATCTTCTTGTGCCATAGCCAACTATCATCTGATGAAGCTTTAGCATAAAAACAATTAACTTCATCTTTGAATCCCGAGTTCAGATCAGCTATGAACAAGTCACCTTTCCTTACTCCTTGAAGAGCAGGCTTTCCATTCTTCTTGTGAAGGATCTGACACTTCTCTCTTTCAAAGGAAACAGCATATCCTCTGTCACAGAACTGACTGATGCTGAGAAGATTGAACGTCAGACCTTCCACAAATGAAACATCTTCAATGATAACATTTCCGTACTTCAAACAGCCATATCCTTTCGTAATACCCTTGATGTTATCTCCAAAGGTTACTACTGGGCCAACTTTCTCAACCAAATCTGATAGCAGGGCTCTATCTCCGGTCATATGCCTTGAACAGCCACTGTCAAGAACCCATATAACACGGCTTACCTGTTTAACTCCCTGCAATACCAGATTGATTAGTCCTTCCTCGGAACCCACACTTGATTGGGTCCGGCATACTTAAAGAATTGGCCTTTGTCAGGCAAAACAACATTTTTAACTAAAACTACTTCAACCTCTTTCACATAAGAGCGTTTCCATTTATAGCCAGCCTTAACACATTTCTGAGTAGGCTTAGGGATAAATGAATCCACTCTAGTCTGAGGAGGACTAGTAGTCTTTGCTTTAACATGCTTCTTATTATTAACATGTTGACGTGGAGCAGTCTTATCACTAGATACATGCTTTTTATTAAAGAAAGCATACATAACATTAAAAGCACAAGACATGCAATTACTCACACCACATGCTTTATGAGAAGAATTAACAGCAGGCATGTTAGTTCTACAGTTGTTTTGATCCAACTTATGGATATCTGATTTAGTCTTTTTAGTTGTAGCAACTTTGACTGGAATATCAGATACACACCTTTTGGATTGTTCAACTTCCAAAGCAATATCTTCTTCACGAATCTCCTCTGCAATGATGATAGAGTCTTCATTCAGAGGTTCTGCTTCGGACTCCTTACAGAAGGGTGTTTCAATACCCTTAAGCACATATGGAACACCCCTTACTTCAGATCTGACTCTACAAGGGGAATTTATTCCAAGCAATCCAATGGCCTCATTATAACCATAACCTATACTGACATGATTACCAACAGCTTGTTTATTGAGAATCTCTTTAGCCGTCTTACAAGAGCTAAAATAGGCATTAGCTTTAGTCTTCAGCTCACTAATCTCTTTCTTAAGAATGGTTTCCAGTTGAATATAACATTTAACCCTATTCTCAAGAAAAGCTATTTTCTCAACAAGTTCATCCTGATTAACATGCACTAGTTTTAATTCTTTTATCTCATTTTCAAGATTTGTGTTTAAAAGAATTATTCTATCATTTTCAGTGCGAGCACATTCTAAGGTGCCACCAAGATGACGAATCATTTCAGTATCAGTAAACTTTACCTCTGACATGTGTGTAGATGAAGTGCTTGCCTCTTTAGCCACTAAAGCAAGGTTCCCAATCTCACCTGCTTCTTCATCACTGTCAGTGTCATCCCAACTCTTTCCTTCAGCAACATAAGCTTTCCCAATCTTGTTCTTCTTGCTAGAATCAAATGTGTTTCTAGTCACTTGCTTTGGCTTTCTGCATTCAGTAGCAAAGTGACCCAACTCATTGCAATTGTAGCATCTGATTGTGCTCCTTTCCACAGTTCCAGTTTTGTAGCCACCCCTTGAGCCACTTGAAGAGGAAGATCCACCTCTCTGAAATCTGGGCCTGAACTTAAGATTGGGATTCCTCTTGAATCTGAACTTCCCAAACTTCCTGACTATCAAAGCCAAATCACCATCCTCCAGCTGATCAAGTTCTTCTAAAGAATAGAAGTCACCACCAGATTGATCAATGGATGTTAATCCATATTCAGCATCAATAACATTCATGTTAGAACTGGAAGGTTGAACAGCCTTCACTTCCAGTTTCTGTGGGACTTCAGCAGCCAGTGCAGTAGAAGTACTAACAATCTTCCCAGTTCCATACAGCTCCCTTTGTTGAATCTGCTCCAGCTCATATTTCTATAATTACTTTTCTGACCATATCAATTTCTTTTATAGAAAAGGAGAGATTTTAGTAAGGACAAATATAAAATGTAACATATTTTAATTGAAAAAATGTAATTGTCCGTAATATTTTTGGAAAAGGAGTGGATTTTGTTAGAAAAAATAATGACCGAAAACCGAAAACCAAAACTTTTATTGTTTTGGCTATTATAAAATAATAATAAAAATAATTTGTTAAAAATAATTAAATAAGAAAAGTATCGTACCAAAAAACAGTACCAAAACTTTTTAATGTTTAGATAAGACAGTAAAAGACATTTGAACAACCCAAGCAACAATCAAAATCAACTGCTGTAGCCTAATCGTACGCCTTCATAAGACCATCTCCAATGCATAACACTAAAATAGTGTAGCTTTTACACTATTTTGGTGTAAAAATAACAACATCCACAAAAACAACTCCAACCCATTAACACTATATCTTACACTAAAAGTCTAAAAGAAGATCTTTTGTTTTCACATTTTCAAAGTAAGTATCTTGTTTGGGTTATAATAGGATATAAATAGGGCATGAAGGGAATATATTTGTTTTTGTTAACTAATATGAGGGCATAGTAGGAATTATGAAAGACGCCAAAATGGTGTAAAAATTACACCAAATGTACTTTTGACACCAAATTTGGTGTCACACTATTCATTTGATGTAAATTTTACACTATTCTAGTGTTGCATTGGAGGGGGTTTTACACTAAAAGTTACACCATTTTGGTGTTATAGTGTTGCATTGGAGTTGCTCTAAAAACACAACACGGCAAATCTCAATGGCGAATAAATCAAGTACGGTATTAATTATACTAGCTTAAAACCGTGCGATGCACGGATTGTTAATTATTATTATTATTTTATTATTATTTTTTTAATTGTATATGTTAAAAATATAATTAGGCATGTTAAATAGCTAAACACTTTTAATTAATTAAAAACATTAAAATAGATTTAAAAATAAATAAGTAAGGGTTTACTCGTTATATTTTTGAAAAAGGTGGGGTTTTAGTAAAGAAAGATAAAAAATGTAACATATATTTAGTTTAAAAAAGGTAAATGCCCGTGATATTTTTGGAAAATAAGTTTTTAAAATTTAATAATTAAAAGTATTTAAATACTTTTTAAAATAAGTAAGTAAAGGGTTTGTCCGTAATATTTTTAGAAAAAGAATGGATTTTAGCGGGAAAAATAGAAAAAGTAAGTTGAAAAAGGTAATTTCCCGTGATATATTTAGAAAAGGAGGGACTTTGTTAGGAAAAATCTATAATGTGTTTTAGCTGAAAAGGTAATCGGTTATAAATAGGTATTTGATTATTTATATTTTAATTTTTTTAGTAATTGCATTTGTTAAGAAAAATAAGTAAACATGTTAAAATAGGTAAACTTTTAAAAAATAATTATAGTATTAAAATAGATTTAAAAATAAATAACTAAAGGTTTGTTCATGATATTTTTGGAAAATGAGGGGTTTTCCCAATCTTTCCTTCAGCAACATAAGCTTTCCCAATCTTGTTCTTCTTGCTAGAATCAAATGTGTTTCTAGTCACTTGCTTTGGCTTTCTGCATTCAGTAGCAAAGTGACCCAACTCATTGCAATTGTAGCATCTGATTGTGCTCCTTTCCACAGTTCCAGTTTTGTAGCCACCCCTTGAGCCACTTGAAGAGGAAGATCCACCTCTCTGAAATCTGGGCCTGAACTTAAGATTGGGATTCCTCTTGAATCTGAACTTCCCAAACTTCCTGACTATCAAAGCCAAATCACCATCCTCCAGCTGATCAAGTTCTTCTAAAGAATAGAAGTCACCACCAGATTGATCAATGGATGTTAATCCATATTCAGCATCAATAACATTCATGTTAGAACTGGAAGGTTGAACAGCCTTCACTTCCAGTTTCTGTGGGACTTCAGCAGCCAGTGCAGTAGAAGTACTAACAATCTTCCCAGTTCCATACAGCTCCCTTTGTTGAATCTGCTCCAGCTCATAGGTCTTCAGAACACCATACAATCTCTCCAAAGCAATCTCATTCATATATCTTGCTTCTCTAATGGCAGAAATTTTGTGCTCCAAATGAGGTGGAAGTGTAAGAAGGAACTTCTTGTTAATCTCCTTGTTGGTGTAGTGCTTCCCATTGAGATTGAGATTCAGATCATTGATTAATTTGTTATATCTCTCAAAAACCTGAGAGATACCTTCACCAGGGTTTGATCTGAAATGCTCATATTGTGAGGTGAGAATTTCCAGCATATTCTCCCTAACTTCCTCTGTCCCCTCATTGATTATCTCTATAGTTGCCCAAATGTGTTTAGCAGTATCACAGTTGAGAACATGATTATGCATGATTGGATCAAGACAATCAATAAGGATCAACTGAAGACAGGAATCCAAGGTAACATCCTCTTTCTCATCAGGAGTGTAATCCTTGGCATCTTTAGGGTACATTCTAGCAGCCCTAGTCACAACATTATTCTCAATGAGCTCTCCCTCAATAATCATAGGGACTTTGGGACCGTTCTTCAGCACATCAATGTATTTAGGATTTGCAACCTTAAGAAATAGAAGCATTTTCTTCTTCCACATTGGATAATACTCCTTGCTGAACATTGGGATTTTGACAGTACCAACTTTCTGTGTAGTAGACATCTTTTGAGATTTTTAGGAATAAGATAAAAAATCAGAGTTTAAAAGAAAAATCTCAAAACAATTGGATCTTTGATTTGTATATCAATCAAAAGGCTCTGATGCCAATTGTTAGGTCCTGATAAGTTTGTAGAAGGGGGGTTGAATACAAACTATACCGTTTTATCGAATTTGTCCTTTAAATGATTTAATTGTTTAGAAAAATTAGTGCGGAATAAAACTGAAACAATATTCAAGTTAAATAAAACTCTATTAAACTTGAAGGGTGTTACAATTCTGATCACTGATTACAAAGAACTTGATAAAACAAATCTAGAATAAATTCGACATGAATTTATCTATTTTTGTAATAAAAAGGATCGAATACTAAAAAGTAGTTCGATATAAAATCTAGGGATTATGATCCGCTAGAAAGCTAAAGCAGTACAAGAGAATCAGTCCTTATGAATTTAATGTTAAGAACCAAACAAGAATTAATTCACTTATGATCTTGAATGCTTTTGCAGTTGAAGAATGTATAAGACAGTTGAGAGTTTAATGTTTTTAAGCTGTGTCTCTTTCTTTCTGTTGTTCTGTGTCTTTCAAAGTAATTGTCTTCTACTTGTATTAATACCACTGCATTTTCTTTTGTAAGCCACGTGCAAATCCACTTGACAGAATAAGAATTATGCCTTGGAAGACTTGCAGGAAAACTATGCATTTGCTCTTGGAAGACAATCGGGAAGACAACATTTGTACATGGAAGACATTCGGGAAGACTGAGATTTGCTCTAGGAAGACAATCGGGAAGACTCACTTGTGAGTCTTCCTAGTTTAAAAAACAGAGTCTTCCTAGTTTAAATCTAAGTCTTCCTAGTTCATTTTTATTCTAATTTAAATAATTAACTAAATAAATTATGTATTAAATTAATTCTTTGCAGAATTAATTTAATAAATAATATACTTAATAATATTAATTATTTATAAGAGAATAAATAGAATTAGTTTCCTTCTCAATTAATTCCAGAATCACTTAAAACTTAGATAAATAACAAACACAATAGTACGTTGACACTCGATGCACTGTCTGGTTCATGAGTGACTAACGACAATGTCTGTTCTTTATCAATTTGACTTTAAGCAGTGATTCACTTCCTTCTCATTCAAGAACTCTGTAACCAGTATCTTTTTCTGTCACCACTTGAAATCTCCGTCACTTTAATAAATCCACTGAGCTTGAATACTTCATTGAGGCTTGATCAATAAATTGAGCTTCTTTCAATGTAGAATCACTTCAAGTCTGTAGATGACTTTAATCTTCATTCTTTGACAGATATAATCTTCTGAGATTCCTGTGACATATGATTTTTATTATTTACTTATTACATCTTAATTAAAGTAGAGTAGAATCCTCGGTGTTTACAAATAGGACTAGACATATGCCTTTCATTTATATTGCTACTTCTATTTAAAAATACACAATACATAAATATTAAATTCTAGCATATAATATGCTCCTCCTAATGAATCGCTCTCTCGTTAAACATGTTTTCTCCCACTGACCCGCTTTCTCGTTGTTACCAAATTGAACATAAAACAAACTAATTACATAATCAATTACATCATCTATTAATCAATTTTATTATATCATAAAATTTAATTCAAATCTTTTTCAAAATTCTAATATTTATTGTTTAAAATATAGGTACTTGAGAAAATAAATGAAAAGAAAATAAAGCTCCTTTATTTTATTTTTATTATATAGAAACTTACATTTTCTGTAAGTTTTATCTTCTACATAATTAGAAGGCAAAAATTTTAAAAAATGATTTTTAATGTATATGTAAAACATATATATAAATTAAACGTGGGTTTTTTTACAAAAAAATTATGAGTATATTACATCACAGATATTAAATATTTTGAAAAAAAAATGATATTCAAAGTTTAGCAAAAATAGAAAAATATGATATCAATTAGATAAATTATAAAATAATTTTTTAGTAAAATATAATTAATTTAAATGGATATTATGTAAAAATCATTCAGATTTTACTGCAATTTATTTATCAAACAGTCTTACTAATTCTTAATTCAGATAGATGAACAATTCATATCATTCAGAAATTTGAACGATTCAAATTTGCCAAACGACCCCTAAGCCGCGCTTCGTGGCGACCTTATCATATTTTTGTAAAAAAAAGTTCAAATGAATATTATTTAAGAAAAAATCGAGAAATAAATCTAATATATCATATAAATTTGTGAATACTTTGTCGTACGAATTATATATACATAGACAACTATAAATAATCATATACATATTTTATACTGATTTCCCCCCAAATTTTCTTACTATTTTATAAATTAGAAAACACTATATTTAGTACAAATTAACTAAATATAGATAATACAATAAATTACTTTTATATATTATTTATTTATACCGATTTGTATCACGTTTTCAATAAGCTTAGGAGGGATGTTATCCCAAAACTTTTGTTAGTACCGTCAAAACAATTTCAACCATGAGATCCAAAATTTTTAAAATTGACGATCAAGATTATATCATATAAAAAATAAATTATTATCTAAAAAGAATATAAGCTCAAAGGGGTTGTATAGAATTGTATTTTTCAAAAGTTCTAAACTTGGAAGTAATCATAAATTAATAAAGAGACCGGTATAATTAATAAGTAAATTATACTCAACTTATATCTTCTAAGAAAATAATAAATAAATAGATTAATTTATAAATAAATAAATAAAAATAAAAGATCAAAATAAACAAAATATTATTTTGTTTATAACAAATAAAAACAATCAAGATTATAAAAAAAAAATATAAACGATATAAAAAAAAATAAACAAAAAAAAATGGAAAAAAAATGGAAAAAGGAAATAAGTTAAAATAAATGATCAAGATTATATTATATAAAAATAGAAATTATTATCTAAAAAGGAAATAAGTCAAAATGGAAGTATTGGTATTAGAATTGAAAATGAAGTAATTGTAACTATTACGTATCAAAATAATAAAGATCGTTAGATTTTAAAATAAATAGATAAGAATCGTTGAATCAAATATGAAAGAATGTATTTGGTTGTTAGTTGAATTATATTGAAAATACCAAAAATATATCTTGATAATTTAAACCAAATACATGAAAATTTTCTAAATCGAATAGAATTCTCAAATTAAAAATTTGTCACTTTCTAATTAATAACATAAAAATATTTAGAAAAATATAAATTATATATAATTATATATATATATATTATTAAAATAAAAAGATAACAAATAAAATAATTAAAATAAAATAATGAAAATAAATCTTGCAGTACGAATAAAAAGTACATGATCAACAAAAGATAGAACTTCACTTTATGTATGTATTGTTTTGATCCGGCCAAAACAATAGTGTTATCGACCATTTTTAATATAACAATGAAATTTCATGTATTAAATAATTTACAGTAACAAATACAACAGTAACAAATACAACATCAAAGTAGTTTAATTAAATATACCCTAATTTGTAATTCATACATAATCCATGAATCTCTTCACGTGTTCCACCCCATGCACCCGATTTACAATACAATTTCAAGCTTCAATACGTACATCAACTTTTACTTTATAGTAACATTAAAAAACACAATAGTTATAAATCTTACCCCTAAATCCGTAATCAATCAACTACACGGAACAATGTCTATCCGAATAATAGTAACATCTTACCGGGTGTTATAAACTTGAAAAAACTCTCCGAATATGAAACGGTGCAGGCAGTGATTCCATGCATCAAATAATCAAATATTATCCTAAACCTTGATGGAACTTTTCTGCAACAAACAATAAACACAAAAAAAATTTGAAAAGATAAACGTTAATGCGTTATAATAAAATACGACAAACCCCAAAGTAAAATTTTAGAGCAAAAAACAATCTGAGAATTCAGTTATAGATTATCTAGACCTAGGCATTAACTTGGGTATATATAAGAGTTTTGGTTTTCTGAAGATGGATAAGATTTAACCTTGGGTGCATATATAATTTAAATTCTAAAATGGACTCATTTATATAATTATTGTCTTGCCTATAAAAAACAGGATTGATTTGATATATTTTTTGATTTTTTTTTATGAATTCGAAAGTAATATAAGGAAACTAAATTTTATTCTAAAAGGTTTCGATTTTCTTTTCTAAAAAGTAGGACTTAAAAAAGAAAGTTTTAATTTCAAATATTTAAAATAGAGGAGCTCTAGAAAATTAAATAAATATGAATCGAGCAATTGTAGTGCTCCTGGTGGTTTTCCTTTATATATACTAGCCTGTAACCCGTGCAAGGCACGGGCCTTAAAAATTAATAAACTAAAATATTTAATGTGAATGGAAAATATTAAAATTAAAGTAAAAATTAATATGATAAATTATAAAATGAGAAACATAAATATTAATTGAAACATAAAAAAATATTAAAAAATACAGATGGGGTTGAGGAAGATAAATGAGGTATTATTAATATTATTTTATAATAAAATAATATTAATAATAATGACAGATAGACAATCTAACATGTTTTAATTAAAAAAAGTAATTACTCGTGATATTTTTAGAAGTGTTTTAATTTTATTAATTGTATTTCTTAAAAAATACGTTGACATGTTAATACAAGTAAGTTTTTTTAATAAGGACAAATAGGAAAGCTAACATGTTTTAATTAAAAAAAGTAACTACCTATTATATTTTTAGATGTGTTTTAATTACATTAATTGTATTTGTTAAAAAAATACGTTCACTTGTTAAAATAGATAAGTTTTTTTAAATAATTAAAAGTATTAAAATAAGTTTTAAAATATATAAGTAAGGGTTGCACTTGATATTTTTGGAAAAGAGAGATTTTAGTGATAACAAATATAAAACATAATATATTTTCATTTAAAGTTAATTGCCCGTGATATTTTTGGAAAAAAAGTAGATTTTGTTAGAAAAAAAATGTTTTAATTATAAAAGGCAATCAGCTAGTTACTATTTTTATATTATTTTATTATTTATTAAATAGAGTATTAAAATAGATTTTAAAATAAATAAGTAAGGATTGCAACTCATATTTTTGGAAAATAGAGATTTTAGTGATAACAAATATAAAAGATATTATATTTTAATTTAAAGGTAATTGTCGTGATATTTTTGGAAAAAGAGTAGATTTTGTTAGATTTTTTTTTAATTATAAAAGGCAATCAGGTAGTTACTATTTTTATATTATTTTATTATTTATTAAATAGAGTATTAAAATAGGTTTTAAAATAAATAAGTAAGGATTGCACCTCATATTTTTGGAAAACATAGATTTTAGTAATAATAAATATAAAAGGTAATATGTTTTAATTTGAAGATAATTGTAATATTTGTGCATCGTGGTAACTTGACAATAATACAATTCCATAAAAGATTTGATTTGTAGTAGTTTTCGTTATCCTAAAAAAAAGTATATTTGTAGCAGTGTATCCTAAATTTAAACAAATTAGATCCCACATTTCCATTTTTTTGATTAGATTTAAATATTATTTGATTTTTATGTAGTAAAATATAGTGAAATATTAATGTAGAATACAAATTTCCCGAATTTTGATTATATTATTAATTTATTAATTATAAAAAGTACCGAAAACCAAAAACCAACCGAAAACCGAAAACCAAAACTTTCAATGTTTCGGCTTTAATAATACTAGCTTATATCCCGTGAGATGCACGGTTTTATTTAATATTTTATTATTTTTTATTTAGATTTTTGTAATTATATATTATTTGATGAAATTTTAATATATGTATTTATATGTGTATATAATAAATTGGATTTATATATCTAATAATATAAATATTTTAATTTAATAAATTTTTGACGTAATCTTTAGTAGTATTTTAGATATTAAAATATAAAATATTTTTAAATAATAGATCTAACGTTTTGTATTTATTTGCTCTTAAAAAATCTAAAAGTGACTAAAGTGCAAGTAACAAAATATGTGCTCTTATAATGTACTGAGTTTTTTCTAACGTATGCTATTACTTTTATTTTTTATTAATTATCTTATTTAAATTGTATGTTATAAAAAATTATATTAAACATGGATTTTATAAATTTAATATAATAATATTTTCATTATATCTATATTTTGTCTGTGTTATTTTTAATTCGAATATGAGTTGTTTGAGTTAAAAAAATATATAACATGCAATGTCCTTTAAAAAGACAGTTAGTTACTTATTAATAATTATATAAAATTATATTACATTTATAATATATATATATATATATGTTTTCCGTGTTACTTTTAGAAAATTATTTGTTTAAATTAGAAAATATAAAATTATATTACCTTTATATATATATGTTGCTCGTGTTACTTTTAGAAAATTAGTTGTTTAAGTTAGAAAAAATTAAAAAAGGTTATGTGTTTAGCTGAAAAGGGTAAGTGGATATTTATTAATAATTATATATAACAATGTTACCATTACATATTTATTTTTCATGTGTTATGTTTAGAAAATGAGTTGTTTTAGTTAGAAAATGTAAAACAAATAATGTGTTTTAGCTGAAAAAGGTAATCGATTATAAATATGTAATAATATTACAATTATATATATATATATTACATATTTTATTTTTAGAAGATAAGTTGTTTTGGTTAGAAAAATGTATAAAATAGGTAATGTGTTTTAGATAGAAAAAGTAATTTGTTATAGATAGACCCAACCCAAATTATAAATAGGCCCAACCCAAATATCGACAGACCGACCAAAACTTTTAATGTTTCGTTTTTAATAATACTAGCTTAAAACCCGTGCGATGCACGGATTATTAATTGTTATTTTATTATTATTTTATTAATTGTAATTGTACAAAAAATAAGTAGACATGTTAAAATAGCTAAGCACTTTTAATTAATTAAAAACGTTAAAACAGATTTTAAAATAAATAAGTATGAGTTTTCCCGTTATATTTTTGGAAATTAGGGGTTTTAGTAAGAAAAAATAAAAAATGTAACATATATTTAGATTAAAAAGGTAAATGCCCGTGATATTTTTGGAAAATGAGGTTTTAAAATTTAATAATTAAAAGTATTTAAATACATTTTAAAATAAATAAGTATAGGGTTTACTGTGATATTTTTGGAAAAAGAATGGATTTTAGTGAGAAAAATAGAAAAAATAAATTGTAAAAGGCAATTTCCCGTGATATATTTAGAAAAGGAGGGACTTTGTTAAAAAAATATATAATGTGTCAAAAGGTAATTGGTTATAAATAGGTATTTGATTATTTATATTTTAATATTTTTAGTAATTGCATTTTTTAAGAAAAATAAGTAGACATGTTAAAATAGGTAAATTTTTAAAAAATAATCATAATATTAAAATAGGTTTAAAAATAAATAACTAAATGTTTATCCGTGTTGTTTTTGGAAAATGAGGGGTTTTAGTAAGGAAAAATATAAAAACTAACATGTTTTAGTTAAAAAAAGGTAATTGTGCGTGATATATTTGAAAAAGTAGGGGAATTTGTTAGAAAAAATATTGTATTTTAGGTGAAAAATGTAATTGGTTATAAATAGGTAATATTATTATTTAATAATATATTTCTATAAATAAGTAAGGTTAATTAAGTAAAAACACGAAGTACAGTTAATTAAGGGCAATTAAGTAAAATCACAACGTACCATACCGACCAACCAAACTTTTAATATTTCGTCTATTATATAATAGTATTGATAGTATAGATAAAGAAGATAAAGAGATTGATTGTATTCCCTAAAAATTCAAATTAAATTAAAATAGTGAAACTCTAGAAAAATATATTAAAACTTAAATAGGATTTAAGTTAGTTAAGAAAAAAGGTAATACTTGTTTAATTAAATTTTAAATAGTATTGACTTTTATATATTTTTACTGTCTTACCTAAAATTTTAAGTGTAAATAAAGAATGTCTTCCCTAAAAATTCGAATGTAAATGAGGAAAATATTTATTTTGAATTAAAATTGTGGAGCTCTAGAAAATTAGATAAATTTGAATCGAGCGATTCTAAATAATAATAAGGAAATTCGAAAATAATAAGGAAGTTGTAATTTTCTAAATCAAAGAAAGTTCTATCAAGTCCTACAAATTCGAAAATAATAAGGAAGTTGTAATTTTCTAAATCAAAGAAAGTTCTATCAAGTCCTACAAATTCGAAAATAATAAGGAAGTTGTAATTTTCTAAATCAAAGAAAGTTCTATCAAGTTTGAAAACAATAAAAGAAAGTTCTATCAAGCCTACAAATTCGAAAATAATAAGGAAGTTGTAATTTTCTAAATCAAAGAAAGTTCTATCAAGTCCTACAAATTCGAAAATAATAAGGAAGTTGTAATTTTCTAAATCAAAGAAATTTTCTAAATCAAAGAAAGTTCTATCAAGTCCTACAAATTCAAAAATAATAAGGAAGTTGTAATTTTCTAAATCAAAGAAAGTTATATCAATTTTGAAAATAATAAAAGAAAGTTCTATCAAGCCTACAAATTCGAAAATAATAAGGAAGTTGTAATTTTCTAAATCAAAGAAAGTTCTATCAAGTCCTACAAATTCGAAAATAATAAGAAAATAATAAGGAAGTTGTAATTTTCTAAATCAAAGAAAGTTCTATCAAGTTTGAAAATAATAAAAGAAAGTTCTATCAAGTTTGAAAATAATAAAAGTGTAATTTTCAATTTCTTTCCTACAAAATCGAAAATAATAAAGGAAGTTGTAATTATTAATATTAAAAATTGTGAAAAATTGAGAAAATTAGAAAAATAGAACGGAGCGATTTGAGAGCCGCCACCTCACCACCCCCGTCTTCTACTTTATATAAGTATATTGATTGATTGTTATTTTATTAATTACGTTTAATAATAATAGCATTTGCTAAAAAAATAAGTAGGCATGTTAAACTTTAAAATAATTAAAAGTATTAAAATATATTTTAAAATAAATAAGTAATTGTTTGCATGTGCTATTTTTGGTAAAAGAGATGTTTTAGTAAGGAAAAATTGAAAAAATAACATGTTTTAATTGAAAAGGTAATTATCTGTAATTAAAAGTATTAAAATATGTTTTAAAATAAATAAGTAAAGATTTACACGTGATATTTTTGAAAAAACGAGGGTTTTAGCAAGGAAATATTGAAAGAATAACATGTTTTAGTTGAAAAAAGTAATTGTCCGTGATTTTTTTAGAAAAAGAGATGATTTTGTTAGAAGAAATAGAAAGGGTAATGTATTTTAGTTGAAAAGGTAACTGGTTTTAAATAATTTTATTATTTAATAATAATTTTTAAAAATAAATAAATAAGGGTAATTAAGTAAAATCACGAAGTACCGACCGACTGACCGACTAAAACTTTTAATGTCTAACCAGTCATAATTCAAAAACTGTTTTTATTTTTATTAGCATTTAAATCTTATGCATACAATTAGACCTGGCAATTGGACCGTGTCGTGTACTTTCGTGTTTTCGTGTACTTAATGTAAAACCCATATCCGACCCGTTTTGGATTCGTGTACTAAATTTTTACGAATTTGATCAATAATTTATACTTTTGATTATTTAATTGTTAAATGTCGTAATTTAAGGTTTTTAAACCGAGATGTGAGGGTAGTTATCCAATATTAATATTACTAGCATAAAAACCCGTGCAAGGCACGGGCCGCTAGCTTAGATTGTGATTTTAAACTAAACTACGCATTATCAATGTCATTTGACATATATGATTGTATATTTTTGATGTTCATAGAATTTTTATTGTTAATGTTATAACTATGTTGTACTTGCTTAAATATGTTGAAGTTTATAATGTAAAAACTAATACGAGTAGTTTTGATAAATCATGTCTGTTTTTAATTTTGTTGTGGATCATAGAATAGAATTAGAGTGTTCTATGGATGTTTTCTAATTAAGAAGACATTTTTAAAATTATAATCCTAAATTTTTTCCAGTTCTTCAAAAATGATACATTCATTTAGTTCATCTCCGACAATATTCAAGGTGGAAACTAAATAGCCTTCAAGATGATGCAGTATGAGATTGTAGGTTTTAGTACTGATTTTACTCAAAAGATTTCCTAAATCTTCTAACACTCTACTTAGGCCTTGCGTTTTCAGTTCTTAAAACTTTCTTTGTAACTCTTTTATGTCTTTTCTTCTGAACTCCTGATTTTAAGCATTTTTTTATCTTTATTTCTCTTCCTCTGTCTACCTAACTTTCAGAACATAGGACAATGTAGCTAATTGAATTAAGTGGAACTACCTTGTGCCAAATCATTCTATTATTAAGTACGTTTGGTACCATTTCGATGTGTTTCAATTCTTTCAAACAAACAGACTTTTTTTTTAACTCTGAACTTGAGAATTGATCAATTATGGATGGATAGATATTTTTTGCTTATATCATCATAAGTTAAAATTGCTCATATGCCTTCCGAGTTCTGTCCGTGTTTTGACAATGAATTCATCCTTTATTTTTTTTCAAAATACACATCTTTAATAATTAAAACACGGGTCATTTTTCTAACAATTAACATAAATTTCTATTTTTTGCGGTTATTTTTTTTTCTAGGTATGGTTGCACATTTTTTTCGTATGTTACAATGTACTTACTTTAATTTATATAGATAATTTGATTGATCGGGGACTATAATTTTAAATAACTCGGGCTATATAATGTGATTTGATCTGATCATAATGTACGATATGCAATATCATGTTTTTTTAAATTTGTTATGAACTATATATTTTAATCTGTTTATTGTTTACACTAATTATTATCAAAATTTTAGAATATATAATTCATTTAATTATTTTGTTGTACTATCTATTTATTTTTATTATCTCGCATTTTACAATATTTTTACTCAAAACAAATAGTTTTTCATCTATACTATATTATTAAAGCCGAAACATTGAAAGTTTTGGTTTTCGATTTTCGGTTAATTTTTGGTTTTCGGTACTTTTTCTAATTAATAAATTAATAATATAATCAAAATTCGGGAAAGTTTTATTCTACATTAATATTTCACTATATTTTACTACATAAAAATCAAATAATATTGAGATCTAATAAAAAAATGGAAATGTGGGATCTGATTTGTTAAAATTTAGGATACACTACTACAAATATACTGTTAGATCATGATTCAATGATCGTCAGGATCTAGACTCAACTGATCAGAATTGCTGTCGTCATCAGGATTGCATGGTCGTCAGGATCAAAATGAATATCAGGACTGGGATCAGGATTGATCATCAGGACTGGAAGCTGATCAGGATTCCTACTTCGAGTTATATTTGGAGTCTAGTTAAATAAGGAAGATTATTCTGTCGGTTCCTGGTCTGTAGGAATGTAGCTATCGATTTAGGATATGTTTCAATCTTTGTTATTGATTAGGACTTATCATGTAATCGATAGAGAAGTTGTGTAGTATATAAACACAGTTTAGGTTTTGATTTTAAATCAATCGCATACACGAGTATCTTTGTAACCTAGCAGCTCTCAAGAACATCATAATTTCTTGAGAGAGTTTGTAACAGTTTTATATCAGATTTAAGAAAGCTGTTATTATTCTTTCATATTTGTGATTCATATCTTATTAAGTCGAGAATCTTATACAATTGTATTCAACCCCCTTCTACAATTGTTTATTACTGGGCAACAATTGGTATCAGAGCGGACTGATTTAAATTTGAATCAGATACGATCTAAGATGTCGACAACCAAGTATGAAAGCATGAAAATTCCCATCCTGAAGAAATCAGAATATCCAACATGGAAGGTAAAGATGTTGATGTACCTGGAGGCTATGGATCCTGACTATTTGGACAGGATTCGTGATGGACCATATATTCCTACAAGGATCATAGAACGGACAGAAACTGTACCTGAACACTATGTGGTCAAGGCAAAGAGTGAATGGACTCCAGAAGAAAAAGCTCATGTACTCAGAGAACCAAAGATAAAGAACATCCTGCACAGTAGTCTTGATGCTGTCATGTCCAATAGAGTGATTGCATGCAAGTCTGCAAAAGAAATCTGGGATACTCTGGAAACTCAGTGCCAGGGATCTGCATCTGTCAAGAAAAACAGAAGGGCTCTTTTGATTCAAGAATATGAACAATTCGAGGCTAAACCTGATGAGAGCCTGACTGATTTATATGATAGATTTCTGACACTCCTGAACAGTTTATCTTTAGTTGACAAGGAATATGAAACTGAAGATTCTAACACCAAGTTTCTAAGAGCTTTACCTGAAGAATGGGATACTCAGACCTCGATCATTAGACATCAGTATGATCTCAACACTGTGTCTCTTGATGAAGTCTATGGAATGCTAAGAACTCATGATCTTGAGGTTCAACAGAGAGAGAATAAGAAAAGCAGCAAGGCGAAGACCATTGCCTTGAATGTAGAGGCTAAATCAAAAGGAAAAGCAATGAAGGTCTCTAGAAGGAAATCAAGTATAGATGAGTCAGATCCCGATGACTCTTCATCAGATACTGATGGCAATCCTGATGCCAATACTGATGATGACTCTTCTGACTCAGACATGGAAGAGATGGTTGCTATGATTGTCAGAAGCTTCAAAAAGATGAAGTTCAGGAAGGCTAGAAGACAAGGCAACTTCCAGAAAAGGACTTTCAATGCAGACAAAGACAAGTATATCAAAAAGGACAGCAAGGGTAGCAAATTTGACAAGTCAAAGGTTAGATGCTACAAGTGTAATGGTATGGGTCACTTTGCTTCTGAGTGCAAGAAGACAAAGGCACTCATCACATCAAGCAAGGATTGGATGGACTCTTCCTCAGATTCTGATACTGAGGTGGTCAACTATGCCATGATGGCCAATACTAATGATACTGCTATTCCTGATGATAAGGAAAAAAGGAAAAATGTGTTAGTCATGGATAGTGGATGCTCTGTGCACATGACTGGAAACAAGGCCCTGTTATCAGAATATGAGGAAAAAGCTGGCCCAACCGTGTCTTATGGAGATGACAACATTGGACAAACTTTGGGATATGGCAATATATTCATTGGAAATGTCATCATTGAAAAAGTAGCTCTAGTGAAGGGACTAAAACACAACCTGTTGAATATTAGTCAAATCACTGACAGAGGTTATCATGTCTACTTCTTTTCCACACATTGTGAAGTAGTCAGTAAAGAAACAGGAAAAATAGCTCTGACTGGCTACAGGCATGGTAACAATTATGAAGCCAACATTCTCTCAAATACTGATGACTCCCCTACTTGTCTAATCAGTAAAGCATCAGTAGATGAAAGTTGGAATTGGCACAAGAAGCTTTCTCATCTCAACTTCAGCAATATCAATGAGTTGGTTAAGAAAGATTTAGTTAGAGGATTGCCAAAAGTCTTATATACTCCTGATGGACTCTGTGATGCATGTCAAAAGGCTAAACAGAGAAGGACATCATTCAAGAGTAAATCTAAATCCTCTATTGAAGAACCATATCACATGCTACATCTTGATCTATTTGGTCCAGTCAACATTATGACCATCAGTAAGAAAAGGTACACTCTTGTAATTGTTGATGAATATTCTAGATTCACCTTGGTGTATTTTCTTCACAGAAAAGATGAAACTCCTGAAATACTGTTGGATCATGTGAGAATGATTGAGACAACCACAAAGTACAAAGTCAAGATACTGAGAAGTGATAATGGTTCTGAATTTAAGAATTCAAAGATGGAAGAGTTCTGCAAATATAAAGGAATTGTTCAACAATTCTCTGCTCCTGGCTCACCTCAGCAAAATGGAGTAGTTGAAAGGAAAAATAGAACTCTTATTGAAGCTGGAAGAACTATGTTAGAAGAAGCTAAATTACCTACATATTTCTGGGCAGAAGCAGTCAACACAACATGCTATACACAAAATCTCACATTGATAAACAGACATGGTGTTACTCCTTATCAATCACTCAAAGAGAAGAAACCAAGTTTGAAAAATCTGCATGTGTTTGGCTGTAAATGTTTTGTTCTCAGAACTCATCCTGAACAGCTACGGAAATTTGAAACAAAGGCTGATGAAGGAATTTTCATAGGCTATCATGCATCAAGAGCCTTTAGAGTTTTTAACTTGAGAACAAGGACTGTCATGGAGTCAATACACGTATCTTTTGATGATAAGAAGATAATTGGATTGAATGAAGACTCACATGATAGATTAGTTTTTGAAAATGAAGCCACTAAGGAACCTGAAGAAAGTGAATCAGATCCTGTTAATTCATTAGATCCTAATGATCCATCAAATCCTGATGTCACACCAAATTCTGACGGTGCTAACTCTGATGAAGCAAATAATGATAATACATCTAGTAGTGCAAATGTTGAAAGGGAGCAACAACACACTACAAGTTCAGAGTCAACTCAATCATTAGGACAGAATTCTTCAGATACTGATTCAAATGATGATCCTGATAATTCATCAGGAAGGGATATCAATAGTTCAGGGGGAGCTTCAACTCAAACAAATTCTTCAAATCAAGATAACACCAATCTAGGGGGAGCATCTACATCAAGGAATGATTTACCACCAGCAAGGAAATGGACTGCAAGTCATACTCCTGATTTGATCATTGGAGATCCTGATGCAGGTGTTCAGACAAGAAGTACAACACAGAATGAATGTCTATACAATAACTTTCTATCCAAGGAGGAGCCAAAGAAAGTTGAAGATGCACTCAAAGATGCTGATTGGGTTACTGCAATGCAAGAAGAATTGAATGAATTTGAAAGGAATGAAGTCTGGAAACTGGTACCAAGACCAAAGAACAAATCAATTATTGGTACAAAATGGATTTTCAAGAACAAGACTGATTCTGATGGAGTAATAATCAGAAACAAAGCTAGGCTAGTTGCAAAGGGGTATTCTCAACAAGAAGGAATTGACTATGATGAAACTTTTGCTCCTGTTGCAAGACTAGAAGCCATCAGGATCTTTCTGGCTTATGCAGCTCATAAGAAATTCAAGGTTTTCCAGATGGATGTTAAAAGTGCTTTCTTAAATGGTGAACTGGAGGAAGAAGTTTATGTTGAACAACCTCTTGGTTTCATTGATCCAAAATATCCAAATCATGTTTACAGATTGGATAAGGCACTTTATGGACTAAAGCAAGCTCCAAGAGCATGGTATGAAACCCTAGCTCAATTCTTAATGGAAAATGGATTCAAAAGAGGTACTATTGATAAAACTCTATTCTATTTGAATCATGGTAAGGATTTGATTTTAGTTCAGATTTATGTTGATGATATCATTTTTGGGTCAACAAACAATAAGCTGTGTGAAAAGTTTTCTAAGCTTATGCAGTCAAGATATCAAATGAGCATGATGGGAGAAATGAGTTATTTTCTTGGTCTTCAAGTTAAACAGATTGATGATGGCATTTTTATCAATCAGTCGAAATACACAAAGAATTTGTTGAAAAGGTTTAACATGGAAGATTGTGCTACTTCAAGTACTCCCATAGCTACAGCTACCAAACTTGATCCTGATCAAGGTACTGAGGTAGATGTAACTCAATACAGAGGGATGATTAGCTCTTTATTGTATCTCACTGCAAGTAGACCAGATATCATGTTTGTAACCTGTCTCTGTGAAAGATTTCAAGCAAAACCTAGGGAACCCCATCTGATTGCAGTCAAAAGAATTTTCAGATATCTCAAAGGCACTCCTTCACTTGGTCTTTGGTATGCAAGGGAATCAAATTTTGGGTTGTGTGGTTATTCAGATGCTGATTTTGCAGGATGCAAGATAGACAGGAAAAGTACTTCAGGAAGCTGTCAGTTTTTGGGTGGAAGACTAGTTTCATGGTTCAGTAAGAAGCAAAAGTCTATTTCTACTTCAACAGCAGAAGCTGAGTACATTGCTACAGGAAGTTGCTGTGCTCAGATAATGTGGATGAGAAATCAGTTGTTAGATTATGGCCTGTCATACTCAAAAATCCCTATTTATTATGATAACAAAAGTGCTATTGCAATGACAGGAAATCCAGTTCAGCATTATCTTACTAAGCACATCAGTATTAGATATCACTTCATAAGAGAACAGGTTCTGGAAGGAACAATTGAACTTCATTTTGTTCCTACTGATCAACAACTAGATGATATATTCACCAAGCCATTGCCTGAAGCTACTTTCAATAAGTTGGTGAATGAACTTGGAATGATGAACTTTGAGAATTTCTGAGGAAAACTACAAAGAGGAAATCCTAATGACTATCAAATACTGATGGTCATTCTGCAAGGTATGTAATTTTGATCAAAATCCTGACAGGAAGTCAACTGGTCAATCCTGATGGACAGGTCAGTATTTCATTGCTTAATTTGTGCCTGATTTTTCGTCAGTAACTGGTAAGAATGTTTCATTGGGTTCTACATCATTAATTTGGTGATTTTAAAATAAAAACAGAAACATTTTTTTTCAGGGTTATTGAAATAAATTTTATTTTCTTAAATGAAATTTTATTTTCACCTCATATCAATTTTTTTTAATCCTGATGGGGCAAATGGTTTTATTGGAAATGCTTTTATTCCTGATGAGGTTAGGTTTTTCTTACATCAGAAAATGCCTACTTGTTATGGACTACTTTCTAATGCTATGGGGCAAGGCCAATCACATCTTGTTCCTAACCCAAGCATTCATCCCAAACAGTCTAAAAAGTTAACAGCCACCTCTACTGTTTCTCAAAAGACTTTAGTTGTAAAATCAAGGAAATCAGCTAGAACTGATGTGTCAGGAAGGCAATCAGGTTCAAAGGATTTTTCTTCTACACCACTCACTAAAAAGAAGGTACAAGGGGGTGTACAAGGGGTCCTGGTGAAGAAAGCTGCTAAGGGTGTTGAGACTGTTTCTGCAAAAAGAAAGTTAGTGCTCAGGGATGAGACTGATTCAGAGGATGATTTACCTATATCCTCTATAATGAATGTAAATAAGGAAGTTGCTGATACTGCTATTGAAGCTGTGGTACCATTATCCATACGAAAAGAAGCAGGATACTGATGTACAGGACACTTCTATTCTTAATGAGCAATCAAATTCTGCTGCTCAAGCAAATCCTGATGTTAGTATTCATGATGCTGCACCAAGTCAAGTGGTTACTATTTCAGACTCTCCAGCACAGGACTCTCCAACAAAAAGACATGTTGATATTTCATGGGAGAAGTATGGTGCCGCTGCTTCCAATCTTGGGATTAAACATCCAATGGAAAAGCTAAGGAAAGCAGGGGAGTTAGTGTTCTCTAGACAGAAGAAACTAAAGGGATCAAGCCCAAAAGAACCCGGACCTCAAAGTGGTTCAGCAGCTCTTACTGATGATCCAGCCACACAAGAACCACTCAATCAAAGTTTGGGTGAAGGCTTAGCAATTGGAATGGTCACACAAGAACCATTTTCTCAAAGGGAGAATGAAGACATTGTTATTCCAGCCACACAAGAACCATCTTCTCAAAGTGAAGATGCAGGCCAAGCTACAGTTTCTGAGAAATTTCCTGACAATGCTCAAGGGATTTCTGGTGCAGATGAAGTTCAAAGATTGGTCAAGGACACTGTCAATGAGGGAAGCACACAAGAACCTCCAACTCAAAGTGTTGAAGAAGCTTCAGAACCTCATGCTACACAAGAACCATCAGTAACAAATACTGATGCAAGCTTATCAAATCTTGACGGTGTTGCTTCTGATACTAGTGGTGCTCCTTGAGCGAATTCTTATACAGCCACTAAGATCACGACCAATGGCTCATCCTATCACAGATTCTCAGGATAAACTGAAAGGTATAGCTATTCCTGATCCTGACGTTACTCATGATACTGATGATGATGATTCTGATGATAGTGATGATGATAATAACGAAGAGAAGGAACAGCTTGCCAGAGTTTTAAAATCTAGTCTTGGAACTAACTTTGGTTCTTCAAGCACATTTATGACTGGCAAGGCTACTACTGGAAAAGACTTCAGACAAGACTTTTCTGTTCCTTCTGAGATTGATCCTGCTTAGCAGCTGAAATTGCAACAATGGGAAACTGACTGGTACAAGTCCCATGATTCTGTAAGCTATCCATATGCATTGGATCATGCTTATAATGCTGCTAAGTTGATTCAAAATGAAGATTTGAAGAATCATTTGAAGGCTACTACTTTGTTATCCAAAAGCCTGAAACATGAAATAGATTCTGTCAAAGATTCTACTGACAAAGTGAGGACTGATATTTCTCAGAGCTTTACAAAGGTGCTTACTGCTCTTCAACTCAGGGTAGTGGAATCCCAAGTCAAGTCAATCATTGTTGAACAGTCTTCAATCAACAACAGGATTGATTCTCTTGATATAAAGGTAACTGACATTCAAACCTCTCTTGCCTTAATTTTGAATATATTGTCAAATACTGATGTCAAAAAGGGGGAGAAGGTAAGTCAGACAAAATGTACACCTGATCTAGTATTGAGAAATAGTGATGATGATAATACTGGAAATGATGGTGGTGACAAAATTCTACAAGGAGAAACCTCTGATGCTGCTGTTATGAAGTCTACAATTCAAACTTCTCAAAGTCAAACAACGCAGTCAACTCATGTTTCTGATTCTGGAGTTAAGAAAGTAAGAACATTGGTGCAATCTCAGATCTTGACGGAAGAACAAATACTGATAGGTGATCAAATCCTGATGCCTGGTCATGTACAGACTCTTGCTACAATTCCTGAAGGAGATGAAGATGTGTTTATTGATAATCCTGAAGATGCATCAAACCAATTCCAGAAGTTCACTACAAAATATGGCAGAATTGTTACTCTATATCACACTGATAAAAGAGTTCAATAATTATTTGCTAGAAAAGCACTCTCTACAGCAAGTGAAGAATATCATGATCTCTCACATGAAGAATTCTTAAGACAACAGAGAGAAGTGATGGAAAGCTTTAATAACTCTGCTCCTGCTAGAGGAAGAGGAGGCAGAGGTAGGAGAGGTGCTAGAAGAGGTTCTTCAACTCAAACAGTGCCTAGACAGACAAGGTCTAGAGGTTTATTAATTGAAGAAATTCCTGAAGCTTCACAAAGTCTAATAGATCCTGTTATCAAGGATATCATTGAGAAGGAATACAAGGAGTTTATTGAAGAAGAACCTGGATTGAGAAGAAGATCAAGACAATTAATTCTCTGCAATACAAATCAAATTGAAGATTCTAATCCTGATATTGTTCCTGGCAATGTTCAAGATCCTGATGAATCTGAAATTCTGCAAGAGATTGAGTTGTTAATCTTATCTACTGTGGTTGATTCTCACAACAAGGAAGTGGATGAAGAAGAAGAAGCCAGAAGAAGAGAAATTACAAGATTAACAAATAGAGATTTCAATCTCTATGTACAAAGGCTTCAACACTCAAACGAAAGATTGTGGAGAAATCCAAGCAGACGGGAATCTTTACTAGAAAGAAGCTATGCGTTTGAAAAAGAAAAAGATAAGAAGTGGAAACACATAAGTACACTGAGGTGTAATACACCTATCAATTTTCAGACTGGAGGAATTATAACAAGTGCTTCAAGTGTTGTTGATTTATCTGATTTTGTTAGATCAAAAGCACTCTGGCTACGAATGTTTTCAAATCTGAAGCAATTGACAAGTAATTCAAGAGGAGGTATTGGAAACAGGGATGCTGAATATCTGAATATGTCTTATATTTATTCTTACTCCTTGACTGAAATTGGAGGTACTTTAACTTCTGAAAACCTGAACAATTTATTAGCTGTTGATATAGTTATAGATTGTCATGATGGTATTGAAAAGAAAGAAAAGCTTCTGTACTTCATGAAAGATGGTAGTGTGAAGATTCTGTCCATTCAAAATCTGCTGATGAAAACTACACAGGAACTGGAATATGTTCATAATCTGTTGAGATGGAAGAATAAAGTGTGCAAAGTGTGGAGTGACATGATCTTGTCAACAATAAGAAAAAGACTGGATGGAAACAGAAATTTCAATGGTAATTATACTCCCAAGTACTTAAATCAAAAAGGTCAAGATGTGGAAATGCAAAGGGGCACTTGTAAGGGCCGATTTAGTCTCGATTCCCAGAACTACGTCTTTGGCTTGATTCTCAATTACGAATTGAGATACGTAGGCATCTTGTAAGGGCCGATTTAGTCTCGAAACGCAAGAACAACCATTAAAGCGTGAAACTCTCTAAACCTTAGCAATTAATTTACAAGTACACTTTTTAATCCAAAACAGAAATATATAAAAATATAATATTATATTTGTACTATAAAATAAATATTATAATACAATCCACTCATTTTCCAAAAATATCATGGACAATCACCTTTTTCAATTAAAATATGTCAACTTTTCTATTTGTCCTTATTAAAATCTCTCGTTTTACAAAAATAATATATTGTAAAAGAAATATATAAAAATATTATTTTATTTTTTACTGTAAAAGAAATATTATAATATATTAAAAGAAGCCCATATTTCACACGGGTTATAAGTTAGTATTATTAAAGATGAAAAATTAAAAGTTTGGTTGGTCGGTACAATTTTTTGCTACTTTGTATTTTTATTTAATTACCATTGCTTATTTATGAAAAATATTATTAAATAATAATATTATCTATTTATAACTAATTATTTTTTCAGATAAAACACATTTCTTTTTCTATTGTTTCAAAAGAAATTCCTCCTTTTTCAAAAATATCACGTGCACTTATCTTTTTTCAACTAAAGAATGTTAACTTTTCTATTTTTTTCTAAGAAAATTCTCTTTTTTTTTCCAAAAATATCATAGGATATTACCCTTTTCAACTAAAAGATGTTATATTTTTTATTTTTTCTTACTAAAACCCCTCTTTCTCCGAAAATATCACGGGCAAATCATTATTTATTTATTTTAAAACCTATTTTTTTAATTATTTTAAAAATGTTACCTATTTTAACATGTTTTAGTTTTTCTAACAAATATAATTAATTAAAATATAAATAATAAAAATAAAAATTATTAAAAATAATCCACGTATCTGATTTTAAACTAGTTTTAATTAATAAACAAATAATTGAAAACTACATTTATATTTACTCTATTTTAATTACAAAACTAGCATAAAAACCCGTGCAAGGCACGGGCCGCTAGCTTAGATTGTAATTTTAAATTAAGCTACGCATTATCAATGTCATTTGACATATATGATGGTATATTTTTGATGTTTATAGAGTTTTTATTGTTAATGTTATGATTATGTTGTACTTGCTTAATTATGTTGAAGTTTATAATGTGAAAACTAATACGAGTAGTTTTGATAAATCATGTCTGTTTTTAATTTTGTTGTGGATCATAGAATAGAACTAGAGTGTTCTATGGATGTTTTCTAATTAAGAAGACATTTTTAAAATTATAATCCTAAAATTTTTCCAGTTCTTCAAAAATGATCCATTCATTTAGTTCATCTCCGACAATATTCAAGGTAGAAACTAAGCCTTCAAGATGATGCAGTATGAGATTATATTTATTAAAAACAAATATTTTATTCAAAATATAGTTTTGTAGTCGGTCGGTCAATACGACATTCATATTCTGATATTTGCACTTTAGTCCCTTTTCTTTTACAATTTGACCTTAATTTATTAAAAATAACAATTTTAATTAAATATATTTTTAAAATATTGTCAAACACAAAACTCTTAAAACACAATTTAATCACGTTCAAACAGAAACACACACGTCAATTCAACATTAAGTTCAACAATCAAATAAAACTATTCAAATTTAAGATGAACTTCAAACAAATTAAATATAAATGTAAAATAAGAAGAATATGAATGTCGTATGCATCACACTGACTCTATACTTGTAGTATAGATAAGAACAAATAATTATAAATACCATGTATACATGTTATCAATATGTGCTATTTAACAATGATTATTGTTCGAGGATTGAGGCGGGTTCGACGAATGAGTTCATGTTCGGAGTCTCCCTGACCCCGAAGTGACTGATCGTCCATACCTAAATTATTGTCTAATTTTTACACATGTTTTAACACTAATTTCATTAATTTAAAAATAAATAAGTCATAAATATGTAAATAAACTACTTATAATATGTTATTTATGTTATATCAACGTTTAATAATACATTTTATATATTAAATATTTGAATAATTCAAATATATTGCGTAGTACAAGAAAAGTTCGACTATGATGCAAGAAAATAGAATATATTATAGCTATCGATACATATACAAAATATTTATTTAGTTAAAAGAAAGATAAAAAGCACCGCACATAATATTATTTTTAAAATTTAATATTAATATTTTATAAGAATATATGATATTTTAAGTATTAAAAAAATAAAGTTTAATAAATATTATAAATCACCTTAATTTTTACTCAAAAATTTAAATAATAATAAATATATGATAAGAAAGATGTGAGGTTTATGTCATATGATTTTTAGTTCAAAATCAAAAAGAATCATGTATCTCAATGGTTATCAATGGTTAGAATGATGATTTCTTTAGCGAATGTCAGGAACATGGGTTCGATTCCTGACTAAAACATTATTTACTCAGTTTTTTCCTCTAGATAAGAGAGTAGTGACATGACATGTAATTTCTTAATATATAAGGGTAAAATGATAACTTTACAGGGGGTTTATTGGCAAATTAGTTCGATTACCTACTATTTTTACATATTTCGAGAATTTGGTTATCAATTTAAATTATTTTAATTTTAATTTTAATTGAATCGTTTATCAAAAATTATTTTATTTTTAATTAGAATTTAAATTCATTATTTTAGGACAAATCAAATGTCAATTCTAGATTTTAGACCAATCACAAAAGCCTAAAAAAATTTCTCATATAATTTTATTAACCAATAGTGATTAGACTATCCAAACAACGCGATTAACCAATCAAAATTCAAAAATTATTTTATTTTTAATTAGAATTTGAATCCATTAAAACTTTTCTCAAATAATTTTATTAATATACAACGCGATTAACCAATCAACATTTAAAAACTATTTTGTTTTTAATTAGAATTTAAACTCATAAAATTTTATTAAACAAGAGTGATTAGACTATTCATACAACCCGGAACCAATCAAAATTTAAAAATTACTTTATATTTATTAGAATTTAATACTATCCATACAACACGATTAACCAATAAACATTCAAAATTTATTTTGTTTTTAATTAGAAGCTAGTATTAAATAACATACTAAATACATTATTATAAGATGATCTTATTTAATTGTTTATTAAATATAAAAATTCCTAAATTGTCAATATGAAAATAAACAAACCCCACAAGATTTGTGAGAAGTAGTTGACTAGGATAACAATGAAACACAACATAATAGAGGTGAAAGCTAGAAATATATTTTGAAAAGAGGATTTATGTTACAAACGTGTAAATTGCATTTCTTCAAGGATGTTGTTGCAGGCAAGATCTGACTGAGAATATAAATTCACATTATGAGTTCTTGTATCTGAATTTTATGCATACATGTATATTCAAAATATTTTCAGATTTAAAGTTAGATAGGGATTTGGTTGATGAAAAATTTGTTCTGTTTCGATACAACTTTTCAGAGTTGGGGCATATGTTTAAATACGTCTTATGTATTAAAAAATAGCAAATTATAACAAAAAGAAAAAGGTGATCATGGCATAATGAAAATATGAAAATGTTGGTTTAACATTATTGCGTCAACTTCACCAAAGCATAAATTTGTAGAATATTTGGTATATAAACGAGAATGTCCGTCGTTCATTGTGGACTTTTAATTTGAAGTTCACTGTTAAAACTGACAAAAGGGCAAAAAAGAAAAAGAAAATGTTCAAGACAAATTACTTAACACACAAGAAACACCACAAAACTTTAAAGAAGCACCGAATCTAAAGAATACTTGATTATATCTACAAACAAGTTAAATGCCACATTTTAATATTTATGATTCAATTCAGAGTTCGTATTTTTTATTAAAATTTAACTTGAAGTATTTGACTCGATTCGACCCGACCTCCCCCTGTTAGTACAGAATCTTTGAAAATCTAAGGAGTAAATCTTGCTCTATTTTAGAGAAATATTATAGACCATACCTGCGTTTGTTTATATATATACACAGCTCCATGTCCAAAAACTAACACATTGACAAGAGCCAAACCCTCCCTCTCTCACATCTCATACTTCCATGCTTTCTATACATGCAAACCAAAACAGACTTGTAATTTGAGTCATAGAGATACAAAACATGGGGCTAGCAGGATGTCTCACTCTCATTCTACTAACCATAACACTAACTGTTAAAGCCTGCCCACCGTCTGATCAGGCAGCATTACAAGCCATCAAAGCTGCTCTCTACGAACCATCCTTAGGCATTTTCGACACATGGACCGGAAATGACTGTAATGCTTATTACGGTGTTAGTTGCGACCCGGTTACTGACCGGGTCGCTGAGATCACGCTTCGGGGTGAATCCGAAGACGTTATATTACAAAAAACGGGCGGCTCGGGGTTCATGTCAGGTACGATCTCGCCCGATATTTGTAAACTTGATCAGCTCAATACACTTGCTATTGCTGATTGGAAGGGTATTTCCGGCGAGATTCCGGCGTGTCTGACGTCACTTTCTGGCCTTCAGTTTGTTGATCTTGCCGGGAATAATATCTCCGGGGAGGTTCCGGCGGATATTGGGAAGTTGAACAAACTTACTTTTCTGAGTTTGTCGGATAATATGATTTCTGGTAAGATTCCGGCATCTATTGTTAACTTGTGGAGCCTAAAACATCTTGATTTGAGTAATAATCGAATTTTTGGCGAGCTTCCGAATGATATCGGAAAGCTCAGGAGACTAAATCGATTATTATTGAGTCAGAATCAACTTACAGGGTCGATTCCGAGTTCGATATCTAATATTCAAAGTCTAGTAGACTTTGATTTGTCAATGAATCGAATATCCGGTTCGGTTCCGTTTCAACTCGGTTCAATGCGGGTTCTCTCGTCTCTAAGTTTGAATAATAATTTATTATCGGGTGAAATACCCGCTACTTTACTAAGTAGTTTCGGCTTAAATGTGGTGAATTTGAGTCGAAACAATTTTGATGGTTTTCTACCGGACGTTTTTCATCCGAAAACGTATTTTTTGTCCTTCGATATATCGTTCAACAATCTAAAAGGCTCGATACCACAAACAATAAGGTCAGCTATGTTTTTCGGGCACGTGGATTTGAGCAACAATCATCTCTGTGGATTGATTCCGGAGGGTTTGCCATTTGAAAAACTAGAAGCTGCTTCGTTTGAGAACAATGATTGTTTGTGTGGATCTCCACTTGAAGATTGCAAGGGCTAGAAGAACAAGAACAATATTGGAGGGCACTTGAAATATATCAATTGTTTAACCGATATATGTGACGATTGTCGTTTATTTTCTACTTAGTTACAGATGCAAGAGACTTTCATTACATAAATAAATGTAAATTTGTTAAAATTTTGCATTTGCAACTTGTAAGCAGTGTTTCCAAAATTATTTATGGTAGTGTTGCGTGCACCTGACACGAGGAACCAAACAAATAACAGTGAGGACTGAGGATGAACAACACAAGTATGGAATGATTACGTAGCAAATATAACCGAGCAAATATAACCGACGGCCTCGATCAACTTCCTTTACGAAGAATCAGTGATTTAAATCTTCTTAAAATAAGATGCGCCAACTTTCTTTACCACAGGAAGGTTGGTGATTCAAATTTTCTTAAAACAAGATGCGTGTGTGAATGAGTATAATTATTTATCAGGGAAAAAAAATAATGATATTTTGAATAGATGAATATAGTTAATGGATGTGAAATTCAAAACAGAGAAGAAACTCAAATCAAAAGTATATTAAAAGCATCTTCAACCTCATATACCTGTTACTCTGTTAGCTAAAACAATAGTTATAGCCATTGCATATCAAACAAAAAATAGTTATAGCCATTGCCATTTGCTTGGCCATATTTGTTAATTGTCTACAGATCTGTAAGAATTTTCACGTAACCACTCCCTCCATTTTTTCTTTCATGTCCGCTGCTTCTTCTGTCTGTCATTTGATTTGCAAGAGAATATATGTATTTTCATATGATTTGCTTGGCATAATTCTTCACATGGGTGTTTCGGTATTGGTAATCACAAAAGAGATTTCAGAAGTGAAATATGTGTCTTGTGGTTAATATTAAGATATTAAAATTTTTAAAAAAATTAATTAATTTTTTATAAAGATATGGCTGCATTTTAAGATCACTTAGTTTATTCATATATTAATTTACTAAGATTTAATCTTTACTAAAAGAGTATTGTTTAAAATATAAAATATTATTTTTAGAATATAGTCAATCATTACAGATAATAACGTTGGAGTAAAACAATCTATAGATTTAGCAAATTTTAGTCAACCATTACTTTATATTATTTTAGCTAACATAGTCTCATTGAAGATGCTCTAATAACTCAACTTGCAAGTTTTAGTTGATCAAGAGATTTGAATAGAGTATAAAAATTTGAAGTTATTGCAGATTTTTAGGTGGGAGTTTTAATTATTGTACCATCTTAATTAGTGCAGAAATAGATTAAGAAGTATAATCTCGAAAATGATGAATGAGTAATTGCATGATTTGGAAAATGGTGAAACACATGCAAAAGCATGTGTGCTAAGGGTTCAACAAATGAGTCTTTATTCTCTGGTAACGTTGGGGACAGAATCAAACAAAGGTCAAATTCATAATTTAGATCATCTTTTGGACAACGCAGATTAACAATATTTTGCATATGCTTCCATGTGATCTCCCTTTAAAATCATAAACTGCAAGGTTGCTGGGTCCATCCAACTAATTAGGATTTAATTAATCCTTAACTTGATTAGTACTAATAATTTAAGATTAACATAGATTTATTGTTGTTAATCGACCTTTAACCATTATTTCCTGACCAACAAGATTGAGTTGGTCTATTCTTGACTACTCATTCTTACCGTTTAGGCTCAGCCGCTCAGCTCAGACTTTGATCAAGCCTAGCAATCCCAGCAGTGTGGTACATGATCAAATTTCACCAGCATATTCCTTTCCAGACTTTTTAACCTTCAAATCATCTGCATGATTTCGTACTTCGATTGTTAATTAATCACTTATTTATAAAATTGTTGTAAACCTCTCACACCTAACTAGAAAGAAAATTTGTGTGGTTGGAGCTGTGTGTGATGTGGTTTAAAAATTAAAAATTCTGAAAAACTTAGCTTAGATGACTGAAAAATGGAAATTCCACACTACACGTAGCTTAGATGACTGAAAAGAAGAGACTATGAGGAAACCTGAAACAGATCTTGAATTATTCTTGGAGGACATGGACAAAAGGAGCCCAGTCATATCCCTGATATTTCTTTCCCTGGTAGATGCCACCTACATCTGATACATCAAATAAATGTAACATTTCTTTGGAACTTCCTGGCCCAAAATTAACCTCATAAAAATGAAATCAAGTACATTTCAAACTAAAACAAGAGAAGTCTAATCAGCTCTTGCCAAATTTGTGTATCCTTGATGATCAATTAAGATTAGAGCAAGAAGGTTCTCCATGCTCAGAATATCATCTAAAACTACAATTCCTAAGAATCGAATCAAACATGATGTGCAAGTGTTTCAAGTTTTATACTTTCTCCGACAACAGACACCCTTTTGCAAGAATATGTTCTAAACTGGTAGGAGGTATCTCAAGGAGTGTCTGAAATCTCTTGCAACCATTTACATCAAGTCTTTTCAAATTTGGGCGAACTACTGTGAATATCAGTTCTTCAATGTGAAGGAGGTTGCTCAAGCCTTGTTTATCTTCGAAACTACTGCAGTTTTCAAAACTCAATTCAGTCATACTTTGCAAGTTCCCCAAGTGTGGTAGAATTTCCAGAGACTCATGTAACCACACAAATTTAGTACTTTGAAGTTTGGAGTACTGTAGGTGACTCAAGACTCGTGCTACCAGCAAAGATCAGTTCTGTGATGTATAAGAGGTTGCCCAAGCACTGTATATCATTCACTCTGATGCACTTCGTGAGAATCAATGAAGTCATTCTTTGCAACTGCCTCGAGTTTGGCAATTGTTCCAGTGACATACAACTCTTTGCAGTTATACACTCTAGAGTGGGAGGACTCTTGCAACCACACAAGCTTAGTGTTTTCAGGTCTGGAGAAAGTGCTGCTAGCGACTCAAGACTAGTGCAATTGACAAATTTAAGTTCTTTAATGTACAGGGAGCCATCCGAGTCGCCTTATCATCTAATTTACTGCACTTCACAAAAATCAATTCAGCCATTCTTTGCAAGTGCCCCGAGTTTAACAATTTTTTCAGTGACATACAATTCGATGCATTAATATATTATAGAGTGGGAGGTAGTAATTCAGGGAGTGAGTCAAGACGCACACGATCCAAATTAAATGAAGTGATTTCACATTTGGAGGAAGGCCTGGTAGTGATCACAAGATTGACACATTCACTAAATCGAAGACTCAAAGTACTTAATAACTGACTCAGACGGGATGGCATCGTACGGGAGGGATTCCAGTATAATTCCAACACAATAAGAGATGATAAACTACCGATATCTTTAGGGATGTCTCTTGGCTGGTAGCCAGATATCCCTAAATATTCTAAAGAACAAAAATCAGATAAGGGAGCTTGGAGGAAACAATTGAAGTTGTTTAGATTCAGATATGTAACTTAACTAGTCGACTCCAGTGTCCAATAGATGGATGAATTTCTCTAGACTGGAACCTCCCCAAAGTAGCAATTTCACAAGGTTCTTCTCAACTCTGTACACCTACTGAATTTGAGCATCTTTAGTTTTCGGAAGATGCTGAAAAATTCTATACTAGCTTAATCAGCAGAACTTGAATAAGAGAAAGACTACAAGGAAACCTGAAGCAGAGCTTGAATTTTTCTTGGGAACATGTTGAGCTCAGTCATTCCAGGTATTGCTTTCCCTGGTAAATGACAGTTATCTCTGATATATTAAAAAAAAACTGTAATATGTTATTTGGAACTTCCTGGTAACAAATAACCTGATAAAAATGAAGTCGAGTGACAATTTAAACTGAAACGAGAGAATCCGCTACAAGTACTATTTCTTTCTTGTACATAGATTCATTAAATATCAATATTTTGTAAGAATTGATCTGGGGAAAACAAAAAATATAATTAAGAAGTTGAGCAAAAACACATGTATCAAGATAATCGTGAAACATTTTGGCAGTGAAACTTACTGCCATAGCCATCAATAAAACCATAGGGATTTCTTGTGTACACTTTCGACCGTCTGAATCAATAGCATGAAGATCAAGTACCATCTCTTTTTCGTTTTGTACTATCACGTTGATCATCATCTATCTTTTTGTATACCAAATAAACCCCAATCTTTTCTATTCCAGAGGTTGGACTGGCATATATCTTAACACTGTCTCCTCCTTGAATTAGAATTTGGTTTTGCACTTGGATCATCACAGAGATGACATCATCGGTAATTAAGTGGGATCCGTTGTCAAACTTGTGAATATAGATACTACGACTTGTTTGATTGTCAATAACAATGTCGTAGAAAGGAAATAAAGATGTACAAATGAAACAAATAGTAAAGCCAATAAATCTCTGAGCAAAGGAATGAGGTATATCGATACAGATCGGATCCTCATTCTTTCCGCAAATGAACCAGTCCGGAATTTCGATCTTTGGCATCACTATTGCAATTTCAGGTCGATATTGAGAGAATGGCGGCTGTTAACAAGAAAGCATTAAAAATGATATCAAGTACATAAATTAGACCATAGGTGACAATAGGTGTGTGTGTGTGTGTGCGTGCGCCAGCACGTGCTATATATAGAGAGAGGCAAAGTGGGTGGGGCGTACCATGATCAAGCTTTGTAAGGTATGATCACCTCTTGCCAAATTTATGTATCCTTGATAATTAATTAAGCTTAAAGCAAGGAGGTTGTCCACACCCAGAATATCATCTAATCTACTGCATTTCCTGAAAATCGATTCAATCATGCTTTGCAGGTGTTTCGAGTTTTGTGCCTTCTCCAACGACACACACCCACTTGCAAGAATATATTCCAAATTGGTAGGAAGTATTTCAGGGAGTGACCGAAGTCTTCTGCAACCATTCACATTAAGTCTTTTCAAATTTGGAGGAAGTGCTGTAAGTGACTCAAGACTTGTGCAACCAGAAAAACTCAGTCCTTCAATGTCAAAGAGGCTGCCCAGGCCCAGTATATCATTCAATCTACTGCAGTTCAAGAGAATCAATGAAGTCAATCTTTGCAAGTGGCCTAAGTTTGGTAAGTTTTCCAGGGACATACAATTCCTTGCACTTATATATTCTAGAGTAGGAGGCAGTATCGCAGGGAGTGACTTTAGACTCGTGCAACCACACAAATTTAGTGTTTTGAGGTTTGGAGGAACGACTGAGAGTGACTGAAGACTCGTGCAACAAGTGAAGTGAAGTTCTTTAATGTATGGGAGGTTACCCAAGCCCTGTATATCTTTTAATGTCCTGCACTTTACGAGAATCAATTCAGTTATTCTTTGTACATTCCCCAAGTATGGTAATATTTCCAGTGACGAACAATTCCATGCATTTATATATACTAGAGTGGGAGGCAATAGTGCAGGGAGTGACTTTAGATGTATGCAAAGATACAAACAGAGTGATTTTAGGTTTGGAGGAAGGCCTGGGATTGACTCAAGATCAACACATTCACTAAAATCAAGACTTGTAACATTTAATAATTGACTGAGGCTGGCTGGCATGGTAAGAAAGCGATTCTGATATAATTCCAACACATTGAGAGAAGATAAACTACCGATATCATTTGAAACTTCTCTTTGCAGTAAGCCAGACACCCCTAAATATTCTAAGGAACATAAACCAGATATGGAAACTGGGAGAGAACAAGTGGAGTTGTTTATATTCAGATGTCTTAGGGAGCTCATATTAAAGACGCTGTTAGGAAGATTATTCATCATCTTGCAATCACTTATAACCAACTTAACCAGTCTACTCAAGTGTCCAATAGACGGATGAACTTCCTCCAGCATTGAACATTTCCCAAGAAGCAATATCTTAAGGTTTTTGACGCCCGTCAAATTTGGTGTTCTTCTCAATTGTGTACACCTACTGAGATTGAGCGTCTTTAATTTCGGAAGATACTGTGAATGAAATAGAAATAGACTAAGAAAGTTTAAAAAAGTACATGCTATAAATTGTACACTTGCTTTGTGGCTAATTAAAATACTTTTAAAATTGTCATAAATACTGGAAAATAAAAAAAAATTATATTGATTTAAATGACTTAATAGTTTAATTGTATCAGATATTAATTTAGAATCTTAAATAATATTTATCAATCTTCCAAAACAATCTGATAATATTATCATTAAAATTACAACAAGATCCATATTTTTATAAACATTCGATATATTTTTAAAACGTGGGGGCAGGAAGGTGAAGAATCCCAACTCTAACCTCTTATGAGACCGTTTAATTTATACATAACTAAGAAGTTTAGATTACCACACACGTCATAGGTTATAATTCTTCGAAATTTGGTGTGGAATGGATCGCTAGGGATGCTGATGGGGACCTTATCGAAGCCATTACGTTACCGTTTATGGGTGTAGTTGAGGTGATTTATGCAGCGCTACAGGAATTAGGGAAGCTCTTAGTGGATTAAAAAGCAACAGGAAGATAATGTGGAATTGAGCGAAGGCAGATTGAGGCTTATGTGGTAGATGCTGAGAGCCTTCTGATAGTGCAGGATTTTAATAAGCTTGGATCAATTTTGTATCCGCTCACAGTAGTTGTTTCAAAGTGTAGAACTCTGGTTCAAAATATGAGAAATGTTTTGGTTCAGTTTGCTAAACAGCAGCTGATTATCTAGCTCGCTTATCTAGTTCTAATCCAGGTTGTATAGCCAGAGGGAGGGGGGGGGGGGGGGGGGGGTCTGTCCCAGCTGAGCTTCATGATATTTTTATTAGCTGATATTGCTTAAGCAATGAAACTTTTATTTCAAATATAAATATTATTCTACATGTGAATTTATGTGCGACTATTATTTTCATCATGAAATTTAAAAAAAATATTAATGGGAATTCAATTCATTCGTCCTTAAACTATTCGAGGTTTTCGGTTGAAGTCCTAATCTTACATTATGTTAAACCCTTATTGGAAATTGGAAATCCTTTTTTCCACCAGTCATTCTCTCTCTAACTTCTCAAACTTTATCTATCTGTAACTATTTCCTTCTACTGTTTGTTACTACTCTCTCTAGCTTAATCTCTCTAAATCTCTCCGTTTCTCTGTGAATCTATCTACATTGCTTAGTTATAAGCTGTTCTCCACTGCAATTACTCTAAGAAAACACAAAAAAAATTACTTCTCTACATTCAGAAACCCTAGTTCCTGACATACGTGCCTTAATATTTAGTTTGAAAATATACGATTTTTCAATTTTGTATTTAATTTTTACGATCACTTATATGTTCATTTCTTTTCCTAAACTTCCTCCTCTGTTTCATCATCTTTCCTCTTCTACTTTCTTTCTCTTTATCTTCCAACACAAATCAATTATTTACAAGATGATTTCAGATCTTAAATAAAAAGTCACACAATTTATATGAGTTCTAGTTCTATGTAACAATAGTTGATTTCAGATCTTCCTTTGGTTTTTGCGGCTGATTAACAGTTTGGTATTTATATTCAATTTGGGGATTATATTTTGGGTAGACATTTATTCAGCAATCTAAACTTCAAACCAATTTGTGTTTTCAAGTACCAGCCTGCATCAAGTACAATGTGGTTCACAGCCAAACGAATTTATGGAGTGCAATGCACTGACTTCTTTTTAAACGAACTCATGCAGTTCGTTTGAGTATTTTATCTGTGGTACTTTGAACCCCTTCCTAGATTGTGGTAATTGGTGCACATTTCTATAGATATGTGATATTTTGGGCACTTCTTAATTTTTATACATTAATCTAAATTATTTGTATCAGAACAAATTTACAATATTTTAGTGCAAAGTGTACGATTTTCTGGTTCTCATTATTTTTGTTTTTTAAATAATTTATTTTGAAGATAATTAAACTCATTATTACAACGCATAATAACTTAATTGAAATAGGACTATTGTATGACTAGAATTTATTTAATTTTATTTTAAAAATGTTTTATATTTGAAATGATAAATACTTCATAAAAATTAAAAAAAAATTATAGAGCGGTATGCAAAATTACCAACATAAAATAGTAATATTGAAATAATATTATCATTACTAGAATAAAAAATAATAATAACATTATTTTTTGTTTTTAAATGGTTAAAACGATTTTAACAAATCAAGGGAAAAATAAGGGGAATAGAATTGTAAAAGTGAAGGATCATTTTATCCTAGCAATGCATTAGGATAAGAAATGTATTACTCTATAACATTGGCTATTAGTTACTACCTGGAAGTGTTGAATTAGAAACTTCTGTCTTCAGTTTTGTTTGAAGTGTATATACATTAAGTATGAATATGATACAAAGTTATATCAATATTCATAAAAACTGATATCGGCATTATTATCATAATTATTTATTAAAACTTTATATAAATATGACCAAATTAGCAAAAAAATAAAATTAATATGACCTCTGTACTTATTATTACTTCATTTTCGGAATAGAAACTTAAATAATTTGCACTGTTACATTATTATTTTATTACTATTTGAAATTAATAAAATTATTTTATATGTACTAAAAAAATATATTAGATCCCAGTGCATCAAACTGGTTATTAGTAATAAGCTAGTGAGATGTCATACCAGGGTATCCTCCCACACTGTAATGAGATTTTCGCTATCCCTCAAGTCCAGGACAACGAGATTTTGTGGCTCAAAAGTATATGGTAAGCAGTTCAATGGACAATTCTGCCAACGTAAGGACCTTAAATCCGTGAATATGTGTTGAAAGCTTCCTGTGAGATTTACATTCTCTAATCTCAGTAATCTTAAATATCGCATCTTTTTAAACACTTCAGTTCTGAATGTTATTTCCTTGTGATACTTGAAATGAATACACTGAACACTCCTTGTCCCCTGATTTTATTAGAAGGGTAGAACAAGAAGCAATTAGTATTCCGAGTATATGCAGTTGTTTTGTAGTGCAAGCGCTTAACATTAAATTTTCTGTTATATTATATATACCGGTGATCTGGATAAAACTTAGTCAGGCGGATATATTTATTATATTACTATAGGTACCTTGTTATATTTCAGAACATCAAGTACTTCTTCCTCAATCCACAAACAACTGCGTTCTCCTATTCTTTGAGATTCTTCACGAACAATATGTCTTCCCATGTCACGAAGAAGATCATGCATGCCCAAAGCTTCTCCATGAA
Organism: Heracleum sosnowskyi; assembly: GCA_030848705.1. Taxonomy (NCBI): domain Eukaryota; kingdom Viridiplantae; phylum Streptophyta; class Magnoliopsida; order Apiales; family Apiaceae; genus Heracleum; species Heracleum sosnowskyi. The sequence goes on along the minus strand of CM061235.1, from coordinate 29,240,549 downwards.
CAACATGTGTTGATATGCCATCAAGAAGCTCAAGCGTGTCCCAGTGGATCAATTTCCTGCCCTTGACTGTAAGTAAGCATTTTTGTATCAAACTACTGACTCCAATTGCTGCATGTAGATTACATGCATTTAATATGGTTATCGCATCATCTTGCACATCTCCAATAAAAAGGCACACAATATCAAGAAATATGGTCTTCTCGTCAACATCTAGTCCATCATAACTTATTCTTAACTTGTCTTGAATCTCAAACATGGGAACCAATCGGACCTTATCAAGTGTATGCTTCCACTCTTTCAGTGGTTTGTTAAACAAATGGGAACCTAAAATCTGCAACGCTAAAGGTAGCCCTCCACAGTAGTGTACAATGTCATGCAAAAGCTTCTTGTGTGGCTCTGGCACAGGGCTACCTTCAAAGGCATGCCTAGTAAACAGCTCCTTTGACTGGGAAAATCCAAGTAATTCAACCGCATATTCTACATCAACTGGAATCATTTGTAGTAATCCTCTATCTCTTGTTGTTATCATGACTGTGCTTCCAGGACCAAACCAACTTCGTTCTCCAACTAATGCACGCACTTGATCAGGTTTGTCAATGTCATCAAATATAATCAATACCTTTTTAAAAGATAGTTTTACGCTCATCCAGGCAGTTCCCATGGCAAGGCTATCCAACTTAAGATCTTTAATATTTAGGATACTTGAGAGAAGTCTCTCCTGTAACTGAAGTAGACCGCAAGAACCTTTTTTAGAACACTCTCCGATATTTTCAAGAACATATTGGCCTTCAAAGGAATTACCGGAAATAAAATCATAAAATGCATGTGCAGTTGTTGTCTTCCCAACTCCTCCCATTCCATAGAAGCCAATAAAATTGGCACCAGTTGTGGATCGATCATCCCATCTTGATTTTATTTTTGAAATACGAGAAGACATGCCTACTAGATTTATAGGTCCGGTTAAGCATGTCTTAGTTTTTAGTACACGATAAACCTTATCCATGACTTGTGAAATGACAGTTGCTTCGCACCTACAAAGTTGCACGAACTCATTGTTGAGTCATACTGTCATAGAAAAATCGTATCCAAATGTAATATAACATACATCTTTGATCAGTGGCATTAACGTATAATTTAGCTAGAATCCCTAGCAATCTTTTGCAAGGTTGATATCACTATAATACTACTCAAGCTAGTTTAGGTACAGAAAATCTAATGGGGGTGTATGTATTATGACGTGCAAGACTTTGTAACCATTGTAATTAGAATTAGAAAATTTTTACCCCACACAGAAAGTTGTGAAAAAAAAACAGTTCCAACACTTTCAGGTTACATACTTTTCGGTAGCTAATATCCAAGACTAGGGTTGTAATCTGAACCGAGTTTTCAGTCGTCAAGCTATAGTTTAAACAATTTTTGTTCACTTTAAGTGTAGCACAAAATACAATGAGTCCAAATATAGTTCGAGGTCAACTTTTGTATTAAATAAACCAAATTCGAGTTTATTCACCAGTGCCTCGCTCTTAGGGGGCTTGAACCTAGCCCAACCTACTTTAATAAACCAACTTGATCTAGAAACTCATGAATAAAAAAACCAAAAAGGCACATGATTTTACCCGTTGGCAACTTTAGCCACATCCCATCCTTTAAGATCAGCAACACGAGTTAGTGCAGATTTCCAAGCTTCCAGCTTTCGAGTCTCCTCACCGGAACCATGACAAGCAAAAGCCTCTGCAAAACTACCTCCCTGGTGCCGTACCTCCCAAGGTTCGACATCATAAAATATCGGAATCACCAACTGATTCCTAGTATCCATACACTCAATAATCTTAAGTAGCTCATCAAGGCACCATCTGGAATGAGCATAGTTTTTCGATAAAACAACAATTGAGATACTTGAATGCTCGATTGCTGTAGGTAATTCTGCTGAAATGCGCTTTCCAGTTTCAAGTTCTTTGTCATCTAAGAAAGTTGTAATTCCGGCACGAGTCAAGGCTGCGTAAAGGTGGCCAGTGAAAGATTTGCGGGTATCAGGACCTCTAAAACTCAAGAAAGCATCATAAGTATTGCTGCTGCTACTACTAGCCATGGCTATGAAGAACAGGTGATGAACACTTCTTTGAGACAGTTAGTCAAGCATCTGATGTGCAATCACTGTGAGTGTTCTAAAACAATGCAACTAAAAATGTACTGCATTCTCTGAGCCAAACAATTGGTAAACTGGTGATAAGGTGGCACAAATGGTTCGCTGGTGGGCTGGACTTTATAATGTTTTATAATTCATCAAAAAAAATCGGAGTTTTTTCGTGTCTTTTACCAAATTTTGATTTCATCCGGGTTTATTTAGCTTCTTTTAAATCTTAGTAGTTCTATTCCTTTTTAGTACTAGCTTATGCACGGTTACTTAAATTTTATTTATAATTATTTTGTTTATAATTATATTTTTATTACCCATGCAATACACGATTATTTTTTTAATATTTATAATTATATTTATTTATGAATATTTTAATATTTAAAAGTTATTAGTTTACATGATTAAATTATTGTTAAAAAAGATTTAGCCAAAAAAATTATAGTTAAAAATTTGATATTTATTATATTTTACACACTCAATTTAATATTTGTTTATATTGAGTTATAAAAATTAGATTTTGCCAATTTTATAGTCCACATGAAATTCACTAAATAATCTTTAATTTAGTTGTGGTTTAATAGTTCTTTTTCAATTAAAAACTATTCTAAAACTAAAAAAAGAATAAAGTGACGAAATTTAATGTTGAGAATTCTATTCGATTTAGGAAATCAACTAGTTTAGATTATTAGAATACCCTTTATTAACCAAACACAGTTTTTAATGTTAAATCTAACGGTTTTCACATATCTATTTAACATTAAACGATTTTTATTAATTTGATATTAAATGAGTTTCCTTATTTAATTACAACTATTTTTATGTTTTGACTTTTTAGAAAATCCAATCCTAATATAATATCTTTTAACTTATATCATTTTTAGATAATAACTTCTTTTTATATGATATAATCTTGATCATGTATTTTTAAAAGTATTGGATCTAACGGTTGAGAATGTTTTGGCGGTAGTTAGGACCAAACTACCGTGATAACATCATTAATTTTTCTTAATATTTATAATTTTTTTAAATATTTATTGCTAAAATATAATATACTCTTTTTTGTAATATGTTAAAGATGCGGGAACTTTGAACTTTTGAGAAAATAAATTATCAATTAAAATATAATTTTTTTGTAATAGTTCTTCTTTTAAAGTAGTACACCGTGATCAAAATTCTATATAAATTTCTTTTTTTTATAGTATATCCTGTAAATATCTATGTTATTATATTAAAGACTAAATAATGAAAGTTTCTTATAAGTTATAAGTTAAGTTTGGTCGCTTTATTTGATCACTCAATCCATAATCGTTGAGACCTAATTTCATTGTTAGCAGAACTATATTCATATTAAATTGTTGAAAAACGTTAGATATAACAGTAAAATTATCATGTAGAATGATCTAAGTTTTGAATCTACCAACAACATATTAAAATTTATAGGTTTTTTTGACAAATAAGAATTTTTTCATTTTTTCTTGCAGACATATGTTATTTGATAATATATTTTGTAAAGTACGATTTTTCAGAAAAGTACTATACTAATTGATTAACAAACTTTTAAAGTTTCGAATTTAATAATTTACAATGTATATAGGTTTAAAAAGTTTGGCCTCTTCTGTAGCTCAGTCTAAAATTTCAAAATAAGATTTTTTTTTTAAATATGAATATAGTTCTGCTAACAATGAAATTAGGTCTTTATAAGTTCTTATAAAACAAAACCACCATTTACGTATAATTTATTATTTAATAATAAATAATATTTGATTAGTTAAGATATAAAACTTAATAAAATAGGATTAAAAATATGCACAATTTTATAAAATTTTATCCTCGTATTATTATATTCTTTGCTGATTTGAATTTTTCTTAGATTGATTTTAATTTTTGAACATAGATTTCTAAATTTAAAATAGTTAGAAAAAAGTAATTAAATTGGTGATAAAATAATGATAACATAATAATTATTATTAGAATTTAAATATTCACTTTATTAATTTGGGCTTTATCTTGTATTTTAAAAATCAGATTTTGACGATTTTACACCTCACATGAAGATAACTAAATTATCTTTAATTAAAAGATGGTTTAACAATTTTTATCTAGGTGGAAAAGAAAGTCACGAATTGTTTACATGGAGAATTCTATTCAATATAGAAAACTTAGTTATATTTGGTATATTTGGTTTAAATTATCAAAATTCACCTTTTAAAATTTAAATATAATCCTATTATTAATAAAATAAACTTTTTTAATATTTGATCTAACGATTTTCATTTATCTAGTTAAGATCTAATGGTCCTTATTAATTTGGTTATCTACGACCAAAATTTGGGATAAGATCCCTATTATGATTATTATATATAAGGATTTAATATAATAAGGATATCAAGTATATACTGATATAAATATTTTACTAACTGCTTTTACTTTTACTTTTAATGTTTCGGTTTTATTTACGGTGTAAATAAAATTTTAAAATAAATTATTACTTAAAAATTATTAAATAGAATAAAAATTATGTTATGATTTTATAAAATTTTATTCTCATATTATTATATTCTTTATCGATTTCAATTTGTTCTTAATTAATTTTGATACTTTATTGAAAGAAACATAAAATTTCTATATTTAAAAGAATTAGTGGAAAAATAAATAAATTGGTGCTACAATGATAAAAATAATATTTATTAAAATTTAGATACTCACTTTAATATTTGGGTTTTATCCTGAGTTTTAGAAATTGAATTTTGACGATTTTACAACTCATGCGAAACTAACGAAATTATCTTTAATTTAATGATGGTTTAATAATTATTATCTAACTTGACCAGTTGACATACCCATAAAATAAACTGAAAAGAAAAGATGGTTAAGAAGTTTTACACAAAGAATTCAATTCAATATAGAAAACCAATTTATAATTGGTTTAAATTATCAAAGCACACTTCTTAGTATTTAAATATAATCCTACCTTTAATCAAATACACATTTTAATATAAGTATTATATTCAAAATTATCGTTTATGAATATGAAACCCTCAATATTTTAATAATATTTTGATATTATCCTTTTATGTTTGTTATATGTAAAATAATATAATTATAATTTGGATTAATCAAATTGTTATGTTCCTTGAGGAAAAAAATATATTTAAATTTATTCATGTACATGAGTTCTCCTAAGTCTCTTAATAATAACGTAGGGTATCATTGTAATCGATATGAATTGTTATCTTGATATTTAGTTTAACAATTATTATCTAACTGGAACTATACATAAATTCAAGAGAAGATATTTAAGAATTTTTACATAGAAAATTTTTAAATTATCAAAATACACTTTTTAGTATTTAAATATAATTCTATTATTAATCATATACACTTTTTAATATTAGATCTAACAATTCTCATCGATCTATTTAAGATCTAACTATAATATTAATTTGGTCGTATATTGATCGTACACGGACCAGATCGATTTTAATTTTTTCTTAAATTGATTTTAATATTTTAGTGAAATAAACATAGAATTTATAAATTTAAAAGAATTAGGGAAAAAAAATTGGTGCTATAATAATAAAAAAATATTTATTAAAATTTAGATAATAACTTTACTGTTTGGGCTCTATCTTTAGTTTTAGACAACAGATTTTAACTATTTTACAGCTCACGCGAAGCTTACAAAATTATCTTTAATTTAATGATGGTTTAATAATTATTATCTAACTGGAACTATCCATAAAATAAAGAGAAAAGATAATTACGAGTTTTTACATAAAGATTTATATTCAATATAGAAAACCCATTTATAATTGGTTTAAATTATCAAAATACACCTTTTAGTATTTAAATATTATCCTATTATTAATCAAATACAATTTTTAATATTATATCTGACAGTCCTCATCGATTTGAATATTTATAGTTTTATAATCCAACGGATCGTATACTTTTGGTAGTACAGTGACCGACCAAAGTTTTAGATAAGATCTCCCTTACGCTTATTATATATAACTAGCTTATAGCCCGCACGGTTACTTAAATTTTATTTATAATTATTTTGTTTATAATTATATTTTTATTACCCATGCAACACACGATTGTTTTTTTAATATTTATAATTATATTTATTTATGAATATTTTAATATTTAAAAGTTATTAGTTTACATGATTAAATTATTGTTAAAAAAGATTTTGCCAAAAAAATTATAGTTAAAAATTTGATATTTATTATATTTTACACGCTCAATTTAATATTTATTTATATTGAGTTATAAAAATTAGATTTTGCCAATTTTATAGTTCACATGAAATTCACAAAATAATCTTTAATTTAGTTGTGGTTTAATATTTCTTTTTCAATTAAAAACTATTCTAAAACTAAAAAGAGAATAAAGTGACGAAATTTAATGTTGAGAATTCTATTCGATTTAGGAAATCTACTTGTATGTAGTTTAGATTATTAGAATACCCTTTATTAACAAAATACAGTTTTTAATGTTAAATCTAACGGTTTTCACCTATATATTTAACATTAAACGATTTTTATTATTTTGGTATTAAATGAGTTTCCTTATTTAATTACAACTATTTTTATGTTTTGACTTTTTAGAAAATCCAATCCTAATATAATATCTTGTTAGGTCCTGATATGTTTGTAGAAGGGGGGTTGAATACAAACTGTACTGTTTTATCGAATTTGTTCGGTTCGTGATATAACAATTCAAGAACAAATAAGTGCGGAATGAAATGAAACAAAATTCAAGTTAAATATAATATATATTAAACTTGAAGGGTGTTGCAAATACAATACAGATTACAAGGTTTGAATCTCAAACTATTTAAAACAAATCTAGAATAAATTCGACATGAATTTATCTATTTTTGTAATAAAAAGATCGAATAGTAAAAACTAGTTCGAGATCAAATTCTAGGGATAATGATCCGCTAGATTGTCAAACAAGTACAAGTAAATAACTTCTAGTGGTTTGGATTTAACAATAATGCTAGAAATGATTTACTGTAAAATATTTGAGCTCCGGCAGTTGGTTGGTTGAAGAAGCAGAGAGAAAATGGAATGTAATGTAAAAATGCTTCTGTCTTGTTTTGTGTACCACACTTTTTGATCCACTGCCTTCTTTTCATTTATGTACGCACTTTTCCTATTTAATACTACAAGTACTCTCGGTAGTACTATCTAATGTATTGGTAGTACTAACCAAGGATAGTACTACTAGTATATTTAGATAGTACTACTAGTATTAATTAGATAGTACTACTAGTATATTTAGATAGTACTACTAGTATTAATAGCTTTTAATTAACTCTAAATTAATTACCTTACTAATTAATTTACATAATAAATTAATTCTTATAGAATTAATTTAATAAATAAATTAACCAATAAAAGTAAATTAATTAAAAGAGAATTAATTAAAGTCTTTTTTTTTTGTCTCACTTTTAAAAGATGTACGCCACTTTCTTTTTATAACAAAAGTCAACCAACTTTTGTTAAGTATAAAAATGTACGCCCTTTCTTAAAATGAGTTCATAGTACTACTAAATAAATTGGTAGTACTAACTAAGGATAGTACTACAAGTGTACTTTGATAGTACTACTAGTTTAGAATTAATTCTAATTTAATTTATTGAATTAATTAATTTAACAAATAAATTAATTCTGAGTGAATTAATTTATAGATTAAATTAATTAATTTCTAGTTTAATTAATTTAAGGAATAAATTAATTCTGATGGAATTAATTTATAGTTTAAATTAATTAACTTCTAGTTTAATTAATTTAAGGAATAAATTAATTCTGATGGAATTAATTTATAGATTAAATTAATTAACATATAGAATAAATTAAAAGAGATTTAATACTAAATCAGAGAACCACTGAAATTGATGACAAACTTCCACTGACTGATGTTGACACTCGATGTACTGTCTGGTTCATGAGCGACAAACTTCAATGACGGTTCTTCATCTTTTGACTTTTAGTTGTGGTCCATCTTCTTTTCCCTTTTAACAAACTCTGTAACCTGTACGCTTCCTGTCACACTTCTGAAATCTCTGTCACTTTAAATAGATCCACTTTCTTGAATACTTCACCGAGGCTTGATCAAATAAATGAACTTCTTCCAGTGTAGAATAACTTCAAGTCTGTAGATGACTTTAATCTTCATTCTTTGACAGATATAATCTTCTGAGATTCCTGTGACATCTGAACTAATATTTACTTATTACATTCTTGTTTAAGTTGAGTAGAATCCTCGAATTACAAATAGGCTATAGCATATGCCTTTCAATCTCCCCCTATTTGTTTGTTAGAAAATAACAACCAAATACCTAGAGGATCACTCAACTAAAACCAAGAAAAAGATAAGACTCTTAAACCTAAGTAAATACTAGAAAGTTCTGGATCAAATGACATTTCCAGATTTCACCAGTAAAGATAAATACAAGACAGATGTTCCTCTAGACTGAACATATGATAACATCTAACCTGTCTTGATTTACCTAAGCTCTATACATATAACATTTACAAAACAGAGCTAATTAACTTTACTCCCCTGAAACTCCTCATGTTCCTTTTATATCTTTTTCAGCTCCCTCTTCCTAGCTTCTCCAAATTTCTCTATAAACTTCTCCCCCTTAGTTGAGGAATTCTCTACAGATTTAACTTTATGAGTCTCTGAAGCTAGTAGGAGTTGAGATAGTTGATGGAGTTGATCTTGGGAAGTAAATTTGTCTTCAATATTTCCTTGAGCAGTCCCAGCTGATTGTTGACAGAGGTGGAAGAAGAAGACCGTTCAACCACTTGTGCTTGCAAAATTTCTTTATCAGCCTGGGTTCTGAATAGATGTTCCTGTAGATCAGCTATGTGAGCTAACTACATTGCAGTGTATGTGTCTGTGTGTGCACTCACTTGAATTTCTCTTGTAAGTGTATCACTCATCTCACGTGCATGTGTTTCACTCAGTGTTTGACTCTTATCACTCAACATTAGCTGTCTGTTTGCTCCTTTTTGATCAGTACCTGCATTGAAACTCACCCTAGCCTCTTCAAGAGAGGTCAGTGGTGGTGCAATGGGAGTTCGCAAATCCCGATCCTCAATCATGTCTATCAAATCACTTGGATTTGAAATCTGAATGGCTTCAGTGATAGACTAACCAAGTTGCCTTCCACTTTCTCCAGATAAATCTGCGAGTGGAAAATCCCTTAGGGAGCCAGAGGTGTTCACTCTGGGAGGGGAGAAAATGATTCTATTTGATTTGGCAAAGAATCAAATTTTCCCTCAGATGCCTATGAAGGCACTTCTACCGTAACAATGGTAGGCACTGTAACCAGTTGCAGGTGCTCTGCTTTCACTGTGTCCTGAGTTTCATCTAATGAAATTGTCTTCTCCCATTGTGAGTAATGAGAGTGTGCTTGACTCAGTACAAAGTGCCATGGCCCTATGGTGAATTTCAATAGATTCATCCTGTTGAGAGAATGTCTCTAGAAACAGTTCATTGGCCATTTCAAAGTCCATATCCTATTGAGAGGATACAGATGGGCTGACAGATGCCTCAGTATATGTTGAATTTCTTTAGAGGAGGCAGAGCTGTGGGATCACTCACTATTTCAATCAAAATACTTCTTTATTTAACATTTGATTTCTGTTCAGGCTGAGAGGTCAAGTAATTAAGTTGTAGACTCATTGTTTGGCTCTAAGACCTGGGATAAAGATTGTGGATCTACAATCCCTTGGTCAGCCCTAACAACCACTTGGGTTCAGCAACAGTAAAAGAAGTGGATTGAGAGATAGAAAGTAATACCTGAATTGGATTTGGCACTGAATTTCCAGCTAAGCAAGAGCTAGATCAGAAATAATATATACAATATATTTATTAAAAACAACTAAGACAAATAGAAAATAAAAGATAATAAATAATAAAAATAAAAATAAAATAAAAATATATATACAGAAAACTATTTACATGCAATAACTATACAGAATATTCGATTATTTTCAAATAAAAGATTTTCAATAAAAATAGATTTCTCTACAATTTTAACTTGTAAAATTTGAGAAAAATATTTTTAGAGAAAATAATTAATCTTAACTTACTCAACCTAAGAAGCTTAACAATTAGACAAGACATGGCAATAATCTACAATCAACATGCATAAGAGAAAATTGAGATGATAAAATAAATTTACAAGTGATTTAAAAATATATACAACAAATGAACACTTGTAAATTTAATTAAGAACAAACATAAAAATAAACAGAGTTAATCACTAAAACTATTTAACATACCAATTTACCAACCAATCTGGTAAACATGGATTCATCAAGAGATTTAGTGAAAATATCTTTTGTTTGTTCCTCTGTGGGTACAAAGAGTAACTCCACTGTACCATTCATGACATGCTCTCGGATAAAATGATACCTGATGTCAATGTGCTTTGTCTCTTGTGATTATGCCATCTTCATCTAATTTATTTCTGAATACCCACCGAGTACCAACTACTTTCTTGTTCTTTGGTCTAGGTATCAGCTTCTAAACTTGTTGTTGTTCAAATTGATTGAGTTCATCTTGCATAGCAATCACCCAATCAGGATCAGTCAGTGCTTCCTCAATTTTCTTTGGTTTCATTTCAGAAAGAAACCCTGAATAATGACATTCATTTTGAGTAGCACTTCTAGTTCTGACTTCAACACCTGGATCACCAATAATCAGCTCAAAAGATTTGATCTTGATGATTCGCCTTGTTCTACATTATGGTGTTGTGAATGACTAGTTGACCCTTCATTTCCTCCCCCTGAGTTGTTGGCAGATTGTCTTGGTGATTCTTTTCCAGTGTTAGTGGTATCTCCATTGTAACCAATGTTTCCACCACCATCACTCTCACCATTATCATTGTTATCACCAGCAACAACCTCAGGTGGATTCTTATCATCTGATTCTGAATCTGACATTTCCTCAAACTTCAGTTTCTCAGATGGATTTTCTGTTTGGATATTAGGGAGTTAGGTGTCATCAAATGTAACATTGATGTTCTTATTGACTGATAACATTTCTTGATTTCAAACAGGCCATATCCTCAGTTATACCCTTGCTGTTATCTCCAAAGGTAAGCACTGGGCCAGCTTTCTCAACCAAATCTGATAGCAGGGCTCTATCTCCGGTCATATGCCTTGAACAGCCACTGTCAAGAATCCATATAACACGGTTTACCTGTTTAACTCCCTGCAATATCAAATTGATTAGACCTTCTTCGGAGCCCAAAATTGATTGGGTCCGGCATACTTAAAGAATTGGCCTTTGTCAGGCAAAACAACATTTTTAACTGAAACTACTTCAACCTCTTTCACATAAGAGCGTTTCCATTTATAGCCAGCCTTAACACATTTCTGAGTAGGCTTAGGGATAAATGAATCCACTCTAGTCTGAGGAGGACTAGTAGTCTTTGATTTAACATGCTTCTTATTATTAACATGTTGACGTGGAGCAGTCTTATCACTAGATACATGCTTCTTATTAAAGAAAGCATACATAACATTAAAAGCACAAGACATGCAATTACTCACACCACATGCTTTATGAGAAGAATTAATAGCAGGCATGTTAGTTCTACAGTTGTTTTGATCCAACTTATGGATATCTGATTTAGTCTTTTTAGTTGTAGCAACTTTGACTGGAATATCAGATATACACTTTTTGGACTGTTCAACTTCCAAAGCCATATCTTCTTCACGAATCTCTTCAGCAATGATTATAGATTATTCATTCATAGGATCTGCTATGGATTCTTTACAGAAGGGTGTTTCAATACCCTTAAGTATATAAGGAACAACCTTTCCTTCTTCTCTGACTCTACAAGGTGTATTAATACCAAGCAATCCAATAGCCTCATTATAATCATAACCTATACTGACATGATTACCAATAGCTTGTTTATTGAAAATTTCTTTAGCCGTTTTACAAGAGTTGTAATAGGCATTAGCTTTGGTTTTAAGCTCACTAATCTGATCTTTGAGAATGGTTTCCAGTTGAATATAACATTTAACCCTATTCTCAAGAAAAGCAACCTTATTAGTAAGTTCATCTTGATTGATATGCACTAGTTTTAAATCTTTTATTTCCTTTTCAAGATTTGTGTTTAAAAGATTTATTCTATCATTTTCAGTGCGTGCAGAACTTATGGTGCCACCAAGATGATAAATCATTTCAGCGTCAGTAAACTTTACCTCAGACATGTCTGGTGAAGATAACATGGAATCAAAGAGTTTGCCTCCTTTTGCCACAAGTGCAAGATTTCCAACTTCTTCATCTTCACTGTCTGTATCATCCCAGCTCTTCCCTTCAGCAACATAAGCCTTCTCAATCTTATTCTTCTTGCTAGAATCAAATGAGTTCCTTGTCACTTGCCTTGGCTTTTTACATTCAGTAGCAAAGTGACCCAACTCATTGCAATTGTAGCATCTGATTGAGCTCCTCTCCACAGTTCCAGTTTTGTAGCCACCCCTTGTGCCACTTGAAGATGAGGAATCACCTCTCTGAAACCTGGGCCTGAACTTAAGATTGGGATTCCTCTTGAATCTAAACTTCCCAAACTTCCTGACTATCAAAGCCAAATCACCATCCTCCAGCTGATCAAGTTCTTCTAAAGAATAGAAGTCACCACCAGATTGATCAATGGATGTTAATCCATATTCAGCATCAATAACATTCATGTTAGAACTGGAAGGTTGAACAGCATTCACTTCCAGTTTCTGTGGGGCTTCAGCAGTCAATTCAGTAGAGGTACCAACAATCTTCCCAGTTCCATACAGCTCCCTCTGTTGAATCTGCTCCAGCTCATAGGTCTTCAGAACACCATACAATCTCTCTAAAGCAATCTCATTCATATCTCTTGCTTCTCTAATTGCAGATATTTTGTGCTCCAAATGAGGTGGAAGTGTAAGAAGGAACTTCTTGTTAATCTCCTTGTTGGTGTAGTGCTTCCCATTGAGATTCAGATCATTGATTAATTTGTTGTATCTCTCAAAAACCCAAGAGATACCCTCACCAGGGTTTGATCTGAAATGCTCATATTGTGAAGTGAGAATTTCCAGCATATTCTCTCTAACTTCCTCTGTCCCCTCATTGATTATCTCTATGGTTTCCCAAATGTGTTTGGCAGTATCACAGTTTAGGACATGATTATGCATGATAGGATCAAGACAATCAATAAGGATCAGCTGTAGACAGGAATCCAAGGTAACATCCTCTTTTTCACCAGGAGTGAAATCCTTGGGATCTTTAGGGTACATCCTAGCAGCCCTAGTAACAATGTTACCCTCTTTTAATTCTTCCTCAATAATCATAGGAAGTTTTGGTCCATTCTTCATCACATCAATGTATTTAGGATTTGCAACCTTAAGAAATAGGAGCATTTTCTTCTTCCACATTGGATAATGCTCCTTGCTGAACATTGGGATTTTCACTGTACCCACTTTCTGTGTAGTAGACATCTTTTGAGATTTTTAGGAATAATAAAAAATCAGAGTTTAAGAAAAATCTCAAAACAATTGGATCTTTGATTTGTATATCAATCAAAAGGCTCTGATGCCAATTGTTAGGTCCTGATATGTTTGTAGAAGGGGGGTTGAATACAAACTGTACTGTTTTATCGAATTTGTTCGGTTCGTGATATAACAATTCAAGAACAAATAAGTGCGGAATGAAATGAAACAAAATTCAAGTTAAATATAATATATATTAAACTTGAAGGGTGTTGCAAATACAGTACAGATTACAAGGTTTGAATCTCAAACTATTTAAAACAAATCTAGAATAAATTCGACATGAATTTATCTATTTTTGTAATAAAAAGATCGAATAGTAAAAACTAGTTCGAGATCAAATTCTAGGGATAATGATCCGCTAGATTGTCAAACAAGTACAAGTAAATAACTTCTAGTGGTTTGGATTTAACAATAATGCTAGAAATGATTTACTGTAAAATATTTGAGCTCCGGCAGTTGGTTGGTTGAAGAAGCAGAGAGAAAATGGAATGTAATGTAAAAATGCTTCTGTCTTGTTTTGTGTACCACACTTTTTGATCCACTGCCTTCTTTTCATTTATGTACGCACTTTTCCTATTTAATACTACAAGTACTCTCGGTAGTACTATCTAATGTATTGGTAGTACTAACCAAGGATAGTACTACTAGTATATTTAGATAGTACTACTAGTATTAATTAGATAGTACTACTAGTATATTTAGATAGTACTACTAGTATTAATAGCTTTTAATTAACTCTAAATTAATTACCTTACTAATTAATTTACATAATAAATTAATTCTTATAGAATTAATTTAATAAATAAATTAACCAATAAAAGTAAATTAATTAAAAGAGAATTAATTAAAGTCTATTTTTTTTTTGTCTCACTTTTAAAAGATGTACGCCACTTTCTTTTTATAACAAAAGTCAACCAACTTTTGTTAAGTATAAAAATGTACGCCCTTTCTTAAAATGAGTTCATAGTACTACTAAATAAATTGGTAGTACTAACTAAGGATAGTACTACAAGTGTACTTTGATAGTACTACTAGTTTAGAATTAATTCTAATTTAATTTATTGAATTAATTAATTTAACAAATAAATTAATTCTGAGTGAATTAATTTATAGATTAAATTAATTAATTTCTAGTTTAATTAATTTAAGGAATAAATTAATTCTGATGGAATTAATTTATAGTTTAAATTAATTAACTTCTAGTTTAATTAATTTAAGGAATAAATTAATTCTGATGGAATTAATTTATAGATTAAATTAATTAACATATAGAATAAATTAAAAGAGATTTAATACTAAATCAGAGAACCACTGAAATTGATGACAAACTTCCACTGACTGATGTTGACACTCGATGTACTGTCTGGTTCATGAGCGACAAACTTCAATGACGGTTCTTCATCTTTTGACTTTTAGTTGTGGTCCATCTTCTTTTCCCTTTTAACAAACTCTGTAACCTGTACGCTTCCTGTCACACTTCTGAAATCTCTGTCACTTTAAATAGATCCACTTTCTTGAATACTTCACCGAGGCTTGATCAAATAAATGAACTTCTTCCAGTGTAGAATAACTTCAAGTCTGTAGATGACTTTAATCTTCATTCTTTGACATATATAATCTTCTGAGATTCCTGTGACATCTGAACGAATATTTACTTATTACATTCTTGTTTAAGTTGAGTAGAATCCTCGAATTACAAATAGGCTATAGCATATGCCTTTCATATCTTTTAACTTATATCATTTTTAGATAATAACTTCTTTTTATATGATATAATCTTGATCATGTATTTTTAAAAGTATTGGATCTAACGGTTGAGAATGTTTTGGCGGTATTTAGGACCAAACTACCATGATAACATCATTAATTTTTCTTAATATTTATAATTTTTTTAATTTATAATTTTTTAAATATTTATTGCTAAAATATAATATACTATTTTTTGTAATATTTTAAAGATGATGGAACTTTGAACTTTCGAAACTAACAAAATTATCTTTAATTTAATGATTGTTTAATAATTATTATCTAACTTGACCAGTTGACCTACCCATAAAATAAACTGAAAAGAAAAGATGGTTAAGAAGTTTTACACAAAGAATTCAATTCAATATAGAAAACCAATTTATAATTGGTTTAAATTATCAAAGCACACTTCTTAGTATTTAAATATAATTCTACATTTAATCAAATACACATTTTAATATAAGTAATATATTCAAAATTATCGTTTATGAATATGAAACCCTCAACATTTTAATAATATTTTGATATTATCCTTTTATGTTTGTTATATGTAAAATAATATAATTATAATTTAGATTAATCGAATTGTTATGTTCCTTCAGAAAAAAAAGTGTTTAAATTTATTCATGTACACGAGTTCTCCTAAGTCTCTTATAACGTAGGGTATCATTGTAATCGATATGAATTGTTATTTTGATATTTGGTTTAACAATTATTATCTAACTGGAACTATACATAAATTCAAGAGAAAGGCTATTTAAGAATTTTTACATAGAAAAATTTTAAATTATCAAAATACACTTTTTAGTATTTAAATATAATTATGTTATTAATCAGATACATTTTTTTAATATTAGATCTAACAATTCTCATCGATCTATTTAAGATCTAACTATAATTATTAATTTGGTCGTATACTGATCGTACACGGACCATATCGATTTTAATTTTTTCTTAAATTGATTTTAATATTTTATTGAAATAAACAAAGAATTTATAAATTTAAAAGAATTAGAAAAAAAAAATTAAATTGGTGCTACAATAATAAAAAATATTTATTAAAATTTAGATAATAACTTTACTGGGTGAACATAAGCTGAGTAACATATGACAATAATTACTACATTACCCCTGTCTGCCCATGATGTCTTCGAATCTCAGCTTCTTACTTCTCAACCGCCCATTATCATGTCAGCGCATTTCACGCCTCTATCTTGAGTTTTAGACAACAGATTTTAACGATTTTACGGTCCACGCGAAGCTTACAAAATTATCTTTAATTTAATGATGGTTTAATAATTATTATCTAACTGGAACTATCCATAAAATAAAGAGAAAAGATAATTACGAATTTTTACATAAAGATTTATATTCAATATTGAAAACCCATTTATAATAGGTTTAAATTATCAAAATACACCTTTTAGTATTTAAATATTATCTTATTATTAATCAAATACAATTTTTAATATTATATCTGACGGTCCTAATCGATTTGAATATTTATAGTTTTATAATCCAACGGATCGTATACTTTTGATAGTACAGTGATCGACCAAAGTTTTGGATAAGATTTCTCTTACGCTTATTATATATAAGGAGTTAATTTAGTCTTAAACCAGCCGATAACTCGTGATCGAGAATAAAAATAAAATTAGTGAAAATAAAATTTAAAATATAGAATAATAATAATAATAATAAATATTATTTAAATATGTAGTTTTATAGAATTAAAACATGAAATTAAGATGAAAGTTGATAATAAATAAATATTATTAAATTATGTAATTTCAGAGAATCGAATCCTGAGTGAAATCAAATAAATGAAATTTAAATAATAAATAACTTGCATAAGTATGTAAGAGATATTTTAATTTGATGTCACTGTACAATTAAATTTTCATTTGGTACCGCTTGAAACTTTTGACTTTCAAGTTATATCAATATATTTTTGACTTCATCCACAAAAATACCATGTCGTTAATCGATTGTTATAAATTTATGAAATTTTCTATTAGATAAATTTTCGACTTTCAAGTGATATTATTCTACTTTGAGTTTCAACTCCAAAGTGCTACTATATTAATGAATCTGACCTTATTTTTGGTGGGCAAAGATATACCCAACAATAATTTGAGAGCCATTAAACTAAGTAGTTTGAACAAATTCATCGAACTCATTAAAAAAGTGGTATTTGGGAGCTGAAGCGCAAATTAAAATGGTGTCACTTGGATGCCAAAATTTGTAGAGTGGTATCAAATGCAAAAATCTCATAATTTTGTAATGATCAATTAAAGTTTGCTTAACGGATTGATATTGTGTGGACGAAGTCAAAACATAACAATGTCACTTCGAAGTAAAAAATTTCGAGTGGTACCAAATACAAAAGCCAATTGTACAATAATACCAAATGGAATATCTCATTTTGTTATCGAAGCAAATCGAACCCGATTTTGAAATGAAATCAATTAATTTAGTATATTATAATAACCAAAATCTGGCTTTAATACCATTGTGTTCCAACAAAAGCAATTTTTCTTATTAATAGAATTCCCAATCCGCGAATTGCTTTTATACTTCTCTTTGCTCCTGTCCGAACCTGAAAAATTCTCCAAATTCTTGACCCAAATGGAATGAGGAACATATCGAGATAAGGTGACGCGGATGAAATGTCCATTCGTAATAGTAAGAGAGATGATAATTATATTAATATAAGGTTCTTAGATAACTTATAGTATAAGAGGTAATTGTTATAAATATAGAGTTCTTAGAGGTAATTTTAGAGATATATTAATTGTGTTATTGATTTATATTAATATATTAGAAGATACATCGGTATATAAAAATTAATATTAATGAATAAATTCAAATTATCGATATATTCTCAGTTGTTAATATTAACATACTCGAATTTAAATAATAATTATATTAATTTGAAGTTAAGAGAATTATATTAAGTTAATTAAGCTAATAATTATATGTATATCTCCATATATATCTATACAATACCATTAAGACGGTTTTCTGCTTTTAATACAGATTTAATTTGATTTTAAATAATAATAATTATATATTAATTTGAAATGAAGTTAAATATATTAAGATATTAATAATTATATGTATATCGCGGTATACATGTCATACCATATCATTTAAAAGAGTTTATTTTTTTAATAAAGAGTATAGATTACAAACGAGTATATACTCTAACACATTTCAGGACAAATGAAAATCAAACACATATATAAAAAATAAACCTTACAATTTAAATGATCTCATCGTTCGATAATGTTAATTTAATTACGCACGATAAGAAGTGTTGCGGCTTTCTAAATTTGGCATAGAGAAGTGTCTAGAAATGTTATTAAGTAAAATCTCCACAAAACAAATTTTGATGAGCCCCGAAAATTGAATTAAAATTATAACGATTAATGTCACCAACTCTTGTTAAAAGAAAATAATCAAGCACATAATTGAATGTATATTTTGTTAAAATGCCTTATTTAAGTTAATATGGAGAAAGTTTATGCTACATAATCCATCTTAGACCTGCAAATGACAACAAAAGTATACAAATTATGAACACCCACACCCCGTAAGAAGTGGATAATAACCTAATTATGGTAAAGAAAAAGACGCTGGTTGCGACAACCAATTTTATCATGTAACGCAATTCGAAACCAATAATATGGATAACACATATCAACATATATCAACATTGATGAATTTAGGAAACACGTGTTCATTCAATTGCTCAACAAAAATGTATACTAACAAAAAGTGGCTGTTAATGCAAATGTAACATAAATAATAGACATAAAGATATGTACTGTAAATACATTTCCAATTACTTTGAACTATTAAACTAATCGGCAAATTAAGTCTATACCTGTATCTAAACAGATTAACTATTCAAACAAGGTTAAAGGACACCGGTACATAACCGACTTTATATGTTGGTTAAAGGACACCGGTAAATAACCGACATATATAGTGCCTGTTTGGCTGTAACTTAATGTTGCAGCTTATGGCTTATAAACCCAAAATTGCTTATAGGGGGTGTTTGTCATAATATCAATTTTGCGTTATATGAGTAGCCCTATGCACATTAGCCGTATGTGGGATTGTTAGGTTATGGTCTGGTGTTATAGGTACATTAGCCCTTCGTGAGATTGTTACATTGACCCCTTCGTGGGATTTGATTATGATCTAGTGCTTTAGTGTAACACCCCGTCCCACATCTAGTACATTGGGACACTTTGTTCAGTATATAAGCAAGGGTAATACTACTAAATGCACCAATAAATCATGATCTTTTGGGGGCCTGTTGTGGGCTAGTCGTTACCCAAGTTGGCTGCATTTGGCCTAGTGTGCTTCAGCTTATTCGGACTCGGAACCATGACTTGACCCGATTTTCGAAAAAGGCTCGGGATTTGACCCGGGTTGTCACATATACTGTAACAGCCCGACTTTTTGGACTATTAATTCTAAATACAAAACTTAAATAAAATAGATTCTTTATTCAATAAATCCAAAATTTTCACAAAAATCAAAGCAACGGTCAAACTCAATAATTCGAAAACACAAAATCGGAGACGCAGCTCCACAAATCCAATACTCAATGCCACAATTTATTCTAATAATGCGATAAGTCTTTTCAATAAATGCATTCAAATCAGCTAACACAAAAATCCACAAAGTTCACATCCTTATTCTCATAAGCTTCCAAAAATCATAACCTGAAATATTAGAAAAGAGTGAGCTACACAACTCAGCAAGTAACAGTTTGACTTACAGATATTCTCAAAATCATTGGGCGTTTTAATAAAACAAATTTTCTCAAAACAATGATAATTTTAAAAGCCTTTGCGAAAATAGATCCAACCCAAAGTTTATATTTAAAAATCCAGAATTTAAAACAGAAGCAGAATTTAAAACATATACAGAAACAGAAACATAACGAAAATCAAAAGTACCATAGTCTTGCTCTACGGTCACACTTTCCCAGTAGCCGTGATCTTATTTTTAATATCCCAAATTTTTGTAATAATTAAAACCTTGATGAATAGTGAATTTCCACTGATGAATAGTAAATTTGCTGACGAAAAGTTTTTCAGCCCACACTATGTAGACGACATGGAATGAATGTTTCGAAGTGATATTATTGATGTATAGGAAGAATAAAAGAATGTAAACGCGATCAGAATCAGAAGATTCCCCTCCGAGTTTTAAATCACTATTCACTGGACAGTTAAGGATGAATTGATTTGATCGTTTTGAGAAAGTATGTGGAATGAGAAATACATGATCATATCTTAAACCAAGGTGAGAAACCTAAGATTATATATTAGACAAAGGTAATGGAAGGATAAAGGAAGTACCCTAGCTTTGGTATAGAGAAACGTCTTTAGAACCACTGGAAACTATCGCGAAACAAAAGCGTAATAAATTATGGATTAAACCCTAACAAAAGGAGGAGTATTATATGAGATCATCAAGTGCAATATATAAAAGGATTGAGGATGCAAAGGGTGACATAAGCATGATGCAAGGAAATGACACAAGCATGACAAAGTGGTGACAAGGTGATGAATCACCACCTTGTCACCACTTTCACCACCACCACAAGTTCATTTTGGCCTTGTCATTGATGACAAGTCCTTGTATTAGCCACACAATTAATTGGCAAGGTATTAAGGTTAATTAGACAAAAGAAAAAGGAAAGAAACAAAAGAAAACAAATCAAGAAAAGATGCATCAAGGAAGAACATCAACATTCAGCTATTTCTTCTTTCCAAGAGCTTAAAAATTTTGCTCCAACTTCCACTCAACCATAATTTTTTATCTTGGGCTCTAAATCACCCCCTTCCAATATCCAAGGTAGATCTCTAATCTTAGCCTCATCCATGTATGATAGCTTGATCAAAAATGGATTCAAAGATGATGATGAATAGTGATATGAATAGTAACCTCATAGAATCTTGTTTTGTTTTGATGATTTAGGTTTGATTAACATAGTTAAGGAGCAAGGAAGGATATATCACCTATATATAGCCTTTGTTAAGATCCAAGGAAGGTATAAACTTCTTTCTTTTTTTAGATTTTTGCTTGATCTAGTAAGTTAGAAGTGTTTGATTAGAACTATGTTAAGATAAAGCATGTATGCATGATTTTAAGCATGTTTGATGAATGATTTGTGCATGAACTTATGAAATAGAGTGTGACCTTATTTGGACAGATAAATGGTAGTATAAGCTTGAGTTTGATTAGTGGTTGGTTGATGGTTGATTATAGTTTGGTTGAGTGTTTAAAAAAACACGGGAAGTACGCATAAGCGCCGTTACCATGTCGGATTTTACTTAGGTAGTTTAGACAGAAACCACGACTGCAAAACAGGGCATAAACTTGAGGTTTCTGACCATGAGCATGTAGGCTCTGTTTCCTAGATTATTTTAGCGAAAGAATCGTATCGTTTTGATTTACGGTTTAGGAGTAACGTCCGTTTTAGTAAAATCGGTTTCGCGTAACGAGATAGTTCATTGTATGAACTTTGAGATAGGGATCAAGCCCTTTAAAACTGGAATTGGGTTGAGATATTAAAATGGATACTAGTATGTATAATAAGGAAAGGAAGCCTAGAAGGGTTCGAGTTAAAAATATGAGTTGGTGATTTTATAAAAATACGCGAACGAAAGTTGCTCGAGTGAAATACCCTTAAGGGGATGGTTTAAAACAAGGAAATGGTAAAGTAAAAGAACTTGGGATTTGTGAATGGTTTTCACCCAAGCTTTTGACTTAGAGGTTTACGGAACGTCACGAGGTTATAGATGACCAAGAGCGAGACGTTTAATTTTCATTGGTAGAACTGTAGTGCTTGAGTTATAGCACATTAAATGGTTCAAGGGGACTGACTGTGAATTATGTATCTTGTTATAGATCGACGCACACACTCTCAAGCCCCCACTACCACACCACCAAGACCCCAATGCAAGTTTTCAAACCCTATACCATATAATGATGATGTTGTGATATATGTTGTGGTATTGCTATATATGCTGCTTTATGCTGTGAAATAACGTAAAACTGTTTTTGCTTTGTAAAAAGCTGTATAAGGTATAAGGTTTATATGCTAGCTAAGTACTAGATATATACCAAGGTTAAAGATTAAAGACTCTAAGTATAGAGTACTAGTACGATGGTTTTAAAAACTTAGACCGGGAGTCAGATTATTATTTATTTTAGAATGCTGTCAAAAGCTGGAAGGTTCCAGAGACAGTTATATTTTAAATGTCTATTAAATATTCCAATATCAATATTATGGAATATTTAAGGTGAGATATTTGAATAATATTATAATAAATATTATTTGAATATTATTTAATTAAAGTGAATATTATTTTTTTTGAATATTCACTTAAGTGTTTATATTGAATAATAATTCAATATTTATTAATTGGTTATTATTTAATTAAGTGAATATTATTTTGAATATTCACTTAAGTAGTTATATTGAATAAAAATTTAATATTTATTATTTGAGTATTTATTAAATACTCCAAAAATGAATTAAAATCATAGAAACTTATTATATGATCCAAGGTTCTATTATTTACACAAATATGTAACTTTCTGAATTTCAGAAAAGATATTAAAATCAGAGATTCCCAACTATTATCTTAAGATAGTTGAAGGTATTAAATGCAAACAATATTTATTTCCAACTCATCCAAAACTGGGAATCTAGTTCAAGAATTCGAGGACAGTGATTTACTTCCACTGTTCCTCTAAAGTATCTATAACTAGGGGATGGCTCCCCCATTCAAATAAGAGTTTTTCCAAACTCACTGAACTCTGATATTTCAATAAACTCCCTGGTCATGATTTCAAAATACGTAGTAATCATCGGTAGTCTCGTTGACTAATGTCAACCCACACTTTGACTTACTCCTTTCAATTACTCTGGAGTAAGGTGTTCTAAACGGTTACAAAGTTTTGACAAGTATTCGTACTTGGGAAATGTGGAATTAAATTCCGATTTCCGTTTCATTAATGTTTTTCATCATGGGAATTGGAAAGGCCTACACGGCAATGAAATAGGTGACGGGGTAGTGCCAAATTTATCAAGGCTTTCCCGGTGATGAAAAATAGGCGCCGAGGTAGTGATCTCTTGAGTGCTAAGGCTTGCCTGGTGATGAAAAATAGGCACCGAGGTAGTGATCTCTTAGCACAATGGCCCATATGCGGTCAGGGTGATAACCGAACAAGAATTCGTCCTTCTACTAGTAAAAAAGAAAAGTTACGATACAACGGCTGATCACCGTGTATCGGGTGTTCCAGTACATTCCCTTCCCTCCAATTGGAGTTGAGCTGCACATTGTAACAAAAGCCTAGGCGCTGAGTTACTGATAATGTGACAGTAATGAGTAATGATGTTCCTCATACAGTAGTCGTACTGTATGGTATGTATTGACAAAAAGAGAAATAAATATATCATTCTGTATACGAATGAAGTTTTAAAGGTTTTCCTTTATGATATAAGCTTACTTATATGCTTATGTTGTATTGTATTACTGCTGGGCCGAGTGCTCACTCTTGCTTTTTCTTTCTATATATATATATATATATATCACAACACAACAGCTAGAGTAGATGGCCAGGATTCGTCGTACCGCTCGGAAGCGCGTCAGAGCTATACAGGCCGCCCGTAACATGGTTGTTACAGTTGATCAGGTAGAAGTCCTGAGTTGGTTCGGAGTGTAACTCTTGTTGCTCCGGTTTAATTATAAGTATCACTTATGTATATTAATGAACAAGAACAAACTTTTGCGCTACCTTATGGTTTCACATAGAAATCATTCTGGTAGTAGGTTGCAGTATTTTACTTTTGGGTTGTAATAACTTTAATTTGTGGATCATATGACTACTGTATTGTAATTTCGTTTCTGAAACATAACTGGCGTGAGTATATTGATGGTGGGGTCACCATGTGTGATGATTTATTGTTTTATAGTTCAAGTATTAAGTGTTGTACGGAACAAGGGATCGTGACAACCCAGATCTCCGACCCCGGGTCTGGGGGTGTTACAGAAATGGCATCAGAGCCTATAGTTATTAATCTCAGAAATGATAGGGCGTTAGGAATAATAAATGCAACTATAATAATAAGAAGAACTCCCATCGAGTTCATGGTTGGGCTACCGGATGTAGCACCGACTGTTAAAACCCGCAAGGGAACTTTGATTACACAGTATAGTAACCTAGTTTTCGTTTGTATAGGTATTCGCGGCCGAGGAGGCTGATGACTTTAAGACCCAGCACGACGAGGCTCTGCTGGCGGCTGAGGACGACCCCGTGGACGACCCCATGGAGGATCTCGAGGAGGATACTGAGGACCCGGACGAGGATCCGGAAGAGGACCCCACGACTGTGTTTGACTTTCCTACTTCTCCTATTCTCTCTTGAGGGATATTCGACTGATGATGATGATTCCACTGAGGGGGATCAGGTTGTACCTGATGTAGTCACTACGGATGATGATGAGACTTCTGAGGACAGTGCTAGCCGAGGAGGCGTCAGGATGTACCCTCTGCCTACTATGAGAGCCCTTACCCCTCCTGTGCCCCCATTGAGCCCGCTACCATCAGACGATGACTGTGATCTTGCCCCTGAGGGATATGAGGAGGACCAGGCTATGACTGATCCAGACACACCTCCTCCCTCACCTACTAGAGTACCTACTGTGATCCATAATTGGATGATTGGCCGGCTGACCACTGACTTGGCAGCGGTAGAGGCTAGAGCTGATGAGCTGAGGGGACAGTTGGCGGCAGAGAGAGAGACCCGTCGTTCCTATCAGGGCGGGATGAGGTTTATGACTCCTATGGAGATGAGACTTGAGATTTCCCGCATCGAGTGGCGAGCTATGGTCCGCATGAGAGGCATGTCTGTTATTGCTGAGGGACTGGTACCCCGACTAGCCACAAAGAGGATTTGGGCAGATGCTATGGTGCGTGTCAGGAACCTGACCCACTCGGATGGGGAGACTTGAGAGGTGATAGATAGCTTAGTTCTCTAAACTCAGATGGCCGTTAGTAGTGCCAGTTTTTGTGGGATGGTTCCGATGTATAGTAGTATCCTTTCTGAGTTAGAGATAGGCTAATCAGACTAACGTAGCAGATGTTGACAGGTTGACTGGTAGTACTTAGCTTTTGACTGTTGTACGGACGATGTATTTCAGCGGTGTATTCGCTTTTGTTGGAACTTAGTTCAGTACCTCGTGACTTTATGTCACTTATGTATATATTCGTACCTTTCAGTTTCTTTAAAGCTTTCAGTCTTAAATTTGACATCCCCTGCTATTTCAATTGTTTTACAAGTTATTAGTTTTGACATATAAACTGTGCAACCCCATCTTGCCAAAAAAAAAATATATAATATATTTTATTTACAAATAAAAAGAGTTTTGTGTGAGCAAGGATGATTTCCAAGATTTTCACCAAGGACTCAATTGATTCAACCAAATATTTTGTAAAAAAAACAAATGGGTTTAATAAAAGTTTTTGGTTTAAAAACATCAGGAAAATGCCACCCCGACGTATGGGAACACGAGCACGCCTTGCCGATTCTGCGGCTCAGGGCAGTGTTAACCAGGGGGATGAAAGGCAAAACTATCATAATGAGGATGAAAACCCAGACTTCCACGAGATGGAAGAACAGAACCATGAGGAAGGTGAGTATGATTACAATGAGTTTGATGATCAGGACTACGAAGAGGAAGAGTATGAGAGTACTCAGAATGTAGAGGTTCCCGGTGGAAACCCGATGGACCAATTTATGCACCTACTCCGACAGAATCTGAACCAGCATCCACCACCACCAGGCCCCAATATTGCGGGGCATAGTGCTTTTAAGGCTTTTAAGTCTTTAGGACCCCCGGAATTTCAGGGATCTGCTGACCCTGTTGAGGCAAGAGCTTGGTTGAAGGAAATGGAAAAATCTTTTGAAATCCTAGGTATTGAGGAAGCTCAAAAGACCGTCTTTGCTACTTACCTCCTGAAAGGGGAGGCTAACTACTGGTGGGAATCAAAGAAGAACCTAGAAACAAATACCGTTGTTACCTGGGCAAGGTTTACTACCTTATTTCTGGAAAAGTATTTCCCTGTGTTTATGGAAGCACAAATGGAAAGGAAGTTTTTGGAACTGAAACATGATAACATGACTATGGCATAATATGAGGCCAAGTTTACTGAATTGTCTAGGTTTGTGCCAGATTTTGTCAATACTGACTTGAAGAGGTCAAGAAGGTTTCAGCAAGGGCTGAAACAATGGATTCAGAATAGAGTAGCAATGTTGGAATTAACGGACTATACGTCGCTAGTGCAAAAGGCAACCATAATGGAAGCAGGTAGTGAGCAAAGTCAGAAAGGAAGATAAGAGAAAAAGAGAAAGTTTGGTAGTCAAGGAGGAAGCTCGGTGAACAAGAGCTTTCCAGTAAGGACATTCGGAGGGACCAGGTCTCAGCCATTAAGGAATTCAGGATTCAGGAAACCAGAGAATAAGAGTCTAAGCCAGGGCGGCAGACAGACTGGAGTGTCCTGTTTTAATCAACCTCGACCCCCACTACCTGACTGCAAAACTTGTGGAAGAAAACACCTGGGAGAATGTGCCCTAAAGTCGGTTACCTGCTTCATGTGCAACAAAACAGGGCATTACTCCAGTGCTTGCCCCCAAAATGATCAGAAGTGTTTTCGATGTGGAAAATTAGGACACGTGAAAAGAGACTGCCCTATGGCAAACCCTGACGGATCGAGAATCAGTGGAGCCGCCTCTAACAAACCCCCAACTGCTAGAACTTTCAACATGATGGTGAAAGACGCCGTAAGGGACACTAATGTGATAGCAGGTACCCTTTCACTCAACACCGTCAATGCAAATGTTTTATTTGATTCGGGAGCTACCAAGTCTTTTATTTCTAGGGATTTCGCGAGTCAGTTAAGACTTAGGGCGAAACCATTAAACGAAGTATTAGAGGTAGAAATAGCAAATCAGGAAGTAATTCCAGTTGATGAAATACACATAGACTGTAGCCTAGTAATAGAAGGTCAACGGTTTCGTGTAGATTTGGTTTCATTTAAATTAGGGGAATTTGATGTTATTCTGGGAATGGATTGGTTGTCGAGCAATGGTGCTCAGATAGATTGTGAAAGAAAGAAAGTTTGGATTAAAACGTCCGAAGGGCGGGAGGTCGTGTTCAAGGGACAACGACAAACCCGTAAGTTTTTAACCATGGCCCAAACCCAAAAGGTTGTTGCAGCATGGGTGTGAGGCTTATTTAGCTTATGTGATAGATACAAGTCGAGAGGTTCCTAAGCTACAAAATATTCCTATAGTTAATGAATTTGAAGACGTATTTCCGGAAGACCTTCCGGGATTACCACCTGATAGGGAGATAGAATTCGCTATCGAATTAGCTCCAGGGACGGCGCCAGTTTCAAAGGCCCCGTACAGGTTAGCTCCGGTAGAAATGAAAGAGTTAGCTAGTCAATTGCAGGAATTGCTAGATAAGGGAATGATAAGACCCAGTGTTTCACCCTGGGGTGCACCAGTACTGTTTGTGAAAAAGAAGGATGATAGTTTGAGATTGTGTATAGACTACCGCGAACTAAACAAGTTGACCATTAAGAACCGATATCCTTTACCAAGAATTAATGATTTGTTTGACCAGTTGAAAGATGCGGTTTACTTCTCCGAGATTGACCTGAGGACTGGATATCACCAGTTAAAGATAAAACCTGAAGATATACCCAAGACTGCATTTCGCATGAGGTATGGACACTATGAGTTCTTAGTAATGTCGTTCGGGCTAACAAATGCCCCAGCAGCCTTCATGGACCTAATGAATAGAGTCTTTAAGCAATACTTGGACAAGTGTGTCATAGTTTTTATTGATGATATTTTAGTCTACTCCAAGACAGAGGAGGAACACGCAGAACACTTGAGAATAGTGTTAGAGACTTTGAGGAAGGAAAGACTTTATGCTAAGCTTTCCAAGTGTGAATTTTGGCTGAGAGAAGTACAGTTTCTAGGCCATGTAGTCAGCAGTGATGGAGTGCTAGTTGACCCTGCTAAGATAGAAGCTGTTTCAAATTGGGACAGACCGACCACCCCGACTGAGGTGAGAAGTTTTATAGGCTTAGCCGGGTATTATCGAAGATTTGTGAAAGATTTCGCCAAGATAGCAGCCCCACTGACCCGACTGACCCGAAAGACTGAGAAGTTTGAGTGGACTGAGAAATGTGAAAAGAGTTTTCAGGAATTGAAAAGGAGGCTAGTTACTGCCCCTGTACTGGCACTGCCAGATGGAAGAGGAAATTTTGTGATCTATAGTGACGCATCACACAAAGGGTTAGGATGCGTGCTTATGCAACACGAAAGGGTGATTGCATATGCTTCTAGGCAGTTAAAAGAATATGAGAGTAGATACCCTACCCATGATTTGGAACTAGCAGCCATAGTTTTCGCCTTAAAGATTTGGAGGCATTACTTATATGGGGAAAAGTGTGAGATCTACACAGACCATAAGAGCCTTAAGTACATTTTCACTCAGAAAGAGCTCAACATGAGACATATGAGATGGTTAGAATTAATCAAGGATTATGATTGCGAGATTCTTTACCACCCAGGGAAGGCCAATGTGGTGGTCGATGCCCTTAGTAGGAAGGAGAGACTCAAAATGATAACCTCCTCAGAGAAGATAATCCAAGAGTTTGAAAAGATGGAGATTGAGGTTAAAATAACCGGAAATGGCACAGAAAAACTATTTGAAATCGCACTACAATCAGAATTGCTGCAAAAGATCAAATTAAGTCAAGAACGCATGATGAGCGAAGGGAAAGAGCTAATGACAGGAGAGGAATTAAGGACTGAAAGAGACGGTAAGGGAGTTATGAGGTATACTTACCGGATTTGGATTCCTAATGATCAGGAATTAAAAGACGAGATTCTACATGAGAGTCATAGCTCAAGGTATTCAATTCACCCGGGAAGTACCAAGATGTATAGGGATTTAAAGGAATATTATTGGTGGCCTAACATGAAAAAGGACATAACTGAGTGGGTAAGCAAATGCTTGACCTGCCAAAGAGTGAAGACAGAACACCAAAGACCCGGTGGACTCTTAAGACCCCTAGAGATTCCAGAATGTCTACCTTACCATTTCTGTTCTGTTTCTTTTTCTTAACAACTTCCTTATTAACCTTAGGACTCTTGACAAGATTGTCTTTGGTTTCTTTCTAATTTACAGATTTGGGAGAGGAAGGAATGTCTTTAGCAGCCTCATCTTCTTCAAGTAATTGTTGTTTGATGACCAGTAGATCCTCATCAAACTCAACAACACTCTTTTTGAAGATGGGCTCTTTGACACTAGACAAAATAGTTGGAGCATTATTGTTTACAAAAGACTCTTTTCCTTTGCCCTTGGCCTTCTTCCTTCCCTTGTCATTCTCATAATCAAAACCAATTCCAACCTTACAGTCTTCAGTGTATTCCTTGTGGTAGGTTTGAATAAGCTCAGAGGAGTTTCTATAGCTTCTTATCTTTAATTTATTTTCAACAATTTATTCCCTAAGAGCTATTTCTATCTGTTCAGCACAAGCCACTATTTTCTTAAGATACTCAACCTCCTTTTTCAAACCATCAAGGTTCACAACCATTAATTCAAGTTCCTCATTCTTTTCTGTAAGTTCAAGATTTTTAGCAGTTAGCCTATCAATTTCTTCATGCTAGTATGAATGTTAAACATCTCAATAATCATGTCTTCAACAGTTTGCTTGTATTGAGAGGGAGTCATATCAAGAGAAGTAAGAATAGGTACCTGATTTGAAGAATCATCATCATCAGAAAATGCCATCAAAGCATAGTTTGAATACTCCTGTTCTTCTTCTTCATCAGAATCATCCCAACACTTTCCCTCTGCAATAAAAGCTTTACTCTGTTGTTTCTTGAGTAGAGCTTCATACTTAGCTTCAAGCTCTAAGTATGCTTTGTCCTTTTTGACCTGTTTGGGCTTCTTGCACTCTGTAGCAAAGTGCCCAAGTTCATTGCAGTTATAGCACCTTATCTTGGACCTATCCACACTCCCAGACTTGTATCCTCCTTTAGCAGCACCAACAATTCCTTTTCCTTTACTAAAGGTGTTTGAGCCACTTGATCCACTAGCATTTCCAGCATTAAACTTGGACTTAAATGGCTGCTTCCTTTTGAACCTAATGTTAGGATATCTCCTAGCCATATAACCAAAAGATTTGTTTTCCATCTTGTCCAATTCATCTATGCTGTAGAACTCATCTTCCTCAGGCAAATCATAGACGACTTGTGACTCATCTCCAGTGTCTTCAACTTCCAGCTCTTCAATCTTGACTTGATTGACTTTCAAAGATTCCATTCTTTGACCTAAGTTGTCAGCAATAACGGCACAAGAAGTGTTGGCCATCATTCCTTGCTTTGCTTGAATGGATCTCTTTTGAAACAACTCTATTTCATACGTTTTCAAAACACCATACAACACATCAAAACCAATCTTGGTTAGATCCCTTTCTTTGAGGGAAGAGATTCTTGGTTCCAAGTGATCTGGTAGAGTCAGTAAGAACTTCATGTTGAGCTCTTCTGTTTCATAGTGTTTATCAAAGAGTTTGAGCTCATTTATCATCTTGTTGAACCTTTCAAATACTTCTGTGATTCCCTCCTTTGGCTGAGCCATGAAGGCTTCATACTGGGAAACCAGAATCTGCTTCTTGTTCTTTCTAACTTCTGGAGTTCCTTCACATAGCACTTCTATGAGATCCCACATCTTCTTTGCACTACTGCAATGAGCAACGGTGCCATACATGTTGAAATCCATTGATTCACAAATAATGAGTTGAAGACGTCCATCTAGTGCTATTTTCTCCTTTTCAGAATCAGTGTATTTAGAAGGGTCTTTAGGCTCATATCTAGCTGGTATTATCTCAGTACCAACAGTTGTTTCAGCAATCTCAATCATTGGAGTAAAGGGACCATGTTTTAGGATGTCTAAGTACATGGGGTTTGAAGCTTTGATGAATAGCAACATCTTCTTCTTCCATAGACTGTAGTGTTCCTTGTTGAATGGAGGAATCTTGATACTGCTTAATTTCTGTGAACTCATTCTTGATCTTTTCCTGTTTATATATAAATAGCCTGCTCTAATACCACTTGTTAGATATGAATATCACTAAGAAACTAGACAAAGGGGGGGGTGAATGGATAGTTTTGATATTTTTCGTTTTCTTGAAACTACCAAGCTGTTAAAGATTGTGTTAGGATTTATGGGTGATGACTATGAGACAACTTAACTAGATATTTTATATGCTTAATTTTATTAAGTATGAACATACTGTCACAGCCAGAGTATGTCTTTGTAACTGTTTTTTGTTTATTGCAAATAAGATTCTAGTACATCTTGGTAGAAGTTCATTTATTTGTTCAAGCCTCAAGAAGTGCTCAAGATGGACATCAAGAATAATTGTTACTGTCACTTCATTGACAGTAAGGTTACAAGAAGACAGCATGTTGCAAGTCACGACAACATATTCACTCTGACAGCAACATTGGCGGAAGCCCTCAGACAGCAACTTTACCATAGCCTGACAGCAAGCTTGGAACTCCTAACAACATCCTTTACGGGGACTTCTCACTGTCACCAAAAGCACATTCTTGTGACAGCAAGCTTGAGGATCATGATACTGTCATGAAGGGATAACATTTGTATTGGGGATCTACCCAGTCAAACTTGTGACAGTTTGGATGTTCAAGAAACAGGTGTGTTGAAGTATCCCAACACTGCATCAAGTCTGCAAGACTACGACCGAAGCTTCAGAAATCACATGACAAAGCTCACCAATTCCAGAGTATGACAAATCTACATCTACTGAATTGTGTTAGCTAAATATAGAATGTTTCTAGATTGCTTTGTCCAGTACTGATAAGCTGTTTGTATAGCAATTTAGGAAAGACTCACGGGTAGACAATTTGTAGGAAGCTGCCACATGAAAATGACAGCAGCTTCACAAACCCTTGTTGATAGTGATAGGATTAGTCTACTTAGACTATCTCTCAATCCATTCTTTGTAATCACTCGAGAAACCGAAGCTCAAGAAAACCAATATTTTTCTTGAGGTTGTAGCAACACTTTGAAAAATAAATAAAACATTTATTTTGTGAGAAATTCTCTTGTGTCTACTTGTGTTTGCATTCCATAAACTTATAAACGTTAATCTTAGTTTTTGTTGTTGAAACGTAAATTGAGATTTATCAGTATTGCATTCAACCCCCCCCTCCCTTCTGCAATAGTCAAGGACCAACAACTGGTATCAGAGCAGACAGATTGTTCTACAAATATGAGATCATGACAAGTATGCAGAAGTCAAGTAGCATAAAGATTCCAGCGTTTGATAAGGAGAACTATAACGTGTGGAAAAGAAAAATCATGTTGTTTATCAAAGCTGCGAATCCTTTGTACTTGGGTATCCTCCAAAATGGTCCCTTTGTTCCACAGAAGGAGATTGAAGCCTCAACTGTGGATGGTGTTCTTATTCCAACACATTGGGTTGCTAAGTTACCTTCTGAGTTTCTGGAGCCAGAAAAAGAGAAGGTGGCTTTGGATGATTACTTGCAACTCATCCTACTGTATGCTCTCACTTTGGACAAAGCCATGTGTGGAAATGCCATTGGGTGCACATCAGCTAAGGATATGTGGAATAAGATCGAGCTGCTATGTGAAGGAAGTGAAGAAGTGAAAGACAGACAAAGGCAAATTCTTATCTCACAGTATGAAGCTTTCATGGCAAAGTCAGGAGAAGATTTAACATCTATGTTTGAGAGGTTCAGTAAACTTCTGACTGAGCTACAGATTCATGGCAAGTACTATGATAGAAAGGAGTTAAATGTTAAGTTCTTGCTCACACTTCCTGAGCATCTAAAGCACAGAATCACTGCCATAAGAGGAGGAAGAAATCTGAACAATATTTCCCTTGAAACATTATATGGTGTGCTTAAATCATATGAGCTTGAATTTTTCCAGAAAAGAGCTATACAAGCTGGATCAAGAGGAAAAACGACTAATATGTCTGGTGCTCTTGTGGCTCATGTGCCAAGAATCACTCAACCTATTGAAGGAATTCAAATCACTCAACCTGCTCCAGTACCTACTCTTAATGTAAGATCCGGGAAAATTACGTGTTAATATTTGATGTGAAATGAAATTTTATTTTCATATCAAAAATTATAAAATATTTTATCTAGTTAAATGTGTTAGTTATTCGTTAAATAATCGAATATGTGACATTGAGATGCTATGTGAATATTTGTGATGATTGGAAATTATTTTAAAAAGGGAATTTAGATCATTCCCTAATTATTCGGGAAATTGATATATCGTTCGTATCAATAATACATCTGTTATAGCCCTAGTATTCTTGAGCATTCGTTATATAAATTATATGTATTGATTTGGATAATTATCAGTCATTGTGGATGATTATCACCTCGTAAAACATGTATTTTACTTTATTAAAGATTTAAAGCGATCCAATGGATCAATATCGATCCAAAAATGTTGTTTGGGGTATTATTTTCCGCTAAATATAAAAAGGCGAATCGTACATTATCCTGCGTATAATATAGATTATATATAGACAAAAATCTAAAAATCCCTGAACCGTATTCTTCAAGATCAAACACAAATTCGAAGGTGTTATTGGAATCCAAATCTAAAGTTAAAGTACTCAAATCAAAGCTCTTGAATTCTAGTTTCCATATCGGCAATCAATTTCATCATTTGGTAATGTTTCGATTTATTATGAATTTTTGAATTTTCGAATTAAAAATTAGGGTTTTTGTTCAAAATTGGGGATTTCATTTCTGTTGATTCTCCGTTCAATTGGTTGCTTCTAGCATGTTCCTAGGGTTCTATTTAGTAGGAATTCATGTTTTAATTTCATGTTTACGTTCGAATTTGACAAATTCGATTTTGGGTTTTTTTACCTAATTTTACTTTTGAATGGTCTGTTCTTATTGTTGATTGTTCATGATATTTGATAGAGCGCTTTTATTGTATGTGTTGTAAGGATCATTTTAACATCAAGAACGTTAGATTTCATGTACATAATCGGTAGATCGTAGTTTTGGCCGGAAAACCGAACCCGATGGTTTTGACCGGATTTTTAGACCGATTCCGGCTTGTTTCGGGCTTGTGTTTGTGTTGGTTGTGTTTGTTGTGAAATTCTGAGCAAAAGCCCTCAAAGAATGATAAGTTTCGGTGTGTTTTAAGCCATGGACGGAATCCGGTGGCCGGACGCCAGCCGGATTCTGGAAAAAACCCAGATTCCGGCGGGTTGTTCTTGGCGACCCGTTTCTGTTCTTAGTGACCCGTTTTCTGACCCGGTTTTGATCCAGTTTGCCCTAATTGATTTTCGTGAATAGTGTTTCTGGGATTTATTTTTAAACAATAAATCGAAAATTGTTTTAAAAATTCTAAAAATCATATCTTTGATTTAAAAATACATTTTATTATTCAGAAAATTTTATAAATTTATAAATATTTATTTAAATTCGAAAATTGATTAAATTTAATTATTTTAATTATTTTTTATTAATAATTTATTTAATTAATTAATTGATTAATTTTAATAAACAGTTAATTCTATTAAATAATTATTAATTAAATCTAATTAATTTAAATTAGATTTAATTATTTTCTTGGCTTGGTTTTATTCATACAAATTGTTTAAGTGTTTGGAATTAGTCAATTAATTTTATATTAATTGATTAAATTGTTTTTAAATCTTTATATTGAGATAAATGATCCGATTTTTTATCTAAAAATATTTTGAGGTTTAATTCCTTTGAAATGAGAGTCGAATATTTTTCTAAAATTATTTCTTTAACGTTACGAGACTTATGTGATTTATTTGTCACAATTAAATGACAATATGTGTTACGTGAATTATGTGAATTATCTGGTGGTTGAGTCATAATTACGAATAAGTGTTCTGGAACTTGTTTAAATATTTTGGCCGTGTCTAATATTATCACGAGGGGTAGTTAGAATAGAAGTTTGTCAGTATTGTTAGAAAATGAGATTTACGAGACCGTTGACTTAGAGGTTAACTTGGATGTTGACTTTTATAATATAGAGATTTTCGACGAACGTGATACGTGGGTTATCTATTGAATATGGTTATCTATGCAACAGAGGCTATTGGACGAGACGAGTTAGATTATCGAAGTATGTTAAATGAAAGACGTCGGGGAAGGATGAAGTATTGTTTACGATTGATTGAGTTAATTGTGAGGCGATTTAACACCAATGGAACGTCAACACTCATAAGGGGACATTTACAAGTATTTTATTCCAACGGAGATATCGGTAAGACTAGTAAGTGCGTCAGAGTTAAGTTACAATAGTTTATGGAATGTGAGAATCATACGTTGAAGACTAAAGTACCGTCTCATGTTTGACTATCTAGGTAGACACGTGGATTCAAAATCGTAAGGAGCAGATTTATGGTATTCACAAGAGCGTTAAATCAAAGAAGGACGGAAATAGAGAATCGTGCTATAAGACAGAATAAGGAGGGAATCGTATTATCTCAGCCTTACGAAATAGCTAAGGACCAGAGGCAAGTGTCTATTCCTTTCACATATTATTGAGTGATATTATCTTGAATTATTAATATGCAAGTTGTATACTCTTCATTTAATTTCCAAATGTTGATTCCTTTGCATTGAATTACAAGTATTTTATTTAATCTCGTAAATTGACGAGTATTCTTTTATACCTTTTGAGTTTAGATTTATATTTCCATGTTGATTGGAAAAATATAATTATTGTATTGAAACGATTTAAAAGATAGTTATGGGCCTTATACTAAGGTTTTCTTTCAAAAATCTTGATTTAAAAATATTAGGTTGAAATGTTGCCAACCCTAGATGAGTGGGAACTTGTGAACCCGATGAGGGTAAAAATGTTATTTTAAATTCTGAAGTTGTGGTACTTGTTCTACAAGTATTCTATTTTCCATCTTGCACCTATGCAAGTATTATTATCATTTCTTGTTGATGCGATTATCTGATCCAGTCCCTGATTCGAACTCATATATGTTGTGTATGATTTAGTTTAATTCCTTCAAATACAAGGCTTATCTATTATAAGTATATATTTCGAAGGACTTAAACTATTTCTTTCAGAAGTCAGTAAACCTTTATTTCCCTATTCATAAACTTCACTTTGAATTTTCCTAAACTTGAACTTGACCTTCTTGTTACTTATCAAACTGGTGAATCTTAACTATTCTTCCATAATGTGATAATTTGTACTGATGATGCCAACTAGAGCCTGTTCCTTGAACCCTACTTTATATTGAACAGTTGCAATTCCTTTTTGATATCATAATGCCTGTTTCATATCAGACTTAACTTTGTTGAGCATGTTATTGTTTATTCTTCATTATCATCCCAGTTGTTGCATCCCTTCATTATTGTGTCGATCTCGTCGATACTAGATTGTATTGTTATTCCTTGATGGATTCTTCATAATTGAGATGTTTCCTGGAACGTGAGTTTTCCAGCGATTATTGTATTAAGGTTGTCGATTCTTCCGACACCTGGCTGTCGTAGTAAGGTTGTCAATTGTACTGACACATGACGTAAATAAAATAGAATTGGAATGTTTTTAAATGGACCAATAATGGTCGGACCAGATTCGTATTCGGAATAACTTAAGGCCCAGATTGGCCAAGGATCCTAGTGGAGGACTTTGTTATAAGCAAGTACGGGGTTGATGCGTGACTGGTCAGCAGCTCAACCTTTGTGATTTATAAAAGTATAAAAATCCAATTCTAATATCACTTCTTATATCTGAGATTGATTTCATTCATATGTTCTATACTGGTGAGTTATAACCTGATATTCAGGTTGATTCGTTTGCTTAAAATCGTTGGTTCATTGATTAATAAGAAGGGGTTTCAAGCCTGCTGAACCCGCTTACTCTTAGTATAATGGATTTCAAATAGTCAAAATCCACTTCCTCGATTCCATTGGCAGTCGTGAGATATCTACCTTGATGAGTTTTATTCATACCGCATATTCAGACGATACCATATTGAAGTCGTGAAGTACGTTCATTATTCCATGGCCGAGCGCGTTGGCTCATTCTTACTCCTTTATTATTCTACTCTTTCAGAGTTGTTGGTTTCAGAAGATGTTGTGAATGGAACTGTTATCTTCAAAAATAGTAATTTTGTATAAACTACGGTTTCCAAAACTTATGAGTGAATATTTATTTCATATTTTCTACATACTATTGTAGTGATTATGGTTCGGGTTACCGTGATGACCAATATAAATTCCTTCGTGTTTTAAACTATTCAGTTGCTAGAAGCTGAATGAGAAATTATGGTGAATTACCAAACTTGATTTAAAATTTTTAGAGATTATAAATGTTCAAATCAAAGGCCTGTTTATTTGAAAATCCAAAGCTTATTTTGGAAACTTTTCCTATTATACTTGATAATGCACATGCTGAGCAATTCTTTCGCTCATACTTGCTTTCTTTATATTTTTAGTCTTTCATTAAGAAGGCATATTGGCGGGAGTTATCCGCATAGCTGGGCAGATAAGGAAGAAGATGTTAGTGGAAAGACGTTATGATGCATAGTATTTAGAACTAGTGTGAGGTTGTTGTATAAAGTGAATTTTTATTAAATACTGTTAGATCAGAATTCAATGATCGTCAGAAGCTAGACTCAACTGATCAGGATTGCTGACGTCATCAGTATTGCATGGTCATCAGTATTTGATCAAGCGTCAGTATCTTATTGATCATCAGGATTCCTACTCAGACTATGATCAGGTTTGATCATCAGGACTTGAAGCTGATCAGGATTCCTACTTCGAGTTATATTTGGAGTCTAGATAAACATGGAAGTTTGTTCCTGGTTTGTAGAATGCAGCTATCGATTAAAGATATGTTTCTATCTTTGTTATGATTAGGACTTATCTTGTTATTGATAGAGAAGCTGTGTGCACTATATAAACACAGTTTTGGTTTCGATTTATGTACTTATCAGAGAGAGAGAACATAATCGGAGAGAAGCTCTTAAGAACAGAATTTCTTGAGAGAGTTTTTGTAAGCTAGCAGCTCTTAAGAACATCAGAATTTCTTAAGAGAGTTTGTAACAGTTTTATATCAAAGTTAATAAAGCTGTTATTGTTATTGTTATTGATCTTTCATATTTGTGTTATATAAAGTCGAGAATCTTATACAATTGTATTCAACCCCCTTCTACAATTGTTATTTACTGGGCAACAATTGGTATCAGAGCAAACTGATTTAATTCTGAATCAGATACGATCTAAAGATGTCGACAACCAAGTATGAAAGCATGAAGATTCCCATCTTGAAGATATCAGAATATCCCACATGGAGGGTAAAGATGCTGATGTACCTGGAGGCTATGGATCCCGACTACTTGGACAGGATTCGTGATGGACCATATATACCAACAAAGTTCGTAGAACGAACAGATACAGTACCAGAACATTATGTGGTCAAAGCTAAAGCTGAATGGACTCCAGAAGAAAAAGCTCATGTACTCAGGGAACCAAAGATAAAGAATATCTTGCATAATAGCCTTGATGCTGTTATGTCAAACAGAGTGATTGCATGCAAGTCTTCAAAAGAAATCTGGGATACTTTGGAAACTCAGTGCCAGGGATCTGCATCTGTCAAGAAAAACAGAAGGGCTCTATTGATTCAAGAATATGAGCAATTCGATGCAAGACCTGAAGAGAGCCTGACTGATCTATATGATAGATTCCTGACACTATTGAACAGCTTATCCTTAGTTGACAAAGTATATGAAACTGAAGATTCAAACACCAAATTTCTTAGAGCTTTACCTGAAGAATGGGATACTCAGACCTCAATCATTAGACACCAGTATGATCTGAACATTGTGTCTCTTGATGAGATCTATGGGATGCTAAGAACTCATGATCTTGAAGTTCAACAGAGAAAGAACAAGAAAAGCAGCAAGGCAAAATCAATTGCTTTGAATGTAGAAGCAAAATCAAAAGGGAAAGCTATGGAGGTCTCTAGAAGGAAAGCGAGAGTAGCTGAGTCAGATCCTGACGACTCTTCATCAGATACTGATGGCAATCCTGATGCCAATACTGATGATGAATCTTCTGATTCAGACATGGAAGAGATGGTTGCTATGATTGTCAGAAACTTCAGAAGGATGAAGTTCAGGAAGAATAGAAGACAAGGCAACTTTCAGAAAAAGACCTTCAAAGCAGACAAAGACAAGTATATCAAGAAGGACAGCAAGGGTAGCAAATTTGACAAGTCAAAGGTTAGATGCTACAAGTGTAATGGTATGGGTCACTTTGCTTCTGAATGCAACAAGACAAAGGCACTCATCACATCAAGCAAGGATTGGATGGACTCTTCCTCAGAATCTGATACTGAGGTAGTCAACTATGCGTTAATGGCCAATGCTGATGTAACTGCTGCTCCTGATGATAAGGTACTAAATACTATCTTTGATTTTGATACTGATAATGCTTCTGAGTTAAGACGTTTTCTAAAGTCATTACATATTAGCTTTAGAAGTCAAACTGCTGAGAATACTAGAATCTTATCTGAGATGTCTGACCTTAGAAAAAGGAATGAGATATTAGAAGCTGAATTTTCTCGTATGCAAGAAGTACAAAAAGAATGTGATAATGCTAAACACATGCACTTAGAGATAACATCTAAATGTACTTCCCTTGAAAAAGAACTTGAATATGCTAATGAGAAAATCAGAACCTGGACAGACTCTGGTAGGAAATTTCATGAGATTAATACCTCTAAGAATTGGAAAGAGTGTCTAGGATATAAGTCAGATGAAGATAAGAAATTGAAAGAGAAAATTGTCATTGATGAGACAGTCAGTCCAAAGACCTATAGACATGTTATAGATTCAACCAAATCTAAGATTACTCCTGTTAATTTTGTTTTTGGTAAGGATTCCAATTCTACTTTTGAAAAGGGATCTTCTTCTACTCAAGGAATTAAAATTATAAAGTCTAAACCTGTCATGAACAAAGTCACTAAGAATCTAGGTCTATTGTCTCAGAAACAGCTTAAGGAGAAAATCTGTGAGGTTACAGATAAGAAAAAGGAAGCTACTGTTAAGAGAAACAGGAATGGTAAAGTTGGGATCAATAAAGAGAATGGTTATAAATATATCCCAAATGCACCTAGAAAGTGTTGTTTTAACTGTGGTAACTCTAATCATCTTGCTATTGATTGTAAGAAGAGTAAGAAGAAGATTACTGATATTCCTAAGTCTGATGTTAGGAATAGATCAGTACTCTATAAACCGCAGAAGTCCTGTTTTCATTGTGGTAGTCTATGGCATTCTATTTATACTTGTAAAGAGTATCATGATTTGTACTATAACTTTTATGATCCATTGCCTAAGTTTGAAAGTAGTACAAAGTCTGATAAAACTGAAAATGTCATAGTGAAGCATGCTTTTGTTAATACTGATACTGACAAAGCAAATCCTGATGGAGTAAATCCTGTTAGGACTGCTAAAGTCAAAAAGTATTCTGCTGTTAAAATTAATAAATTGCATGAGAAAGGAACCCAACATGTATGGGTTCCTAAGTGTTCTAACTAGTGTGTTTCTATTCTGATGCAGGGTAAAAAGAAAAATGTGTTAGTCATGGATAGTGGATGTTCTGTGCACATGACTGGAAACAAAGCCCTGTTATCAGAATATGAAGAAAAAGCTGGCCCAACTGTGTCTTATGGAGATGGCAACATTGGACAAACCTTGGGATATGGCAATATAATCATTGGAAATGTCATCATTGAAAAAGTAGCTCTAGTGAAGGGACTAAAACACAACTTGTTGAGTATTAGTCAAATCACTGACAGAGGTTATCATGTCAATTTCTATTCCACACATTGTGAAGTAGTCAGTAAAGCAACAGGGAAGATAGCACTAACTGGCTACAGGCATGGTAACATATATGAAGCCAACATTCTCTCAGATACTGATGGCTCCCCTACATGTTTCATCAGTAAAGCTTCAGTAGATGAAAGTTGGAATTGGCACAAGAAGCTTTCTCATCTCAACTTCAGCAACATCAATGAGTTGGTTAAGAAAGAGTTAGTAAGAGGATTACCTAATGTCTTATATACACCTGATGGACTCTGTGATGCATGCCAAAAAGCAAAACAAAGAAGGACATCATTCCAGAGTAAATCAGAATCCTCTATTGAAGAACCATATCACATGCTACATCTTGATCTGGTTGGTCCAGTCAACATCATGTCCATCAGTAAGAAAAGGTACACTCTTGTAATTGTTGATGAATATTCTAGATTCACCTGTGTAATAACCCGAATTTTTGGGTTAATTAAAACTTTTCTTATTATGATTAAGTGCATCAGTGAATAGTGAATTTGGTTGATGAATAGTGATTTTGAGGATTAACAAAAAATTTCATGCCACCTATGTACGAGACGTAGTGTGGATATTCCGAAGTCATATTAGTGATCTACGGAGTAAATAAGTGAATGCAAAGACGATCGGAATTCAGAAATTCCAAATTTTATTTTGGTGAAATATTTGACCGGACAGCGAATTATATATTATTATATTCAATAAATGAGATATTAAAATTGAGGATTTGAGGATTTAATATTTTGGAATTTTATCATATTTGATTTGAGAATTTAGAACGAAAACCACTGGGACAGTGAAACGAATGTTCTAGAAACCGCTGATACTTTATAACGAGATTAAGCGATTAAGCGAACGAATCATGGATTAAGGATTGAAATTATGACAGGATTAAATATAGACATGGAAGTAACATGTAACAAGATTAATTCGAGAAATGCAACATTTGGATCATCCATGTGAAAGGAAAACGAACCAGTAAAGCTGCTTGCCACCATGATCTCCATTGCTTGACACGTGTCCCCTTCTTTGCCACCATAACCCCCCACTGATCGACACGTGTCCTGGACATGCAATGACTCACCACCTTTAACAAAAATCAGCATTTCAAGTATTATTAACCAAAAACAAAAAGAAAGAAAAAGAAGAAGAGCTCCCCAGATTTCTGCCCAGCAGAAACATAGTCCAAAGAAAAATCCATAACTCCATTTCTATCCATCCTTAAATCACCAAATTTTAACCATAGCTTCTCCACTCCATGGGTAACATTCGTTCAAAATTTCATGGCCAACAAAGGAGTGTAGCCTAGCCAAATCCTTCCCCCAAGTTGAAGAAACCAAGCTGCCCTGTTCTTGACAGTTTCTGCACCGATTTTCAAACGGCCGTATCTCTCTCATTTCTAAATGAAATCTTGCGTTCTATAGCTTGTTGGAAAGCCATGGAGATGCTCTACAGCTACTCTTTAGAAACCTCGCCCAGAAAAGCAGGGTAAGGACCTCGTTTGGGCAGTTCTTTGAACAGATGAATAGTAACTTTCAATAACTAACTTTGATTTCTTGACTTCTTTTGATGATCTAAGCTTGGTCAAGGAAATCTAAGGGCTAGACAAGGCTTACTACGTGATCATACACTCCAAGGAAGGTATTAACCCCATGAACCCTTAGTTGAATTTGAGTTTTGTGGATGTTCTTGATGATTGTTAGCTTA
The DNA here is from genome assembly GCA_030848705.1 of Heracleum sosnowskyi. NCBI lineage: Eukaryota > Viridiplantae > Streptophyta > Magnoliopsida > Apiales > Apiaceae > Heracleum > Heracleum sosnowskyi. The sequence continues at coordinate 29,197,356 of CM061235.1, read as the reverse complement.
GTTGAGATTATAGTGTTAATATAAGCATGTTAGCATGATCTTGTAGTTGGTTTAGCCATTTGTTGATTAAGATGTTAAAGTATGATACCCCTGGACTTGTGGAGATGAGAATCATGTGTTTAAGATGTATGGATGCCCGGTGTGGCTTGGTTTGATGATTATGATTTTTGGAACGTCCGATTTATAGCCGTCGTAATGCCCAAATTTTTACCTACTGATTGGTTCCCTGTTTTTCCTCTGTTAGAGCTCGACCCTTGAGTCCTACTGCCCATGATTGTGTAGTTTATGTTATAAGCTTCGTAATGATATGTGGTTCGCCTAATTTGGCCGAACGGTTTAAGAGAAAAGTGAGTTTTAGTAAACGCCGTTCGGAAGGACGACCCATTTCTGGTCATTAACTTTGAGTCTATATTTGGACCACTTCGGAGCCATATTAAAATGTGAAACTTTGAGGAATAATACTAGAGACAGTTAGGAAGGCTCACGAAAAGGATTTGTATTAAAAAGATTATTTTTCGATTTTATAAAAATGTTTTAGTCAAGGTCGCGCAAGTGAAAACCACTGAAAACGAGACTTAGAAACCAAGGTTCCAAATGGTTAAGTATAACTTGGATTTGAGAATGGATTTCGAACCAAACTTATGATATAAGAATTTGACCAATAACATGGACTTAGTATGAGCCTATAACGAGTTAGTAATTCCTTGGTTGTGTTTCGCTTACGTGTTTAAGCATTGAGTTATAAGTGGTTTATCGAGGGGATTAACCGTGTGTTTTCGTTTGACTTTGTCTAGATTGTCCGGCATCGTCGCGAACCCCTATCACTTCTCGAGCATCAGGCAAGTTTCTAAAAACCATATTTTGAAGTATGCATATACTAGATGCAAGTTATGTATGCATACTCTATCGTTCAGAGTATATTTATTTTGAAATATATGAAATATGTTGAATAAGTTTCAATCCATATTTGCAAGTTTCCCAATATTGTGCTTCCTTATCAAAACCAGTATATCCTTGGTCTTGTTAATGATATTAAATCCTGCTTGTGCGATAACCAAAATCCCATGACCTTATAATACTGTTGATGGGTGGTGATGCTTTTAAGATCCTACGCCTTGAATTATATGGTGTGTATATTTATAAACTTTTCGTATGGTGGAAGGGGACTTTATATCATAAGGTAGGTATTTGTGTACTGGAATAAGAAAGGCTCAGAGGGTAGAGCATGTATTGAGTTTATAACTTAGCCAGCGTATCGGGGTTATTTTGTAAGGTATATTTTCGAAAACCCGGACAGAGCTTTTTAGAAAGATTTTCGCAATAATTAACCTAAAGGCAACATCACCAATAAACCAGTGTTTATTTAATTAGTAAATACTTCTGGAAGCATTTACGGATTAAATAAGCCTTATTCGTCTAATTAAATTTGTTTACTTAGATGAATATCATTTTCAAAATGTTTTCTTAAAATCGCTTTGTTCCGGAATGATAACAAAGATATCGGGTATCTGTTATTCGAGGGTTAATTATTTTATTTAAGAATATTATTTATTAATATTCATTTGAGGATTATTGACGTTAAGAATATTATTTATTAATATTCATTTGAGGATTATTGACGTTAAGAATATTATTTATTGATATTCATTTGAGGATTATCGACTTACAGAATATTATATATATTCATTTGAGGATTATTGACTTAAAGAATATCATTTATATTCATTTGAGAATTATCGACTTAAAGAATATTATTTATATTCATTTGAGGATTATTGACTTTAAGAATATTATTGTGAATATTCATCTGGGGTTTATTTAATGAATATTAATTTTGAATATTCATTTGAAGATTATTTTATTAATTAATGAATATTATCTTTGAATATTCATTTAATCATTATTTACTTAATGAATATTATTTTAAATATTCATTTAATCCTTATTTAGTTAATGAATATTATCTTTGAATATTCATTTAATCATTATTTACTTAACGAATATTATTTTCGAATATTCGTTTAAGGTTACTTATTCAATAAATATTATTAATTATTTTCAAATCAAAAAGAGGTTCCCAAAACAATGTTTTTCCATTTAAATCTGTCTTTTAAAGAAGATTTAAATGCTCGCTCAATTATCAAAAATATGGGAAACCTGAATTAAGTAACTGCTATTCATTTTAAACTCTCAACTCAAAACTGTCGGGGGACAGATATTTTCTCAAAGCAATTTAGTTGCTGCAAGTTAAATATTGTGCTACCACCTCAACGCTCGAGGGGTAAATTCATGGAACAAGTCGATATCCATTAACAAGCATCGCTTGGGAAATATTGGAGAATCTTCCTTTCCAACCTAGATACAACTACTGAGTGGAGTCGTATCAACAAGTATTACACTTGGGGAAAGGAAGACGATCTTTACGTTTCAGAGTCATGGATTTCATCTGAACTAGGAGCATGTGTAAGAGGTCGAGTCGCGCCGATCCATCACCTTATTGCCCCAAATGGGCCGGGAGATCCAGAAAGGCGGTAGACAATGTCAGGCTGTCGTGATACTTCCATCTACATGTAGAAAACATATTTTGTTGTACAACCTGCTACTGATCATAGTAAGGTTGGTACGACGGGCGCGGAGAAGGCTCCAGTATTGGTTCATCATCCATTTTGGATAATTCTGCAACATGTACTGAAAGGGACCACGGATGGCTCCGTTGGTACAGGTTTACCGATCATGTTGGCAGAGGGATTCTGCAACATGTATTGAAAGGGACCAAGGATGACACCGTGGTACAGGTTTACCGGTCATGTTGACAGGGGGTCGAAAAGTGTTCAAAATAAAGTTACAATGAATCCTTGCAACTTCATCTGTTATGAGTTATGACTCTGATAATATATGCATAAGTAAATCTTGGGTTACGGAGATATTATATTAATTTTCCTCGTAACTTCCTCTTTTATATCATATGACTCTGTGGATACCTTACATAACATGAGTTATGGTAAGGGAGTTGTTTATACTGAATCATCTTATAACTTCTTTTAAGTTATGTGTTGATATTCTGCTTACGTAGCAGATATTTTTGGAAGAGTTATATTGGTTTACTTTGAAACCTTATCTTTTATATTATACTAGAACTTTGTTCATAATATAGCAAAAGCTTGCAGAGATATTATGAAATGATATTTGAAGTACATTAATGGTACTGTTTTTTTTGGGAATACATTCCGAAAAGGAAATAATTTCAGTATCGAGATATTTTGACAAATTATTGTCTTATACCCGCTTTATTCTGGGTTGAGTTAAAGGCAGAAGTATGCCATAATTTCATTACCTTGCTGAGCTATCGCTCACTCTTGCTATTGTTTTATATATATTATATAGCAGCGAAGCAGGATGCCAATGGGACGGCACATACCCCGCAAGGCGTTTTCAGAAACAGTTTCTAGCAGCGATCCCGAGAGTAGTACGAACCAATCGAATCAGGCTACAGCTTTTGGTATTCAACTTATGTATAGATATGAATGGTATAAGAGGATTGTGAGCATCAGAAGGCTAAGTTGGTAATGTAACCTTACTTAGAAATTGTATCAGTGACAGATTCAAAAGACATTGGGTATTGTAATAAAGATTATTTATTCTGCAATGGTTGTATTTGTGTCGTTTCTGAGACTCTAACCTGTGTGTGTGTGTGTGAGACATATATTGTGGGGTCATGAGCAGGTGAAGTATGAATGGTGTGAGTAATACAGGTAAGGCAAGGAGTACGTGGATCGTGACAACCCTAAATCCCCGACCCCGGATTTGGGGCTGTTACAGAAATGGTATCAGAGCGTTAGGTTACAGTCCTCAGAAACGATAGGAGATCGAGTCTTACAATACCCTTAAGAATAATAAGAACATCTAGAGCTCCAATTGAGTTCGTAGTCGGGTTAGAGGACATGACCCTGACTGTTTAAGATGAAGCCCGAGAGGGGACTTCTTTTGGAAACCGTACTTAGGACTTCATGGTTAGTCACTTCGATTCGTATGAGTTATAGATGGATGGGATTCTGAGATAGCAGATCCCGAGGCCTTCGAGTAGGCAATTGATGATACGTTCCTTGAAATGGACGGAGACCCGATAAAGGAGGATCCATAGAAGGATCTAGAGGAAGACCCCATGGTGGGTCAAGGAAAAAGTCTTGTAGAGAACGTGTTGATTGATAAAGATGTGGTATGTTACTTGAGGTCGTATAATAGGACCAGACGAACCTTCAGAGGATAAATAGGTGCCGATACGAGAGTTTAGGATCGTTATGATTCATCAAGAGGTATGACAAAGAAAATGGAGTAGAGTCTCCAAAGCAGAAGATGTAGAGGCAGTATAGCCAGTATCAGTGGATTGATTCGACTTGAACGAAACCTGTTACTCGTGATCGGTTATAGCTGCCCATAAGGAGGCGGCATACGTAAGAACCAAGATGTTCAGATTTTCACGAACGATTAAGGGTACTTAGTTGCCTAGAATAATGTAAGGAATTGTTTTGGGCTATGAGATTTCAAACCCCCACGACCAGCGATTCCACGGGAAATAGTGTCTATTATATCATTGAGGGATTTTATTATCTCAAGGAGAATTTTGGGTATATGTACCATGTAAATGTTATGGTAAGACAAGCACGCTAAGACGGAATCGAGAACGAGATTTACCACCCTCAGGAAACCGGGAAGGAATTATGAGGATAGAACCGAAAGGTCGGAAATCAGATCCAAGCATTACTAGTAGGTAAATAGATTGATCAAATTCCCCTGATTTTGGGAAGAAATTCAACAAATTTTGGCAAACCTTGTCTTTCTGATTACCAGAGGATGTTACCAAATAGAGTGGAAACTGGAGCGAACCCTGTGGATTGGGTAAGATGGCCGCTATATGGGCTGGTGGACAGACCCTGATTGCTACAATTGATTGTAGAGATAAAATGGTGAAGTTGAGATTGAACGGTAAATGCGAAATGTATTTAAGGACCAAGACGGACTGAGAAATTCCGGGATTGACTTAAATGAAAAGGCTATTGTGCCAAAAGTGTTAAGCTTATGTAGCGCACGGGATTGATATGGGAGAAGGAATATGGGGTATAAGGATGATTGAAATAGAGACCGGATTTAAGCTTGTAGATTCTAACGATCTTCCGGAGTACCGCCCAGTCGACATGAGGAATTGTCATTGCTATGGGCGACAACGGTATCGAAGTCTTCTTATAGAACAGAACGCTTACTTGAGATGTTTGCGCCTAGTCGAATAGAACTCCCTGCGATTGCGAATGCTGATGGTTGAATTCTTAGCGACTATGATAAGTCGGCAATGACGTAAGTATCAAACACCTTAGGGTGCGTGGAAAAGAAAAGCTTTGGAATTGAACGATTATCCATCAGAGGAGCCGACATAAAAGGCATCCGTAGAGACCTTGGTAGTACCCTCCCCATTTGTAAATTATGCGGGGTACCTCCCCAATCTATGATCTATCTTGACCTCTCTCTAGGAAAGAATTCTGATAAAGGGTATATTCCCTCTTCGAAGTTATTTTATAACACTTGTGCTAAACCACATTCAGTTTCACTTGTGCCAGAGGCTGTCACAATGCCTACTTTCAGGTTTTCGAAGCCCTGTCAAATGATGTTATTTAAGCTTTCACTTTTCTTCAAATAATGAATGAACCTATGGTGATACCTCACCACTTGGTTGTTAAGTACCAGTATCTTTTGGTTATTCTTTTCCTTGTATTTTCTTTGGAAACCGCACCTTTGGAATCTGTTCAATTTTAATCCAAGGTGTTCCTTTAAGAAATATTGTCGAAAGACGATAATCATTAAATTGATCTCGAATTGCTTTCATAATTTTCAACTTCCACTGAGACGAACAACCCTATACTTATAGGGGCTACAAGGACTATCTGTCTATGTGATAGAAGTCTGATGGGACGCCATCACTTGTGAGTTGTGAAATACAAGAAGGCTAATTACCTTTAGTAATGTCTCAATCGAGGCACACAACATTGAGTTCTTATGATCATGTTGATCTCTCGGTAAATTCTCTTACCTCCAATAAGGTTACCTTAAAACTCATAACCTTAATGATCACCAGTGTGTGACATTTTCCTTAATATATGAGCTATCTTTTCAAAGCTCCATGATTCTTGTTATCTTTATTGAATTTCAAGGGGAGGCCAACCAGGTCAAATAAGTCAAAATTCGCTGATAGGAATTAGATTCGCAACGAAATCGCCTATGACAGGAGCGAATCCCTAAGACGAATAGAATGTTGGTGACGTATCAACGAAATTGATTTATTCTCCCAAGGATGTTATGATAATGGAAAGCGTGTCAATCGACATATGTGAAAGGAATAGCGATGTGTCGTGTACTCCAGTGACAACGGTGTTAGATAGATGCCATATAGTGGAATTGAGATTTTGGAGGAGTTGTTTACGAATGGACACTACCTCTGGGTTAGCAAGATAAGTACTGGCGATGGAGTCAGAGGGAGCTGGTATTGTGACTTGGGAGAAGTTGATATTATTATAAGGATGGGTTGGTTGACACCCAATGGAGCCCAGACTGATTGTAAGAGAGAGAGAGTAATAAATAAAGGATGGAGACAGATTCAGAGATTCTTGAATATAGTTCCGACTAAGAAACTATTACGCCAGAAATACGAGGCTTAATTAGCTCTTATGGTTGACGCCAAGGAAAGAGATACCAAGTATAAAGGGAACTAAAATGGTTTTGGGAGATTGTACAAGGTTTTAATAAGCTACCAGATATCGATTTGGATGACATGAGAATGAATACTGAGTATTCAGAGTACAATGGGAATGAAAGAGTTAGAGACTCAGTTATAAGAATTGTTGTATAAGGGTATGATAAGGCCAGTGTATCACCGTGGGGAACCCCGGTGTTGTTCATAAGAGAGAAAGATGTTAGCACAAGATTATGCATCGAACCTCGAGAGTTGAATGAGTTCGACTTGGAGGATAGGTACCCTTGTAAATGATTGTTTGATCAGCGGAAAAACGCTGTGTATTTCCAAATTTATTCAAGAACTGGATACCACCAGTTGGAAGTTAAATCCGAGGATGTACCCAAGACTGCGATTCGTACGAGGAATAGACACTTTGAGATTTTAGCGAAGTTCTTTTGGGTTGACTAATGCACCCACAAATTTTGATGGAATGTAATGAAGTGGCGTTGAGTTATCCGTGATAGTAGATAACATGAGATGGAGAAATGGCTAAAACTGACCTAAAATTATGACTGTGAGATACACTACCATCCGGGGAAGGCCAATGTGGTGGCCGATACCCTTGATTAAAATGAGACAGAGATGGATTCCGAATAATCGGGAATTAAAGGATGAGATTTTACACAAAACCAAGTTAGTCCAACAAACTAGAAAGACAAAAGATTTCACCAACAAGCGGCTAGTGGCAACCAAGACAGACAGAGAAAGTATGCGGACTAAGCCTGCGAGCATAGAGATAGTACTGCTATTGATAAGCTAAATGGCAAGTTGATGAATGACAAGCAAGTTTATGTTGGTGTATTTTCTGTACAAACAAGATGGAAAATATGAGGTTAGAGATTCGTGATGCTAAGAGATATCCTCGTGGAAGGAGTTAATGAGATTTGGAAAGAAAGGGAAATTGAGCCCGAGATTCATTGGGCCATCTGAGATTTTAAAATGCGTCAGGAAGGTGGCCTACGAGCCAGCCTTACCCCCCAAACTTGTAGAATGGTCATAACGGGGTTCAGGTGTCAATGTTACGTCAGTATACTATAGATGCCCGAAATATGTAGAGTACGAGCAGGTAGATATACAACCTGGTCTGACTTACAAAGAGCAACCTGTGGAAATCACGGATAGAAAAGAAAAAGTGCTAAGAGACGAGGTTGTCAAGCTAGTGAGAGGTTTGTGGAGAAACAAGAGGTGGAAGAATCCACCTAGGAGTTAGAAAGTGCAACGGGAGAGAAGTACCCCCAGTTATGCCTAAGTTGATTCCGGGACGGAATCCTTTTAAGGAGGGGAGACTGTAATAACCCGAATTTTTGGGTTAATTAAAACTTTTCTTATTATGATTAAGTGCATCAGTGAATAGTGAATTTGGTTGATGAATAGTGATTTTGAGGATTAACAAAAAATTTCATGCCACCTATGTACGAGACGTAGTGTGGATATTCCGAAGTCATATTAGTGATCTACGGAGTAAATAAGTGAATGCAAAGACGATCGGAATTCAGAAATTCCAAATTTTATTTTGGTGAAATATTTGACCGGACAGCGAATTATATATTATTATATTCAATAAATGAGATATTAAAATTGAGGATTTGAGGATTTAATATTTTGGAATTTTATCATATTTGATTTGAGAATTTAGAACGAAAACCACTGGGACAGTGAAACGAATGTTCTAGAAACCGCTGATACTTTATAACGAGATTAAGCGATTAAGCGAACGAATCATGGATTAAGGATTGAAATTATGACAGGATTAAATATAGACATGGAAGTAACATGTAACAAGATTAATTCGAGAAATGCAACATTTGGATCATCCATGTGAAAGGAAAACGAACCAGTAAAGCTGCTTGCCACCATGATCTCCATTGCTTGACACGTGTCCCCTTCTTTGCCACCATAACCCCCCACTGATCGACACGTGTCCTGGACATGCAATGACTCACCACCTTTAACAAAAATCAGCATTTCAAGTATTATTAACCAAAAACAAAAAGAAAGAAAAAGAAGAAGAGCTCCCCAGATTTCTGCCCAGCAGAAACATAGTCCAAAGAAAAATCCATAACTCCATTTCTATCCATCCTTAAATCACCAAATTTTAACCATAGCTTCTCCACTCCATGGGTAACATTCGTTCAAAATTTCATGGCCAACAAAGGAGTGTAGCCTAGCCAAATCCTTCCCCCAAGTTGAAGAAACCAAGCTGCCCTGTTCTTGACAGTTTCTGCACCGATTTTCAAACGGCCGTATCTCTCTCATTTCTAAATGAAATCTTGCGTTCTATAGCTTGTTGGAAAGCCATGGAGATGCTCTACAGCTACTCTTTAGAAACCTCGCCCAGAAAAGCAGGGTAAGGACCTCGTTTGGGCAGTTCTTTGAACAGATGAATAGTAACTTTCAATAACTAACTTTGATTTCTTGACTTCTTTTGATGATCTAAGCTTGGTCAAGGAAATCTAAGGGCTAGACAAGGCTTACTACGTGATCATACACTCCAAGGAAGGTATTAACCCCATGAACCCTTAGTTGAATTTGAGTTTTGTGGATGTTCTTGATGATTGTTAGCTTAGTTGAGATTATAGTGTTAATATAAGCATGTTAGCATGATCTTGTAGTTGGTTTAGCCATTTGTTGATTAAGATGTTAAAGTATGATACCCCTGGACTTGTGGAGATGAGAATCATGTGTTTAAGATGTATGGATGCCCGGTGTGGCTTGGTTTGATGATTATGATTTTTGGAACGTCCGATTTATAGCCGTCGTAATGCCCAAATTTTTACCTACTGATTGGTTCCCTGTTTTTCCTCTGTTAGAGCTCGACCCTTGAGTCCTACTGCCCATGATTGTGTAGTTTATGTTATAAGCTTCGTAATGATATGTGGTTCGCCTAATTTGGCCGAACGGTTTAAGAGAAAAGTGAGTTTTAGTAAACGCCGTTCGGAAGAACGACCCATTTCTGGTCATTAACTTTGAGTCTATATTTGGACCACTTCGGAGCCATATTAAAATGTGAAACTTTGAGGAATAATACTAGAGACAGTTAGGAAGGCTCACGAAAAGGATTTGTATTAAAAAGATTATTTTTCGATTTTATAAAAATGTTTTAGTCAAGGTCGCGCAAGTGAAAACCACTGAAAACGAGACTTAGAAACCAAGGTTCCAAATGGTTAAGTATAACTTGGATTTGAGAATGGATTTCGAACCAAACTTATGATATAAGAATTTGACAAATAACATGGACTTAGTATGAGCCTATAACGAGTTAGTAATTCCTTGGTTGTGTTTCGCTTACGTGTTTAAGCATTGAGTTATAAGTGGTTTATCGAGGGGATTAACCGTGTGTTTTCGTTTGACTTTGTCTAGATTGTCCGGCATCGTCGCGAACCCCTATCACTTCTCGAGCATCAGGCAAGTTTCTAAAAACCATATTTTGAAGTATGCATATACTAGATGCAAGTTATGTATGCATACTCTATCGTTCAGAGTATATTTATTTTGAAATATATGAAATATGTTGAATAAGTTTCAATCCATATTTGCAAGTTTCCCAATATTGTGCTTCCTTATCAAAACCAGTATATCCTTGGTCTTGTTAATGATATTAAATCCTGCTTGTGCGATAACCAAAATCCCATGACCTTATAATACTGTTGATGGGTGGTGATGCTTTTAAGATCCTACGCCTTGAATTATATGGTGTGTATATTTATAAACTTTTCGTATGGTGGAAGGGGACTTTATATCATAAGGTAGGTATTTGTGTACTGGAATAAGAAAGGCTCAGAGGGTAGAGCATGTATTGAGTTTATAACTTAGCCAGCGTATCGGGGTTATTTTGTAAGGTATATTTTCGAAAACCCGGACAGAGCTTTTTAGAAAGATTTTCGCAATAATTAACCTAAAGGCAACATCACCAATAAACCAGTGTTTATTTAATTAGTAAATACTTCTGGAAGCATTTACGGATTAAATAAGCCTTATTCGTCTAATTAAATTTGTTTACTTAGATGAATATCATTTTCAAAATGTTTTCTTAAAATCGCTTTGTTCCGGAATGATAACAAAGATATCGGGTATCTGTTATTCGAGGGTTAATTATTTTATTTAAGAATATTATTTATTAATATTCATTTGAGGATTATTGACGTTAAGAATATTATTTATTAATATTCATTTGAGGATTATTGACGTTAAGAATATTATTTATTGATATTCATTTGAGGATTATCGACTTACAGAATATTATATATATTCATTTGAGGATTATTGACTTAAAGAATATCATTTATATTCATTTGAGAATTATCGACTTAAAGAATATTATTTATATTCATTTGAGGATTATTGACTTTAAGAATATTATTGTGAATATTCATCTGGGGTTTATTTAATGAATATTAATTTTGAATATTCATTTGAAGATTATTTTATTAATTAATGAATATTATCTTTGAATATTCATTTAATCATTATTTACTTAATGAATATTATTTTAAATATTCATTTAATCCTTATTTAGTTAATGAATATTATCTTTGAATATTCATTTAATCATTATTTACTTAACGAATATTATTTTCGAATATTCGTTTAAGGTTACTTATTCAATAAATATTATTAATTATTTTCAAATCAAAAAGAGGTTCCCAAAACAATGTTTTTCCATTTAAATCTGTCTTTTAAAGAAGATTTAAATGCTCGCTCAATTATCAAAAATATGGGAAACCTGAATTAAGTAACTGCTATTCATTTTAAACTCTCAACTCAAAACTGTCGGGGGACAGATATTTTCTCAAAGCAATTTAGTTGCTGCAAGTTAAATATTGTGCTACCACCTCAACGCTCGAGGGGTAAATTCATGGAACAAGTCGATATCCATTAACAAGCATCGCTTGGGAAATATTGGAGAATCTTCCTTTCCAACCTAGATACAACTACTGAGTGGAGTCGTATCAACAAGTATTACACTTGGGGAAAGGAAGACGATCTTTACGTTTCAGAGTCATGGATTTCATCTGAACTAGGAGCATGTGTAAGAGGTCGAGTCGCGCCGATCCATCACCTTATTGCCCCAAATGGGCCGGGAGATCCAGAAAGGCGGTAGACAATGTCAGGCTGTCGTGATACTTCCATCTACATGTAGAAAACATATTTTGTTGTACAACCTGCTACTGATCATAGTAAGGTTGGTACGACGGGCGCGGAGAAGGCTCCAGTATTGGTTCATCATCCATTTTGGATAATTCTGCAACATGTACTGAAAGGGACCACGGATGGCTCCGTTGGTACAGGTTTACCGATCATGTTGGCAGAGGGATTCTGCAACATGTATTGAAAGGGACCAAGGATGACACCGTGGTACAGGTTTACCGGTCATGTTGACAGGGGGTCGAAAAGTGTTCAAAATAAAGTTACAATGAATCCTTGCAACTTCATCTGTTATGAGTTATGACTCTGATAATATATGCATAAGTAAATCTTGGGTTACGGAGATATTATATTAATTTTCCTCGTAACTTCCTCTTTTATATCATATGACTCTGTGGATACCTTACATAACATGAGTTATGGTAAGGGAGTTGTTTATACTGAATCATCTTATAACTTCTTTTAAGTTATGTGTTGATATTCTGCTTACGTAGCAGATATTTTTGGAAGAGTTATATTGGTTTACTTTGAAACCTTATCTTTTATATTATACTAGAACTTTGTTCATAATATAGCAAAAGCTTGCAGAGATATTATGAAATGATATTTGAAGTACATTAATGGTACTGTTTTTTTTGGGAATACATTCCGAAAAGGAAATAATTTCAGTATCGAGATATTTTGACAAATTATTGTCTTATACCCGCTTTATTCTGGGTTGAGTTAAAGGCAGAAGTATGCCATAATTTCATTACCTTGCTGAGCTATCGCTCACTCTTGCTATTGTTTTATATATATTATATAGCAGCGAAGCAGGATGCCAATGGGACGGCACATACCCCGCAAGGCGTTTTCAGAAACAGTTTCTAGCAGCGATCCCGAGAGTAGTACGAACCAATCGAATCAGGCTACAGCTTTTGGTATTCAACTTATGTATAGATATGAATGGTATAAGAGGATTGTGAGCATCAGAAGGCTAAGTTGGTAATGTAACCTTACTTAGAAATTGTATCAGTGACAGATTCAAAAGACATTGGGTATTGTAATAAAGATTATTTATTCTGCAATGGTTGTATTTGTGTCGTTTCTGAGACTCTAACCTGTGTGTGTGTGTGTGAGACATATATTGTGGGGTCATGAGCAGGTGAAGTATGAATGGTGTGAGTAATACAGGTAAGGCAAGGAGTACGTGGATCGTGACAACCCTAAATCCCCGACCCCGGATTTGGGGCTGTTACAACCTGGGTGTATTTTCTGCACAGAAAAGATGAAACTCCTGAAGTTCTGTTGGATCATGTGAGGATGATTGAGACAACCACAAAGTACAAAGTCAAGATTCTGAGAAGTGATAATGGTACTGAATTTAAGAATTCAAAGATGGAAGAGTTCTGCAAATACAAAGGAATCATTCAACAATTCTCTGCTCCTGGCACACCTCAGCAAAATGGAGTAGTAGAAAGGAAGAATAGAACTCTTATTGAAGCTGGCAGAACTATGTTGGAAGAAGCTAAATTACCTACATATTTCTGGGCAGAAGCAGTCAACACAGCATGCTATACACAAAATCTTACATTGATAAACAGGCATGGTGTCACTCCTTATCAGTCACTCAAAGAGAAGAAACCAAGTCTGAAGCATTTGCATGTGTTTGGCTGTAAATGTTTTGTTCTCAGAACTCATCCTGAACTTCTAGGGAAATTTGAAACAAAGGTTGATGAAGGAATATTCATAGGTTATCCTACATCAAGAGCCTTCAGAGTTTTTAATTTGAGAACAAGAACTGTCATGGAGTCAATTCATGTATCTTTTGATGATAAGAAGATAACTGGAATCATTGAAGACTCGCATGATAGATTGTTATTTGAAAATGAAGCTTCCAAGGAACCTGAAGAAAGAGAATCAGAAGCTGTCCATTCATCCAGTACTGACGGGTCACCAAATCCTGATGACTCACCAGGTACTGATGGTGCTAATACTGATGATGCAAACAACAGTGATACAACTAGTAGTGCTAATGTTGAGGGGGAGCAACGGCATTCAACTACAAGTTTAGAGTCAACTCAATCATCAGGACAGAATTCTTCAGATACTGATTCAAGTGAAGATCCTGATAACACATCAGGAGGGCATAGCAATAATTCAGGGAGAGCTTCAAATCAATCAAATTCTTTCAATCAAGATAACACCAATCCAGGGGGAGCATCTACTTCAAGAAACAATTTGACACCAGCAAGGAAATGGACTAAAGATCATACTCCTGATTTGATAATTGGAGATCCTGATGCAGGTGTTCAAACAAGAAGTGCAACTCAGAATGAATGTTTATATAATAACTTTCTATCCAAGGAGGAGCCTAAGAAAGTTGAAGATGCACTTAAAGATGCTGATTGGGTTACTGCAATGCAAGAAGAACTGAATGAATTTGAAAGGAATGAAGTCTGGAAACTGGTACCAAGACCAAAGAATAGATCAATAGTTGGTACAAAGTGGATTTTTAAGAACAAGACTGATTCTGATGGAGTCATTATCAGAAATAAAGCTAGACTAGTTGCAAAGGGGTATTCCCAACAAGAGGGAATTGACTATGATGAAACTTTTGCTCCTGTTGCAAGACTAGAAGCCATCAGGATATTTCTTGCTTATGCAGCACATAAGAAATTCAAGGTTTTCCAGATGGATGTTAAAAGTGCTTTCTTAAATGGTGAACTGGAGGAAGAAGTTTATGTTGAACAACCTCCTGGTTTCATTGATCCTAAATATCCAGATCATGTCTACAGACTGGATAAGGCATTTTATGGACTAAAGCAAGCTCCAAGAGCATGGTATGAAACCTTAGCTCAATTCTTACTGGAAAGTGGATTCAAAAGAGGTGCAATTGATAAAACTCTATTTTATTTGAATCATGGTAAGGAGTTGCTGTTAGTTCAGATTTATGTTGATGATATCATTTTTGGGTCAACAAACAATAAGCTGTGTGAAAAGTTTTCCAAGCTTATGCAGTCAAGATATCAAATGAGCATGATGGGAGAAATGAGTTACTTTCTGGGTCTTCAAGTTAAACAGACTGATGAAGGGATTTTTATTAATCAGTCTAAATACACAAGGAATTTACTGACAAGGTTTAACATGCAAGACAGTACTCCTGCTTCAACTCCCATAGCTACAGCTACCAAACTTGATCCTGATCAAGGTGAAGAGGTAGATGTAACTCTCTACAGAGGAATGATTGGCTCTTTATTGTATCTCACTGCCAGTAGACCAGATATCATGTTTGCAACCTGTCTATGTGCAAGATTTCAAGCAAAACCTAGAGAACCACATCTGATTGCAGTCAAAAGAATTTTCAGATATCTCAAAGGCACTCCTTCACTTGGCCTTTGGTATGCAAGGGAATCAGATTTTGGGTTGTGTGGTTATTCAGATGCTGATTTTGCAGGATGCAAAATAGACAGGAAAAGTACTTCAGGAAGTTGTCAGTTTTTGGGTGGAAGACTAGTTTCATGGTTCAGTAAAAAGCAGAAATCTATTTCCACTTCAACTGCAGAAGCTGAGTACATTGCTGCAGGAAGTTGTTGTGCTCAGATAATGTGGATGAGAAATCAGTTGTTAGATTATGGCCTGTCATACTCAAAAATCCCTATTTATTGTGATAACCAAAGTGCTATTGCAATGACAGGAAATCCAGTTCAGCATTCTCTTACTAAACACATAAGTATCAGATATCACTTTATAAGAGAACAGGTTCTGGAAGGAACAATTGAACTTCACTTTGTTCCTACTGATCAACAACTAGCTGATATATTCACCAAGCCACTACCTGAAGCTACTTTCAATAAGTTGGTGAATGAACTTGGAATGATGAATTTTGAGAATTTCTGAGGAAAAGCTACAGAGAGGAAATCCTGATAACTGTCAAATCCTGATGGTTATTCAGAAAGGTATGTTTTCTTTGATCAAATCCTGATAGGACTCAATCCTGACAGGAAGTCAACTGGTCAAATCCTGATGCTCAGATGTTTGAAGCTGGTATGAAAACCAGAGGTTCTATGCTAATTTGTCATCAACACTCCTGGTAAACTCTGGACAATTAGATTATTACTTAGTCTTTGATTAAGTTTTCAGTCTTAATTATCAATTTCAATTTCATTATTAACAGAGTTTATTATTTATCATCTCTATATCACTTTGAGTGTTACTAACAAATTTTGCAGGAAAATACAGGAAGCAAACAATTGAGAAAATAGACAAATTTCATTAATACTTGAAGATGCATTACACATGAAATATGGAAATTACATATTTGTTTTCCTAGTCTATTTTCTACTCAGGAACTCGTGCTTTACAGATAAGCATGAACACGTGCCCTGCAAATTAGCATGAATGCTCCTGAGCAGCTTCACAGTTCATCAGAACTGGCAGGTCTCTTGTTCCATCCTTAAGAGACAAAAAGAGGAGCTGATGCACTTGAAGGCGGATCGTCACCGTGACCACCGGGACGCCTCCGTGCCTCCAACTTGCATGACGTACAAGCATCACGGATTCTCTTCTTACGTTTCTCAAGCTCTCGGACGAGCTCTTCATCATCTTCATCCTCATCCTCTTCATCATCCTCATCGTCTTCATCCTCTTCATAGATGAGATTCTCAAGAGGATTCCAGTCAGGATTGGCTTGCACAAAGTTGTGCCACATCACATCAACCATAGCGTTTATAAACGCTTCATGTTCCTGAGGGTCAGGAACTGGTTGTGGCTCCATCTCTGCTAGAGCCTCATCCATTTGTTGCCAAATTCTATCAATTTCTTCATCAGGTATGTTGTTTTGATTGTTGGCAGCCATTGAAAAACAAAGAAGGTGAAAGGTTTTTCGTAAGTTTTTCTCTGGAAAGGGTTTGTGTTTTAATAGATATATGATGATTATGCTTAACAGTTCTCTTTTATAGAGAATGTGTATTAATCTTATTGAATATTTTTTTTTTTCAATCCTGATATGGCAAAATATTTTGTGCGGAAATGCTTTTATTCCTGATGAGGTTAGGTTTTTCTTACATCAGAAAATGCCTACTCGTTATGGACTACTTTCTAATGCTATGGTACAAGGACCAACCCACCTTGTTCCTGACACAAGCATGCAACCTAAACAGTCTAAACAATTAACAACCACCTCTACTGTCTCTCAAAAGACTTTAGTTGTAAAATCAAAGAAATCAGCTAGAACTGATGTGTCTGGAAGGCAATCAGGTTCAAAGGATTTTTCCTCTACACCACTCACTAAAAAGAAGATACAAGGGGGTGTACAAGGGGTCCTGGTCAAGAAAGCTGATAAGGTTGTTAAGGATGTTCCTGTGAAAAGGAAGTTAAGGTTGATTGATGAAAGTGATTCAGAGGATGACTTACCTATATCCTCTGTGATGAATGTGAACAAGGAAGTTGTTGATACTGCTACTAAAGCTGTGGTACCTTCATCGAAATCACAAAAGAAAAGGAAATTATCAAAGAGCAGGTATCATATTCCTTTGACAGTGCAAATGAAGGATACTGATATTCAGACATCAAATCCTGATGTTAGTATTCCTGATGCAACAACAAAAGTTGTCTCTATATCAGACTCTCCAGCCTCTCCATCTCAGATTCGAGGACATTCTTGGGAGAAGGTTTCTACAACTGCTTCCTTGGTTGGTCTTACACCTACATCAAAGAAAAAGAGGAATGCAGAAGAGTTAGTCTATCAGAGACAGAAGAAGCTAAAAGGATCAAGCCCACAAGAACCTGAATTTCAGAGTAATTCAGCAGCTACTGTTGATCCTGCCACACAAGAACCACTCAATCAAAGTTTGGGTGAAGGCTTAGCTAGTGGAATGGTCACACAAGAACCATTTTCTCAAAGGGAGAATGAAGACATCAACATTCCAGCTACACAAGAACCATCTTCTCAAAGTGAAGATGCAGGCAAAGCTACAGCTTCTGTTGAAAGATTGGTCGAGAACATTGTCAATGAGGGAAGCACACAAGAACCTTTAGCTCAAAGTGTTGAAGCAGCTTCTGAACCTCAAGCTCCACAAGAACCATTGGTAGCAAATACTGATGCAAGCATATCAAATCCTGACGATGTTCATCCTGACGCTAGTGGTGCTCCTGCTAATGAACCTATTTTGATACAGCCACTTCGTTCAAGACCAATAGATCATCCTATCTCAGAATCTCAGGATAAACTGAAAGGTATTGCAATTCCTGATCCTGATATATCTCATGGTTCTGATGATGATAATTCTGATGATGATAGTGATGATGATAATGAGAATAGAAAAGAGAAGGAACAGCTTGCTACATCACTCCAGATTAGTCTTGGAACTAATTTTGGTTCATCGAGTACATTTATGGCTGGCAATGCTTTTACTGGAAAAGATCAGAGACAAGATTTTTCTACTCCTTCCTTTGATCCTGCAGAGGCATTTAGACAGAATGAATGGAACAATTCATGGCATAATTCTGATGAATCTATCAGTTTTTTCTTCTGCTATTGAACATGCCTATAATGCAGTGAAGTCTATAGAGAATCAAGACTTGAAGAATCATCTGAAGGCTACTACTCTGTTATCCAAAAGCCTGAAAAGTGAGATTGATTCTATCAAGGGTTCAACTGAAAAAGTGAGGACTGATATCTTTAATAATTTTACAAAGGTGCCTACTACTTTTCAACTAAGGGTAGTGGAATCCCAAGTGAAGTCTGTTGTTTCAGAACAAACCTCAATCCATCAAAGAATTGATTCTCTGGATACTAAGGTAACTGAAATTCAAGACAAAATGTACACCTGATCTAGTATTAAGAAATAATGATGATGATACTGGAGATGATGGTGGTGACAAAGCGATACAAGGAGAAACCTCTTATGCTGTTGTTATGAAGACAATCCAAACTTCTCAAAGTCAAACAACGCAGTCAACTCATGTTTCTGATTCTGGAGTTAAGACAGTAAGAACATTGGTGCAATCTCAGATCCTGACGGAAGATCAAATCCTGACACCTGGTCATGGACACATTCTTGCTACAATTCCTGAAGGTGATGAAGATGTGATTATTGATAATCCTGAAGATGCATCAAATTTATTCCAGAAGTTTTCTACAAAAGACGGCAGAATTGTTACTCTATATCACACTGATAAAAGAGTTCAACAATTATATGCAAGAAAAGCACTCTCTACAGGAAGTGAAGAATATCCAGATCTCTCACATGAAGAATTTTTGAGACTACAAAGAGAGACAATGGAAAGCTATACTGCTCCTGCTAGAGGTAGAGGAAGCAGAGGTAGAAGAGGTGCTAGAAGAAGTAAAAGAGGTTCTTCAACTCAAACAGTACCTAGACAGACAAGGTCTAGAGGGTTAAGAATTGAAGAAATTCCCGAACCTATTCAAACTCTAGTAGTTCCTGACAGATCTACTTTTGGTGATGATGGAATTGTTGAAGAAGAACCTGAATTGAGAAGAAAATCAAGTAAATCAACTCTCAGCAATTCAAATCAAATTGAAGATTCTAATCCTGACAATATTCAAGATCCTGACGAATCTGAAATTCTGCAAGAGGTTGATTTGATAATCTTATCTACTGTTGTTGATTGTCACAACAAAGAAGTAGATGAAGAAGAAGAAGCCAGAAGAAGAGATATTACAAGAAGAACAAATAAAGATTTCAATCTCTATCTACAAAGGCTTAAAGTTTCAAATAAAAGACAATGGAGAAATTCAAGCAGACAAGAATCTTTACTTGAAAGAAGCTACACTTTTGAAAAGGAAAAAGACAAGAAGTGGAAACATATTAGCACATTAAGTTGTGATACACCTATCAATTTTCAGTCTGGTGGAATTATTACAAGCGCTTCAAGTGTTGTTGATTTATCTGAGATGGTTAGATCAAAAGCACTCTGGTTAAAGATGTTTTCAAATCTGAAGCAATTGTCAAGTAATTCAAGAGGAGGTATTGGACACAGAGATGGTGAATATCTGAATATGTCATATGTTGATCCTTACTCCTTGACAGAAATTGGAGGTACTTTAACTTCTGAAAACCTGAACAATTTATTAGCTGTTGATATAGTTATAGATTGTCATGATGGTTTTGAAAAGAAAGAAAAGCTTCTGTACTCCATGAAAGATGGTAGTGTGAAGATTCTATCTATTCAAGATCTGCTGATGAAAACTACACAGGAACTGAAATATGTTCACTATCTGTTAAGATGGAAGAACCAAGTGTACAAAGAATGGAGTGACATGATTTTGTCAACTATAAGAAGAAGACTGGATGGAAACAGTAATTTCGATGGTAATTATACTCCCATGTACTTAAATCAAAGAGGTCAGGATGTGGAAATGCAAAGGGGTACTGCTGTTAAAGAAGTAAATTTTGGCATGACTCATCTTTCTCTCAATCCTGATGGGAAGGAAATTGCTTATCTTTTGCTTGAAGAGCACAGTCTACAGAGAAACTCCATACAGAATCTCAGAGCAGCTATCTACCAGATTAATGAGGAAGATGAAGAACTCAGAAATCTTAAGGAAAGACTGATTCAAATTCTTGAAGAAAAAGAAGAAAGTTTATTATCCAACTTCTTGAAGATGAATCTGTTCTATCACAAAGCTTAAACAGATAAGTTGTTTCTGAAGATACTCGTACATTTTGATACATGTTTTTGACATCATTGAATATTTGGAATCTATACTTTATTTCACAAAGTATGAGATTGGGGGAGATTGTTAGATCAGAATTCAATGATCGTCAGAAGCTAGACTCAACTGATCAGGATTGCTGACGTCATCAGTATTGCATGGTCATCAGTATTTGATCAAGCGTCAGTATCTTATTGATCATCAGGATTCCTACTCAGACT
This sequence comes from Heracleum sosnowskyi, assembly GCA_030848705.1. Classification (NCBI taxonomy): domain Eukaryota; kingdom Viridiplantae; phylum Streptophyta; class Magnoliopsida; order Apiales; family Apiaceae; genus Heracleum; species Heracleum sosnowskyi. The sequence continues at coordinate 29,176,550 of CM061235.1, read as the reverse complement.
ATGATCAGGTTTGATCATCAGGACTTGAAGCTGATCAGGATTCCTACTTCGAGTTATATTTGGAGTCTAGATAAACATGGAAGTTTGTTCCTGGTTTGTAGAATGCAGCTATCGATTAAAGATATGTTTCTATCTTTGTTATGATTAGGACTTATCTTGTTATTGATAGAGAAGCTGTGTGCACTATATAAACACAGTTTTGGTTTCGATTTATGTACTTATCAGAGAGAGAGAACATAATCGGAGAGAAGCTCTTAAGAACAGAATTTCTTGAGAGAGTTTTTGTAAGCTAGCAGCTCTTAAGAACATCAGAATTTCTTAAGAGAGTTTGTAACAGTTTTATATCAAAGTTAATAAAGCTGTTATTGTTATTGTTATTGATCTTTCATATTTGTGTTATATAAAGTCGAGAATCTTATACAATTGTATTCAACCCCCTTCTACAATTGTTATTTACTGGGCAACAAATACTATGTTGTATCAGATTAGATTTGCCTGGTATACTTCTTGTCGAAGTTATACTAGTGTTATAGGATTTATGTAAAGAGAATGGTTGTAAAGAAGAAAATTTTGTGTAATGGAATTTTGGATTCTTTTTTCTAGAACTATAACCTTTAAAGATTCTTGGTAGAGTTGGGGTCGTAGATGTATATTGTATTGGTTTAATGTTGAACAGGTTGTTTTAATTGAGGATGCAGTGTGACGACCAAATCCTTTGACCCCGTATTTGGGGACGTTACAGGTTGGTATCAGAGCAGGGTTATAGTAAAACTAGAAACGAGAGTATATAGGAGTGTGTATAGTTAAATAAGGAACGTCAGAGCTCATTTAGAGTTCATGTTGGACTATTGGATATAGTACCAATGAGTGAGTTGAGATAGGGGTATTCGATTAAGATGATTGTGCTAAGATGGATAGAACTTCTTACGATTGTAGATGTCTATGACAGAATCTTCAAGGACTATTACGAGTCGACGACAACGTACGATATTGATAACTTTACGACGTGGAAAGGAAGGGCTTAGAATCAGATAACGAGCTATCGAAGGAGTCGACAGAGAAGGCATATGTGGAGACCTTGGTAATACCTTTCCATCCTAACGAAATATATGGCATTCCTTTAAGCGAAATTTGTGTTGGTGAATATATTCCACCTTTTGACTTTGTATTTGATACTTTTGATCAATCATGTTTGCAATTGCATCAGAGGTTGTTGTGATATCTATTTCATATTTTGAGGCCTGTTGAAGATGTGTTATTTGAATTTCAACTCTTTCATTCTTCAGGGGTGAATCCCTCTAATTGTAATGTAACACTTTTTGTTCGATACTTTCTTATCTAGTTATTCCACTTTTCTGAAGTAACACCTTTGGGAATTTACTCAGTTTCAATCCAAGGTGTGTATCTGAGATTTCTTATCGAAAGGCCTTGGTTGTTACTTTGACTTTAAATTTCTTTCATATTTCTCTACTCCAACTGAGACAAACAACCCTATTTATAGGGGACACAAGGACTATCTGTCTGTGTGATAGAAGTCTGATGGGATGCCGTCACTTGTGTGTTGTGCAATACAAGAAGACTAATTACCTTTAGTAATGTCTTAATTAAGACACGCAACATTGAGTTCATGTGATCGAATTGATCTCTCAGTGATTCTTTTATTTCCAATAATGTTTGCTCTAGAATATGCAGGCTTGGTAACAACACTTGTGGGACATTTGCTATGATACAGAGCCTTTTCACTTCAAACATCATGAATCTTTTTGTCTTTAATAATCTTGAAGGTATGCCATCAGGCTGGAAGGAATTTACCTTACTATAATGAACAAAGAATTTGCGATTGAATTACCACGAGCGAAAGCGGATTACGATGCGATTAGAATACTAGTAACATATAACGGAGCCAATTGTTCTCTCTCTATCGATTAACGTTACGATGTGGAAGAGTGGATCAAATTTTATTTGACAGAAATGACAGTATTTGAAGATGAAATCATATTTGAAGGAACTACAACGCGCTATGAAGCCTCAGTAACCATTTACGTTAGTTAGGTAATTCAAGAGTTGATTGGAAATGGGGAAAAATGTGAAATTGTGCTGATGTTATCCCAGGTTGTGGAAAATGGACATAATAGATTTTTGTCTCAATGTGAAGAACTTTTAATTTCAATGATAAGCTAATAATGGAGAATGATTGGATCTTTGAATGCTTCAGGATTTCATGATATGGTTGCAGGTCTTTTGCTCACTATTGTTAAGGTAGATCTTACTAGTCAACGTGGATGTATATAATGAGAATCAAGATGATGTCGATTTGATCAAGTTATTTGGGGAATGAGATGGTACCCTGGGAAAGGTGTCCTGAGTGTTACTGCGAATGTATCTTCTGAATTATTTGGGAAATCAGATGGAGATCAGTTAAGTTCTTGGAACTAAGTGGAACAATTTTAAAGGTATGGAACTAAGTCACCGAGTTGTTAATGTGTATTTCTCACTTTATTTATAACAAGGAAAAGAGGATGAAGAGGCTTTAACAAGGATTTAAAGATAATGGACAAGGAAACGAGTGGTTATTTTGAACTGAATTTTTATTCTACATTAGTACAGAAAGTATGTGATTGTTGAAAGCAGTTGTTAGCTATATAGGAGGTAGATAGAATTGACCAAGGAATATGGATGGCTGACATTGTAAGTAGTAAAGCGAGATTAAAGATGTAAATATCTTCGGTACAAGAATTGGAAATGATGGAGCTTTAAGGTTATAATGACAAGAGATTAACTAGAAGAAATGAATGAAATTATGATTCAGCCATAATTGATCGAAGAGAAAGGGCTACCTCAAGGAAAGAGTTATGGAAAAAGAAATGGAATTTAATTACAGGAGGGAACGAGAAAGTATAAGGGATAAGAAGGAAATGCAAGGATATATAAGAGATTTAAAAGAATATTAATGTTGGTGAGTATCTAAGTACTTGAGATGTCAGAAAATGAAGACAGAATAACAGAGATATAGTAGACGATTACAACTAAGAGATTCCTGAATGGAAGTGGAAACGTATTAAGATAGACTTTTTAGTAGAGTTGCCAAGGCCTAGAACTAATCATGATGCTATTTGGGTTATCAATGACCGAGTAACGAGAGATATTCGTTGAATAAGTTGGTTCAACTTTATTTGAACGAGATAGTAGTACGACATGGAATGCCGGGTTTAATTGTATCTGACAGAGATCCGTGACTTAATTCAAGAATTCAGACAGACAGTCAGAATGAGGAGACCATCCAAACGATTGAAAGACAGACTATGGTTGTGTATTAAATTTTGAAGGTAATTGGAAGGATCATTTACCATTGATTAAATTCCCTTACAACAACAGTTACTATGACAATTTTGAAATGTTACCTTACGTCGATCTGCTACATGTTGGGAAAGTTGCGTACAAGTTTGCTTACCACTCCATATGCAGTGTATTCATAATGTGTTTCATAGAATATGAACCTACAGAGATTTAGTTAAATTTGTTCTATGTTGAGAAACTGATTAAGATATTAAGTTAGTATGAGAAAGTATTAAGTAATAAAACAGTCGAATTAGTAAGAGTTTGGTAGAGAAATCCTAAGGTTGAAGAGTCAACCTAGGAAATTGAGAGTGAGATGTTGGAAAAGTATCCACATCTGTTTACATAAGCTGATTCTGAGGACAGAATCCTTTTAAGGGGGGAAGGATGTAAGATCCGGGAAAATTACGTGTTAATATTCGATGAGAAATGAAATTTTATTTTCATATAAAAAATTATAAAATATTTTATCTGGTTAAATGTGTTAAGTTATTCGTTAAATAATCGAATATGTGACATTGAGATGCTATGTGAATATTTGTGATGATTGGAAATTATTTTAAAAAGGGAATTTAGATCATTCCCTAATTATTCGGGAAATTGATATATCGTTCGTATCAATAATACATCTGTTATAGCCCTAGTATTCTTGAGCATTCGTTATATAAATGATATGTATTGATTTGGATAATTATCAGTCATTGTGGATGATTATCACCTCGTAAAACGTGTATTTTACTTTATTAAAGATTTAAAGCGATCCAATGGATCAATATCGATCCAAAAATGTTATTTGGGGTATTATTTTCCGCTAAATATAAAAAGGCGAATCGTACATTATCCTGCGTATAATATAGATTATATATAGACAAAAATCTAAAAATCCCTGAACTGTATTCTTCGTGTTCTTCAAGATCAAACACAAATTCGAAGGTGTTATTGGAATCCAAATCTCAAGTTCAAGTACTCAAATCAAAGCTCTTGAATTCTAGTTTCCATATCGACAATCAATTTCATCATTTGGTAATGTTTCGATTTATTATGAATTTTTGAATTTTCGAATTAAAAATTAGGGTTAATGTTCAAAATTGGGGATTTCATTTCTGTTGATTCTCCGTTCAATTGGTTGCTTCTAGCATGTTCCTAGGGTTCTATTTAGTAGGAATTCATGTTTTAATTTCATGTTTACGTTCGAATTTGACAAATTCGATTTTGGGTTTTTTTTACCTAATTTTACTTTTGAATGGTCCGTTCTTATTGTTGATTGTTCATGATATTTGATAGAGGGCTTTGATTGTATGTGTTGTAAGGATCATTTTAACACCAAGAACGTTAGATTTCATGTACATAATCGGTAGATCGTAGTTTTGGTCGGAAAACCGAACCCGATGGTTTTGACCAGATTTTTAGACCGATTCCGGCTTGTTTCAGGCTTGTGTTTGTGTTGGTTGTGTTTGTTGTGAAATTCTGAGCAAAAGCCCTCAAAGAATGATAAGTTTTGGTGTGTTTTAAGCCATGGACGGAATCCGGTGGCCGGACGTCGGCCGGATTCTGGAAAAAACCCAGATTCCGGTGGGTTGTTCTTGGCGACCCGTTTCTGTTCTTAGCGACCCGTTTTCTGACCCGGTTTTGATCCAGTTTGCCCTAATTGATTTTCGTGAATAGTGTTTCTGGGATTTATTTTTAAAAAATAAATCGAAAATTGTTTTAAAAATTCTAAAAATCATATCTTTGATTTAAAAATACATTTTATTATTCATAAAATTTTATAAATTTATAAATATTTATTTAAATTCTAAAATTGATTAAATTTAATTATTTTAATTATTTTTTATTATTAATTTATTTAATTAATTAATTGATTAATTTTAATAATCAGTTAATTCTATTAAATAATTATTAATTAAATCTAATTAATTTAAATTAAATTAAATTATTTTATTGGCTTGGTTTTATTCATACAAATTGTTTAAGTGTTTGGAATTAGTCAATTAATTTTATATTAATTAATTAAATTGTTGTTAAATCTTTATATTGAGATAAATGATCCGATTTTTGATCTAAAAATATTTTGAGGTTTAATTCCTTTGAAATGAGAGTCGAATATTTTTCTAAAATTATTTCTTGGACGTTACGAGACTTATGTGATTTATTTGTCACAATTAAATGACAATATGTGTTACGTGAATAAGTGTTCTGGAACTTGTTTAAATATTTTGGTCGTGTCTAATATTATCACGAGGGGTAGTTAGAATAGAAGTTTGTCAGTATTGTTAAAAAATGAGATTTACGAGACCGTTGACTTAGAGGTTGACTTGGATGTTGACTTTTATAATATAGAGATTTTCGACGAACGTGATACGTGGGTTATTTATTTAGTTAATCGTGATTATTCTATCTATTGAATATGGTTATCTATGCAACAGAGGCTATTGGACGAGACGAGTCGGATTATCGAAGTATGTTAAATGAAAGACGTCGGGGAAGGATGAAGTATTGTTTACGATTGATTGAGTTAATTGTGAGGCGATTTAACACCAAGAGAACGTCAACACTCATAAGGGGACATTTACAAGTATTTTACTCCAACGGAGATTGTTATTCCCAAATGACCTAACAGAATTGTAGAAGGGGGGGTTGAATACAATTCTTGATATTTTCTTAAACTTAAAACACTGATAAAATAAAACTGAACTGAATAAACAAAAACACAAGATATAAATAATTCAGTTGGATTGTTTGATGATCCAACTGAAGTGTTTTTATTGCGGAAATAATCTGTGATACAAAAGTACACAGCTGCTCAGTTACAGAGTTGTAGAGAAGAATGCTCTCAAAGATAGCTAATACAAACTATTTGTTTTTCTTCTCTTTTTTTCTTTCTAACTGCTACACTTGGTTATATATTCCCAAGTTTACAATACTATTTTTGGCTACTCTAAAGTACACTAAAGATAACCGCCAATAGTTTGCTTTTCATCCCTTTGTCCAGTGGTCCTTGGAGATCCTTGCTTTTGTCTTCATGCTTATTATGATCACTCCCAAGAGCCCAATTGGAAACTGGGATGTTTCCTTATTCCCCATGTCCATTTTAATGGTTTCCAATGCAAAGTACACTTCCACATCACCTTTTAGATCTGTTCAGAAACCTGTCACTATCACTTTGTCAACTATTCAGAAAAGCAATAATGATTCGTTGATAGCAGGGAGATGTGTTTCGTTGATAGCTTTATTCTTCATTTCGTTGATGGTGTTTCTCTTGTTTCGTTGATAGAGTAATCCTCATACCGTTGACATGTCTTCACTTAGGCAAAATTACAAGGCATGATATACTTACAATTAACCAACCTATTTTGCCTATCTAGTACTTAGTCAACATGACTTAGGAAACCTATCTAATGCATACATCAAATGCATATCAAACTGTGAAGTATTGTACAGTGCAATTGCTACAACACTCATTCCGTTGATGAGCTTCCTGTCAACGAAACACTGCAAAGCATGCCATTTCGTTGACAGTTACAAAATAACTTAATACAAAGTCTACTAAGTGTTTTTACAATTATCATCAAGAACAACATATTCCTAACAATCTCCCCCAATTTATGACTGATAGAATAACAGCCATAAATCAAGAGCCTTGATGATAACAAAAACACTCAGACATATTACCCATGATAAAAGTAAAAATTGCATTGAGCTTCATAAAGTTTTAGACATAAAACAAGACTTACAAGACTAATGCCCAAATGTGCTCCTCTAGACTGAGCAAATGATTCATCTTGGTCTTCTTTGAGGCATAGTCTTCTTCCCTCTCCTAGAGTTGTTCTCCTCAATCTGGACCCGTAGCCTTCTGTAAAAGATCTTCTCTTCTTCATCTTGATCACCAAGCTTGGATTGCATGAACCTTAGAGTTTGATTAGATGCCTTATCCAGCTGGTCTTCCATCCTGAAGAACCTTCTGCAGTTGTCCTTGTCCTTAAATTCCATCATCCAGTAAGGTTGAAGATGGATCTTCTTTCCTGTTGAGGGCACTCTTAGCATCCTGGGAAGAGCCTCAGGCTTGTTCCAGCTGGCCTTTATTTGACATATCTTGGAGACCACCTCAGACTTGGCTGTTTTGGTGAAGCCAAAGTCTTTCTTCAAGCATCTAAACACTGTGAGTAGTGTTTGGTAGTCTTCTCCTAAAATTCTGTAGAGAGGCCATATTTGTTCTCTACCACCCTTGTATGTGAAAACCAATCTTTCAGGTAACTTTTGAGAAGCTGCAATGCCCCTTACTTCCACCAGGTTGTCTAAATCAAGATGTAAGCTGGATTCTTCCCTGATGTCAGCAATGTACATGCAGTCCTCTGGATTTGTAGGGGGTTTCTGAGATTGTGGCTTCCTCACAAATACTGGCTTTGCCTTGACAGCCCTTTTCTTTGTCTTCATTGGTTGATCCTTTTCAAATAGGAACTTTGGAAAATAGGCTTCATCAAATTCAATAGGCTCCTCCTTTGGCATGATTGGTTGATCATGAAAGTTGACAGGGTGTGCAGGGTCACAGGCCAACTTTCCTCCAATAGGTAGATCAATAGGAATTTGATGTGCACTTGTTGTGGAAGGGGCTTGAGCAGTGTCCAGAGAGTCCTCTTTTTCAAAGTTCAAATTCCTCTTAGCTCTAGCCTTTGGTTGCCTTACACTTTTCCTTGCTGGTTCAGCTTCATTAGCTCCATCCTTGGCTTTTTCTTCCTGAAAGGTCTCTTCATCTTCAAGTGCTTGAGCAACTGCCAATGCTTGCATTGCTGCCCTTTCAGATTCTTCAGCCTTGGCCTTTGCAAAATTTGGGTGACCAACCCAAATGCAGATTTCCTTGCTGTCCCTGTAGATGATGGCCCTTTGATTCCTTATGCTTGGATGATTGCTTTCCTTGCTCTCAATGATCAGCTTCCCTAGGACTTTGAACTCATCTGGCTTTGGAGCAGGATAAAATATCCTTTCAATGTTCTTGCCTTTGGGTTTGGCAGGTGATATTGGAGACATCCCTCTTGCATCCACATTCTTAAAGCATGAAGATTGACCCTTCTCATTTCTTGAATCTTGAAGGATTCCATGCTGAAGGGGCTCTATAGCATAAGAGCTCTTGAACTGTGGCTCCATTTGTACAATCACCATTGCATTTGTTGATGGCTGATCTGTCTTTGAAGATTCAGTAATGTTCTTGAACCTTGCTTCTATGTTGGACCAGTGATCTTTGATTTGTTCTGCAAGTTTCATCCTCATAGAAGCTTCCTGGATCAGGTCAATACTATCCTTTTTCTTCTTTCCAAACTCCCCCATTGCTAGTGGCTCCTGTGGCAGTGAAATGGCTGGGACCAACACCTTTGTGATTTGAATGTTTAGCTCCTTAGATTTCTCCCCCTTTTTGTTAGCATCAAGAGAGATGACTGGGAGTCCTTGAGCTGCCACTAGCTGAGTGAGTAGCTGAGTTTGCTTCTCCTGTTCCTTCTGCATTTGAGAAAGTGTAGCTTCCACCTTGTCCACTCTTGTAGAGAGAGTTTTCAAGGATGTAGCCACCTCAGGTTCCTTAGTGAAAAACCTGGTCATCTTGGACACAGTGAGAAGAGGGAGCTTTTCATCCAACATCCTGTAGTTAGCATCCCTGAGATTGCTAATGGAGTCCTTGATTTCTGTAGCCTCAATCCTTGTCTGCATCATTTGTAGCCTTTGAATTTCCAGAAAATCCATGATGGCCTTGTAGAATTTCTTGTCCCTTGCATTTGCAGACTCATGAGCTAGATAGGCCTCATTGTACTGCCTTGAGATAGCAGCATCTAGAGTGACTCTTCCATGCATACCCTGAGAAAGCCAGTCTGGTGTAGGAGGCACCACAGAAGTCCCAGTCTGGGAAGTGGTGGCCACCTGTAGATTATCACCATAGCTGTCCTCATCATCAGAAAACTCAAAGTCTCCACTTGCTGCAGCTCCTGGAGGTAGATTGGTCAAGGCATCCTTTGCTCTTTGCATTGATGCAGTAGTATGAATTAAGTTGAGTGACCTTTCTGCCTCCACATTGCCCTGTTGAGCCATAACTTGATAGGCTGGCACAGGATGAGTAAAGGTCTCAGGATCCAGGGAAATACTATCCAGAGTTTGTTGATAATGCTCTTGGAAAGTAAGTTCCCTTTCTCCCTCACTGACCTCCATTAACTCATTAGCAATGGTTGCTTCCACCCTTATTGCTCCTGTAGTCCCTTCTCTCTCTCCACTCTTTTCTTGCATCATGGGCTCCCCATGGCTCACACCTCTCACACCCTCACCTTCACCTACTAAGGTGGTACTCTCAATCTCTCCTTTTGCCTGGCTGGAAGAAATAGCCAGCCTCTCACTCTCATTCTCTCCTTTTGCCTGGCTGCAAGCCAGCCTCTCAATTTCACTCCCTTTCAAACCTAAAAGTGTCTCAACTACCACCAGGTCATCTACACTAGTTGTGGAAACAACTTGATTTTCAGTAAAAGGTGTAGAATGACCTATCAACGAAATGGTAGTTTGAACTGTCAACGGTATAGGTACCGTTGATGGAGAAACACTTGTCAACGAAAGAGGCTGTTTCGTTGATGAAGTCAATAAAGCATTTTGAGAAAGTGAAATTACAGTAGAATCTGTGGTGATTGATTTGAGATTGGGGTCCACAGATTCTCTTGCAGTTTCAGAAAAACTTGGTTGATGGCCCAACAAATCACTTAATAAGTGATGACCATCAGCTTCAGAGTGGGGCTTCTCCAAGATTAGAGTTGGAGAATCAGGAAAAGATGTATGGATCATGTCCACATCTAAAGATTGAGTTGGTGAATTGGATGGAGATAAATCAAGATTAATGTTTAGAGAGTGGGACTGTAACCCCAGAGTAATAATAGGGGTTACATCAAACTGAATTTGAGAAACTGGAAGTGTTGCTTCCAGTGTGTGTGCACCCTGTGAACCCTTGGTCTTTTGCTTCACTCTCCTTTGGTATTGGGAAAATGTAGACTGTGGGCTTGAAGTGTCCCTTACCCTTTTGGACTGTGCTCTAGGTGGAGAGCTTGTTTCAATAATCACATCCTTTTGGGAGGATGCAATTAGACTTGTGTTTAAATCCATTTTACTCATTGTGCCTTGTTGGGAAGACACAATGGGGCTAGGCTGGGAAACACTTACCTCACCTTCCTTATTCTTGGGGTTTCTTTGATTTTCACCCCTTCCCTCACCTCTCACAACTCCAGACTCACTCCCCTTAGGTTGTGTGGTAGTTTTTACAACAGGTGCCTTTTGAGAAGCACCTGAGGTTGGCTTGGAGGATTTCTTTGATTTTGATTTAGTTGCTGGGGCAGGAGCCTGTTGGGTCACAGCTACAGACTCCATAGCAACAAGGTTGGAGGAGACAATAGAAGTAACAGCTATACTAACAGGGATAGTAGTAGTTACCTCAATGATTGGCAGATACACCACTGGAACATCACCATTGTAGTTCAGCCTCAGTATGTCTGTCAATACTCTCTTTTCTTGTACGAAGCACTCAAACCTGGCATTAGGGTTAGAGATAACTAATGGTGCTGGACTAACATGATTAGCCAGCATCATCAGAAACCTTGCATAATAGATATTTTTCTTCCTATTTGCCTTATCACCCAACTTAGCACCAATTTCATAAATAAGTTGGGTGCTAAAGTTGTAATATCTATCATTTAGAAGCATGGTTAGGAGAATTAACATAGAGTTAGTTAATGCATCAAAATTACTAATCTTTCCAGAAAAGACCTTAATGAATGCATCAGCTAAATAACTGTATTCCCTAACCAGACCTCTCCTAATTATTCTACCCAGATTATCAGTAGGCAAAGAGTAGTTTATAGAATTTAGCATGGTAGTTATTTCAGTGTTAGTAGGCAAAGCATCACAGTTATTATCAGGAATATGTAAACATGCCTGCAAAACATCAGAATTAACTATGTACTCATTACCTTGGAGAGTGAATTGCAGAGTGCAATTTGTTCCACTATATTCACATGAGGTCCAAATTTCCTCAATTATTTCATTGTAGATTGGTGTAGAGTGGAACATTGCATAGCTCAACTTGCAATTCTTCTTGAAATCCATCATTTTGAAGAAAAGTCTGTTCGGGTTTTCCTTTGCAACAAAAGGGATGGAGTTGTTCTTCTCATAGATGAACCCTCCAGCAGACATAAGCTTGACTATGGGTGCCATTGTTGAGTGAGATAAAGCTTCGAACTGAGTTGCTTGTTAGAGAGAGAAAGAGAGAGAAAAGCCTTTGGAATTTTTGAGAGCAGGTAAAAAAAAATAAAGAAAATAGAATTTCTTAAATACTCCCCCAAAAATTCTCAGAAAATGAGTCCAATAATAAAAGTACATTACTGGATTGGCTTAAAAATATAACCGTTACTCTTAAAGTATTACCATGATTTATACTTACAGGGAAGTATGCATAGATCGTGGTAAAAGACGTGTCAGTTTTCAACGGTTCAGATTAAGAGCGCTAAATCAACGAATCAGAATTGGGCGTTTAAAGTCCCGTCTGTTTCGTTGATACAGTTGTGTTTCGTTGACATAAAAGAGCTATCAACGAAACACCCAGAAAAATGCTAAGATTGTCAACGAAATGGTTTGTTTCGTTGGCATAGTTATTTTGACTTAGACAAAATTTTACTTTTTCCTGAGAAAATTAAATCACAGAAAATCATAGCAAATTTCTGGCTGCATTATGACTTGCAAATATCTCAAAAATAATTAAGAGAAATTTAGCATACCTAGCTCACTTACTAATCTTGAGAATGTTGATTCATCAAGTGGCTTGGTAAAGATGTCTGCAAGTTGTTGTTCGCTTGGAACAAAATGTAACTCCACAGTACCATTCATAACATGTTCTCTAATGAAATGGTACTTGATGTCAATGTGCTTGGTTCTTGAATGTTGCACTGGATTCTCAGTAATGGCAATGGCACTAGTGTTGTCACAGAAAATAGGAATTTTCTCAACTCTTAATCCATAATCAAGTAATTGATTTTTCATCCATAAAATCTGTGCACAACAACTTCCAGCTGCAATATACTCAGCCTCAGCTGTGGAGGTGGAAACTGAGTTTTGTTTCTTGCTGAACCATGACACAAGCTTGTTTCCTAAGAATTGACAGGTGCCTGTTGTGCTTTTCCTGTCAATTTTACATCCTGCATAATCTGCATCTGAATAACCAATTAGTTCAAAACCAGATTCTCTAGGATACCAAATGCCAAGGTTTGGTGTTCCCTTGAGATATCTGAAAATCCTTTTAATAGCAACTAAATGGGATTCCCTAGGATCAGCCTGAAATCTAGCACATAGACATGTAGCAAACATAATATCAGGTCTACTGGCTGTTAAATACAAAAGTGAGCCTACCATGCCTCTGTAACTTGAAATGTCCACAGATTTTTCCTTAGTATTCAATTCAAGTTTGGTGGCAGTGGGCATGGGAGTTTTGGCAGGAGAGCATTCCATTAAGTTAAATTTCTTTAATAAATCATGAATATATTTTGTTTGACTAATGAAAATGCCTTCATTAACTTGCTTCACTTGAAGACCAAGAAAGTAAGTTAATTCTCCCATCATGCTCATTTCATATTTACTTTGCATAAGCTTGGCAAACTTTTGACAAAGTTTCACATCTGTAGACCCAAAGATTATGTCATCTACATAAATTTGAACAAGTATAGTAGAGCCATTCACAATTCTGTGAAAGAAAGTTTTATCCACAGTACCTCTAGTGAAGTGATTCTCAAGAAGAAACTGTGAGAGTGTGTCATACCAGGCTCTAGGTGCTTGCTTCAAACCATAGAGTGCTTTGAGGAGGAAGTATACATATTCTGGAAAATCATCATCTTCAAAACCAGGAGGTTGACTTACATAGACCTCCTCTGCCAATTCCCCATTCAGAAAAGCACTTTTCACATCCATTTGATAGACTTTGAAATTGGCATGGGCTGCATAGGCTAGGAAAATCCTTATTGCTTCTAGTCTTGCAACAGGAGCAAATGTTTCATCAAAATCAATTCCTTCTTCCTGTGAGTAGCCTTTTGCAACTAGTCTTGCTTTGTTCCTTGTGACTATGCCATTTTCATCCATCTTGTTTCTGAACACCCATTTTGTGCCTATTACACTCCTGTCCTTAGGCTTGGGCACCAGCTTCCAAACATTGTTCCTTTCAAATTGGTTTAGCTCTTCTTGCATAGCCAAAACCCAATCTGGATCTAGAAGTGCATCCTCAACTTTCTTTGGCTCATCTTGAGACAGAAAGCTGCTATATAGACATTCTTCTTGAGTTGCTCTTCTAGTTTGGACTTTTGAAGAAACATCACCTATAATAAGTTCAAAGGGATGATCTTTAGTCCATTTTCTTGAGGGAGGTAGATTTGCTCTAGACGAGGTAGCTTCATGATCATGATTGCCTTGATTGGATATTTGTCCTTGAGAAACTCCCCCTGAGTTTGTTGTCCCTAAATGATCACCTCTTGAGACATTTCTATGACCTTCAACGGTATGACTGTTTTGGCTATCAACGAAACGCTCATTTTGACTGTCAACGAAACCACCATCTTGACTGTCAACGAAATGACCATTTGGTCTACTAGCAGCTATTCTTTTCAATCTTAATGCAGCAATTTCATCTTCACTGCTGCTCTCATCTGTGCTAGATACAACAACTTTAGGCTGTTTCTCAGTAGTCTTAACATGATTCATTCGATCTCCTTCCTCATTCTCAAAAGAGAGACTTTCATGGAAACCTTCATCACAGAGACCTTGAATTTTGAGATCATCAAAAACAACATGTACAGATTCCATAACAATGTTGGTTCTGAGATTATAGACTCTGTAAGCTTTCCCTGCTGCATATCCCACAAATATTGCTTCATCTGCCTTTGCTTCAAATTTCCCCAAATGCTCAGCTTGATTTCTCAGAACAAAGCACTTGCATCCAAAGACATGAAGAAAATCCAATAGTGGCTTCTTTCTTTTGAGTAGTTGATAAGGAGTCATTCCTTTGGCCTGATTAATCAAAGAAATATTCTGAGTGAAGCAAGCTGTGTTAACTGCCTCAGCCCAAAAATAAGTTGGTAACTTTGATTCATCTAGCATTGTCCTGGCAGCTTCAATAAGTGTTCTGTTTTTCCTTTCAACTACACCATTTTGCTGTGGTGTCCTTGCTGCTGAAAACTCATGCATAATACCATTTTCTTCACAGAACATCTTCATGCTTGAATTCTTGAATTCTGTCCCATTGTCACTCCTGATCCTTCTTACTTTCAAGTCAGGATGATTGTTTACCATCTTGATGTGATTGATAATGATTTCACTTGCCTCATCTTTAGAATGTAAAAAGAAGGTCCAAGTAAATCTAGAAAAATCATCAACAATCACAAGACAATATTTCTTCTTTGAAATAGACATGACATTTACAGGGCCAAACAGATCCATATGAAGTAACTCAAGCTGATGGACAATTGATGACTCTGTCTTGCTTTTGAATGATGCCTTCTTTTGTTTCCCTTTTTGACAGGCATCACACAAACCATCCTTGGAAAACTCCACCTGTGGAATTCCTCTAGCAAGATCCTTCCTTACCAAATCATTCATAACCTTGAAATTCAGATGAGATAATTTCTTGTGCCATAGCCAACTTTCATCCTTGCTTGCTTTGCTGAAAAGACAAGTGATGGTGTCTGGACTTGTGCTACTAAAGTCAGCAATGTACACATTCCCTCTTCTGAATCCAGTCATTACCACATTGTTGTTTCCTCCTTTAGAAACAACACAGGCTTCTTTTGAAAAAGTAACTAAAAATCCTTTGTCACAAAGTTGACTGATACTAAGCAAATTGTGCTTAAGACCATCCACCAATGCAACCTCATCTATGATGACATTCTCTTTTGAAATCAAGCCATATCCCTTTGTGTAGCCTTTGCTGTCATCTCCAAAAGCAATACAAGGGCCAGCTCTTTCCTGAAACTCTGTGAGCAGGGTAGAATCACCAGTCATGTGTCTTGAACAACCACTATCCAAGTACCAAAGATTCCTTTTGTCTCCCTGCACACAATGAAACCAAATCAAGTTGATTTTGGTACCCAAGTTTCCTTGGGTCCTGTTTTGTTAGCCTTTGCTTTTCCTTTTATATCATTTTTCACCTTGGGCTCAGATTGATTTAAATCAACTTTTACTCTTGGTGTTGATTTCTGATTGTTGCTCACATTTTCATTTACAGCATGCATATTTGAAGGAACACACATATTATTCATATTCCATGGCATTTGTGGCATACTAAACATATTCATGTATGGATTAGGCACAAATGGCATGCTGGCATATGGATTTTGAAATTGTGCATATGGAGCAAACATGTTAGGCATAACAGGCATTGTAGGCATAAAACTATTCATTGCAGGCTTGGGAATTTTCATTTTAACAGTCTTCTTAACAGATTTGCAGTTAGTAGATAAATGACTAACACTTCCACAATTGACACAAGTCTTTCTAGGAGCATATTTATCAGGTGTGTAATTGTTGTGTTTGTTAATTCCTACTTTGCCATTCCTGTTATTCCTTTTATTTCCCTTAGCCTCAATTTGAACATTCTCCATCTTATCTTTCAATTGCTTGTTGGACAAGTGACCTACATTAGCTCTCTCAACAGGCTTCTCAACTTTCTTTGATTTACTAGACTCACCTTGAACAAAGTTCTTGGTGACAGGACCATACTTATTATTAAGTCTAGTGAGTTCATCTTTTCTTTTCTCTGTCAACGAAACACCCTGATCGGTTGATGGTTCATGTGTCAACGGAACATCGCATTCCGTTGACATATCAACCTTCAACAAATGATCATTGTTGTTTGTTGACTCTGTTTCTGAATCTAAGGCTTCACAAGCATACCCTAGTTTCTCTTTGTTCTTTTTCCATGATTGTTCACAGAAAGATTCCATACCTTGAACATTAATGATGTTGGTAGCAACATTCCTGGCATCTTTCCATTTAGCAATCACACTCTGTTCTATTTCTAGTTGTGTCTTAAGAATTTCTTCCCTTTGTAACACGTTCTCAAGTTCCTTCTTAGCATCCCTACTAACACATCTCATTTTCTCAAATTCAATGAGCTGTGCTTCTAACATTGCATTCCTATCACTTAAGAGCAAATTAGTCTCTTTAATTCTTGAATTCTCTTTGGTAAGTGATTTAAGAGTAACACGCAAATTATATAATACAGTAGACATTTCATTTACTGCACTATCGCATTCCTCTTTAGAAAGCTCAGAAAGATTAGTAATTGTTACCTGGTTGCTTGAGGAGCTTGCTTCCTGCTCATGATTGTTAGCCATAAGAGCCAAGTTGACATATTCAACATCATCATCAGAATCTTCACCATTACCAGCCCAATCATACTCCTGAGTCATGAAAGCCTTTTCCTTTTGCTTGAGAAGTTCAAAGTATTTCTTTTTATAATCAACAGGCTCAAATTTCCTGTTGCTCTTCTCAATCTTGGGTTTTCTGCAGTCTCCAGCAAAGTGACCAAGCATTCCACAATTGAAACATTTAGATTTAGACTTTTCAATCCAGTTACTTTTGTTAGGTTGAAAGTCTCTCCTTGGTGGCCTTGCTTCTGAGTTTCTCTTGAACTTGAACTTAGAGAATTTTCTTGACAGAAAAGCAATGTGTTCATCAATCTCATCTAAGTCATCCAAGTTGGCTGGTTCTGGTTCTTCTTCTTCTGTCATCTTACCTTTACCCTTGCTGACATCACTTCTACAACTAGCTCGACTAGTTGTGGCCTTTGCAGCTTCTTCAGTGTCATCTTTCAGTTGGTTCACAGATGCAATCAATGCAATGGATCCACCCTTCTTCTGTACCTTTTCAATTTCCTCATCTTGCTCCATTTCCAGCTCATAAGTCTTCAATGTTCCATACAACCTTTCAAGAGTGTAATCTTTGTACTCTTGAGTGTTTCTTAGAGAAACAGTCATAGGCTTCCATTCTTTTGGAAGAGCTCTTAGAAATTTAAGGTTTGAGTCCTTAGTTTGGTAGATTCTCCCATACAACTTTAATCCATTCAGAAGCTTTTGAAACCTACTAAACGTGTCATTTAGGGTTTCACCAGCTTTAAAGTGAAAGTGCTCATATTGTTGTATAAGGAGTTGCATTTTGTTCTCCCTTACTTGCTCAGTTCCTTCACATAGTGTTCTGACAGTGTCCCATACTTCTTTGGAGGTTGTACAGTTTATGACATTATCAAACATCTCTTGCTCCAAACCATTAAACAGAATGTTCATGGTTCTCTTATCTTTATGGATTTCTGCAAGATCTTCAATAGTCCATTCTGAGACAAGTTTTGGAATTTCTACGTCAGGAGCATCATCTGGCACTCCAACTCTAGATGCAAACTTCATGGGAACGTGTGGACCTTTCTCAATGCAGTCTACATATCTCTCATCCATAGACATGAGATGTAAATGCATCTTTACTTTCCAGTGAAAGTAATTGTCCTTATCAAGAACTGGTATCTTCACACCTGCATCCTTCTTCACCATGGTTTCTGTTTTGGTCTTGATCTTTAAACTTCTTGTATGTTAGAAGCTTGCTCTGATACCAATTGTTATTCCCAAATGACCTAACAGAATTGTAGAAGGGGGGGTTGAATACAATTCTTGATATTTTCTTAAACTTAAAACACTGATAAAATAAAACTGAACTGAATAAACAAAAACACAAGATATAAATAATTCAGTTGGATTGTTTGATGATCCAACTGAAGTGTTTTTATTGCGGAAATAATCTGTGATACAAAAGTACACAGCTGCTCAGTTACAGAGTTGTAGAGAAGAATGCTCTCAAAGATAGCTAATACAAACTATTTGTTTTTCTTCTCTTTTTTTCTTTCTAACTGCTACACTTGGTTATATATTCCCAAGTTTACAATACTATTTTTGGCTACTCTAAAGTACACTAAAGATAACCGCCAATAGTTTGTTTTCATCCCTTTGTCCAGTGGTCCTTGGAGATCCTTGCTTTTGTCTTCATGCTTATTATGATCACTCCCAAGAGCCCAATTGGAAACTGGGATGTTTCCTTATTCCCCATGTCCATTTTAATGGTTTCCAATGCAAAGTACACTTCCACATCACCTTTTAGATCTGTTCAGAAACCTGTCACTATCACTTTGTCAACTATTCAGAAAAGCAATAATGATTCGTTGATAGCAGGGAGATGTGTTTCGTTGATAGCTTTATTCTTCATTTCGTTGATGGTGTTTCTCTTGTTTCGTTGATAGAGTAATCCTCATACCGTTGACATGTCTTCACTTAGGCAAAATTACAAGGCATGATATACTTACAATTAACCAACCTATTTTGCCTATCTAGTACTTAGTCAACATGACTTAGGAAACCTATCTAATGCATACATCAAATGCATATCAAACTGTGAAGTATTGTACAGTGCAATTGCTACAACACTCATTCCGTTGATGAGCTTCCTGTCAACGAAACACTGCAAAGCATGCCATTTCGTTGACAGTTACAAAATAACTTAATACAAAGTCTACTAAGTGTTTTTACAATTATCATCAAGAACAACATATTCCTAACAGAGATATCGGTAAGACTAGTAAGTGCGTCATAGTTAAGTTACAATCGTTTATGGAATGTGAGAATCATACGTTGAAGACTAAAGTATCGTCTCATGTTTGACTATCGAGGCAGACACGTGGATTCAAAATCGTAAGGATCAGATTCATGGTATTCACAAGAGCGTTAAATCAAAGAAGGACGGAAGTAGAGAATCGTGCTATAAGACAGAATAAGGAGGGAATCGTATTATCTCAGCCTTACGAAATAGCTAAGGACCAGAGGCAAGTGTCTATTCCTTTCACATATTATTGAGTGATATTATCTTGAATTATTAATATGCAAGTTGTATACTCTTCATTTAATTTCCAAATGTTGATTCCTTTGCATTGAATTGCAAGTATTTTATTTAATCTCGTAAATTGACGAGTATTCTTTTATACCTTTTGAGTTTAGATTTATATTTCCATGTTGATTGGAAAAATATAATTATTGTATTGAAACGATTTAAAAGATAGTTATGGGTCTTATACTAAGGCTTTCTTTTAAAAAATCTTGATTTAAAAATATTAGGTTGGAATGTTGCCAACCCTAGATGAGTGGGAACTTATGAACCCGATGAGGGTAAAAATGTTATTTTAAATTCTGAAGTTGTGGTACTTGTTCTACAAGTATTCTATTTTTCCATCTTGCACCTATGCAAGTATTATTATCATTTCTTGTTGATGCGATTATCTGATCCAGTCCCTGATTCGAACTCATATATGTTGTGTATGATTTAGTTTAATTCCTTCAAATACAAGGCTTATCTATTATAAGTATATATTTCGAAGGACTTAAACTATTTCTTTCAGAAGTCAGTAAACCTTCATTTCCCTATTCATAAACTTCACTTTGAATTTTCCTAAACTTGAACTTGACCTTCTTGTTACTTATCAAACTGGTGAATCTTAACTATTCTTCCATAATGTGATAATTTGTACTGATGAGGCCAACTAGAGCCTGTTCCTTGAACCCTACTTTATATTGAACAGCTGCAATTCCTTTTTGAGATCATAATGCCTGTTTCATATCAGACTTAACTTTGTTGAGCATGTTATTGTTTATTCTTCATTATTATCCCAGTTGTTGCATCGATCTCGTCGATGTTTATTATATTGTCACTTTTCATGTGCACCTCCCATTATTGTGTCGATCTCGTCGATACTAGATTGTATTGTTATTCCTTGATGGATTCTTCATAATTGAGTTGTTTCCTGGAACGTGAGTTTTCCAGCGATTGTTGTATTAAGGTTGTCTATTCTTCCGACACCTGGCTGTCGTAGTAAGGTTGTCAATTGTACTGACACCTGACGTATATAAAATAGAATTGGAATGTTTTTAAATGGACCAATAATGGTCGGACCAGATTCGTGGTCGGAATAACTTAAGGCCCGGATTGGCCAAGGATCATAGTGGAGGACTTTGTTATAAGCAAGTACGGGGTTGATGCGTGACTGGTCAGCAGCTCAACCTTTGTGATTTATAAAAGTATAAAAATCCAATTCTAATATCACTTCTTATATCTGAGATTGATTTCATTCATATGTTATATACTGGTGAGTTATAACCTGATATTCAGGTGGATTCGTTTGCTTAAAATCGTTGGTTCATTGATTAATAAGAAGGGGTTTCAAGCCTGCTGAAACCACCTACTCGTAGTATAATGGATTTCAAATAGTCAAAATCCACTTCCTCGATTCCATTGGCAGTCGTGAGATATCTACCTTGTTGAGTTTTATTCATACCGCATATTCAGACGGTACCATATTGAAGTCGTGAAGTACGTTCATTATTCCATGGCCGAGCACGTTGGCTCATTCTTACTCCTTTGTTATTCTACTCTTCCAGAGTTGTTGGTTTCAGAAGATGTTGTGAATGGAACTGTTATCTTCAAAAATAGTAATTTTGTATAAACTACGGTTTCCAAAACTTATGAGTGAATATTTATTTCATATTTTCTACATACTATTGTAGTGATTATGGTTCGGGTTACCGTGATGACCAATATAAATTCCTTCGTGTTTTAAACTATTCAGTTGCTAGAAGCTGAATGAGAAATTATGGTGAATTACCAAACTTGATTTAAAAGTTTTAGAGATTACAAATGTTCAAATCAAAGGCCTGTTTATTTGAAAATTCAAAGCTTATTTTGGAAACTTTTCCTATTATACTTGATAATGCACCTGCTGAGCAATTCATTCGCTCATACTTGCTTTCTTTATATTTTTAGCCTTTCAGTAAGAAGGCATATTGGCGGGAGTTATCCGCATAGTTGGGCAGAGAAGGAAGAAGATGTTAGTGTAAAGACGTTATGATGCAGAGTATTTAGAACTAGTGTAAGGTTGTTGTATAAAGTGAATTTTTATTAAATACTATGTTGTATCAGATTAGATTTGCCTGGTATACTTCTTGTCGAAGTTATACTAGTGTTATAGGATTTATGTAAAGAGAATGGTTGTAAAGAAGAAAATTTTGTGTAATGGAATTTTGGATTCTTGTTTCTAGCACTATAACCTTTAAAGATTCTTGGTAGAGTTGGTGTCGTAGATGTATATTGTATTGGTTTAATGTTGAACAGGTTGTTTTAATTGAGGATGCAGTGTGACGACCAAATCCTTTGACCCTGGATTTGGGGACGTTACACTTAAGATTGAAGAGGTTGTGGATGATGATGAGAAAGTTGTGCTGCAAATAACTGATATTGAAGATGAAGACTTCTACTCCTGAGAAGAGATGGAGAAGATGGACAATCCAACTATGGCTTACATGGCTAAGAAGTTCAAAAACATTAGATTCAAGAGAAACAAGCCATTTAAGCCTCAAGGTCAAACATCAAGGTTCAGCAGAGGAAATTCTTCCAAGGTTGAAGGTGGTGCCACAAGAGGTGGTTACAAAACAGGGATGGTGGACAGATCCAAGTTCAGATGTTACAACTGCAATGAGTTTGGTCATTTTGCTACTGAGTGCAGAAGACCAAAGCAGAATCAAAGGATGGATAAATGGTCAAGTGGACACTTCAAGAAAGGACAGGGAAAAGCCTATGTGGCTGAAGGAAAATGCTGGGATGATACTGATGATGAAGAGGAAGAGAAATATGTGAATCTAGCCCTCATGGCTAAATCTGATGAGGTCTCCTCTAGCTCTCCAAGTCAGGTACCTTCACTTGTCTTACTTGAAATGTCTAAAGAAGAATACAAACAAACTGTCGAGGAGTTGAGTGCTGAAATATTTAATGTTCATACTAGTTTAACTGCAGCAAATGAAGAAATTGCTAGGTTAACTAAACTGAATGAAACACTCACTTCTGAGAATGACATGATTTTGTTAAAGACCAGTCGATTAGAATCTCTAGCACAGGAGAATGCTAAGCTTAAAAATGAATTAGTCTGTGCTAAAGAAATAGAAAAGTTTCTAAGGGAATTTAAGATCAAGGCCTATAGAAACTCTTCTAAACAACTTCAGGATTATCATGAGAAACACACAGAGGATCAAAAAGTAGGGATAGGTTTTGAGTATGGTAGAAGACCTGGAAAGGAAATTGTGAGTCAAGATTGTTCAACTGATGGTTATGTCAAACCTCATGTTCTCAAGAAGATCAACAAACCAATTTTTAAACTTTCTGAACTTGAGTTTGATGAGGAAGCCATGCTCATCAAGCAACAACTTGATGATGAGGATGAAGGTATTGATAGTACAACAGTTGATGGAAAAGATGCTGTCACAATTCCCAAGATAGTAACTCTCCCAAACAATCTGACAGAATGTTCTAAAGATGCTGTCAATAATGGCAAGACAATAGCTTCCAAAGATACTGTCAAGAGAGCTTCAAAGACAGTAACTTCCAATCCAGCTGTCAAGACAGAAGGTGTGAAAGTATTGTCAAGGAAATCTCGACAGCAACTTCAGAACATCCTGTTGACACAGTTACCTACAAGTCTAGAAACAAGAATGGTAAGTTAGGAAATGGCAATGCTAATGCTGGTAATGCTCCCAGAAAACTATGCAATAACTGTGGCTCTTCACATCACTTAACTCATGTTTGTAAGAAACCAAAAGAGGTCAAGGATAATGTGACCATGATAGATGGTAACTTACATAGAACCCCCATTATGCATAGATCTATGGTAGTCTGCAATAACATTGACTGTATGCCTTATAAAATAACTGCCATGAGTACTTGTTTCAATTTGCCTATTTCAACTACTGAACAATGTCTCTATATGCAAACTATTGAGACTTTTGAGCCTACTGGAAACAGTAAGAATGCTACATCCACTAAGAATAAGACCAAGTCTAATTCTAAGGCAAAGTGGGTGAAGAAAGGAGTCCAGCAGAAGATTCCTGATGTGATGGTTAAAGTTGAAGATACTGTATAATCTTGTGATACTGAAGTAACAGGGCCCAACAAAGATTGGGTACCATATGCCTCTTAAATACAATTTGTTTTTCAGGGCAAGAATAAGGAGCAAGTCATTTGGATCATTGACAGTGGCTGCTCAAGATACATGACTGGTGATAAAGCCATGCTATCACAATTTGTGGAGAAAGCTGGCCCAATCATAACCTTTGGAGACAACAGCAAAGGTTACACAGTGGGATATGGCTGTTTAGAAATTGGGAATGTTGTCATCAATGATATTGCACTTGTTGATGGATTGAAGCACAACCTGCTCAGTGTCAGCCAATTCAGTGACAGGGGATTCAAGATTGACTTTGACATGATGGTGTGCAATATCTATCACAAGAAAGATGGTAGCCTCTCTCTCAAAGGGGTAAGAACAGGAAGCCTGTTTGTTGCTGACCTAAGCTCAACAAAGAAGGACAAAGTCTACTATTTTTACAGTAAAGCTACTGTTGGTAACAACATGCTTTGGCACAGGAAGCTCTCTCACCTAAAATTCAAGACAGTGAATATGCTGATGAAGAAGGAACTAGTAAGAGGACTACCTCAACAAGAATTCTGTCAAGAAGGACTGTGTGAGGATTGTCAGATGGGAAAATTGAAGAGAGTTGTGCATAGGTCAAAACAAGTCAACACCAACACAGAACCACTCAAACTAATTCATATGGATCTCTTTGGACCAGTCAATGTTCCATCATTAGCCAAGAAGAGATATGCATTAGTTATGGTGGATGATTATTCTAGGTATACTTGGGTGAAGTATCTAGAATCAAAAGATGAAGCTGCTCAAGTCATCATTGATCACTTAAGAGTTCTTGACAGAACTCCAAATGCCAAAGTTCAAATTCTGAGAAGTGACAATGGTAATGAGTTCAGAAATGCTACTCTTGGTAATTTCTGCAAAGATGAAGGAATTGTACAACAATTTTCTGCTGCAAGGACACCATAGCAGAATGGAGTTGTAGAAAGGAAGAACAGAACTCTCATTGAAGCTGCCAGAACTATGCTTCATGATGCAAAGTTACCTACATACTTCTGGGCAGAAGCTATCAACACGGCTTGTTATACACAGAACAGAACCCTGATCAACAAGACTCATGGGAACACTCCTTACTATCTGCTCAATGAAAAGAAACCTACTGTCAAGTATTTTCATGTGTTTGGAAGCAAATGTTTCATGATGAAAGACAACCATGAAAAGAAAGGGAAATTTGACACCAAAGCTTATGAAGGTATTTTCACGGGGTATGCTCTAGAAAGGACTGCTTACAGAGTCTATCTTTTGGAGCACAGGATCATAGATGAAAGTGTAAATGTCACATTTGATGAAACCAAGTTTCATGGACTGCATGAAGATGGTCAAATGCAGATTCTTAGATTTGAGAATCAAGGATACTTGGAGGAAGAAGAGATTGTTGATGAAGAACCCACATTCACTCAAACTGTTGAACCTGAAAAAGATGTTGTCATTGAAAGTGATGCTAATCAAACTTCAGCTCAGTCATATACTATTTCAGGAAATATTCAAAATGATGGTGACTCTGGAGACATTGAAGAAAATGGTGGAGACAATTGCCCTGGTGAAGACTCAGTTCCCCAAACTGAGGCTGTTGTTGTAGATCAAACAAGAAGCTTGCCCAGAACCACTAAGTGGAACAAGGATCACACAAATGACCTGATTATTGGAGATCCTTCTTCTGGGGTGAGAACCAGGAATAATGTTTCAGCTGACAGCATGTTTTCCTGTTTTCGGTCTCAAATGGAGCCAAAAGCTATTGATGAAGCATTGTTGGATTCTGATTGGGTGATTGCTATGCAAGAGGAGCTCAACCAGTTTGAAAGGAACAATGTATGGAAGTTGGTTCCAAGACCAAAGGGAAAATCAGTTATTGAGACAAAGTGGGTTTTCAGAAACCAACTGGATGAAAATGGAAATGTGACTAGAAACAAGGCAAGGCTAGTAGCTAAAGGTTACTGTAAACAGGAAGGGATAGATTATGATGAGACATTTGCACCTGTTGCCAGACTTGAAGCTATCAGGATTTTTCTAGCCTTTGCTGCACACTGTAATTTCAAGGTGTTCCAAATGGATGTCAAAAGTGCTTTTCTAAATGGAGAGTTGGAGGAAGAAGTGTATATTGAACAGCCGCCTGGTTTTGAAGATGCTGAATTATATGATTTTTTGTACAAGCTGTTCAAAGCACTTTATGGTTTGAAACAAGCTCCAAGAGCCTGGTATGATACCCTCTCTGCCTTCTACTGGAAAACCAGTTTACAAGAGGTGTAGTAGATAAGACTCTATTCTACAAGCATCATGGCAAAGACATCATTCTGGTTCAGATTTATGTTGATGATATCATCTTTGGTTCATCAAATAAGAAGCTGTGTGAGAAGTTTGCATCTCTAATGAGAAACAAGTATGAGATGAGCATGATGGGAGAACTGTCATTCTTCCTTGGTTTACAAGTTCTTCAGAAAGATGATGGAATCTTCATTTGTCAAGCAAAGTATGTCAAGGAACTTCTCAAGAAGTTCAACCTAGAAGATTCATCACCTGCCAAGACTTCCATCTCTACTTCAACTAGTTTGGATCTAGACTCCAAAGGGAAGAAAGTGGACTCTAGTGCTTACAGAGGCATGGTTGGATCTCTTCTTTACCTAACTGCTAGCAGACCTGACATAATGTTTGCTACATGTCTCTGTGAGAGGTTTCAGGCTGATCCAAAGGAGTCACACTTGGTAGCTATCAAGAGAATTTTTAGATATCTAAAGGGCACTCCTAATCTAGGCCTTTGCTATCCTAAAAATACTGTATTTCAGGTAGTGGGGTATTCTGATTCAGACTATGTTGGGTGTAGGATTGACAGAAAGAGCACTATAGGAAGCTGTCAATTTCTTGGTGGAAGATTGGTGTCCTGGTTTAGTAAGAAGCAGCATTCAGTTTCTACATCTACTGCAGAAGCTGAATACATTGCAGCTGGAAGTTGTTGTGCACAAATTCTGTGGATGAAGAACCAACTGTTGGATTATGGGCTAGTGTTAAATAATATCCCTATTTACTGTGACAACACTAGTGCCATAGCCATCTCAGACAATCTCGTTCAACACTCTAGGACAAAGCACATTGATATCAGACATCATTTCATAAGAGAGAATGTTGAAAGAGGAACTGTGAAGTTAATCTATGTCCCTACATAAAAGCAACTTGCAGACATCTTTACGAAACCACTGGATGGAGCAACCTTTAACAGGTTGGTAAGTGAATTGGGAATGCTAAATCTGGTATGTTAACTTACTAGATTTTACATTTTCATGATCGAATGGAGCTTGTGACAGTAATCTTAATAAGTTGCTGTCATGAGAAAGTTACTGTCTACTTAAGCCTTTATCTGTTTTCGACAACATGTTTGCTTTGACTGGAATAAATTGAATTTTGTGCTAGTCCTAAACTTGATAGTTAGACGTTGAATGACACCAACTTGCATGGTTTTATTGTTGAAATTGGTCAATGAATTTGATTTGATTGGTCATTTGTGCTTTGATTGTTGGATTAGTGGTAGACATCACTTAATTGCAATCTGTGGTAGTTGTATGGGTATTCTAAAACTGTTGACCATTTACCTCCCCTTTTTACCTAGTATGCCTATAAAATGAACCTTAGGCCATATTAGTGACTCATTCAGAAAAAGGTAAAATGGAAAACAAAGTAGGAATCAAATACAGGCCAAAGATAAGTTGTGATTCTCCCTATAAGGAAGAAGTTGAAGCGTTATTTGATG
The DNA here is from genome assembly GCA_030848705.1 of Heracleum sosnowskyi. NCBI lineage: Eukaryota > Viridiplantae > Streptophyta > Magnoliopsida > Apiales > Apiaceae > Heracleum > Heracleum sosnowskyi. Next base: position 29,149,368 of record CM061235.1, on the reverse strand, counting down.
AACTGTTGGATGCCCTCGATGAGGAAGAAGAAAAAGAACTTGTTGCCAAAGCCGCTGAGGAGGCTAAGTGGCAAGAAGAGGAGAAGGAGTTTCAAGCACTCCTCAAGGAAGAAGGAACCACAGAAGAGGAAGTTAGGGCAGAATTTCTAGAATTGGTTAAGAAAAACTGTAATGAATAGTTAATCTTACCAAGTGTAGCAATTTAACCTTCTTCGATTAATAAAGATTTATCCTTTTCTTCTGTAGTTTCTTATTGCTTGTTGTATGTGTTTTTAATTGCTTAAATGGTTGAATTTATTATGCATGAATTATGAATCAGTAATAAATATTGCATATGTTTAACTGGTGTCTCTTCAGTTAAGTTATTTATCATAACAGTTTCAATACAAAGTCTCGACAGTTGTTGTTTCCCTGCAAAGGTTGCTGTCAACAAGAAAAGTAGCTGTCACGGTTAATTGACAGTTAGCTTCTCGACAGCAATAAACAACTTTCTGTCACGATTTGTAAAAGATACTGTCATATGAGAACTTAATGATGACAGTAAGTTTTGCGCGAAATGTTTCTATCACGCAAAACATGCTGTCATCACACCAAAGTTACTGACACGGTTGTTTTGAGCGCACATGTTACTGTCAAAGTAGTGGACCGTTAATATTGCACATTCATCCTCCACGAGGAGAGAGAAATCAGCCAGTAACCCATGTGACTGTTAATTGGGTTAAGACACGATTTCACTTTTCCACTTTGTCAGTTAAACGCTTGAACTTCCCTCTTAATCCATCAAACATTCAACTGCTCCCAAAAAGTAAACACAACACTCTCCTTTCTCTTCTCTCCAAGCAATTCATCTTCAACCTTCTTTCTTCTCTCAACCAGCAAAAATGGCCCCCAAACAATCAATTTCACAGACTAACCTTGCTGGCATCTACTATCCTAGTGATGCTGGTGAAGATTTCAAAGGGCTTGTTTCGTTCATGAATAAGTCCTATCTTGGGTATGCAATTACTTCAACTCCTGTTCTTGACCTAGACAGGATTGAAAGCTTTTGGGAATCTGCTGTTGCTCAAGGAGATGGTGACAACTCAACCATTCAGTTCAAAATCAAGGAGCACAGTTACATTCTCACTATCAAGGGCATCAATGTGGCTTTGGGAATTATGCTAGAACCAGGAAAGACTTATACTGAGCTTGCTAATGATGAGACCTTGAAGAAGCTCTTCTTGAAAATTGGGTACTCTGGACCCATTCTTGAAGAGGGAACAACAAAGTGGTACCCTTTTGGTGAAATGGACAGGAAGTATCTCCGAAAGGAGTGGAGCATAGTGTTTGATGCAATGGTAAAGGTGTTCTCTACCAAGACCACTGGCTGGAATGGAATTCCCACCTACATCAAAAAGCTCACTCACTCTCTTGTTCATGGGTACAAAGTGGATGTTGGAAAGCTACTCATGGCACACCTCAAGGCTGCCATAGGTAAGAAGGTAAACATCTATCCTCGCTTTCTCATGTTATGCATTAATTCTTTATGTGATTTTGATGAGAATGCCCCTCGTTTGGAGGTATGCACTGTTCTGAAAAGAAACACTCACACAACTCTCACCTCACAGAACTTAAATGCACATATTCCACTTTGCTTCACCAAACACATGGTTGATCAAGTTCCCAACCTTGATTTTCCATTACCGTCTGGTTATGACACCTTCACTGTTGAGAATGAAGCTGGATTATACCCCAATTCAGCTAACCCTCATTCTACCCCATACATTCAGCCTAGGTTCTCTAGACTTCCCAAAGTTCAGAGACAAGCCTTACAAGAATCCAGAAAAAGACCCCTAGAGACTGGTGTTGGTGGTAGTGTTGAGAGTCAAGAGGGAGTTCCTGCACCTAGTGCAGCAAATAAGGAAGGTAGTCAAACAGAACCCACAATGGTTCCTCCTGAGCCTAAGAAGAAGAGAGCTAAGAGGACCAAAACCACTGTCAGCCACCCTGCAGTCTCCCAAAAGGCTGTAGAGGAAAATAGGGAAATAAACTCCTCCCTAGATGTTCCTTCTCAACAAGGGACATCTATTGAAATTGGCCTGTCTCCCAAGGCACCCTGTAAAGAGTCTGCACAACCTCATGTTCCAACTCATGAGGAGCCTCCACTTGCAGAAACACACATGGAGTCAGGACACAGTGAGGATTTCACTTCCCCTATTGATGCTTCACAAGTTCCATCTGTGGAGCAGCCATCATTCTCTTCTCCACTTTCACCTTCTTCCTTCCCTACACATTCATTTGTTTCTTCTCTACAACCTAGAGAGGGGGACAATCCCAACCCTTCAGGTTTTGATCATCCATCTCCAATCATGGATGCGCCCCCATCTAGTGGTCCACAAGAACCCATTTCTCAAAGTGAAATGGACACCACTCCTTCAAACACTGAGAAAGAGCAAGGTATATCTCTGCTAGAAAGTGAAACAGCCAGTACCTTGTTCAATCTCCAAGGAGCATCTTACCTTAGGGAAGATGTTGTCGCAGCCTCAGTTGCTGTCAAAGACTCTGAGAATGTTGCTGTCATAGGTGACCCTGCTGTCAAGGACTCAAAAGAAGTTGATGTCTCAAACAAATCTGCTGTCCAAGTTGCAGTGGAACATACTGTCAATCTTCCAACTGACAGTAACATTTCTGGCCAGGCTGCTGTCACCTCCTCACAGCCCAATCTTGATGCTGTCACTGTTGAGGATGTCTCTGATGATGATGTGCCACTGTCTCAATTCTTAAAGGTACATTATAAATCTTCTTCTTCATTGCATGTAAGTACTGCTCATACCCATGCATCTAGGATGAGTGAGGGTGTGCAAAAGAAAAGAGAGGTGAGCATAAAAATGAGAGGCAGCCAAATGAGCTGGCAAAAGGTGAGGGACTTGAGCATGTTCAGAGTGAACTTGAGGGAGCCCCACACTTACAGGCACTAGGCCTTGAGAGTTCTTTTGTGAGGAGTGATGAGATCACTCAGAAAAACACGGAGAGTGTGAGAACCCCCAAAGCCTCCAAGCCCCAGTCCTTTCCTTCACCCCCAAGAAGGTTAAGAACAGGTGGCTCCTCTACTGCACTCAGGTTGGAAGCTCTAGAGAACATGTGTCTTTCCATGGAATCAAAGATTGCAAGTCTTGATGTTGCCAACTTACCTAAGGGGGAGAAAAAGGCAAGATCAGAATCACAAAGGGCATAATCAAGGGAAAGATCAGAATCAGAAGGTGTCCCCAAGCAGGATGTTGCTCAGGGGGAGCCTGTCTCCAAGAAGGTTTCAAGGAATGAGGGGGAGCCTGCAGCTAAAGGGAAATCAGTGTCTGCAAAGAAGAAAAAGGGAACAAAAGGAGATTCAGGAAGTAAGGGGGAGCAAGTGCAAGAAGCTGAAAATCTCTTTGAATATGAGATGGTCGGAGAAACAGTTCTTATGTCTAAAGAAGCCCTGGAAGCAATGCAAGGGAATGTTCCTTCCAAGAAACCAGTACTACCTCCTGTGACAATAAGAGACCCAACTCCAATGCCAAATGAGAGTGCTCTTGAAAAGCAATGGAGAGAAAAGGAGGAGCAGAATAGGCTGGGAAAAGGGAAAGACAAGATGCCTGAATATATCTTGTCACATGGAGTGAAGGAACATAGTTCTGCTAGGAAGAAGCTAATGCTTTGATGGTTGACTACAGGGAAAGCACTCTGAAGAATCATGATGAGAACTTCTACAGGATATTTGAGGGAGTTATGTTGGAGCCTAGCAGAAGGTTGAATAACTGCTCAACTCTGCTAAAGGAGAAAATCACTAGTGTAAGTGTGAAGATCAATGAAGAAAGGAGGTGGGCTATTGATGTGTACCTAAACACTGGAATATCAATGTTCATCACTATGCCGCTGTTGCAGAGCGTTCCAGCAAAGGTGCTAACTGTGATGAAAAAAAAAATCAAGGCAAACCATACATCCTTCAATGAGATTCTACACCTGTAATTGCTGAACTTAATCTCAGAAAAACTTCCAGAAGTCTACACCAATCCATTTTGTGTCTACTATGACAGTACCACTAAAAGTGGTAGCAGGAGATGTGCATTCATGAGTCTAGGAGGCACTTCAACAATGGAGTCAAGGTCAATATTGAAGGTGTTAAACATGATTCTCAACTCTAAAGCCAACAAGGAAAGAGTTCTTGTTGTCAATGCCATCTATGATTTGCTGGTGAAAAGAGACAAGGGACTGAGCTCTACAATAAAGAAAATGATCTCCAAAGCAAACTCCAACAGAGCTGAACAAGGTGAAAGTTGTTCCTATGATGTTCCTTTTGGTGATGATGATGAGTTGGATGGTAGTGGAGGAACTGGAGAAGCAGGAAATGCTAGTGGAAGTACTTCTGGGAATGTTGGAACTAAATCCCAGGAGGAAAATGAAAAAGAAGCTCCTGTGCAAGAAAAGAAAGATACTGGAGCTACAGAAGAAGAGGAGTCTGAATTAATTGAAGCTTTGGAGGCAAATATCTTGAGATGTGTTATAGACAGTATAAATCCTGAAAAAGATACTGTCACCAAAGAAGCTGTCACAGAAGACACTGTCCTCAAGGAAGCTGTCACGAAAGAAGCTGTCACAGAAGACACTGTCAAGGAAGATACTGTCATGGAGGACACTGTCAACAAAGATGCTGTCAAGGATGAAATCAAGCCTACTGTCAAACCTAAAAGGACAAAATCTTTAGCAAGGGCTTGGTTTTCTAGACAGGAACCTGAACCTGAGGAGACTACAAAAGCAAAGAAAGAAAAACACAAGTACTCAGGAAAGAAGAAAGCCACTGGACTTGGCAGAAAACTGAGGAAGCCTATTCAGTCAAAACTTTACAACTCTTTGGATCTTTTGGAAAAAGAAACTGAACAAATCAAGAATGTTGAGGTGAAGTTGGATAGCAGCAAAGACGCAACTGAATATGTTCTTTGGTTTGATGCATCAAGATCTGTGATAATTAAAAAGGATTTTGCCATGGAGGTGATATCACATGATGTATCAGAAACTCTTTCATATAGCAAGAGAACAAAAACAAGGAGAATTGAATACTTCTACTTGGTAAGGATGGTCAATCTAATGCAAGGTTATGACAATGTTCCTGAGAAAGTCATGAACCATGTTTTAGCATACAAAGCTGTGAGAGATGAAGAATTCTATCAGAAATTTGGGAAATGGTCATTGTTTGATGATGCTGACATTGCTCATTTATTTGAATATTCTGATGAAGAAATAGCTGAGTATGAAGATGATCTTCCTGAAGAAGAGATACAAACCCAACCAGGTCAAGAAGGACCTTCAAAGCCTACAGAAAGAGAAGCCACTGAAGATATGGAAGCTCCATTATTGAACAAATGCAAAGAAGCCAACAGAGTTGAAAGTGAAGAACCCAATTATCAACCTTGTATGCTGGACAATCCACTGAGGATCAAGTTCTTAAATGAAGAGATCTCTGTTGGAAGTTTTCACAAGCTAAGGAGAAGTGCCTTAAAAGATCTACTCTACTTGGTGATTGGATCAACTCATCCATTAGAACAGCTGTGTTCTTTTGAGATTGAGGATATTCTTCAAAGGAGAAACGGTGAAGAATCAAAACTGGATAGAGCAAGAAGAAAAACCCTGAATGCATATCCTGGAAGGAGATTTAAACTTATTGAAGGCAAACTGATGTTCAGGACTTATGCCTTTGGTAAAGAACTATGGATAGACCTTCATGATGCAAGAGTATGTCTCTCCAAAGTAGTCCAGAAATACATTGATGAGATTGAAGATGATGCCATCTCTCCTGAGGAGAAAGCAATGGTGGAAGGGCTCAAGGAGATTCTGAAAGAAGCTCTCAACAGAGAGAATGAAGCAAGACAGAAAAAGAAAAGTGAAGCTAAGTGAAAATTTTATCAATTCTGATCTTGTTTAGTTAAGTTGTCATCATGCATAGATTGTAAATTTGTTGTTATTATCCATAAAAACAAATTGGGGGAGATTGTTAGGATTTATGAGTGATGACTATGAGACAACTTAACTAGATATTTTATATGCTTAATTTTATTAAGTATGAACATACTGTCACAACCAGAGTATGTCTTTGTAACTGTTTTTTGTTTATTGCAAATAAGATTCTAGTACATCTTGGTAGAAGTTCATTTATTTGTTCAAGTCTCAAGAAGTGCTCAAGATGGACAGCAAGAATAATTGTTACTGTCACAGCATTGACAGTAAGGTTACAAGAAGACAACATGTTGCAAGTCACGACAACATATTCACTCTGACAGCAACATTGGCGGAAGCCCTCAGATAGCAACTTTACCATAGCCTGACAGCAAGCTTGGAACTCCTGACATCATCCTTTGCGGGGACTTCTCACTGTCACCAAAAGCACATTCTTGTGACAGCAAGCTTGAGGATCAGGATACTGTCATGAAGGGATAACATTTGTATTGGGGATCTACCCGGTCAAACTTGTGACAGTTTGGATGTTCAAGAAACAGGCGTGTTGCAGTATCCCAACACTGCATCAAGTCTGCAAGACTACGACCGAAGCTTGAGAGATCACATGACAAAGCTCACCAATTCCAGAGTATGACAAATCTACATCTACTGAATAGTGTTAGCTAAAGATAGAATGTTTCTAGATTGCTTTTTCCAGTACTGATAAGCTGTTTGTATAACAATTTAGGAAAGACTCACGGGTAGACAATTTGTAGGAAGCTGCCACATGAAAATGACAACAGCTTCATAAACCCGTGTTGATAGTGATAGGATTAGTCTACTTATACTATGTCTCAATCCATTCTTTGAAATCACTCGAGAAACCGAAGCTCAAGAAAACCAATATTTTTCTTGAGGTTGTAGCAACACTTTGCAAAATAAATAAAACATTTATTTTGTGAGAAATTCTCTTGTGTCTACTTGTGTTTGCATTCCATAAACTGATAAACGTTAATCTTAGTTTTTGTTGTTGAAACGTAGATTGAGATTTATCAGTATTGCATTGAACCCCCCCTTCTGCAATAGTCAAGGACCAACAGATTGTGTTGTATAAAATGCGGAATTTAATTTAAACAGAACACACACAATCACTTTAATCTACTTTGTATTAAGTAAATCAAATACTACAGCTTCCAAAATTTCACAAGTGAAATTCTGGCTTCTAAACAAGAACAGTGTTTTCTTGTTTTCTTACAGAGAAAAGAGTGCTTGAATATTTCTATGTATTAACTCTCTTACTTCTGACAATAGGGTGTGCATGATATATATAATCTATACAAACTGGTGCACACACCTATTTACACAGTTACCCCTAACTGTAAGTCCAACTTGTCCTGCCATAAGAAGTTAACTGTGTCAGGAAGGACCACTTGTTTTCTGTAGTCTTTCCCATTTCTGTAGCTGTTTGTCTCTAATCTTTCTCTCCAAGTTTTGCTGTAGATTTGCCATCTGTCTTTGGACCACCTTACTGTAACATATGTTTCAGTATTTGTCTCCTTTGAATTTTGGTTATGTACCTTGATTTGTCTTGTTATAAACGGCTAAGTGTTGACATCGTGAACTCCAGCATATTCCTGATTCTTTGACTTGTCGACATAGAGCATTCTTGACTTTGCTATATGAGGACTTTGCTATATGACTATTTCAGGAGTATGCGATATAGGCTTATTTAGGACTTTTGAGGACTTCACGATATAGCCTTCTTGAGGACTTCACGATCTAGTACATTTTGACTTTGCGATCTCAACACTTCACGACATCAGTAATGAAGACTTCACGGTATAGTTCATTTTGGACTATGCGATCTCAGTACTTCACGACATGGATATTTTGGACTTCACGACATAGTTCATTCTGACTTCACGATAGAGGGACTTAGACAAATTTCTGCAACTTATTTCTTCAAGGCCTTATTCACTCTAATCCTGCTGCATGAACAAATTAAACTTTTTCCAGGATAATTATTCCATGGCCTATGTACATTCTAGGTGCAAGAAACTTACTAAGCTCATTATAACTTTGAGCATACAGAATGAAGCTAAGTACATGAAAACAAGACAAGTATAATGGAGACCTATACTATATCCCAGTGAAATAATTCACTAGATCATGTAAAGTGACATAGTCATAATGTGTAGGCTTGTTAATAGTGGTATTCAGACATGCCTTAAGCCTAATAGTAGTCAATAGAGCAAAGCTAACAAACAATTAAACCTGAATATGTAGTAAATCCGACGAGCAATGTCAAAGTAGTTCTTTTAATCCCAAATCAATAATAGCATAATCAATATGCCCATCGCAAAATCAATACGCCCACAAGGTCACAACTAAAAAAAAACAAAAACATGCCACAATTATTTTACCTAATTATAAATAATAGGAAAAATAATTTTTTTTTCACTCAACTACCGGGTCCATTAGAAAGTAGCCACCAAACACTTAAGTATCTAATTATTATCAATAACGTTACGTTTATTTTTGTTTGTAGCCATTTCGTTAACTACACCGTTAAAATGCTGAATAGACTGATGATTTGGCATGATGGAAAACCATTTATTAGAAATTAGTCAGTGAACTTTATCCAATACTAAAATAATAATTTTTTTCACAAATTTTATTATTTTTTTCATAAATTAATTTATTATTATACAAAACAGTAAACACTTGTCATGTTAACGATGTTGTTCATAAATTATCATGATAAACATAAGAGAAATGAAATGGAATTATATATATATATATATATATATATATTGAAAAAAATTATATTATTATAAATATAAAAAGTGTATTATTATTTTAGATCGATATCCAAAATTTTGAATTTAAAAAATAGATATTAAATCAAAATTTAGTATAACCAAAATTTTACAATATGAAATCGGGGATGGGGAAATTAGTTTAAATTATTGATTTAATATAAATACGTTACTCTCATTATTTTTCCTACAATTTATCACCTTATTTATTATTTCAATAATTCAAACTATTGTTTTACCCAATTTGATATTGTAAAATTTTGGATATACAAAAATTTGATTTAGTATCTATTTTTTCAATCCAAATTTTTGATATCGGTCTAAAATAATAATAACTTTTTATATTTAGAATAATATATATATAGACACACACACATATATATATATATATATATATATATATATATATATATATATATAATTTCATTTCTCTTATGTTTATCATGTTAATTTATAAACAATATCATTAACATGACAAATGTTTTAAATAATAATAAATTAATTTATGAAAAAAATTATAAAATTTGTGAAAAAAATTATAACAATGATATATTTTAGTATTAGATAATGTTCAATGACTAATTTCTAATTATTTCTTTTTCATCATGCCAAATCATCTGTCTATTCAGCATTTTAACGGTATAGTTAACGGAATTGTTACAAACAAAAATAAACGTAACGTTAGTGATAATAATTAATTATTTAAATGTTTGGTGGTTACTTTCTAATAGACCCATTAGTTGAGTGGTAAAAAAATTTATTTTTCCTAAATAATAAACAAGTCAATGTGATGACAAAAAGAAACGAAAAAAAATCAGAAAATCAATAACCCCGACATGATGATTATTGATTACTTGACCGGGAAATGTGATTGACCTAATATAACAACACCACCATTCAAAAATATCTTCAAACTACAAAAACGAAGTATGGAGCCGTAGAGATGTAATTATCAACATATAAATAAGAAATAAAGAAATTACCTAGAAGAAAGTGAAATATCAAATCAATATCAATACTATTATATAATAGACGAAACATTAAAAGTTTGATTGGTCGGTATGGTACGTTGTGATTTTACTTAATTGCCCTTACTTAACTTTACTTCGTGTTTTTACTTAATTAACCTTACTTATTTATAGAAATATATTATTAAAGAATAATATTACCTATTTATAACCAATTACCTTTTTCAGCTAAAATACATTTTTTTTATTTTTTCTAACTACTTATTTATAGAAATATATTATTAAAGAATAATATTACCTATTTATAACCAATTACCTTTTTCAGCTAAAATACATTTTTTTTTCTAACAAATTCCACTACTTTTCAGAATATATCACGGACAATTACCTTTTTTAATTACAACATGTTAGTTTTTCTATTTTCCTTATTAAATCCCCTCATTTTCCAAAAATATCACGAACAAACCTTTAGTTATTTATTTTTAAATCTATTTTAATATTATAATTATTTTTTAAAATTTTACCTATTTTAACATGCCTACTTATTTTTCTTAACTAATTTAATTACTAAACTTATTAAAATATAAGTAATCAAATACCTATTTCTATCCAATTACCTTTTCAGCTAAAATACATTATAGAATTTTTCTATAAAAATCCCCCATATTATAAATATATCATGGAAAATTACATTTTTCAACTTACTTTTTTTTATTTTTCTCACTAAAATTTATTCTTTTTTTTAAAAAATATCACGGGCAAAACATTTACTTATTTATTTTAAAATGTATCTAAATACTTTTAATTATTAAATTTTAAAATCTCATTTTCCAAAAATATCACGTGCATTTACCTTTTTTAAACTAAATATATATGTTACATTTTTTATTTTTCTTTACTAAACCCTTCCTTTTCCAAAAATATAACGGGAAAACCCTTACTTATTTATTTTAAAACCTATTTTAATATTTTTAATTAATTAAAAGTTTTTAGCTATTTTAACATACCTATTTATTTTTTGAACAAATACAATAATAAAATATTAAAAGAATAATAATAAAATAACAATTAACAATCCGTGCATCGCATGGGTTTTAAGCTAGTTATTATATAATAGATTAAACATTAAAAGTTTGGTCGGTCGGTAGGGTACGTTGTGATTTTACTTAATTGTCCTATCTTAAATTCGTGTTTTTACTTAATTAACCTTACTTATTTATAGAAATATATTATTAAATAATAATATTACCTATTTATAACCAAAAATTACCTTTTTCACCTAAAATACATTATTTTTTTATTTTTGTAACAAATTCCCCTACTTTTTCAAATATATCACGGACAATTACCTTTTTAACTAAAACATGTTAGTTTTTCTATTTTCCATACTAAAACCCCCCATTTTCCAAAAATATCACGGACAAACCTTTAGTTATTTATTTTTAAACCTAATATTATAATTATTTTTTTAAAAGTTTACTTATTTTAACATGCCTACTTATTTTTCGTAACAAATGCAATTACTAAAAATATTAAAATATAAATAATCAAATACCTATTTATAACCAATTACCTTTTCAGCTAAAACATATTATAAATTTTTTCTAACAAAATCCCTCATTTTCTAAATATATCACGGAAAATTGTCTTTTTCAATTTAATTTTTCTATTTTTCTCACTAAAATCCATTCTTTTTCTAAAAATATCACGGACAAACCCTTTACTTATTTATTTTAAAACATATTTAAATAATTTAAATTATTAAATTTTAAAACCTCATTTTCCAAAAATATCACAGGCATTTACCTTTTTAAACTAAATATATGTTATATTTTTTATTTTTCCATACTAAAACCCCTCTTTTTTCAAAAATATAACGAGCAAACACTAATTATTACTTTTTTATTTTAAAATCTGTTTTAATATTTTTAATTAATTAAAAGTGTTTAGCTATTTTTACATGCCTACTTATTTTTTTAACAAATACAATTAAAAAATAATAATTAAATAACAATTAACAATCTACACGTTAAGCTAGTTAAAAGATAAGAGTTGTGACTTCTAAGAATAACTAATCAATTGATTCAAGAATTGGGGCCTGAAATTTGAAAGAAATCGATGTACATGTTTGTAATTGTGAGTACTAAGTAGTCGACTAGTCGTGGAGCTGGGAGTAATTGTGGAATAGAGTATAGAAAAAAAGCTCCTAAATAATTATATAAAACTAGACCTATACCCAAACATATACGCGGATTTTATAAATTTGAACCCCTGGGCCTAGTGGACCCATTGCGATGGCACTGGCCGTACTGATCCAGGGCCGACACGGCGACACCTCTACCTTCTGAGAAGACTCCTGCAAAATATCAAGAATAATATTTGTTAATAATATTTTGTTAATAAAATTAAAAGTTTTAGCGTAATTAATATTTGTTATAAATACCTTTTTTTAATTTTAAGAATACACCAGTGTTGTAAAAAGCGGGAATCGGAGTTAATCGGTAAAGGCACCGTCCAGGATTAATCGGGGATTAATCGGAATGATTAATCGGAATACATTTAATAATATTTTTTATATACATCTATATTCATATATATACTTGTTTCGTTATTTCAACTAAACATATGTTATTATCATATATTTATGCAAATATGTTAAAAATGTTATATAATTGTAATAAATAAAATTTTGAAGGTTTAACTTTTCAATTAGAGATCCATTTAAGAGGAAAAATTAAGAGAATTTACGATTTAGGCATTTAAAATTATAATTATATGTACAAAAATAATGTTTGTTTCTATTGTTTAATCAAGTTTCTACCTTTTAAATTTTTAATAATTTTTTTAATTTTAACTATTTTTTAATAATTATCCCGATTTTTGACCGATTAATCCGATTTTTGACCGATTCAACCGATTTTTGACCGTTTTTCTGAAAAAACGATTAATTAACCGATTTTCGCTTAATCAGTTCGGTGGTCCGCCGTTTAGTGATTAATCGCCGATTTTTAGAACACTGAATTACACAAGTATTGAAGTACTAAAAGTAAACATGATAGAATATTTATCAAACAGCTTTTTATATGTTTTTCACAAAGAAATTACCATTGCTGTAAGTAGCAATGCTAGATTTTTTTTTTAATTTTCAAGTGTTTCATCACCAGATATCAACACCAAAATTTTAAATTCATAAGACCACATTTTTGTTGTAAATTGAAAATATTAAATTTTAAATTTTTAAGAAAATTAAATATATATGAAAATGATTCAAAAGAAAATTTAAGCACCGCACATTACTGAAAATCTATATAAATTGTATAATCAATATTTGATTTTATTAATTTTTAACCATAAACGGGTTTTTGTTGGGGTTAAATCCATTTCAAAATTCAAAACTCACACGGCAAAAGTCAAAATGATGTAAAAATTAAATATCAAGAAATGAAAATTACCAATAATCCCCGACAACGACGTCAAAAACTTGATGTGTAAAAATAATGTAAACTGCAAGTACACATTGTCTAGTTGTAGCAATCACAGATCGATCCACTGAAACTATGTATTTTCAAAAACCTAACAATTAACTCAGGCGAACTAGACAATAAGATTTGAGATGAGATTTGTTTAACCTAATTAACAATTAAAATCAAATAAGGAAAACCTAGGAATTCGAATTCATTAATCAATCACAATTAATATCAACTCGCCCTAAAATCAATTCTCTTTCCTTCACAAATAAGATATATCAATTAACGAGACAAACATATATTATGAAACTTGTTATCTAACAATAATCTATCAAAACTTCAAGGAGCAAGCATAGGCTATGAAAAATAAATCCGGTAACAATAATATATCAAAATCACTTTGTCAATTGAACAATTAAGCACCAAGAAAAATTATTAGAACCAATTAATAGGAACAAGAAGATATCAAGAATAATTAAATTAACTTCATTTTCATCCTAGGACATGAGATTTAACTAGACATGCTTAACGAAGAAACAAAAAAATTAATGTATAATATATAAATCATGCAAGTAAAAAGTGTTTGAATAGAATAAAGAACTTGTATAGAAAGACAATAATAAATCTATTCTACTCCTAATTATCAAATGTAGTCTAAATTGATGTCTCAAATACAAGAGAGGAGACATATATATATAGAGAAAATAATGGGTTTGAGTTCTTTGATTACAAATCGGATTCTAAAAATATTTCCTCAATTCCCTTTTCTTCTCCGATAAGTATTCCAATTTTTCTCCAATTTCCTTTTGAATTCAAGTATTTCCACCTCCTTGCCTTTTTTTTTTTTTACCTTTTTCTGCTTGAAATGTGATTTTATTTATTTTCTTACAAAACAAAAGAAAACAATTTATTAAATAATAAAATTACAAAAACGAACATAAAATAGGTATTAAAAATATATTAAATTATGACCTATCACATGAAATCGGGAGTAGTTGTGGAATAGAGTATAGAAAAAAAGCCTCAAAAGTATGTAAAAATAGACCTATACGGAGACATATACGTGGGTTTTAGTAAATTTGGGCCCCCAGACTTAGTGGATCGCAGCACTGATCAGGGCCGACACTGCCTATACCTTCTGAGAAGACTCCTGCAAATATATCAAGAATAATGCATTGATTAGGCAAGTTTTTATTAACACGTTAGTGTTGAAATATAACTGCATCTATTGAAAAAATATTTGTTATAAAATTATAAAAACAACATAATTGGTGTTATATTAGAATATTTATCAAACAGTTTTTTATATGTTTTTCACAAAAAAAATTACCATCGCTGTAGCAATGCTAGAAAAGATTTAATTTTCTTTAACTTTCAAGTGTTTCATCACTAGATATCAACACCAAAATTTGAAATTCATAAGACCACTTTTTTGTTGTAAATTGAAAATATTAATTTTTAAATTTTTAAGAAAATTAATTTATATATGAAAATGATTTAAAATAAAATATAAGCAGCGCACATTAATGAAAATCTATATAAATTGTATAATCAATATTTGATTTTAATTAATTTTTAAGCATAAACGGATTTTTGTTGGGGTTAAATCCATTTCAAAATTCAAAACTCCCACGGCAAAAGTCAAAACGATGTACACGTCCTGAAAACGTTGTACACGTTCTCCAAAACTAATCTCCTAAACAAATCCAATCAACACACACAGCGACTTCCACATTCAATCCCAACCGTCCAATCCCAATCCAACGGCACAAAAAAAACCCACACACACTAATATACACTAACTTACACACACAGCCGCCTCTCATACATTTCTCCCCCAAATTATGCAACCCTTCAATTTCAGCGCCGGAAATGAAGCTCTCCGGTGCATATCCTTCGCCGAGAAGCTTCTATGTAACCGTGAATTCGCAAAATGCAAACTTTATGCGACCCGGGCCCGAGAATCCGACCCGAGAATGGAGCAATCGGATCAGATAATCGCTATTGCTGATACACTCAGTGCTAGTGAAAAGAGAATTAATAATCAGCATATTGACTGGTATAGTGTATTACAGGTGGGGAGTAATTGTTGTGATTCGGAGCTTATTGGTTCCAATTTTCGAAAACTCAGTAGTTTACTTAATCCCAGGAATAATAGCTTTCCGTTTGCGGAAAATGCTTATAAGTTGGTTAACGAGGCGTGGGTGGTTTTGTCTAACCCGTCTCGTAAATTTGAGTATGATGGTTTGATTAGAAATGATGGAGTTGGAGGTACTGGTGGTGGTGGTGGTGGTTTTGCGGGGTATAATTTTATACAAGGGGAGATCGGAACGGGTTCGGGTTCGGGTTCCGGAATGGGAATGCAGCAGCATAATGGAAGTACTCATTATAGTTTTATACAGGAGCATAGTGAGCAGTTGCAGAAACAGCATCAACAGCAGCATTTTCAGCAGCAGTTTGGTGAGCAGCAGTTGTTTCCGAATCAACGAGTGGAGTATATGAATGAGGGGCAGCAGCAGCAGCATTGGTCGAATCAGGTGCCACAGCAGATACAGGGGCAGCATTGGTCTCAGAGTCAGCAGGTTCAGCAGCAGCAATTACATTGGTCTCAGGTTCAGCCGGAACAGGGTTTACATTGGTCTCAGCAGCAACAGCAACAACATCAGGCTTTGCAACAGCAGGTGTTGAATCGGAGTCAGCCACAGCAGCTGTTGCCTCAGCGTTCGCCTCCACCTCAGCCACAACAAGTGGAGCAACATTGGCCTCAGCATCAGCAACAACAACAGCCTTTACCTTGGCATCATTCTCAGCCGCAACAACAAAAGCCTTTTCGGCAGCCTACACCTCCACCTCAAGCACAACCGGAACAAGCTTGGCCTAAACATCAACCTCCAATACAACAACCTTTACCGTGGCATCATTCTCAGCCGCAACAACCATCAGCTGTTCCTCAACAACAAAACCTTTTGCGTCAGCCTACTCCCCCACCACCAACTCAGTCACACCAGCCGCAAACCCAGCTGCTTTTGCCCAAGTCCCCCCCTCCGCGTCAGCAGCAACAACCACTTCCTCAGTCACAATTGTATCAGCCAGTAGCGCAACAACCTTTGCCTTGGCAACAATCTCAGCCACAGCAACCTGTGGTTCGTGCTGAACCTGAACCACAAATGCCTTTGCATTGGCCTACACCACCAGAAAAGCCTTTGCGCCAGCCTACACCTCCCCCACAAAACCCTTTTCGTCAGCCTACACTTCCACCACAAAACCCATTGCACCAGCCTACGCCTCCACCACAAAACCCATTGCGCCAGCCTACGCCTCCACCTAAGTTACAACAGCCTGCAATTCAGCTACCCGTGCCTAAGCTTGAGCCTCAACCCCAAGAACAACTGCCTGTAGCTTCACATCAGTCTAGGGAACAACCTTCAGCTCGACCTCAACTTCAACAGCCTTTGTCTCAGTCTCCACCTCCACCTCTGCAGCAACAACCTCTTCCTCCACCAGAACCGTCTTTACCTAAGACACAACCTCTAGCGCCACAACCTATGCTGAAGCCTGTTCCTGTGCCTGTGGTGCAATTGCCTTCACCTAGGCCACAATTGCCTTTGCCGGGGTCTGAGAAGCTGCAACATCAGACACAAACACAATCAGAGCAGCAACTGCAATCACAGCCACAGTTGCAGCCACAATCACTGCCAGACCCACAGTTGCAGTCACAATCATTGCCACAACCACAGCCACAGCCGCAGCAGCAATCAGTGCCACAGCCACAGCAGCTAGAGTCACAGGCAAAATCACAGCCACTGTCACAGGCAAAATCAAAGCCACCGCCAAAATCACAGGCAAAACCAAAGCCACCGCCAAAATCACAGGCAAAATCAAAGCCACAAACACAGTCAGTGAAACCTCCGGCTGAATCTCAGGATCGTGGGGAAAATGAAAAGTTTCAGGAGGTTGGGCACCAGGCAAGACCGATAGCAGGAGAAAAAAGTGGAGACGATGATGGTAACCCACAAACTGATGTATCTAGCTTTTGGACTGGATGCCCTTATTGCTATAATATGTATGAATATCCAGAGCGTTATGCTGAATGTACACTTCGGTGCCAAAATTGTAAGAGGGCATTTCATGCTGTTGAGGTTTCTACACCACCATCGGCAGATGATGGTAAAGAAGCTTACTTTTGTTCTTGGGCTATTTTCCCATTAGGTGTTACGACATCATATTTCAATAAAAGTACTGAGGAAGCCTCGACTTGGACGCCCATTTCAAACATGTTCGTCGTTCCTCAAGGGGAAAATCTTTCTCATGTTGGAAAGAAGGAAAATCTTTCTCATGTTGAAAAACAGAAGAATAAGAAGCCAAATGCAGGTCCTTGGATTTTTATTGATGATGATCAAGATAATGCTCAAGATGTACCTCCAAAAGAAGATTCTGATGAGGATTGGGACAGTACTAAGGAGAAGAAGAAGAAGAGAGCTAGGAGCCCCAAGGGGAAGGACTCAACATCTAAAAAAGTTAAGTCACCAAAAGTGAACAAGTCAAAAAAGGTTAAACGGAGTAACATTGTGAATTTACAGCCTGTAGGTGCAGCTCAAGAGAGTGGGGGTTTTGGTGTTCCTGATGTGGAGGTGCCTAGTATGCCAGCTGGTAATACTAATAACAGAGCAGCAAGTGTTATTACAAGAAACAGACCAGGTGGAGTTGCGAAGGATATGGGGAAGTTGGATCTGAATGTGGAGTTCAGCAATGAGGTTGAAGATCCTAGCAAGGGAACAAGTGGCGGCAGCATGACAGAACAAGGGGTCGAAGATAATGTAGAAGGCACTGCTTTCTTCGATGGTCTTGATGAATTTTTGGATAGCCTTCCAATTCTCTCTGTTGATGGTGATGGCAAGGCAAAAGCTGGTTAGTGAAGTAAGCATAGTTTTGCTGTAGTTTTAGTTCTATATTCTGCTAGGATGCTCAATTGTTTTGTGCAAGAGATGTTTTTGTTTTTTATTAGCACATCCTATGTACTCTATACTTGGTGATGTTGTTCTTGATATAACTTGCAGCTGTGGGCTATCATTCTATGCTAATCTCTTTATGGGTGTTGGCCTTTTTAGCACAGTTTGGACTTAAAATGCCCAGAATAGCACTCCTTAAAAAGTTTCCCCGTTGGGGTGGTGATATTTTTTTTTGTTTTGTTAAAAAGGCATTACGCATTCTAAGAATGCGTTTTTACTTTTTCGCTAAAACAAGAAACACATTTTTCCTTTTGTGGTAAGCCTTTTTTAATAAGTTCCGTAAGCACTCCTTAAAAAGTTTCCCCATTGGGGTCCTGATTTTTTTTTTGTTTTGTTACAAAGGCATTACGCATTCTAAGAATGCGTTTTTACTTTTTCGCTAAAACAAGAAACACATTTTTCCTTTTGTGGTAAGCCTTTTTTAATAAGTTCTGTAATTGACACACGAATAACATGCATTAACAGCCCTAATCATGCATTAGGACATGCGTTTATACGTATTTAAGAATTAAATATGCTAGGTGGACATTATGCATTTTCAGAATACTTCTCTTCACCAAAACAAGAAACACATTTTTCCTTTTGTGGTATTTCTTTTTTAATAAGTTCTGTAATTGACACGCACGACGTTAATGGCCCTAATCTTGCATTTAGTACATGCGTTTATATGTAGTTAAGAATCAAATGCGCGCACTAGGCGGGATTTAAAATGTGCACTGACTATTATATAGTGCAATGTGGTCATTATACCCCTATTTTTGTGCTATATTGTCCCCTCCCCCTTCTCTGTGTGTGTTAATGGTGATCGAAAATCTTTGGTGGGGCGGATGTGGAGATTGTAAGATATTTCTAGAAAAGAAACTGGACAATATAGAGAATTTATATGTGGGCGAGTTTGAGTATCAAGGTCCACCACATTGAGATCATTAAAGCTGACTTCCCCCCTCCCCACCCCCCTCTGTGTGGGTGTGAGTGTGTGTCTCTGTGTGTAAATGAGAGGCATTGACTTTTGCTAAACATCTCCCTTAAGTAGAGAACTGAAGCAAAAGCTATTGACGAAAAATGAACCTTATAAATGGCCAAATTACACAATTTCGCTTATGCCTGTGCTCATTTTTGGATAATGTGATTTTTAGATTTCTTAAATTACTGCATTGTTTTTGTGATGATAATAACACTGCTAAACAAAATAGATTGCCTTGGTATTTCCTCTGTTCCAGTTTTGATGAATTAAATATGCCAAGTATGTCGATAACAATTTACATTACAGGATTTATTTTTTGTGATAAACTGATAATAGTCTTCACCATGCTAGCTGAGATAATAGTCTTTATTTTTTATTTTTTGTCTTTAATTTGTTTTTGGTGCACATTTTTTTAATAAATTCCACATAATTTTTGTTAAGAATGCCATCATATTATCATCCACATTAGCTGCAGAGCTTGTCTGCTGCTGGTCCTTTTAAATCTCACCTGTTTTAGCTGTACTGAGCCTAAAAATCTTGCCCCAGATAGCTGGTTAGTGAAGTAAGCATAGTCTTGTTGATTTTAAGTGCGTTTCAAGTCTTTCTGGTTAGTGGATGATTTTTGTGCAAGAGTTGTTTCTATTTTTTTTTATTATTATCAATTTCGATGTAATTTATTTTGGTGGGTAATATCGTTCTAAACCATTATCTGTACTTGTGGTGAAGAAAATCTCTGTAAGGTGAATGTTTAAATTTTAAAAAGAAAATGTGGGGAAGAAATGTGACAATTGTAGGAAAGAATTGTGGGGAAACTTTAGAAATGAATATCCTCACAAACACAATTGAGATCTTTGCTGCTGCTGCTGCTGCTATGTGTGTGTAGGTAGGCTAATATTCAATTGAGAACTACTTTAGCCTGAGTCTCCTTTGTAACCATGTTCTGCACTTCTTGTATGTACTGTCTTGGAAATTTTTGGAAGTATAGAACAATGGTTTTCGGAGTTCTCTAGTTCTCACAGGGTTACCAAGGGTCACAATGTATATAATAACAAATAGTTATCTTGTTCTATTGATAAGAACTGTTGAATTATATCTTTGTTATTGCTTGACTTTATTTACAAATTGACGGGTAACCGGTAAGTGATTAGACCAAGAAATTGTTGTCCTGCTAGTCATTAATTCCAGTAATTTCTTCCATTAAAACTTTATAAGTACATAGTATTGATAGATATATGCTGCTTAACAATTTTGTTATGTAACTTTTACGTAAGCATATATTACTAGGTACTTCAAACTGATAACACTTGATATATAACTTACTAAGTTTATTTTGTTTCCCTAAGTAACTTCGTAAGCCATTAAAATCTGTGAAATATATGCAACGTTGGCTTCTCTGCTGCTATCCTTCACAGTTCTCTTAATTGATAAATTCTCTGCTATGTTGTTGGTACTATAAGAACAACAAATTTTGAGTATCAATACATGTGTCTATCATGCTCTAGGTGGCATCATTTCTTCACTTCTGTGGCATTTTTCCTAATCCTTGCCTAAATTTTATAGATTCGCTTTCGCGATGTTCGTGTTATATTGATGATTTATTGCTATTTGAAGTATATGAACTGTGATGCAATAATAAATTACCAGGTAATAATTCTTTGGGAAACTATATGGGATGCTGTGATTTTTTTCATTGGAAGCATTGCTCTATTGCCTAGCTAAAACTCCCATGAAACTGCAAGTTTTTGAGTACTCGCACACTTGCTACATCTCAATATTAAGGGTACTCGACTGCTCAAAAGATATTTCTAACAGAGTATTCTACTATTTAGAAGCAAAGAATATTCATGTTCGTTGAAACCAAGTGGAAATGAAGATCAAAAAGTAGGACAAACAAGAAAGAGCTGGTTTCTTCAGGGACAGCGGAGTTCAAGATCGGAAGACAATCGAGAAATGTCTGATTTCTAAGCTGACATTGGAGTTGAAGCTGGGAGTAACATAATAATTGTCAACAAATACAATCCCTTAGCACCAGGCTTGGAAACCGATTGCCCTGTGTATTCATTCTACAAATACATATGCCAATACAACAGATTCATCAGTCAACACCATAATCACCTGAATAACTTGACAAAAACCACCCGATAGAAGCACCAGCAACATACAAATACAAAACTCCTCAAACCCTCACTCCGAACGCATTCAAAATTTTAGCAAATCTGAAGAGTCAGAGTCAAATCCTATATCAAAGTTAAGTCTCGTATTCTCCTACAAAATAATGGCTGAGCATGTGTCCTCTAATGTTTCATGCATTATCCCTCCGGAAGACGACCCAAGTTTGCATTTCATAAAGAGTTTAAAAGTTACCCGACCCGAGAATCAGTTTAAATTGTTCGGGTATTTGAGAGGATATATAGTCAAGAAAAAGAAAAGGTATACCTATATTTTGACTGTGTGTGCGTAAAATTTTTTTGTCAACCCAATTTATAAATGGGTAAAAATTTATGAGGGTGTTTGTCAACTCAATTTATGAACTTAACTATGTTCCTAGCTCCGATCCCATTCCTCTAACTATGTTCCCAGTTTTTCAAAGCTCAAATCTGTAATCCATTTCCACCGTTGGAATTATACTCTGTTAAATTTTTTTCCTTTAATTTGATTTGTGCTTTTGTCTTGCCCTAATGCTTGTATATTTTTTTTCTGAAATAAATAATGCCTTATATTTTGGATTAAACCTACAGTTGATGGTGTACACTAGTGTGAGTTTCTGTTGATTTTTTTTTTTTTGCCAAAAATAGAGCAAATTTCATTAATACTTTGAAAGAGATTCAATCGGGACAAACCCCCAACTGATCATGCAACCAGGTTGAAAAACAAATAAACAAACTAAGTAATTAGTTGTTTTGTTTCCGGATTGCTTAACTAATTGAATACAAATATTCTTAAAATTAAAAATGAAAATAACAGTTTTTCGAGCAATCCAGCTTGCATCTCCCCTGAAAACAGTAGCTTCACAATTGACCTTCACATTAACTTCATGGATAGTGCAATGTTCAGAGGACTCAGTTGCAAAAACTGAGCTTAGATACCTCATGTTATGAACAAATATTTTTTGTGAGAGGTGAGCACATGCAATTTTCACCACCGTTCCAAACGCACCCCAGCTATCTACTTGCCGGACACCAGCTATAGACCTGCCGAAAGTGGTGTTGATGCGAGATATCCAGATCTCCCAATACACCGCAAAATTCATTTTCAACACAACCAACACATCGCACAAAGCGAGACACATCGCACAAAGCGAGACAATCAAACACACACCTAATAACTCAAACAGAACGAAACGAAATAACCCAAATGGATTTTGCGAGTAAATCTGAAAACTAAAGTGAAGAAACTCAAATGGATTTTGCGAGTTTTGTGGAACAAATCTCGATTTTATTGAAAGAAAATTGAAAAAACAAGAGAAGAGGTGTTGTGTGGACATAGATGGGAAGAAAGAGGATGGGGATGGAGATGGAGATGGGAAGAAAGGGGATGGGGATGAAGATGTTGGACCTGATCCTTCAATCAGAACTACGTTTTTGGCTTGATTCTCAATTACGAATTAAGATACGTAGACATCTTGTGAAGACAGATTTAATCACGAAACACGAAAACAATCATTAAAGCTCGAAATCTATTAAACCCTAACAGTTAATTTACAAGTACGTTTTTTATTTCAAAACGGTATTCATTCTACAAATACATATGCCAATACAACAGATTCATCGGTCAACACCATAATCACCTGAGTAACTTGACAAAAACCACCCGATAGAAGCACCAGCAACATACAAATACAAAACTCCTCAAACCCTCACTCAGAACGCATTCAAAATTTTAGCAATATGAAGAGTCAGAGTCAAATCCTATATCAAAATTAAGTCTCGTATTCTCCTACAAAATAATGGCTGAGCACGTGTCCTCTAATGTTTCATGCATTATCCCTCTGGAAGACGACCCAAGTTTGCATTTCATAAAGAGTTTAAAAGTTACTTATGTCGTGAAATTATTTAGTTATTATAAATATTGGAAATGTAGGATCTTAGCTCAGTGTACCATAGTAATAATAAATTAAACAGAATTAGAGCATGTCAACTGATAATTCAGATTGATGAAATATTAGATGAACATACCCAAAAATGATGTCAAAATTATATGATAAATGATATCTGTTTATTTGTAAAATTTATATTAATGCACGAGATAGTCATTCTACTTATGAGTTATGAGAAAATAGTCAATAACATAATGGCAAT
This sequence comes from Heracleum sosnowskyi, assembly GCA_030848705.1. Taxonomy (NCBI): domain Eukaryota; kingdom Viridiplantae; phylum Streptophyta; class Magnoliopsida; order Apiales; family Apiaceae; genus Heracleum; species Heracleum sosnowskyi. The sequence continues at coordinate 29,125,897 of CM061235.1, read as the reverse complement.
TCAGCATTTGTCAAAGTTTTTATGAATAATTTCGGAAACTCTAACATTTCTCTCATATTTCATAATAGAAGCATTTCTCTGACAAAAATAAAATAAAAAATAAAATTGTTATTTTTTAATATTCATTACATTGCTCAGTTTCTTATTGTTGGCGGAATTTGTGTTTTCACTTTATCTACATATCATCCTGCATATTAGCTCAGACCTTGTCTGGTGTTACTTTTTCCAAACCTCACCTGGTTCAGCTGTACAAGCAAATCTTGCCCAAAAAACCTCTTCTATTCTCCTGGGTGCAAATATTTGTATAAATAAAAAGTAAATCAAATAACTAACTAATTTAATTACAAAGGTTGGATATAAACAAATATTTTACTCCTCAGTTGAAACATTAGCCTTCGTCAACATCAATAGCATTTACTTCCTCCGTCCATTTCATTTTTTTATAATTTTTTTTACACTGTTTGACACATTTTAAGGCTTCTTCTATAAAGTATAGTTCTACAACTTATTTTTAAAACTTTATTTTTCTAAATAAAAATTTAAACATTATATTTTTATTCAGATGAAAATACATACGTACCTATACGACAAAGAATCAAGACCATAATCATCTATATAACGCAACAAAAGTTAATCCAATAGAAGCACCAGCAACATAGAAATACAAAACCACATTCAATTTAAGCAATCGGAAGAAAGAAAATCAAGACCCTATGTCAAACTTAAGTCAGAAATTCTCCAACAAAATAGTAAACAAGCCTCTTCTTTAAACCAGTGCTTTGGATTTAAATAAGATCCTTACATATAATTATACAAGCCATTCCGAGATAAACAAAATTTCTCAAACCAGATTACAAACTGACTTCTACGCAGGCTAAATATGAAGATCGCCTACCTGACATTAAATATCAAATTGCTTAAGCATGTACAACATATTTGCAATGAGAATAAAGAACACTAACAAGTAACAACACATTAGCAATCAGAATAAAGAGTCCATCATAAAGACCTGATGTAATATTTCTGATTTTTTTTTATAATTTTAATAGATTAAAATTTGGTAGAGATTATTAGAATTAGAAGTGGATTAAAAATAAGATAATTATATAATTTGATTTTAGAATACAATTGGATTAATGAGCCGTACTAATTTAATTTTGTAAGATCCCAGTCACACATCGAGTAGATTTGAGACTTCTGTTCAGTTTATAATGTTCAGTTTATAAGACAGAGTACTACTAATTAATATCAACAAATCATAATTTTTTCGGGGCCTGTGATGAGTTTGTGAATTACCGAAATTGACTGCATTTAGACCAGTGTGTTTCGGCTTATATTGGAACTCGAAATCGGAACTTGATCTAATTTTTGAAAAAGACTCGGGATTTGACCTGTGGGCGCGTGGTCTGATGCTGCACCTCCAAAGTCTCGATAACTTATTGTTTTCTTTTGTTTATCTTACATAAATTTTATAGAGATTACCATTGTAGTCTTGCTATTTAGGGTTTGTCTATTGCACACTACAAAAGTTTAGCCCACTAGGTATTGGCCCATTTACAAAACTTAGCTCACTATAAATTGGCCCAGGTCTATTAAAAGGATTTCCAATAGTATATCATAATGTGTCTGTTTTTAGTTACTCCAAAGTAGTATGATTTTAGGTAAAATACAGTAATTTTTCTGGAGGGGGTAAATACAGTAAAATACAATATTGAAAGTTGATTATTTTGCTTATAGGCTTCAATTTTGTTATAAGAATGTGAACCATGGTAGCTGAGATTATCGAGTTGTCTGACATTTGAAGTTCTGGAGTTTGCAGAATGAGCATCAGCTGACATAAAACTGTTTCGTGGTGTAAGAATAATTTTATTTCTCGCTAAAGACATCATCATTCATTCCATAGCATATAAACCAAATACAAGTAATCAATCTACTTCTTCTAGTATTGAAGACTTGAAGAACGTGTCTGGAAAGCTTTTGCTCGCTCAATTTTTTATTGTCCATGGAATTTTTGTAGATCGAGAATATCTATCATACCATCCTCCGCACAGCTGCAGATTGATTCTCCTAAACCTCACGTAGTTCAGCTATACACACATCTTGCTCCAATAAGCTTTAGTTTTTTTTTCCTTTCAGTTCTATTGAAAAACAACTATTTTTGTGCAAGAGATGGATGTTTCTGTCATTATCATATCTTCTGCAGTTAAATACCTGGTGGTGTTGTAGAACAACGATTTTGAGAATTGAGTTCTGTGCAATTGAGATGCCTGCTGATGATCACTAGACTTCTAGCTGGTCAAAATTTCATCAAGATTGAACCCTAAGCTCTTACTACTTAGGTAAGTAGCGGTAACCAACCTTTTGTCTGGTAAAACTTAAATTTTGCCAGAGTATGTTTGACAACATTGCACAGAATATTCATTGCAGAACAAATGCAAATGAAAACATGTGTAACTACATTTACAGACCTAATTCACAAATGAAGTCACATATTCTAGTCCAATTTCTATCTTAGTGAATAGTAATAAACTTGCAAAACACTTTTCAGAGTAGAGATACAGCAACAACTAATTCAGAATCAGGAGTGAATTTTCTCTTGTAGAGTGACGTTATAGGCTTTATTTTAAAAATATATTGTGCACTACTAGCCGGTGCCCAACCATATGGAGTTTGGACCATTTGCCTGTGAGTCCAAGATCAATCTTACTTCTGGCTAATTCCCAAAATGTTAAGCATCTTAATCATGTACATACTATACTCTGCAGTTAACAGTTCTGGTAAATCAATCTTGTCCTGAACACTATTCATTGTTGCTAAAAGAGCATAAACAGTATAATAATTTTGACAATCTTAAGGATCGTGGTTTCAATTTCTTGACCTTCTACCTGTTGGACCAGACATCAACATGTTTTCTGCATAAGGTCTCTGAGTATCACCTCACAAAAAGTATAACTTCATAATGATCATTTTGAGGATGGATGATTGTTTTTCTTAAAGTTGCCTGTCATTCTTTGCTATTCTCTATGTGATGGTGAATAAAATCTCTGTAAGGTGGATGTGCAAGGGAAAAAAAGAATTAAGACAAATATGGAAAATAGAACTGCGGGACAGCTTTAGGAATTAAGGTCCACCTGATTGAAATCCCAGCTGATGATTATAAATTGCTATTACTTCTTTAGTAACTTTTTAAATTATTTTGGTAATTTGTTAATAATAATTGCCTAGCAACATTAACAGACCAATCTCAGTATCTCCTCTGCCTGTTCTTACGCAGCATATGTCTCGCACATGCCCCTCACTCTTAGCAACTAGTTATTGGGCGCAGAAGATGACCACAGTAGCTCCATCACACAAATTAGAGAAAACGCAAGTGCCCAAAAGATATTCCTAAGAGAGTGTACTAGAAATTACAATATAGAAGGATAGAATTTTTATGTTTTGAATAAGGGGAATGAATATAGGGAAGTGTGATAAACGGTAAATGGCCAATTTCTACAGAAAAATTGGAGTTGATGGTCAGCATAACAATAAAAGCCCAAAGCACCAGTCACAAAATTGGTGGCTATATTCACAATATTAACATCAAAATCAATAGATCTGTCAAAAGGGGTTACCATATGCGATGCAAATGGAACAAGTGTTGTAGCAAATATGGTGTCTAAAGGACTCAGCAGAAAGGTCATCAGAGGCAACCTAAGCTGAAAGTTACGTAGCAAGGTTTATTTTTGTGATCAACATACACAGATTGCATTTTTAGCATCAGACTTATGACCATCAGCTGATATAAAACTCGTTCAGTGAACAATCTTATTTCTTAAAAATGCGCAGGTTGCTACATTTACATATACATCATATTCATGCTACAGTTACATATACATCTTATTCATCCTATAGCATATTAGCATCTTAATCAAATACCACTCTAGCAGGAACTGAAAGAATTTGTCTTCAAAATTCCCAGCAAGTTCACAAGAAGGTTCAATTTTGTTATTCAACAGGCCGCCTAAAGAGCTCAACATCAAATATTTTAACCCATATAGTAAAGCAAGCCAGAGTATATAACATAAACATATATCAAAATTTTAAACATCTCATGCATTGAAACTAAATTAGTCATTCTTGAAATTTATTAAACTCCATATTCATTCTTCAAATACACATAACAATACGACAAATATTTAAAACCATAATCATCTATATAACGCAGCAAAAACCAATCCAATTGAAGCACCAGCAACACACATATACGAAACACCACGAACCCTCACAAAAAACACATTCAAATTCTTAGCAATTTGAAGAGTCAAAGTCAAAATTTGAAGCCTACCTTGATCCTCCATCTTCCTAAAGAAATTCATCGGCTTCAACGACCTCCTCAACATAAATGCCAGTGAAAACGGAAGCCCAAACGCCAAAAAACTCTGTATCGAAACCTCTGTAATAGCTGATTCTCGAGTAATATACGAAATCCAAGCTCCCAAACCAAGATTAAACAAACCCAAAACAGCTAAAACCTTACTCAAACTATAAATAGTCTTCATCATTGTTCCAAGCACTTCTCGGGTTTCATTCGCTAAAGCAGACACATCTCGCTCAACGGTTGGACCCGTAATCTCCTGGTGCTTAAATCCCGAAAACTCATCCGAAACCTGATCAGGGTTTTGCACATTTTCAGAATCCTGAACTGGGTTTTGGGTATTTTCAAAATCCTGAACTGGGTTTTGGCTTTCATCAGATTCTTGATCTGGGTTTTGCAGGGGTTTAGTAGACAAGAACCTAGTGCTTCCAATTGGGTAAAAATTCAAGCTTTGACAATTCAAACTTTTAGGGTTTATAGTTCTTGATTGTGGGAGATAATTAGAGTTTCTTGGAGTGCAATTTGTTAATGATTTGATGATATTATGATTACGAAAAATGGGTTGTTGAAATTGGGTTGATTGGGCATGAAATTGGGCAAGATTTGAGAATTTGAAATTAGGGTTTAGTGGGGTTTGGGGAGAAGTGAGATGGGTTTTGTGTAGAGAGAATAAGGTGGAGAGAGGATGAGTGGTTTTGAGAAAATTAGGGGTTAGTTTGCGAGAGATTGTGGCAGCCATTGATGCAAAAGAGAGATGAGAACAAGGGATTAAGAATTTTAACAACTCAAGTTTTGACCCCGAGTCTTGCGATTATCTTGTACCAGATTCAACTGGGAATTTAAAGGATTTTGGAGGATTTAAATTCATGGATGGGTATGCAGTTTGGATTTTAAATATTTTTAAAAACAATTTGAAGGTATCTAATTAGGATTTTAAAATATTTTTTAAAATAATGTATGGAGTATTCAATTAGGATTTTGATTTTCTAAATTTAAATTTAGGTGTATTTAATTTGAATTTAAAAAATATCCATTAAAATTGGATGACATTCAAAAATCCACGAATTTTCTTGGATTTAATAAAATGATGAATTTGCTAGTATATTTTTTAGATTTCGAAATGCAGTTAAAATCAATGAGATTTTGATGAATTTGTCAAAAATATTTTAAAATGTTAAGTAATCAGTCGCTTTAAAATCTCAAGGTGTTAGAGACCTCTCGTCTGCTGAACTCTGATACCATATTGAGTTTCGCTCTAAAACTTTAAGGTGCCAGAGCAAGATACTTTCCAAGATCGTATATTGTATTTTAACACAAAACTCATGACATTCTACCTCAACTCTGCGAGATTTTACATCAACTCTACAATCAAAAATCCGCGTAGAATTGAAATCAACAACAATCTTGTAAAATCTGTAGATTATTATTAATCTATCAAAATTTGAAATGAATACACTAGGTAAGAACAAGTAGAATACCTACACCGCTATATTTAAGAGACCAACCAAAAAAAAAAATGACTGAAATATACTTAAAAAGAGGAATTAAAATTTTAATTTCGAATTATCATCTATTTAGGTATAACTTTTTTTATTAAAATTTAATTTATGAGTGATTATAAATAGGAAATTTGAAATAAATATGAGAAAAATGCACGTTTAGACTTCTTATCATGCCTTGTGGCATGTGGGGATGTTCTTAATTTTCTGGCCCGAATACGTAAAACATGGTCATTGAACTTGGGTTAATCTTGTTCCGGCATGCAAGATTCTGCTTTACTTATTTTCGAGTTACAGTTTTATCTAACCATGAGATGGAGTGGTGTTGTTTCGGAGTAATTGGTGTAGAAGAAATAAAATTGTCCATGATTAAATTATTTCACATTCTGAGATGACAGTTAACTAGGTAAATGGCTATTTGGAGGCTCTCCAATCTGCAAATTTCGCCTAAAGATATAAATGGGACTATGAGTACATATCCTGTTACTTCAACTTCTGTTATCTATAATTGTTTGAGACCTTGTACAGGGTATTAGAAAGGTAATGCTGATGCAGTCAAGATTTTAAAAATAAGACTGTTTGTCTGGGCTTGGTGATTCATGCCAGTGAAGCCTCGGTGATGCCATCAGCATATTGGAAGTGCGTCCTTCTTTGATCCCGTGTTGGCTGAAGCTCTTGCAGTTCTTTGTCGTATCATACAATGTTTGAACATGGATATTTGAAGTTGCACATGTTGTCTGATTGGAAATGGTTATTCTTTTGTTACAGGGCCAAATTATCCATGATATATCGTTAGGTATCAGTGTTAGTGAGACCGTATGTAACAGCTTCAATGATGTTATTTTCTTACTCTGTAATAGGAAAGCTAATGAAGCTGCCAATGTGCTAGCTAAGTTGGCACTTCATTCCATTGCAGTACCATTTGATGGCCAGGGTTTCCCAACTGTATTTCGATCGCCCCATATTCAAGCTAAGTTTTGATTAAAGAAATGTTTTAGGGTACATGGCGTTCACTTGCTTAAAGAAATTGGATTTGAGGACATCATATATTTAAAGATGGATAAATACGTCTTCAATGACATTCAACTTTATCTTCAAATATAAAGTAATACTCTATAACTTTATCTTCAACTTCAAATATGAAGCAACACTATTCATATAAAGTAATGATTTTATAATAAATGAGTGATGAAATATTTGAAGATACAGTTGCTTTATTATAAAGTTATGGTTGTAGATGGCCTAAAGTGAGTTTGCAGAAATATTTAGAGTAATAGTTGGAGATGAAATAGAGATTTAAAGTTAAAAAATTGAAAATTTGAAGATAAAATTGCTTTATAATAAAGTGATGAATGGAGATGGCCTAAGTCTTACCAAGGAGGCGATGAAGATGAGACTTGTGAGTGCCATTTTACAGAGCAGAGGTAACCAGGAATTAAACATGCAATTGAGATTGAGAATGATGAGATTTGGACATTCGGTTAACAGTGGAACAAAAGATGGAACCTAATTTTTAGTTGTCAAGGATTTCGATGCTTGAACTAAAACTGAGGAGTATGTAATAACCTTTCATCATGATCATGAACTTCTTCTTTCCCAAACAAATCTCAAGAACTCAGCCTAAATGTCTAAGAAACTATACACATCCTAGAAACGGATGGGAAAAAGATATTGTTTTCGAACGTTGCATGACGAATTATTCATACACATAGATAATCAATAAGAATGATGATTTCAGAGCACATGTATTTTGTGTTTAATAATCTCATAGGGAAGAAACAGGGAACAACTTTTGGCAAGTCAATTAAAATTTGTTATGAATGGCGCCACTGTTTCCCTACATTTGATGATTCCTATATGTCCCCAATTGTGCACTCATCACAGCAAACATGGAGCCTCTTCAGCTTAGAAGATTTCTTATATTTCTAAATTATAGTATAGATTTTGGTCCCTTAAGTTCTCCGTCTCTCTACCTGTCTGTATCTGTCTTCACCACATAATTAAAGTCACATTTTACATATAATAATGACACAAGGTTGAGAACGGATTTTAATGGGAAATCAGCGAGAATAATTGTTCTGCATTTTTAAAAATTATTGAACATGTAACATAAAAAATGTTGAGAAAGTATTGCACATTTTTAAGAGGGCAGAACAATTGTTCTTACTATTCTCACGATAAAAACTGTTCTCCGTAGAGCGCAATCCTTAGAGATTATTTATATTTTATGTAATGTTATAACCTGTTAAATAGGTAATAATCAATTGATAAACTCTTGTATAATGATGAGATCCTTATATATGGTTATTGAGTTGAGTTGCAATCTCTATGTAACTCCTGCTTATAGATTATCATGAGATAGATTTAAACACAGGTCAACATAAGTAGGGAACAGGCATTGAGCCGAAAATGAGTTGCAGTTTCATGATCACTTCCACCAACACATGAATACATTATACGCTCTTGTTCTCTAGATATTGTTATCTATTTTAGATCCCAAGTTTTATACTCATTTCACTTATTCATGCATGCATTAAGCTTACTTTCATAATCATGTTCAGTGAATACATAGAGAAGTAATTAACTTATTTTGTTCATCATGTTACTACGTTCTCTGCATTCCGCCCTTTGTCGTATTGTATCATTTGTTTTTGGAGCTAATTAGTTTAATAATCACTTTTGTTAATCTCCCTTTGTCCATCTTTCTTTACTCATTGGATGTTGGACCTGCTAATATTTCATAAATTCAATGTGTGTGCGGGATTTAGGGAAGAAAAAGGTGATATGAATCAAGTTTAACAACCTAATCTCCTCTGTTATTGTAAATTGATATGTGGTTCTTCACTCAATTATGATTTGCTGATTCCATGTAGATTATTCTATGCATATGGCTGTGGCAAACCAATACAGTAATGCTCTGCTATTAAGTTTGCAGCTCTCCTAAAACTTTGAAAAAAGGTGGTTATGCTTAGAGCATCTCCAACCTACAGAAACCCTTATCTATATTAATACGGTTGACCATATTTGTTGAATCTCACCCAATTTGTAACAAAACCCTGCCTCCCGCTCTTTCTTTTACTCTCCGGCCACTCATTTCTTGCACAAGTAATGTATCTTTTATGTCCTATTTTATATTTTGTATCAGCTAAAAAATGTGACTACAATTTTGAACCTTAATATAATATATTAAAATTTAAAATTTTAATTTAAGTTTTAAAAAATATGTGACCACAATTTCAGATCAATTAAAATTAATATTAATCTATTAAAATTTAAATTTTATTGAAAAAGTATCATTTAAAATTATAATATACTATTTTGAAAAAATAGCCAACCATTATAGCCAACGTCATTGGAGCACACAACCTTGCACATTCAGCAAATTTTAGCCAACTATTATTTTATATTATTTTAGCTAACCAATTTAGCCAACCCCATTGGAGATTCTCTTGTGTTGGGCTTCTATGTTAACTTGTTAGCTGCTAACAGATTTTTATAAATTAAGCAGCACAACCAGATATCTTGCGTGTTTAAGACTTTAAGGCGATCCACCTTACCACACTAATTTTTGAGATCAATGACCAAGATTTTCAAGTCTTGCGCTAAATTTTAGAATGTAAGCTTCGCTGATCTCTTGAAATAAAGTGTTTACAGAAATATGACATCGCAAATGGTTTGATATCCAACTGTGGCTGTAGAACGTGAACCTTTACGATATATAACTAAAATGATGGTTTATTAACAGTTATCATCATGGATTGAAATATATGACTTGCATTTGGGAACAGAATGGCCATGATAGTTTGTACATTATTGAATTAGCTTAAAAGATCCTGTAAAAGTGCAAAAGCAACACTAGCTAGTCAATTAGTCCTTTATGCAAGTATTTTGTAAGAATGACTATTCAATTAGGTTCTAAATATGAAGAATATAATACTGGTGTCACTTTTAAATGACACCTTAGAGTTCTAATCATACCTCTCAATACAATAAATTTAATCTCTTAATTCATGAAAAAATATCATTAAAACAAAATTGTCAGATAATGTTTTCTCCAAAAAGTGGCAACAATCCCATGTGATGTGTTTCAGTTAACATGGCTTTACAAGCCAAAAGCAAAGAACACCAGTAATCCATTCAGTCATATATATGATACATGTAACTCCTTGTTCTCCAATAAGTTCCAAAATACTAGATTCTTTGCACAATAACTGTGCCAACTTACACAGCCTTTAAAAGCTCTAACACCTCTCTACTTTTTCTAGCTGCACTTCCAAAATATTTTACCAAAAAACTAGAATAGAATACATAATTTCCCATGTCTACACTTGAGCTTATGCTTGAAAAACTTCAGCAAAGTGCAGATCACAATGCAGAGGATCTGCCACCAGCATTGCCTGTTCGTCCGATTTCAAAGGCCCGTTTAGCCCCTGGAAAGAAGTTTTGGCCTGTGAACTTGCAAAGCAACAATTTAACAAGAAGGGATGTAATTGTTTCACTGGATAGTGGGTTCGAATCACCCCGAAAAAATGATGTTAAGGAAGCCAATGCGAAGTGTTTCCTTGGAGGAGACACGAATGGATGTCTAATACAGAAGGTGAAATGTGCAACTTTTTTCATTTACAGGTTCTAAAGAAGTGTGTGTTAGAAATGCAATTGGCATCCCAATTATTTTCTGGAAAATATATACTTGATAGGATTGATTTACCATGTTTTAGGTACTGGAGTATTACTATATCTTTTTAAGATACTAACTCTCCTAAAACCTTTGAGGTATCAGGCGGATTTAATTGGATCATATCATAGTTAACAAATGAAATCAACAGAATGTTAGAGGCCTCGTATTGCTGTTTATGTTTCTACTCTATTTTTGTTTATAAGACATGTTCAGAAGGAACTAAATTACAATGTATCTAAGTAGCTGTGTAATCAGGGTGAAAATCTGAATGTTAGGAAACTCATGTTTATATGTTAATACATTCAACTACTTGGCACTGAGAAATTAAATTAATAAAATTATACATCGCAGATCATAACCTTCCTGATCTAGATTTTTCATTTTCAAGCATGGATAATACTTCTTTTGTGATTGCATACTTACATATTTTCTACCTAATAATACAGACTGATATAGTGGATTATACAAGAGAAAAGGAACTACAAAGGATTCTTGGTACTCAGACTTACTTTCATGGATATTGCCATGAAGAGCTCATAAGAGGGATTATTACACTGCAATCATGTAATCCATGTTCTACAATTCATAGGACTATATAATATTGAACAGCTAATTGAAAGGCTGTGGCTCTTGATGAAGTTATTGCTTCAATCTTGTAGCGCTTAATAAACCCGTCCTCCCCCAGTGAAAAATTCAAATAATAATGAAAATTCAGTTGAATCTAATTTGGATTTGTGTGTCTTGCAGTTGTTCGAGCTGAAAATGCTAGAAATATTGCGAGCAGAACATTACAGACGCAACATAGAGCTGTCTTACTTTTGCAATCAGGTATGGGAGATAATTGTTTTGTTGAAATGTTAGTGTAGGTCTATACAAGCATCTCATTTTTTCGAATTCTATTCTTTCAGTAACACGAGGCTGGTTGAGTCGGAGACATCTTAAATTCACCGAGAAAAATGACAGTAGAAGGCAGGAAGCGAAGGTGTGTATGTTACTTATGATCATTATACTATGAGTATATAGTATCAGGTTCCAGTGCTTATAAGTTTTGCAATATTTATGTACTCCGGAACAGGATTGTGTTCATGTTCCATACCATGATGTCTATGAGCTGCAACGGAGAGTTCTCAAGACCGAGGCAGCAGTAGAGAATAAAAACGAGGAAAATAATGGTTTGCGGATGAAAATTGCACAATTTGAGAAACAGTGGCAGCAACATGAAGCAAAAATGAAATCAATGGAGAAGATGTGGCAGGAGCAGTTGACATGTATACAAGTCAGTTGCACCAACTGATATTCTTGCTTCTTTTTCCCCATTCGTTCTGACAGTCATAAATTATTATCAGCCCTAAACTATCTCGAAATTGTACACTTCAAACCCTTCATTCTTATTTTAGTCAAAACGAACCTTAAACAATTTGTTCCTGAGTCCTGACTAATCCTACATCTCTACCCTTTTGGTCAACTTTGCTAGAATGTGCGAAGTAACATGAACTTCTTAGCTCTTGAGTGCTTCCCCTAAACTAGCTTAAATATCCAAGAACAATAGTTCCCTGAAGTGACTAGTAACCTTAAGATAAGTGGGTAATTTGTATGTTATCACAATGAATGACTCAGGGTCAAATTACTCAAAATCCATAGTTCAGGGATTGTTCTAAGAAAACAAAAAGTCAGGGTTCAGAAAATATATACTGACATTAAGCCTCGATTTTTTTGTTCTCCCAGACTCCAGTGTAGAAATTGCCCAGTCTCTAATAAAATATTTTGTTAAAAGATATGCCGGACAAAGAGTTAGTTAAATAAATACAGGGATGTGTCTTGGAGAGTTGAGAGAAAATGAAAAATAATCATTTCAGTTAATAATAACAAAAAAGTAAATTTCTTTTCCACAATTGTTGGAAGGTAGAACTAAATTTATTGATTGTTGTTTACTTTTATGTGTAATGCAGGTGAGCCTAGCTGAAGTGGCTAGCAAAACTCAGTCTGCCGAAAAAAATGCAAATGAAATCACAATGGTGGATTCTGCTCCTTTGCTTTGTGATGCTAATGGAGACTCTTTTTCATTCTTAGGAGAGTCAGGTTCAGATGAAAATTCAGTAGACGAGCTTCGAAAGCTTAAACTGCGATTTGAAACATGGAAGAAAGACTACAAATCTCAGTTACACAAGACAAAAGCAACATTTCAGAAACTTGGAACGTCCAAGGTGAAAAAGAGTAGCAAGAAATGGTGGGAACGATGAAACCTATAGCTTTTAGGAATTTTAACCTGATTCTCGTATGTGAGAACTTTTCATATAATAAACAATCATATAGAAACCTTCAAATTAACCGAAAACATTTACAGACATTGAAATTTGGACTTTGACAAATGAAACTCAAAAAAAATTAAAGTGGAACTGTTGTAAGCTTCTATAGTAAGAATGGAAGATGCTGCTTGGATTCTACATTTTGTAAATCTTATCTTAGTAATTAGTAGAGCCGCGAGTTGGGGAGGTCTACGAGGCAGGGGAAGCACATATGGGTGAATATGTTAGTTCTTTGAGTTGCACTTGATTACACATGGTATCTTCTCACAGAGTTAATTATAAATCATGTGCAACTGCTGCAACATGAGAGCTTGTGCATTCTTTGGTGATAAATTTACATACATCTGATTGTGAGATATGTCTAATCTTACCAATCATTCATAGACAAAACAAAAATATATGAAATTGAACTCAAAATTATGTCGAGATATATTCAGAATTTCCAAATCATTGACTCATCTCTGGAGAAAGTATTTTATCAAAAAAACATTGATGCAATTCAATCTGGTTTCCCATGCATAGACACAAATTTAACATACCATAATTGTTCAAGAACATATATAGTCGACATGAATTAGTATTAGTGTATGTGGTTCTAGTACGGGCTGCTGCTGCGTTCTCTTTAATATGTTAACCATAACTAAAACCATAATGTTTCTTGATGTACCCTCTAGTCCTTCATTAAATAGTAAATTTTCATGTTTCTTAAAAAATTGGAATCCCAGCAACACACTTTTTGGTCAATTTTTCTTTTATTTTGTTTTACTAAATTTCATAACATCAAATCGATCGATTCTCATATGAAAATGAAACCAGAAGAAGACACAAAAAGGAAAACTACACTAAATTTCCATGCCCATGCACAAACTCTACCCTCATTTTATCAACCCCTTCAATCAATTGTTTACTGGAGGTAGAAGGCAATGACTGACACTAGACTAGCCCCAATGACTCCAAGAGCAGGCAATGCAGCAGATGCAGAACTCATTGGTCCTTCAGTAACAGGAGACTCAGATGGAGCCTCAACCGGAGCCTGAGCCAAAACCGCGCTCATGGAGGCAGCAGCGACAAGTGCTGCACAGGCCATCATCTTCATTTCCATGATGAGGTTTGTGTGGGCAATAATATTGGCAAAAACTCTCAAGAAAATGAGAAATATTTACCAAATGTATGTTCTCTGATTGCTGCCTTGAGGAAATATGAAGCTGGTGATTAGGCCATTTATGGGGATTGTTTAGGCTATTTTCGGAATAGAAAATTGACCAAGTCTTTTGTCTTTCAATATATTTGCCTAAAAAGTTTTTGTGGTAGATGATTAAAATGATTTCTTCATAGAATAAGAGTGGTTGCATTTGAACTTGTAGAGAGGATCATGGACATTAGTACAAGGCTTAGCAAGAGTTATTGGTATGTCTAATTTAGTGCTGTTAACCTTAGCAATCTGTATTTATAGGAATTTCAATCAGTTAGCCATTTGTTTATAAGTGAATAAATCAGATTGAACTTATGCCTAATGAATCATATTGTTTGGTTACAAATTTTTTTAGGCCTAATCAAATACCAAGTAAGATAATCAGGTCCAAAACTATTTTAATGGTTGATTATTCCGAAAAACTTACTTATTTAATTTATACTATTCAAATTTAACAAATGATCCCTTAACAACACCCTTATTCGGAATAAGAAAATGTAAACACAATGTCATATTTTGCAAATTATGATAAAACTTTATTTATGCTGTTCATCTTCTGATGACAAAATCTCATGTTAAATAGGACAACTATAAATCTAGATTATATTGGTTCTGCATGACATGGCAAAAGTCTTCACCATGATTGGCCAGGATTATTTGGTTATAACAGCAAGATAAGCAGCCACCACATACACACAAAAAACAGCCTGATCCTTCTATCCAAAAAATATTTCCTATGGCATCAACTTTCTCCCCCTCAGCCCTCCTCTCCACCACCACTTCCACCTCCTCAACTCCTTCCAAACCACCACAATTCAAACCCCAACTCACCTTTCCACCCTCTAAACCATCCTCAACTAATAACTTAAGTACCACGTTAACCGCAGCGTTAGCAGCAGCCACTATCCTAACCTCAACAACTCCCTCCCTGGCAGACTCAACTTACCAAACATACTATGGCACTGCTGCCAGTGCAGCTAACTATGGCGGATACGGCGGCAACTCAAATAAGAAAGACTCAGCAGAGTACATTTACGACGTGCCCGAAGGATGGAAAGAAAGATTAGTGTCTAAAGTTGAGAAGGGAACAAATGGCACTGACAGTGAGTTCTACAATCCAAAAAAGAAAACTGAGAAAGAGTACTTACTTTATCTTGCGGGGATTCGACAATTGGGACCTAAAGAAGCTATCCTGAATAACTTGGCATTATCTGATGTAGACTTGCAAGACCTCATTGCTAGTGCAGATAGTGTGACTTCAGAAGAAGTGAATGATGATAAAGGGCAAGTTTATTATGTATATGAGATTGACGGGGTTGCTAAACATAGCTTAATTTCGGTTACTTGTGCAAGGAACAAGCTTTACGCGCATTTTGTCAATGCGCCAACCCCTGAATGGAATAAAGATAAAGAAACTCTGAGACATGTTCATGAGTCTTTTAAGACTATTGGAGTGTAAGTTGTTTTTGAAAGATTTTGAAGCGAAATATACTGAAAGGCCTTTTTATATGAAGCCTTTGTTTACTTTTCTTATGAATGAGGAGTGCATGAATGATCTATGTATGAAGCTAGAATTTGTGAATTATACCAATGTTCTTTATAATTCAGGGCTTTGATCACATCTCCTCTGATTTGTTGCTCTTTTACATCATAGCAAAAGACACTCTCTGTCCTGTTAATGTCAAGCATTTCTCAGTCCCCTAAAAGCTTGAAATGTTTTGGATTGTAATAGTTTTACTTGTTTTCCCGTGTAGATGATGTAGTACTAATAAATTTCGAGATGTGGTATACTTCAGAAATCAGGAAAACCAGATCACTCCAGATCGATAACTTTAATCTGTATCAGTACCTCTCTGATGCAGAAATAATGCTAATAATCCCACAATGTCAGAATTAGCTCATTTTACATTTCAAAAACTGATGTAGTTCAAAAAATTTCGGAAAGCATTCTTGTGATTGGTATTAGACTAGAAAGCACAATCGTGTTACTATTTATTGGCGTGGAGGAGATGCTTTAGGAATTACGCCTACATTCTTTCCAGCAATTTTCTCTCCTCATAGCATTGTAATCTGTGAGTAAACTGTATTAGTAGTTGTAACAGGACTTTCACCTTAAAAATTTCTTATTATTGCAGATAACTAGTTCTTGTTCTTTCTAATTGATTTCTGAAGATAAATTGATTGATGGGTATCTGAGCAGATTGCAAGCCAATACCATTTTGCTGATGACGAGGGCTTTTATTTTTTTCCCTGGTCATGCACCGGAGGTATGCGTCTCCCCTGTGTTAATTTCGGATGTTTTGGTTGTGGATTCTGTTTTAGTGAAAAACATTTTAGCTTAGTATCAAAACCAGAAAAGTTGGGTTTTAATGAATTGTTGCAACATACTCTAATGGTGCTCTCTGTAACATGGATGTTAATGCATCTTCCGGGACATGTAGGCTATAATTGATCAATATAGAATTGTTTTCTGATGACAGATATGAATCTCAGAGGCTTCTAACCTCACCTAAACCAATCAAACTCACTAGTCGTCCATTGGGCTTCATTATGAATTACGAAAATAGGAGCTCATCCCACTTCTTTACAACAAATAGCACCAACCACATTTAGCGCACAAGGCTAAATAAAACCAACAGCCATGAGTTTTAGCTTCACTACCACTTCAAAATTTGCCTTGGTTTTGTAAAATCACGCTGCCGAGGCAAGTGAAGCAAAGGCGCATAACTGCTCCTTATCTACCTTTCTCGCAATATCTCTGTTAGTAAAAGAATCACGCGGAGCTTCCATTTAAAGGCTCAGAAACTCACTACGAGATCGGATTTGCACAGCATATGTGCATTCAAACAAGTGTATGATTGTTTCTTCATCAGCTTCACACACACCAACAACTTTCATAAGGCCGTATTTGACGCTGGAACAGAATCTTCATAGCTGCAAGTCTATTTTTGCAAGCATGCCACATGTAATGGCTTAATTTTGGTGAGCCTGCCCAAAGTCCAAACTGTTCTCCATGACTCCTTATGTGTTAGCTGTGGCACCATAGTATAATTCCCATACCAATTTTTGATATTTTTTAACAAGGCCATGAACTTGACTGAGGGATGTCTGATTGTCTATCATTTTCCGAGAACACGCGCGGCTACCATGTCAGAATTCCAGCACCCGTTCGTAATATTGATGAGTTCACATCTGTACAAAAATATGCCATCTGATCATCAACCTAGCTACCACATTGTTACTGTCTTACTGAAATAGTACTGAATCTTGAGAAACATGAATTATTCCGTCTGCAATGACCAGGATCTGCAGGCATTTCAAATCTCGACAGAAATTTCCGTAGCTAAAATTGTTGTAGGAGAAAAGGCTTGGCGACAGAATTTTAGGTCCGTCAGCAATCGACCGGCAAACTTGCAAGTTGCAACAACCTGTTAACGGATTTATGTCATATTTGACCGTGAATCATGAACAAAATGACCGTTAGTTGGTGTCTTGGTGAAAGTTATTTCAGTTTGCGCTTCTGAAAGAAGATTTGTATAAAGTTTTCGGGCTCCTTCGCATTTCTGGTACATTTATGTACGAGAAATGCAGAAATGATACACATGCGTTCAACATTTCATTTCTCGTACAGGGCGCCACATGAGGTGGCGATCCCGGGAAAAATCCGCCAACTGAGGTGGCGATCCCGGGAAAAATCCGCCAACTGAGGTGGCGATCCCCCTTTTTTTCGTTTTTTTCATTTCCCTTGATCGTAACTTAGTAAAATTTGATTGGTGAGTAGTAAAAAATGGTTTCCAACAATCGATTTTTGAGGTTTAAAAAATGTAGTTGCAGAATTTAAAATTTTATTTTTTCTTTTGTATATTAAACTTGAAATGTCGTACTTCCGGACGAGCCAAAAATTGAGAAAAAATATTAAATGTAACTATGTAAAATTTTGGTCCAAAAATGATAACTACACAAAATTATAATTTATGTAGGTTGTTTTTAGGGGTATAAAAAACATTCTTGCATAGGATAATTCTTATTTTTCTGTGTTCCGCATTAAACATCGAACTTTGTACTTGTATACGAGCCAAATTTATGAAAAAAATATTATGTAGAATAATGGTATTTTGAGGTCCGAAAAAGACTAAAACAAAACTTCATCACAAACACATTTAGTAAAAATGCAAACATAAACTCTAAAAATAAGCATAAAATACTGTGAATTCACCACTCAACATCTGGAAGCATGATAATAATGAAAACTTTATGTTACTGTTGATTCTCATAAAACTCGTTATGATTCTCATCATCATCATCATCATCATCATCATCATCATCATCATCATCATCATCATCATCGTCATCATCCTTATCGTCATCCAGGATATTAAAGTTGAGTACTCACATCTTGTTCGATGTGGCAGAGGAGGGACAATAATAATTCACCAAAGTGTGTTTTCACATCAAAATTACAATAAAGCAAAGTTGTTGACATTGCAAAGCTCTGCAAAACACTAAAGACGAGTGATCACATCAACTTTAAAATAAAGTTAAAAAGTTGAGTTGTCACCTCACATCTTACAAATTGCAGGCAAAAATAATGCACTTGTATTATTGTACTGTAATATTAATCAAAACATTTTCCCTATATATAGTTCTTCTCTCTTATGCATAATCATAGTTCTCCTTTCTTTTCTTTAGGTCAGTTTGCATCAAATGGATAAGGGAAAGAGGCCGGTCAGTTCGGGTTCAGAAAATAACGATAGGGCCAAGTATGATCATCAAAAATTTCTTGAGATAACAGGTGGTGGCCTTGCAGCAATTGATAAGAGGCTTGTTAAAAAAAAAATTCTGCTGCTGAGGAACGAGAGATTCAAAGGGAATATGAGAACAAGAGATGTGAAATGTAGAGTCCTGCATAGCAGTAAATGCGGGTCCCTGAGAACTCTCAGAGAAGTGAAACGGAGACTCGAGCATAGCAGTGAAACCATGTCCATGAGAACTCTCAAAGAAGTGAAATGGAGAGTCCTGCAGAACAGTGAATGCATGTCCCTGAGAACTCTGAGGCACCTGCGTAGCATCCCATCCAGGACCTAAAAACCGCTCTCGTGCCTCCTCAACTGTGGGGTTTGGCTAGGGCACATCCCATCGCTGTGATGATGGATGTGTAGGATGAGGAAAATGAGGAGATGAAGGGGTAATCAGTGTAGGTCCACTACGTTTCTTACTAGGGGCAGGTGGTGGAGGGGGTCTGTGATAAGCGTAGGGAAACTCGTCACATCCAAAGTACTCCGTAGAACCTGTACTGCCTCATCCACTACATCATCATCATCGACAATGCCACTCCCAGTCATCCAGTGTAAAGCACGGGAAATCCCCTCAGCCTGTATAAATATTTTGTTAATGACAATGAAAGTGAATAAATATCCTCCTTGACAATGAGATAGAATATGACAACTTTAAAGTGACAAACTTACAACTATGGGGAGGTGTCCCTGTGTGGCCTGCAAACCTTGTTGACTCGCCCAGATACAAGGATTGATTATGTAATGACGTGTGACTCTTTCATACCACAAAGGATACTGATCGGAGTACGCTGGTACTCTCGTACGAGTGTGTGTGGGTGGTGAAATGATATGATCAAGTCATGAATACCAATGCTGAACGACATGATCATGTGACATAGCCCATTGACCTGGTGTACCGTGAAAAGAATTGTGCCCAGGCAATGGTGATGATGTCGGAATCACCTGAAGAAATCCAAACTGCCTGGTAACTCGATCTGTATAACACCACTCCACAACTCGCTCGAATATCAAGGGGCACTGTGCAGTCATGAGTTCTCGTTCATGATCAGTAATCAACATGGCCTCCAGTGCACTGTCTAGGTAAGGCTTCCACTTAAAGCCACTCTCAGACATGCTATCAAGCTCAGAACGAGTTCCCCGTGAACTGTTAAAAGACACATTCTGATATTTCAAAGGGATCCTGGAGAACCTGAAATCATTGTTGCAAATAAATTAGTCACAAGTATTACAAGTACATAATGAGAAAGATTTTGGTATTTTTGTTCATTACCTGAGAGCACGGGTGTTAATCCCAAATGACCAAACAGAATTGTAGAGGGGGGGGGGGGGGGGGGTTGAATACAATTCTAGATATTTTTAAACTTAAAACAACTTTTAAATAACTTGACAGAGAAAATAAAAACACACAAGCAAATATAAAATTTCAGTTGGATGTTTTGAGGATCCAACTGAGATGTTTTTATTGTGGGAATAATCTGTGTTACAAATGTAGCACAACTGCTCAGTTCCAAATGTAGAGTGAGAGTGCTCTTCAAAAAAAAAGGCTAATACAAAATTATTCTATCTCACTTCTTACAATAAAATGAACTGCTACACTTGGTTATATATCCCAAGTTTACAATGCTATTTTTGGCTACACTAAAAAGTACTAAAGGTAACCGCCAACAACTTGCTTATCATTCCTTTTTTCCAATGGTCCTTGGAGATCTTTGTCTTTTGTCTTCATGCTTATTATGATCCCACTCAAGAACTTAATTGGTGTTAGGTCCTGATAAGTTTGTAGAAGGGGGGTTGAATACAAACGATACCGTTTAATCAAATTTGTCCTTTTAAGATTTAACAATTTAGAACAAATTATTACGGAATAAAACTGAAACAATATTCAAGTTAAATAAAACTATATTAAACTTGAAGGGTGTTACAATTTTGATCACTGATTACAAAGAACTTGATACAACAAATCTAGAATAAATTCGACATGAATTTATCTATTTTTGTAATAAAAAGGATCGAATACTAAAAAGTAGTTCGATATAAAATCTAGGGATTATGATCCGCTAGAAAGCTAAAGCAGTACAAGAGAAATGATTCTTATGGATTAAATGTTAAGAATCAATACAAGAATTAAATCTCTGGTAGAAATTGAATGCTTAGCAGTTCAAGAAGTAAATAAGACAGAAGAATGTAATGTTGAGGTTGCTGTGTCTTTTTGTTTGCTTCTGTGAATGAAATGTATTGTAATTGATATGGCCAATTGTCTTCTGTCTTTATATTTATATCAAATCATTTCACTTGAATCCCACGTGCAGGCCACTTCAACATAATACAAATTGCCTTGGAAGACTTAGAGGAAAACAATGCTTTTGCCTTAGAAGACTCTCGGGAAGACAAGCTTTTACTCTTGGAAGACTTTCGGGAAGACAATGGTTGGCCTAGGAAGACAATCGGGAAGACTCACTTGTGAGTCTTCCTAGTTCATTTTTCTAAGTCTTCCTAGTTCAAACCTAAGTCTTCCTAGTTCATTTTTATTCTAATTTAAATAATTAACTAAATAAATTATGTATTAAATTAATTCTTTACAGAACTAATTTAATAAATAATACACTTGATAGAATTAATTATTTATAAGAGAATAAATAGAATTAGTTGACTTATCAATTAATTTCTTTTTATTCTAATTTAAATAATCAACTAAATAAATTATGTATTAAATTAATTCTTTACAGAATTAATTTAATAAATAATTTACTCAATAGTATTAATTATTTATATAAGAGAATAAATAGAATTAATTGACTTCTCAATAAATTCCAGAATCACTTAAAACTTAGATAAATAACAAACACAATAGTACGTTGACACTCAATGCACGGTCTGGTTCATGAGTGACTAACGACAATGTCTGTTCTTTATCTATTTGACTTTAAGCAATGATTCACTTCCTTCTCATTCAAGAACTCCGTAATCAGTATCTTTTTCTGTCACCACTTGAAATCTCCGTCACTTTAATAAATCCACTGAGCTTGAATACTTCATTGAGGCTTGATCAATAAATTGAGCTTCTTTCAATGTAGAATCACTTCAAGTCTGTAGATGACTTTAATCTTCATTCTTTGACAGATATAATCTTCTGAGATTCCTGTGACATCTGATCTAATATTTACTTATTACATTCTTGTTTAAGTTGAGTAGAATCCTCGAATTACAAATAGGCTATAGCATATGCCTTTCAATCTCCCCCTATTTGTTTGTTAGAAAATAACAACCAAATACCTAGAGGATCACTCAACTAAAACCAAGAAAAAGATAAGACTCTTAAACCTAAGTAAATACTAGAAAGTTCTGGATCAAATATGACATTTCCAGATTTCACCAGTAAAGATAAATACAAGACAGATGTTCCTCTAGACTGAACATATGATAACATTGAACCTGTCTTGATTTACCTACGCTCTATTCATATAACATTTACAAAACAGAGCTAACTTACCTTTACTCCCTTGAAACTCCCTCTTTACCTTTTATATCTTTTTCAGCTCCCTTTTTACTAGCTTTACCAGAATTCTGTAGAAACTTCTCTAGAAACTTCTCTAGAAACTTCTCTAGAAACTTCTCCCCCTTAGTTGAAGAATTCTCTACAGATATAACTTTATAAGTCTCTGAAGCCAGTAGGAGTTGAGATTGTTGATGGAGTTGATCTTGGGAAGTAAATTTGTCTTCAAGATTTCCTTGAGTAGTCCCAGCTGATTGTTGACAGAGGTGGAAGAAGAAGACCGTTCAACCACTTGTGCTTGCAAAAGATCTTTATCAGCCTGGGTTTTGAATAGATGTTCCTATAGATCAGCTATGTGAGCTAACTACATTGCAGTGTATGTGTCTGTGTGTGCACTCACTTGAATTTCTCTTGTAAGTGTATCACTCATCTCACGTGCATGTGTTTCACTCAGTGTTTGACTCTTATCACTCAACATTAGATGTCTGTTTGCTCCTTTTTGATCAGTACCTGCATTGAAACTCACCCTAGCCTCTTTAAGAGAGGTCAGTGGTGGTGCAATGGGAGTTCGCAAATCCCGATCCTCAATCATGTCTATCAAATCACTTGGATTTGAAATCTGAATTGCTTCAGTGATAGACTGACCAAGTTGCCTTCCACTTTCTCCAGATAAATCTGCGAGTGGAAAATCCCTTAGGGAGCCAGAGATGTTCACTCTGGGAGGGGAGAAAATGATTCTATTTGATTTGGCGAAGAATCAAATTTTCCCTCAGATGCCTATGAAGGCACTTCTACCGTAACAATGGTAGGCACTGTAACCAGTTGCAGGTGCTCTGCTTTCACTGTGTCCTGAGTTTCATCTAATGAAATTGTTTTCTCCCATTGTGAGTAATGAGAGTGTGCTTGACTCAGTACAAAGTGCCATGGCCCTATGGCAAATTTCAATAGATTCATCCTGTTGAGAGAATGTCTCTAGAAACAGTTCATTGGCCATTTCAAAGTCCATATCCTATTGAGAGGATACAGATGGGCTGACAGATGCCTCAATATATATTGAATTTCTTTAGAGGAGGCAGAGCTGTGGGATCACTCACTGTTTCAATCAAAATACTTCTTTGTTTAACATTTGATTTCTGTTCAGGCTGAGAGGTCAAGTAATTAAGTTGTAGACTCATTGTTTGGCTCTAAGACCTGGGATAGAGATTGTGGATCTACAATCCCTTGGTCAGCCCTAACAACCACTTGGGTTCAGCAACAGTAGAAGAAGTGGATTGAGAGATAGAAAGTAATACCTGAATTAGATTTGGCACTGAATTTCCAGCTAAGCAAGAGCTAGATCAAAAATAATATATACAATATATTTACAAAAACATCTAAGACAAATAGAAAATAAAAGATAATAAATAATAATAATAAAAATAATATAAAATAATATATTCAAACTAAAATAATATATAAAAAAAATATTTACAGGAAACTATTTACATGAAACTATTTACATGATCTTATGCACAAACATTAGAAAACTGCAGAATATTATAGAAAATAATATAAACTTGCAGAAATATTTAAACAACAATATTTACAATCTGAAACTAACTTAAATGATTCTTAAATAAATAAATTTTCAATAAAAATAAGTTTCTCTACTTAAAAAATATGAGAAAAGTATTTTTAAAGAAAATAAATTATTCAGAATATTTAAATTAACAAGCTTTATTCTAAACAAGAATTGGCAAAATATATCATTCAATATTAGCAAGAGAAAATGATTTTGAAAGAACAAACATGACAGAGATATTGTTAATCACTAAGACTGTTTAACATACCCAATTTACCAACTAACTTGATAAATGTGGATTCGTCAACAGATTTAGTGAATATATCTGCAGTCTGTTCTTCTGTGGGTACAAAGTGTAACTCCACAGTTCCATTCATGACATGCTCTCTGATAAAATGATACCTGATATCAATGTGCTTCGTTCTCGAGTGCTGCACAGGGTTGTTGGAGATTGCTATGGCACTTGTATTATCACAAAAAATGGGAATTTTGTCTAATGCAAAGCCATAATCCTTTAATTGATTCCTAATCCATAAGATCTGAGCACAACAGCTTCCAGCAGCAATATATTCAGCTTCTGCTGTTGAATTGGAAACTGTTTGCTGTTTCTTGCTATACCAGGAAATCAACCTACCTCCTAGGAATTGACAACTCCCAGAGGTGCTCTTTCTATCCACAACACTACCTGCATAATCAGAATCTGTATATCCAACAAGATTAAAACCAGAATCTTTAGGGTACCAGATACCTAGATTAGGTGTACCCTTAAGATATCTCAAGATTCTTTTCACAGCAACGAGATGTACATCTCTAGGGTCCGCTTGGAACCTTGCACACAAGCATGTAGCATACATAATATCTGGTCTACTAGCAGTAAGATAGAGTAAGGAGCCAATCATACCTCTGTAGCTTTTAACATCTACCTTGATAGATTTGTCAGAAGCTCCAAGTTTGATGGCTGTTGAAGATGGAGTCCTTGCTGATGTTGAATCCTCCATGTGATACTTCTTGAGGAGTTCTTTAAGGTACTTGGATTGACAAATAAATATACCATTTGTCCTTTGACTTACTTGCAATCCAAGAAAGAACTTCAGCTCACCCATCATACTCATTTCAAACTTACTCTGCATAAGCTCAGCAAATCTCTTACAGAGATTATCATTAGTAGACCCAAATATGATGTCATCCACATAGACTTGGACTAATATCATATCACTTTTGTGTTTCTTTGAAAAAAGAGTTTTGTCTATGATACCTCTAACAAAACCATTTTCTAAAAGAAAACCAGAGAGAGTGTCATACCATTTTCTTGGGGCTTGTTTGAGACCATAGATAGCCTTGAAGAGAAAGTATACAAAGTCCAGCAGCTCCTGATTTTCAAAGCCAGGGGGCTGTTCCACATACACTTCTTCATCCAGCTCACCATTCAGGAATGCACTCTTAACATCCATTTGATAGACTTTAAAATTGGAATAAGCAGCAAATGCTAAGAACATCCTGATGGCCTCAAGTCTAGCCACTGGTGCATAGGTTTCATCATAATCAATGCCTTCAGCTTGAGACTACCCTTGTGCAACCAGTCTTGCCTTGTTCCTTGTAACAATGCCATCCTCATCTAGCTTGTTTCTGTATACCCATCTTGTACCAACTACTTTCTTGTTCTTTGGCCTGGGTACCAGCTTCCAGACTTGCTGTTGTTCAAACTGATTGAGTTCATCTTGCATAGCAATCACCCAATCTGGATCAGTCAGTGCTTCCTCAGTTTTCTTTGGCTCCATTTTAGATAAAAATGCTGAATAATGACATTCATTCTGAGTTGCACTTCTAGTTTTAACTCCAACATCTGGATCACCAATGATCAGCTCAAAAGGATGAGCTCTATTCCATACAGTCTGTCTTGGAAGATTTGATCTTGATGATTCGCCTTGAAATTCACTTTGATGTTGTGAGTGACTAGTTGATCCTTCATTTACTCCCCCTGAGTTGTTGCTTGATTGCCTTGATGATTCTTCTCCAGTGTTGGTGGTATCTCCATTGTTACCAGTGTTTCCACCACCATCACCATGATCATTAACATCATTGTTATTATCATTACCAGCAATAACTTCAGGTGGGGCTTCATCATCTGAATCTGAGTCTGGCAAGTTATCAAACTTCATTTTCTCAGATGAATCTGCTGTTTGGATATTAGGGAATATAGTGTCATCAAAAGTAACATTGACACTTTCCTTTACCGTGTGACTGCCAACCAAGTAGACCCTGTAAGATCTTCTGGAATAACCAACAAAAATAGCTTCTTGTGCCTTTGCATCAAACTTGCCACGTTTCACATTGTCATCTATAAGCACAAAGCATTTTGCTCCAAATACATGAAAGTACTTGACAGTTGGTTTCTTGTTGTTCATGATCTCATACGGAGTCTTCATTAAGTCCTTGTTGATTAAAGTTCGATTCTGAGTATAACAAGCTGTATTCGCTGCTTCAGCCCAAAAGTACGTTGGAAGTTTGGACTCACTTAACATAGTCCTAGCAGCTTCAATCAATGTACGATTCTTTCTTTCCACTACTCCATTTTGTTGAGGAGTTCTAGGGGCAGAATACTGTCTTGTTATTCCTTTATCAGCATAAAAGTCATTTAGAATGGCATTCTTGAATTCAGTACCATTATCTGACCTTATGGCTCTAACAGGGAATCTAGAATCCAGTTCAATCAACTTTATATGGCCAATCACCAGGTATGGGGTCTCATCCTTGGAATGTAGGAATAAAACCCATGTATATTTTGAAAAGTCATCAACAATCACAAGTGCATATTGTTTCTTTGACATGGACATCACATTAACTGGACCAAACAAATCCATGTGCAGTAGCTGAAGTGGTTCAGTTATTGATGATGTGTCAGTGCCCTTGTGAGAAGCTTTCTTTGACTTTCCTTTCTGACATGCCTCACACAGTCCTTCCTGTGTAAATTCCATCTGAGGCAAACCTCTAACCAATTCCCTCTTGACTAGAGAGTTCATGGTTTTGAAGTTAAGGTGAGACATCTTCTTGTGCCATAGCCAACTATCATCTGATGAAGCTTTAGCATAAAAACAATTAACTTCATCTTTGAATCCCGAGTTCAGATCAGCTATGAACAAGTCACCTTTCCTTACTCCTTGAAGAGCAGGCTTTCCATTCTTCTTGTGAAGGATCTGACACTTCTCTCTTTCAAAGGAAACAGCATATCCTCTGTCACAGAAATGACTGATGCTGAGAAGATTGAACTTCAGACCTTCCACAAATGAAACATCTTCAATGATAACATTTCCGTACTTCAAACAACCATATCCTTTCGTAATACCCTTGCTGTTATCTCCAAAGGTAACTACTGGGCCAGCTTTCTCAACCAAATCTGATAGCAGGGCTCTATCTCCGGTCATATGCCTTGAACAGCCACTGTCAAGAATCCATATAACACGGTTTACCTGTTTAACTCCCTGCAATATCAAATTGATTAGACCTTCTTCGGAGCCCAAAATTGATTGGGTCCGGCATACTTAAAGAACTGGCCTTTGTCAGGCAAAACAACATTTTTAACTAAAACTACTTCAACCTCTTTCACATAAGAGCGTTTCCATTTATAGCCAGCCTTAACACATTTCTGAGTAGGCTTAGGGATAAATGAATCCACTCTAGTCTGAGGAGGACTAGTAGTCTTTGCTTTAACATGCTTCTTATTATTAACATGTTGACGTGGAGCAGTCTTATCACTAGATACATGCTTACTATTAAAATAAGCATACATAACATTGAAAGCACAAGACATGCAATTAATCACACCACATGCTTTATGAGAAGAATTAACAGCAGGCATGTTAGTTCTATAGTTGTTTTGATCCAACTTATGGATATCTGATTTAGTCTTTTTAGTTGTAGCAACTTTGACTGGAATATCAGATATACACTTTTTGGACTGTGCAACTTCCAAAGCAATATCTTCTTCACGAATCTCCTCTGCAATGATGATAGAGTCTTCATTCAGAGGTTCTGCTTCAGACTCCTTACAGAAGGGTGTTTCAATACCCTTAAGCACATATGGAACACCCCTTCCTTCAGATCTGACTCTACAAGGGGAATTAATTCCAAGCAATCCAATGGCCTCATTGTAATCATAACCTATACTGACATGATTACCAATAGCTTGTTTATTAAAAATTTCTTTAGCCGTCTTACAAGAGTTGTAATAGGCATTAGCTTTGGTCTTAAGCTCACTAATCTGATCTTTGAGAATGGTTTCCAGTTGTTGATACAATTTAACCCTATTCTCAAGAACTGCTACATTTTTAGTGAGTTCATCTTGATTAATATGCACTAGTTTTAATTCTTTTATCTCATTTTCAAGATTTGTGTTCAAAAGAATTATTTTATCATTTTCAGTGCGTGCACAACTTAAAGTATCACCAAGATGACGAATCATTTCAGTATCAGTGAACTTTACCTCAGACATGTTGGGTGAAGATAACATGGACTGAAAGAGTTTGTCTCCTATTGCCATGAGTGCAAGATTCCCAATCTCACCTGCTTCTTCATCACTGTCAGTGTCATCCCAACTCTTTCCTTCAGCAACATACGCTTTCCCAATCTTATTCTTCTTGCTAGAATCAAATGAGTTCCTTGTCACTTGCTTTGGCTTTTTACATTCAGTAGCAAAGTGACCCAACTCATTGCAATTGTAGCATCTGATTGTGCTCCTTTCCACAGTTCCAGTTTTGTAGCCACCCCTTGTGCCACTTGAAGAGGAAGATCCACCTCTCTGAAATCTGGGTCTGAACTTAAGATTGGGATTCCTCTTGAATCCAAACTTCCCAAATTTCCTGACTATCAAAGCCAAGTCACCATCCTCCAGCTGATCAAGCTCCTCTAAAGAATAGAAGTCACCACCAGATTGATCAGTGGATGTTAATCCATATTCAGCATCAATAACATTCATGTTAGAGCTGGAAGGTTGAACAGCCTTTACTTCCAGTTTCTGTGGGACTTCAGCAGCCAATGCATTAGAGGTACCAACAATCTTCCCAGTTCCATACAGCTCCCTTTGTTGAATCTGCTCCAGCTCATAGGTCTTCAGAACACCATACAATCTCTCTAAAGCAAGCTCATTCATATCTCTTGCTTCTCTAATGGCAGATATTTTGTGCTCCAAATGAGGTGGAAGTGTAAGAAGGAACTTCTTGTTAATCTCCTTGTTGGTGTAGTGCTTCCCATTGAGATTCAGATCATTGATTAATTTGTTGTATCTCTCAAAAACCTGAGTGATACCTTCACCAGGGTTTGATCTGAAATGCTCATATTGTGAGGTGAGAATTTCCAGCATATTCTCCCTAACTTCCTCTGTCCCCTCATTGATTATCTCTATGGTATCCCAAATGTGTTTGGCAGTATCACAATTTAGGACATGATTATGCATGATAGGATCAAGACAATCAATAAGGATCAACTGAAGACAGGAATCCAAGGTAACATCCTCTTTCTCATCAGGAGTGTACTCCTTGGGATCTTTAGGGTACATACTAGCAGCCCTAGTAACAATGTTATCCACTGTTATCTCTTCCTCAACAATCATAGGGACTTTGGGACCATTCTTCAGCCCACCAATGTATTTAGGATTTGCAACCTTAAGAAATAGGAGCATTTTCTTCTTCCACATAGGATAATGCTCCTTGCTGAACATTGGGATTTTGACAGTACCAACTTTCTGTGTAGTAGACATCTTTTGAGATTTTTAGAATAATAAAAATTTCAGAGTTAAAAAAAAATCTCAAACAATTGGATCTTTGATTTGTATATCAATCAAAAGGCTCTGATGCCAATTGTTAGGTCCTGATAAGTTTGTAGAAGGGGGGTTGAATACAAACGATACCGTTTAATCAAATTTGTCCTTTTAAGATTTAACAATTTAGAACAAATTATTGCGGAATAAAACTGAAACAATATTCAAGTTAAATAAAACTCTATTAAACTTGAAGGGTGTTACAATTTTGATCACTGATTACAAAGAACTTGATACAACAAATCTAGAATAAATTCGACATGAATTTATCTATTTTTGTAATAAAAAGGATCGAATACTAAAAAGTAGTTCGATATAAAATCTAGGGATTATGATCCGCTAGAAAGCTAAAGCAGTACAAGAGAAATGATTCTTATGGATTAAATGTTAAGAATCAATACAAGAATTAAATCTCTGGTAGAAATTGAATGCTTAGCAGTTCAAGAAGTAAATAAGACAGAAGAATGTAATGTTGAGGTTGCTGTGTCTTTTTGTTTGCTTATGTGAATGAAATGTATTGTAATTGATGTGGCCAATTGTCTTCTGTCTTTATATTTATATCAAATCATTTCACTTGAATCCCACGTGCAGGCCACTTCAACAGAATACAAATTGCCTTGGAAGACTTAGAGGAAAACAATGCTTTTGCCTTAGAAGACTCTCGGGAAGACAAGCTTTTACTCTTGGAAGACTTTTGGCTAGTTCATTTTTCTAAGTCTTCCTAGTTCAAACCTAAGTCTTCCTAGTTCATTTTTATTCTAATTTAAATAATTAACTAAATAAATTATGTATTAAATTAATTCTTTACAGAATTAATTTAATAAATAATACACTTGATAGAATTAATTATTTATAAGAGAATAAATAGAATTAGTTGACTTCTCAATTAATTTCTTTTTATTCTAATTTAAATAATCAACTAAATAAATTATGTATTAAATTAATTCTTTACAGAATTAATTTAATAAATAATTTACTCAATAGTATTAATTATTTATATAAGAGAATAAATAGAATTAATTGACTTCTCAATAAATTCCAGAATCATTTAAAACTTAGATAAATAACAAACACAATAGTACGTTGACACTCAATGCACGGTCTGGTTCATGAGTGACTAACGACAATGTCTGTTCTTTATCTATTTGACTTTAAGCAGTGATTCACTTCCTTCTCATTCAAGAACTCCGTAATCAGTATCTTTTTCTGTCACCACTTGAAATCTCCGTCACTTTAATAAATCCACTGAGCTTGAAAACTTCATTGAGGCTTGATCAATAAATTGAGCTTCTTTCAATGTAGAATCACTTCAAGTCTGTAGATGACTTTAATCTTCATTCTTTGACAGATATAATCTTCTGAGATTCCTATGACATCTGATCTAATATTTACTTATTACATTCTTGTTTAAGTTGAGTAGAATCCTCGAATTACAAATAGGCTATAGCATATGCCTTTCAATTGGTAAATGGAATGTTTTCTCATTCCCAGTAACCATTTTGATGGCTCCCAATGCAAAGTACACTTATACATCACCTTTTGATCTGTCAGAAAACTGTCACTATCACTTTGTCGACTGTTCAGAAAAGTGATAGTAATCCGTTGATAGTAGTGAGATGTATTCCGTTAATAGCTTTATTCTTCAATCCGTTGATGGTACATTCTTCAATCCGTTGATAGTGTAATCTCCATTCCGTTGACATGTCTTCACTTAGGCAAAATTACAAGGCACATTATATTTACAATTAACCAACCTATTTTGCCTATCTAGTACTTAGTCAACATGACTTAGAAAACCTATCTAATACCTACAACAATTGCCTATCAACTAGTGAAGTATTGTACAGTTTAATTGCTACATTACTCATTCCGTTGATGAGACTCATTCCGTTGATGAGCTACCTGTCAACGAAAGCTGCAAAGCATACCATTCCGTTGACAGTTACAAAATTGACTTAACACAAAATCTACTAAGTGTTTTTATAATTATCATCAAGAACAACATATTCCTAACAATCTCCCCCAATTTATGACTGATAGAATAACAGCCATAAATCAAGAGGCTTGATGATAACAAAAACACTTAAACAAATTACAAATTACAAAAGTAGAAATTGTATTGAGCTTCATGATACTTTAAAAATTTATTGAAAACAAAGTAGAAGTTCTTACAACACAGGTGCACAAAGTTGCTCCTCTAGCCTGAGCAGATTTACCATCTTTGTCTATGTGGCCTTGTTTTCTTCCCCTTCTTAGCATCGTTCTCCTCAATTTGAGCTTGGAGGCTCCTGTAGAAAATCTTTTCTTCTTCATCTTGATCACCCAACTTGGATTGCATAAATCTTAGAGTTTCATTAGATGCCTTTTCCAATTGGTCCTCCATTCTGAAGAATCTCCTACAGTTGTCCTTGTCTCTGAATTCCATCATCCAAAAGGGTTGGAGATGAATTTTCTTTCCTGTTTGAGGGACCTTTAGAACTCTGGGAAGTGCATCAGGCTTGTTCCAGCTAGCTTTTATTTGACAGATCTTGGAGACAACCTCAGACTTAGCAGTTTTGGTAAACCCAAAATCTTTCTTTAAGCACTTGAACACCACTAGAAATGTCTGATAATCTTCTCCTAGAATTCTGTGTAGAGGCAAAATATGTTCCCTTCCACCCTTGTAGACAAACACTAATCTCTCTGGTAGTTTATGAGTAGTTCCTATTCCTCTCACTTCCACCAAGTCATCAAGATATAGGTTTAAGTCTGACTCCTCCCTTATATCTGCAATGTAGATAAAGTCCTCTGGGTTTGTAGGTGGTTTTTCAACCCGTGGCCTTCTCACAAAAATTGGTTTAGCCTTAGTAGCCCTCTGCTTTGATTTCTTCTTTGATTCCATTTCAACCAGAAATTGGGGAAAATTAGCTTCATCAAACTCAAATGGCTCCTCCTTTGGATCAATTGGTTTGTCATGAAAATTGACTAGATGTTCAGGGTCATAAGCTAATTTTGCTCCAAAACCTGGATCAGAAAAAGTTGAAGGCACAGTTGTTACAGGTGCATCTGTTACAGTGCTTTGAGAATCATCCTTATCAAAAGCCAAGTTTCTTTTAGCTCTTGTTTTAGGTTGCCTTGTACTTTTTCTTTTTCTTTTTGCTTGCTCAGCTTCAGCTCTAGCTCTTTCTTCTTGCAATCTTTCCTCTTCATCTAGAGCTTGGGAAACTGCAAGAGCTTGCATGTCTGCCCTAGCTGATTCCTCAGCTTTAGCTTCAGCAAAATTTGGGTGACTAGCCCAAACACAGATCTCTTGCCCATTCCTGTAGACTATTGCTCTTTGATTCCTAATTTCAGGCTCATTGCTTTCCTTGCATTTTATAATAAGTTTACTCAGAACCTTGAGCTCATCTGGAAATGGAGGAGGATAGAAGGTCCTAGCAATATTCTTGCCCTTTGGTTTAGCTGGGGATTTTAGAGATAAGCATTTTGGAAAAGTAGTTGGGTCCACATCTCTAATACATGAAGTTTGTCCCTTTTCTTTCCTTGGACCAGGAATCACTCCATGTAGAAGAGGCTTTAGATCTTATGAGAATTTAATCCGTGGCTCCAAATCCGTTGACACTAAGACCATAGCATTCGTTGATGATGGGATGGGCTCATCCGCTGGCACTAAAATTCTGAGATCCGTTGTTGTAGAAGTAGCTTGATCCGTTGATGGATGTTTATTTCTTGCATTTTCAGCTATCTTCTTAGCCCGTGCATCTATATCCTTCATTTTCTCTTTTATCTATTCTGCAAGTTGTAGTCTCAGAGATGCACGTTGAATCAGGTCAATTCCATCCAATTTATCTTTGATATACTCCCCCATAGCTAGTGGCTCCTGTGGTAAAGAAATGGCTGGGACCATAACTTTTGTGACTTGAATATTAAGCTCCTTTGATTTCTCCCCCTTTTTGTTATCATCAAGAGTGATGAGAGGGAGACCTTGAGCTACCACTAACTGAGTCAATAACTGATTTTTCTTCTCCTATGCTTGTTGCATATGAGTTAATGTGGCTTCCACTTTGTCCACCCTATCAGTAAGGGTTGTCAAAGTGGTTGCCACCTCATGATCCCTTCTGAAGAATTTGTCCATTTTGGTCACAGTGAGAAGGGGAAGTCTTTCATCAAACCTCCTATCAGTGGAGTCCTTGAAGCTTGCAATGGTGTCCTTGATTTCCCTGGCCTCAATCCTTGTCTGTAGCATTTGGAGCCTCTGGATTTCTAGAGAGTCCAAAATTGCCTTGTAGAATTTCTTTTCATTTTGAGGTGCAGACTCATGAGCCAAGTAAGCTTCATTATACTGCCTTGTGATTGCAGTATCCAAACCATGAAATCCAAGTGAATCTTGATAAAGCCATCTTGGCTTAGGAGGCATCACAGATGTCCCAGTCTGTGTAGTAGTAGCCACCTCTTGTAAATCAGCATCAAGACTATCATCATCACTTGAAAATTCATCAAAATGATCACTTCCACCAGCTCCTGGAGACATATTGGCAAGTGCATCCTTAGCCCTCATCATGGATGCAGTTGTATGAATTAGATTTAATGTCCTCTCTGCCTCCACATTGCCCTGTTGAGCCATGATTTGATATGCTGGCACAGGGTGAGTAAAGGTTTCAGGATCCAGAGAAATGCTATCCAGAGTTTGTTGATAATGCTCTTGGAAAGACAATTCTCTTTCTCCCTCACTAACCTCCATTAACTCACTCGCAATGGCTGTTTCCTCCCTTAGAGCTCCTGTAGTCCCTTCTCTCTCTCCTCTATTTTCTTGCATCATGGGCTCCCCATGGCTCACACCTCTCACACCCTCACCTTCACCTACTAAGGTGGAACTCTCAATCTCTCCTTTTGCCTGGCTGGAAGAAATAGCCAGCCTCTCACTCTCATTCTCTCCTTTTGCCTGGCTGCAAGCCAGCCTCTCAGAATCACTCCCTTTCAATCCTAAAAGTGTTTCAACTACCACTAGGTCATCTGCACTAGTTGTGTGAACAACTGGATTTTCAATAATTGGTGCAGAATGAGCTATCAACGGAATGGTAGTTTGAACTATCAACAGAATGGATTCCGTTGATGGAGAAACACTTGTCAACGGAAGAGATAATTCCGTTGATGAAGTCAATAAAGGAGTTTGAGAAAGTGAAATTACAGTAGAATCTGTGGTGATTGATTTTAAAGATGGTTCCACAGATCCTCTTGTAGTTTCAGAAAAAGATGATTGGTGGCCCAACAAATCACTTAATAAGTGATGACCACCAATTTCAGAGTGGGGCTTCTCCAA
The DNA here is from genome assembly GCA_030848705.1 of Heracleum sosnowskyi. Classification (NCBI taxonomy): domain Eukaryota; kingdom Viridiplantae; phylum Streptophyta; class Magnoliopsida; order Apiales; family Apiaceae; genus Heracleum; species Heracleum sosnowskyi. The sequence goes on along the minus strand of CM061235.1, from coordinate 29,090,904 downwards.
GAATAGAGATGGAGAATCTGGAATAGATGAATGGATCATATCCACATCTAATGAGTGTGTAGGAGAATTTTGTGGACTTGTCTCAATATTAATATTGAGGGAGTGGGACTGTAACCCCAGAGTAATAATTGGGGCTACATCAAACTGAATTTGAGAAACTGGAATTGTTGCTTTCAGTGTGTGTGCACCCTGTGTGACCTGGGATTTCTGTTTCACCCTTCTTTGGTAGTGGGAAATAGATGTTTGGGGGCTAGATGTGTCCCTTACCCTTTTGGTGTGTGCTCTTGGAGGAGAGCTTGTTTCAATAACTACACCCTTTTGAGAGGATGTAGTTAGACTTGAGCTAATATCCATGTTACTCATTGTGCCTTGTTGGGAAGACACAATGGGGCTAGTCTGGGCAACACTCACCTCTCCCACCTTATCCTTGGGGTTTCTTTGATGTTCACCCTTCCCTCACCACTCACCACACCTGCTTCACTCCCCTTAGGCTGTGTAGTGGATTTTACAACAGGTGCCTTTTGAGAAGCACCTGAGGTTGGCTTGGTAGTTTTAGACTTTTTAGATTTAGGTCTAGTTGCAGGGGCAGGAGCCTGTTGGGTCACAACTACAGGCTCGATTGCAACAACAACAGTTGTAGTAGCAGAAATTGAAGTAACATTTAAATGAACAGGTTGAGAAAGTGTTACCTCAATGACTGGCAAGTACACCATTGGGACATCACCATTGTGATTGAGCCTCAAGATGTCTGTTAGTACCCTCTTCTCTTGAACAAAACAGTTAAACTTGGAATTGGGGTTAGAGATAACCAATGGTGTTGGACTAACATGGTTGGCCAACATCATTAGAAATCTAGCATAATAATTATTATTTTTCCTAGATTTCTTATCACCCAACTTAACACCAAGTTCATACATAAATTGGGTGCTAAAGTTATAGTATTTATCAATGAGAAGCATGGCAAACAAAATTAGAATGGAGTTACTTAAAGCATCAAAATTACTGATTTTTCCAGAAAAAACTTTAATAAAAGCATCTGCTAAGTAGCTCCACTCCTTTACCAAACCTCTCCTAATAATCTTACCCAAATTCACAGTTGACAAAGAGTAATTAATAGTGTTAAGCATGTTAACAATTTCAGAATTTGTGGGTAAAGCTAAGCAGTTATTCTCAGGAATATGAAGGCATGCTTGAAAAACATCTGAATTAACAATATACTCTTTACCTTGAAGTGTGAATTGCATAGTGCAGGTAGTTTCACTGAACTCACAGGAGGTCCAAATCTCCTCGATGATTTCATGATAAAGTGGAGTGGAGTGAAACATAGCATAACTAAGCTTGCAGTTCACCAAGAAATCCATCATCTTGTGAAAGATTTCGTTCGAGCTTTCCTTGTCAACAAATGGTATGGAGTTGTTCTTCTCATAAATGAACCCTCCAGAAGACATAAGTTTAACTATGGGCGCCATTTTTGAGTTGAGTTGAGTTCGAACTGTGTTTTGCTTTGAGAGAGAAGAAGTGAGAAAGCCTTTGGAAATTTGGAGAGTGAGATAAAAATGAATTAAAGAAAGCAAAATTGCTTAAATACTCCCCCAAAATTTCTCAAAAATTAAGTCCAATAATAATTGTAAATTACTGGATTGGCTTAAAATTTAACCGTTACAATTAAAACATGACCATGATTTATACTTACAGGGGTGTATGCATAGATCGTGGTAAAAAGGCGTGCAAATTTCAACGGTTTAGATTAACAGCGCTATATCAACGGATTAGAATTGGGCGTATAAGATCTGTAAAGCATAATGTAACATAAGATGTAAAAGAGATAACTACAACTCAACAAAGGACAAGACAGACAATAATATTAACAGAAGCACAGGAATCCAGTATCAAAGAAGAAAAGGTAAACTCAAAAAATCAAAATACGTTATGTATTCTTGAAGTCCGTAAACAGGTCACGGAAAGAAGTTCATGAAAATGTTCAAGCCTCAGTGACAGCAAAAGAAACAAGACTTTCAAGACGAGAGAAGTATGTGAATGATTTAGGGTCAAGTACCACGGGATTCCAGTGATTTAAACGAAGCAACCAGAACGACAAGGGACGTATCAGCAGCATTTAATTGAAGACATAAAAGAAGAATTGATCAAGTGTTATTCATCTGTGAACCAGACCAGTTGCACTAGGTGACGGCACTAAAAAGATCAAGTTGTTTTATCGTCTCAGAAGAAATTGATACAGTCTAAAACTAGACACCCGGGTGTAATTACTAAAGGACAAAAGTAAAGGAAATGAATTCGATAGTTTTTCATTTGTGAAAACTATCGAATGAGTTTGAAAGTAATTATTTGAAAAACACTTTTACTTTATTTGGTATTCGATAGTTTTGTTTTAAAAGCTATCGAATGGTAAATAAAGTAATTCCATTTCGATGGTTTTTAATTGGGAGCAGGTGGAAAGTTTTCTTTGTCTGACAGGTTGAAGAAGATCCAATGGCCAGGATTGTTTCTACAATCTAAGTTCGATGGTTTTCTAATCTAAGTCTACAATTAATACTGAGAGAAGATGGTGTCTTCTTCAGTTAAGGCATTCAACACAGAAACATTACTGAGAGAGAGAACTGAGCCGGAGAAATTATCAGAGAATTAATAGTGCTCAGAATTTGATCATTGTTTTGTATTTGTGTAACCTTAAACTCATTGAAGCAAATCTACAGATTAGAAATTGTAGCACCCCTCGAGGTTTATATTTATAAAAAGATATATTCCCCGAAACTTGATTTGGTTTGGTGTGTTTGATTTCGTTATAGAACTGAAAGATTAATCCACGAACGAAATTGAATTATTTGTGAGTATCGTATTCAACCCCCCCTTCTACGATACTTTGGACCTAACAAGATCCAGCCTATTCCGTTGATAAAGCTGCATTCCGTTGACATAAAAGAGCTGTCAACGGAATACCCAGAAAAATGCTAAGACTGGCAACGGATTAAGACAATCGTTGACATAGTAATTTTGACTTAGACAAAATTTCACTTTTTTTCTGAGAAAATTAATCCACAGAAAATCATAGCAAATTTCTGGCTGCAAAAATTTAACTTGCAAAAATCTCATAAATAATTAAGAGAAATTTAGCATACCTAGCTCACTTACTAATCTTGAGAATGTTGATTCATCAAGTGGCTTGGTAAAGATGTTTGCAAGTTGTTGTTCACTTGGAACAAAATGTAACTCCACAGTACCATTCATAACATGTTCTCTAATGAAATGGTACTTGATGTCAATGTGTCTGGTCCTTGAATGATGCACTGGATTCTCAGTAATGGCAATGGCACTAGTGTTGTCACAGAAAATAGGAATTTTCTCAACTCTTAATCCATAATCAAGTAGTTGATTTTTCATCATAAAATCTGTGCACAACAACTTCCATCTGCAATGTACTCAGCCTCAACTGTGGAGGTAGAAACTGAGTTTTGTTTCTTGCTAAACCATGACACAAGCTTATTTCCTAGGAATTGACAGGTGCCAGTTGTGCTTTTCCTGTCAATTTTACATCCTGCATAATCTGCATCTGAATAACCAATTAGTTCAAAGCCAGATTCTCTAGGATACCAAATGCCAAGGTTTGGTGTTCCTTTGAGATATCTGAAAATTCTTTTAATAGCAACTAAATGGGATTCCCTAGGATCAGCGCACATAGACATGTAGCAAACATAATATCAGGTCTACTAGCTGTTAAATATAAAAGTGAGCCTACCATGCCTCTGTAACTTGAAATGTCCACAGATTTTTCCTTAGTATTCAATTCAAGTTTAGTAGCAGTAGGCATGGGAGTTTTGGCAGGAGAGCAATCCATTAAGTTAAATTTCTTTAACAAATCATGAATGTACTTTGTTTGACTAATGAAAATGCCTTCATTAACTTGTTTCACTTGGAGACCAAGGAAATAAGTTAATTCTCCCATCATGCTCATTTCATATTTACTTTGCATAAGCTTGGCAAACTTTTGACAAAGTTTTTCATCTGTAGACCCAAAAATTATGTCATCTACATAAATTTGAACAAGTATAGTAGAGCCATTCACAATCCTATGAAAAAGAGTTTTATCTACAGTACCTCTAGTGAAGTGATTCTCAAGAAGGAACTGTGAAAGTGTGTGATACCAGACTCTAGGTGATTGTTTCAAACCATAGAGTGCTTTGAGGATAAAGTACACATACTCTGGAAAATCATCATCTTCAAAACCAGGAGGTTGACTCACATACACCTCCTCTTCCAATTCCCCATTTAGAAAAGCACTCTTCACATCCATTTGGTAGACCTTAAAATTGGCATGGGCTGCATAGGCTAGGAAAATTCTTATTGCTTCTAGTCTTGCAACAAGAGCAAAAGTTTCATCAAAATCAATTCCCTCTTCCTATGAGTAGCCTTTAGCAACCAATCTAGCTTTGTTCCTTGTGACTATGCCATTTTCATCCATCTTGTTTCTGAACACCCATTTTGTGCCTATAACACTCATGTTTTTAGGCCTGGGCACCAGCTTCCAAACTTTGTTTCTCTCAAATTGGTTTAGCTCCTCTTGCATAGCTAAAACCCAATCTGGATCTAGAAGTGCATTCTCAACTTTCTTTGGCTCATCTTGAGACAGAAAGCTACTATAGAGACATTCCTCTTGAGTTGCTCTTCTAGTTTGGACTTTTGAAGAAACATCACCTATGATGAGTTCAAAGGGATGATATTTAGTCCATTTCCTTGAGGGAGGTAGATTAGCTCTAAAAGATGTAGCTTCATGATCATGATTGCCTTGATTAGATGTTTGTCCTTGAGAAACTCCCCCTGAGTTTGTTGTCCCTAAGTGATCACTCCTAGAAGCATTTCTATGACTATCAACGGAATGCACATTTTGACTGTCAACGGAATGCTTATTTTGACTGTTAACGAATCCTCCACCATGATTGTCAACGGAATGACCAATTGGTCTGCTAGCAGCTATTCTTCTCAATCTTAATGCAGCAATTTCATCTTCACTACTGCTTTCATCTGTGCTAGACACAACAACTTTAGGCTGTTTCTCAATAGCCTTAACATGATTCACTTGATCTCCTTCCTCATTCTCAAAAGAAAAACTTTCATGGAAACCTTCATCACAGAGACCTTGAATTCTGAGATCATCAAAAACAACATGTACAGATTCTATAACAATGTTGGTTCTGCGATTATAGACTCTGTAAGCTTTCCCTGCTGCATATCCCACAAATATTGCTTCATCTGCCTTTGCTTCAAATTTCCCCAAATGCTCAGCTTGATTTCTCAGAACAAAGCACTTGCATCCAAAGACATGAAGAAAATCCAATAGTGGCTTCTTTCTTTTGAGTAGTTGATAAGGGGTCATTCCCTTGGCTTGATTAATCAAAGAAATATTTTGAGTGAAGCAAGCTGTGTTAACTGCCTCAGCCCAAAAATAAGTTGGTAACTTTGATTCATCTAGCATTGTCCTTGCAGTTTCAATGAGTGTTCTGTTTTTCCTTTCGACTACACCATTTTGCTGTGGTGTCCTTGCAGTTGAAAATTCATGCAAAATACCATTTTCTTCACAGAACATCTTCATAGTTGAATTCTTGAACTCTGTCCCATTGTCACTCCTAATCCTTCTTACTTTGAAATCAGGATGATTATTTACCATCTTGATGTGATTGATAATGATTTCATTTGCCTCATCTTTTGAGTGCAAAAAGAAAGTCCATGCAAATTTAGAAAAATCATCAACAATCACAAGACAGTATTTCTTCTTTGAAATGGACATGACATTGACAGGGCCAAATAGATCCATATGAAGCAACTCAAGCTGTTGAACAATTGATGACTCTGTCTTGCTTTTGAATGATGCCTTCTTTTGTTTCCCTTTTTGACAGGCATCACACAAACCATCCTTGGAGAATTCCACCTATGGAATTCCTCTAGCAAGATCTTTCCTCACCAAGTCATTCATAACCTTGAAATTCAAATGAGACAATTTCTTGTGCCATAGCCAACTTTCATCCTTGCTTGCCTTGCTGAAAAGACAAGTGATGGTGTCTGGACTTGTGCTACTAAAGTCAGCAATGTACACATTCCCTCTTCTGAATCTAGTCATTACCACATTGTTGTCTCCACCTTTAGAAACAACACAGGCTTCTCTTGAAAAAGTAACTAAAAATCCTTTGTCACAAAGTTGGCTGATACTAAGCAAATTGTGCTTTAGACCATCCACCAATGCAACCTCATCAATGATGACCTTTTCTCTTGAAATCAAGCCATATCCCTTAGTGTAGCCTTTGCTGTCATCTCCAAAAGCAATACAAGGGCCAACTCTTTCCTGGAACTCTGTGAGCAGGGTAGAATCACCAGTCATGTGTCTTGAACAACCACTATCCAAGTACCAAAGATTCCTCTTGTCTCCCTGCACACAATAAAACCAAATCAAGTTGATTTTGGTACCCAAGTTTCCTTGGGTCCTGTTTTGTCAGCCTTTGATTTTCTCTTCACATCATTTTTCACCTTGGGCTCAGATTGAGTTAAATCAACCTTTGCCTTTGGTGTTGATTTCTGAGGGTTGCTCACATTTTCATTCATAGCATGCATATTTGGAGGAACAAACATGTTATTCACATTCCATGGCATTTGTGGCACATTAAACATATTCATGTATGGATTAGGCACAAATGGCATGCTAGCATATGGATTTTGAAATTGTGCATATGGAGCAAACATATTAGGCATAACAGGCATTGCAGGCATAGAGGCATTCATTGCAGGCTTAGGCATTTTCACATTAGTATGCTTCTTAACAGATTTGCAATTAGCAGATAAATAACTAACACTACCAAAATTAACACATGTTTTTCTAGGAGCATACTTATCAGGTGTGTAATTGTTATGTTTGTTAATCCCTACTTTGCCATTTCTGTTATTCTTTTTATTGCCCTTAACCTCAACTTGAATTTTCTCCAACTTGTTTTTCAATTGCTTGTTAGACAAGTGACCTACATTAGCTCTCTCAACAGGCTTCTCAACTTTCTTTGATTTACTAGACTCACCTTGAACAAAGTTCTTGGTGACAGGACCATACTTGTTATTAAGTCTAGTGAGTTCTTCTTTCTTTTCCTCTGTCAACGGAACAGCATGATCGGTTGATGGTTCATCTGTCAACGGAAGCTTGCATTCCGTTGACGTATCAACCTTCAACGAATGATCATTGTTGTTTGTTGACTCTGATTCTGATTCTAAGGTTTCAACAGCATACCCTAGCTTCTCTTTGTTCTTTTTCCATGATTGCTCACAGAAAGATTCCATACCTTGAACATTAATGATGTTGCTAGCAACATTCTTGGAATCTTTCCATTTTGCAATCAATCTCTGTTCTATTTCTAGTTGTGTTTTAAGAATCTCTTCCCTTTTTAACACTTTCTCAAGTTCCAGCTTAGCATCCCTACTAACACACCTCATTTTCTCAAACTCAATGAGCTGTGCTTCTAACATGGCATTTCTATCACTTAAGAACAAATTAGTCTCTTTAATTCTTGAGTTCTCTTTGGTAAGTGATTTAAGAGTAACACGCAAATTATACAATACAGTAGACATTTCATTAATTATACTATTGCATTCCTCTTTAGAAAGCTCAGAAAGATTAGTAGTTGTTACCTGGTTGCTAGAGGAACTTGCTTCCTGCTCATGATTGTTAGCCATTAGAGCCAAGTTGACATACTCAACATCATCATCTGAATCTTCACCATTACCAGCCCAATCATACTCATGAGACATGAAAGCCTTTTCTTTTTCCTTGAGAAGTTCAAAGTATTTCTTTTTATAATCAACATGCTCAATTTTCTTGTTGCCCTTCTCAGCTCTAGTCTTTCTGCAATCTCTAGCATAGTGACCAATCATTCCACAGTTGAAACATTTAGACTTAGACTTTTCAACCCAATTATTTTTGCTAGGTTGAAAGTCTTTCCTTGGTGGCCTTGCTTCTGAGTTTCTCTTGAATTTCCACTTAGAAAATTTTCTTGAAAGAAAAGCAACGTGCTCATCAATCTTATCTAAGTCATCCAAGTTGGCTGGTTCTTCTTCTTCTTCTGTCATCTTGCCTTTACCCTTGATAACATCACTCCTACAACTAGCTCGACTAGTTGTGGCTCTTGCAGCTTCTTCATTGTCATCTTCCAGTTGGTTCACAGATGCAACCAATGCAATAGATCCACCTTTCTTTTGCACCTTCTCAATTTCTTCATCTTGCTCCATTTCCAGATCATATGTCTTTAAAGTTCCATAAAGTCTTTCAAGAGTATAGTCTTTGTACTCTTAAGTGTTTCTCAGAGAAACAGTCATAGGCTTCCACTCTTTTGGAAGAGCTCTAAGAAATTTGAGGTTTGAATCCTTGGTTTGGTAGACCCTCCCATACAACTTTAATCCATTCAAAAGCTTTTGAAACCTACTAAATGTATCATTTAGGGTTTCACCAGCTTTAAAATGAAAGTGCTCATATTCTTGTATGAGGAGTTGCATTTTGTTCTCCCTTACTTGCTCAGTTCCTTCACAGTTCCTTCACAGAGTGTTCTAATAGTGTCCCATACTTCTTTAGCAGTTGTAAAATTGATAACATTGTCAAACATCTCTTGCTCCAAGCCATTGAACAGAATGTTCATGGTTCTTTTATCTTTATGGACTTCTGCAACATCTTCAACAGTCCATTCTGAGACAAGCTTTGGAATTTCCACATCTTCAGCATCATCTGGCAGTCCAACTCTAGATGCAAACTTCATGGGAACGTGTGGACCTTTCTCAATGCAGTCTACATATCTCTCATCCATAGACATGAGATGTAGATGCATTTTTACTTTCCAGTGAAAGTAATTGTCCTTATCTAGAACTGGTATCTTTACACCTGCATCCTTCTTCACCATGGTTTCTGTTTTGGCCTTGATCTTTAAACTCCTTGTATGTTAGAAGCTCGCTCTGATACCAATTGTTAATCCCAAATGACCTAATAGAATTGTAGAAGGGGGGGTTGAATACAATTCTAGATATTTTTAAACTTAAAATAACTTTTAAATAACTTGACAGAGAAAATAAAAACACACAAGCAAATATAAAATTTCAGTTGGATGTTTTGAGGATCCAACTGAGATGTTTTTATTGTGGGAATAATCTGTGTTACAAATGTAGCACAACTGCTCAGTTCCAAATGTGGAGTGAGAGTGCTCTTAAAAAAAAAGGCTAATACAAAATTATTCTATCTCACTTCTTACAATAAAATGAACTACTACACTTGGTTATATATCCCAAGTTTACAATGCTATTTTTGGCTACACTAAAAAGTACTAAAGGTAACCGCCAACAACTTGCTTATCATTCCTTTTGTCCAATGGTCCTTGGAGATCTTTGTCTTTTGTCTTCATGCTTATTATGATCCCACTCAAGAACTTAATTGGTAAATGGAATGTTTCCTCATTCCCAGTAACCATTTTGATGGCTCCCAATGCAAAGTACACTTCTACATCACCTTTTGATCTGTCAGAAAACTGTCACTGTGACGCCCCCAAATCCCGGGGTCAGTGGATTTGGTCGTCACCTGAAATCTCAAATAAAATCACCTGATAAATAAAAAAACCAAAACAATATAACATCTACGACCCAAGCTCAACCAAGAATCTTTTAGGCTATAGTGCTAGAAACAAGAATCCAAACTTTAATAAACTTAAGCTTTCTTTTACAACAATCTCTTTACATATATCTATAACACTGATATAACTTTGATGTGAAGTATAACAAGCACAACTAAATATATACAATATAATATTTACTAGAAATCAACTATATACTATACCATTACACTAGATCCAAATGCTCTGCATCAACTCATCTTCCCAACGTCATCTTGACTCTTCTCGCTCCATAGTTATGCAATTAGATACTGGCAATCTATCTTTTTCACTGGAGGGTTAAGAGGTAAAACAAGCAAGAGTGAGCAAAAGAAGCTCAGCAAGTATATAGTACTGCACAAGATCAAATAATGATGCAACAATATCTGAAAAGAAGTTAACTCAACTGGGATAGAATAATGGTGCAATAATAGCAATATGTAAAAATGAACTCAGCTGACCAAGAAAATGGCAACATATGAAAAGAAATAACTTAACTGGCAACAATGAACAACAATAATAATCAATATCAAACTGTAAGTTAGAATTGGATTTTTATTGACGCAATGAGTTATAGTGGATGATCAGTCACACTAAAACTCCGGACCATACCCACGGTATGTCCAAATACTGAACTGGATCCAAGGCCACTTTGGCCTACATAATACTGATACTCTGACTGGCGTCTGCAGTCCTTAAAAACATTTCATTTTAATTAAAAACTTCCAATTCAAACTTAGTACTGGGAGTTAGGTGTCGGAACAATCGACCACCTCATTAATTCAAACTATTACTTTCAACTGTCTGATTAACTTTATCAACTGAATTAGGCTAAGACAAATGCATAAGAATTAGATTTCCCATCACAAGGAATCAAGGTAAAATCTGACAATACAAGGTGCTGCAAGGTATAAGTTAGGAAATGAAATAGAGTTCGTCAAATCACGAACAATAGGTTATCTCAATCTCAGGATAATAAAAGAATCTGGTTATGAAACAGTAATTACTTTAAAAATTGAAAACAGGAATCTTGATACGATACTCTGAACAAAAGAGTACAAGTTAGTAAACTTGCCTTTGGTCCTTAGCTATTACGTAAAGCCGAAATAATATGATTTTCATCTTCTTCTATCTTATGACATCACAATCTTCTATTCTGATAACTCTTGGATCCGACGCATATGCGGTTACGAGTCTGCACTACCGAGATCGTGCCCGCCCAACTATTCACTAGTTAAATATAAGATATACTTTAGCCTTCGTACTATAACTTTACATCAAAACATACTTTGCACTTAAACAGTTCTATCATTAGAATATACTTTTCATAAAAACATTTAATACAATTTACTATCAATTAAACAATATCTTTTAAAAGGGATGGTAATACTTGCAATAAAATTTGTGAATAACCATCAACATAATACTTGAATAAAAATATGTCACTTGAACAATAAGTGAAAGAATATATTACTTGCAAAATAATTTGAAAGAAACACTTTATAACTAACAGAAATAGATTCATCTCACTTGAACGATAAGTGAAAGAATACACTTGCCTCAATGCACGAAGTTTTCGATTCCATTACGTCGATTCGTTACTCACTTTACATCAGTCTCTACTTCTTTATACGTTGGCCTCTACTCGATCATACATTCGTCTTTCTTCAATAATCTCATTCTTCCCGTACACTGGCTCTATATCAACCTCTTACTCGTACCTATATAAAGGTAAAGTACTACTTCAGTACAAAACCAACCAAAACCTCATTGCTTATTCTAAACTACTCATACGTTCTCTAGAAATAAATCATTAATCCTCAAGTTAAATACTTATATACTTGGCACGTAGCCAGTCAACACATATACACATAAACTATTACAATCATAGCATGCCTTCAAATCATTGAAATCAACTAAGTCAAATAAATTTAGATACAGGGGATTTTTAGAAATTTCGGCATGAAGTATTCGTAAATAGGACTATCCACCTGTTTACAATACAACCAATCAACTCTTAATCTATATATGTAATACTATAATAAAACTGCCTCGACATGCAGTAAACAAGTAAGAAAATGAACTGCCTTGACTTGCAGTAAATATAAAAGAAAATAAACTGCCTCGACATGCAGTAAACAAGTAAGAAAATGAACTGCCTTGACTTGCAGTAAATATAAAAGAAAATAAACTGCCTTTACATGTAGTAAACAATTAAAGAAATAAACTGCCTCGACATGCAGTAAACAAATAAAGAAAATAAACTAACAGTTTAACCTCGAAAAAGGGATATAAATAGAACACTTAACACGTAGCACGTATTGCAATATATAACTTACCACCATAGCACTTAAGAAATCATTTGCCATCTCAATTATATTAAAGTACCTTATTGTACACCTCTGACAACTTATAACTTAACTCACCACATACGTATTACTCAATCCGATCAAATACACATATAACTTATTTGTACTTACTAACTATTTAACAATTATAATTATCACTATACCTACAACATATAATTCGCTTTACCACTAACAGTCCGAGATCACTTAACAATTAATATAAAATCATATACAACTAGTACTCCACCAATTCTCATTCATAATCCTCAAAACAAATAATTTACACTTATCACATAATTGAATTCAAATATCTTGTAAAATATTCTCAAAAAAATATAGTATAATCATATAACCCACATAGGCACTTAGCACGTATTATCGACTTACTCTTATACATTATAGCACATATATCACATTGGTTCATAAATTGTTTTTATCAAATTAATATAAGATTTATAAAATAATTTATATAAAAATCGGACAGCACCTCCTTTATAAAATGAACTAACCTGTCGGAATACAACCGACCCAAACAAGCAATCAAGCAATCCTTTGCTTCTACACAACTCATAGGCATAACAATACATACTAATATATACTCTTTATAAACTTCTGACAATCCATGTACTTAACACTTAACATACATATCTATACTATTCATAATCCGAATAAATCACACATACAACTTCATTTATTCTCAAAATCAAACTAGTAATCAATAGTCATGTCATAGTCTTACTAATTACCACTTAACAACTAACAATTAACTTAATTAACTCTTAACAATTAACAACTCACATCATTCGAGGTTAAATACATAAAATCCGAAATAATTCATAAAATTCAAAAATACACATAAGAAATTCAATTAACCAACAATTATCACATAATGACATTTAAACAAGCATAACAACTCGATTTTAACACCACCACTTGCCACCACCACCACCACCACCACCACCACTCGGTGGTGGCTCTCCATCGCGCCACTACCCAACACACACACACACACTGAAATACACACCGCACACTCCCTCCTCGATTCCTCCTCTCTACGCACTGCTACCCCGCACAGCCACCACCACCGTCGGCTACCGCCACCGCGCGGTGGGGTTCTTCCCCTCCCCTTCTATCCGAAAATTCAGCCCCCCCTCCCAACACCATATACACACACTAATACGTATATATATATATATATATATATATATATGTGAGAGGTGAGAGAGAGAGAGAGATTTTTGAGGGTCTGTAAAGAGAAGAAAAAAAAGAAGAGAAGAATGAAGATAAGGCTGCTGGCGGCTGATGTTATAGCCCCAGGGGCGTTTTCGTCTTTTCCAAATGCTGAAAACAACTATTAATCACTTTAAATCATTTCTAAAATCGAATTTAAACAGAAAATACAGGAAAAAAACTTTAGAAATTCTAAAATAAAGTTTATAAAATTACAAGCATCCCCATATTTTTAGAATATTTTTAGGATCAAAAATGAATTAAATATGAATTTTACAAGTTTTGATCAATTCATCGTAACATAACTCTTAAAATCACTTTAAAATACTTAAACACCCAAAATAATTCTCCCAATAATTTTAAAAACTAATTAATATCATAAAGATAATATCACAAAAGATTTCGTGCTTTTTACTAACTCCGATGTTTTTATAAAAATCTCAGAAGATCAATAATGCATGATTTAAATAGATTTAAATCACCAAAAGTACAAATAAAAATACGTGGGCACACACTGGCACACATAGCTCATCATACAATATATAAACACGATACTCCATATCTTTAACATATTCAACTCTATTCACATAATAAGATCCACACAATCTTATTCCTCCTTACTGGAAATCCAATAAAATATTAAAATAATAATACTAATAATAATAAATACTGAAAAATAATCTGGGTTCTTACAGTCACTATCACTTTGTCAACTGTTCAGAAAAGTGATAGTAATCCGTTGATAGTAGTGAGATGTATTCCACTGATAGCTTTATTCTTCAATCCGTTGATGGTACATTCTTCAATCCGTTGATAGTGTAATCTCCATTCCGTTGACATGTCTTCACTTAGGCAAAATTACAAGGCACATTATATTTACAATTAACCAACCTATTTTGCCTATCTAGTACTTAGTCAACATGACTTAGAAAACCTATCTAATACCTACAACAATTGCCTATCAACTAGTGAAGTATTGTACAGTGCAATTGCTACATTACTCATTCCGTTGATGAGACTCATTCCGTTGATGAGCTACCTGTCAACAAAAGCTGCAAAGCATACCATTCCGTTGACAGTTACAAAATTGACTTAACACAAAATCTACTAAGTGTTTTTATAATTATCATCAAGAACAACATATTCCTAACAACGGGGATGGTGTATGAGATAACTCTGTCGGTGTGTGGGACATAGACCTGTAAAACGCTCATATATCCATACCTATCACACATTCGTATTTATAGTTAATTGAATAACCAAATTGAGAACATGTAAAATAAATGGTGGTAAAAGTTAAAGGGACATGTACCTGCAATAGAGTCATGGAACCACAAAGCTCTATCTTCTTCCCTATACTTGCATCACACAGGTGCTTGTACAAGTATGCAAGACAAGCACTGCCCCAACTGTACTGGGTAACCCGATCAAGATCATGGACATAATGAAGGAGGCGTAGCTGAAGGCGGTTCCCGCTGGAGTGGGAGAACAAAGAACCAAGTACAAGCAGAATATGTGCACGCCGGTGAAATAGCAGCTGAGTCTCAAAATCATCCCTATCTTCGTCTAGACGAGCACAACTAGCAAAGTTGTTAATCAACCAAAGAATATTAATCCCCCCCTTCTGAATGGTAGTGACAGTGCTCTTCCCCTCATCAACGATATTGGGGTGAACCCCTAAAAGCTCATGTACCAAACTCGCATCGGGTAGGCCCTTGCATGTGAATACTGGAAATCCACTAACAGGGAGACCTAGAATGTAATATACATCCTCTAATGTGATAGTGGCCTCGCCGAAACAAAAATGGAACGTTTGAGTGTCGGGACGCCATCTCTCAACAAAAGCACTAATCAGTCCAGCGTCATGTGTCATTATTCCTATATGAAATACACCAAATAAACCAGCACTCGTAATGGCTTCAATAATGGCTGGCGGCGGTGGATCAGACCTCACTATATCCCAGTAACTCTTAAAGTTTGTACGTAGACGAAAATCTTTTTCCTGAAAAAATGGTCATTCATATATCATTAAAAATGTCATTAAACTATGAAATCAATATAATTTTGTAAATTAGCAATGAAAAGGAAGAGATTTATACCATCCCATCCCATCCCATACTAACTGTGAACGATGCTCCCCCTGTCGTGTGAGAAAAGATGGGTCTACAGGACCGGGGTGGTAAGTAGCCTGATCCATATATATTTGTAAAAGATGGATCATAGAAATTTATTTTAGAAATTTTGCTATTTATAACTTATATGATTTGAAATATTAATTTTTGAAAATTTAATTCTAGTTTTTAAAAATTTTACCTATTTTTATTGATTTAACCCTATTAATAACTTATATGATTTAAAATAATTTTTTTAAAATTTAATTCGAATTTTCATATTTTTTACCTATTATTATTTATTAAATGCTATTAATAACTTATATTATTTAACATATTTTTTTTAAATTTAATTTGAATTTTTAAATTTTTTACCTATTTTTATTGATTCAACCATATTAATAACTTATACTCCCTCCGTCCCCGTCAATTCTTTACGTTGGGGGACGGGGGCTCGACACGTATTTTAAGGCTGCTTTAATATATACTTCGATAAATTATTTTAATTTTTTTCTTCTTCTGAATAAAAATATAATGTTTAAATTTTTATTTAGAAAAAGAAAGTTTTAAAAATAAGTTATAAAGCTATACTTTATAGGAGCCTTAAAATGCGTGCCAAGCAGTGTAAAAAACTGTAGAGAAATGAGAGGGGCAGATGGAGTATGATTTAAAATAATTTTTTTTAAATTTAATTCGAATTTTCATATTTTTACCTATTATTATTTATTAAACGCTATTAATAACTTATATGATTTGAAATATTTTTTTAAAATTTAATTCGAATTTTTAAATTTTTTAACCTATTTTTATTGATTAAACCCTATTACTAACTTATATGATTCGAAATATTTTTTTTTAAAATTTAATTCAAAATTTTAAATTTTTTATCGATTTTTATTGATTAAACCCTATTAATAACTTATATGATTTGAAATAATTTTTTTTTAAATTTAATTCGAATGTTCATATTTTTTACCTATTTTTATTTATTAAACGCTATTAATAACTTATATGATTTGAAATATATATTTTTTAATTTAATTCAAAGTTTTAAAATTTTTTACCTATTTTTATTGATTCAACCTTATGAATAACTTATATGATTTGAAATATTTTTTTTTAAAATTTAATTCAAAATTTCATATTTTTTTACCTATTTTTATTTATTAAACGCTATTAATAACTTATATGATTTGAAATAATTTTTTTTTAAAATTTTAATTTGAATTTTAAATTTTTTTACCTATTTTTATTGATTCAACCCTATTAATAACTTATATGATTTAAAATAATTTTTTTAAAATTTAATTTGAATTTTCATATTTTTTACCTATTTTTATTTATTAAACACTATTAAAAACTTATATGATTTGAAATAATTTTTAAAAAAAATTTAATTCGAATTTTTAAAATTTTTACCTATTTTTATTGATTAAACCCTATTACTAACTTATATGATTTGAAATATATTTTTTAAAATTTAATTCAAAAATTTAAATTTTTTACCTATTTTTATTGGGGTGAAAGCCCTTTTTGACGTTTTTAGATGCAATTGTGACCAAAATACCAATCTGCGCTAGGGGTGCCCAGAATATCACTTTGAATACCCATTTCTGGCATGCGTGTCGAGTGTACGCATCCTTTGAATGCGTCAGTTAGCTTTGTTTGATGTATTCGCATCATCTGAATGTGTAGTCCTAGTTGTGTGCATGCAAAATACGCATCGCTAGGATGCGTGTTCAGCTAATATACACCATGCTCGTACTTGGCAGTGATGACTGAATTTTTACACACCTAACTTGCCTGCAATCGACTTATGCTAGTCACCATCCTTCTGGGCAACATAACCCCCGACACCTCTCCATCTTTTCATCTATTGCAAAATTCAAAACCATATACTAACTTGAAATACTCAAAATCCCAATTTGACAGCCTAGTTGTCTAATATCATAAATACGAAAACATTAATAATTATATACATACAAAAGTAGAAATTAAAACCATCCTAATTCTTATCCAAGAATACACATCTAACAAAACTCCAAAATCGGAAGCTAAAATTTCTGACTAAAATCGGGTAAAACAGTTCTCATCCCGTAGAAGAGATTATGAAAATAATTTTATAATTATATGTATTATCAGACTTATGGTGGTGTATAGTTTCAAGAGAGGATGTATGTGTATATTGCTATGTATGTATGTACGTAACGAGAGAGACGGAAGGGGAAAGGGGTGGTATGTTTAAAAGAGGAGCCCGCATACGCATACAGAATATACGTATTCAAATGGGTAAAAAGGACACTTGCAGCGACAACTGGTATTTCAGGAAATTGTGTATTATTATAGTGATATTTAGGGCATTTTCTCTTTTTATTGATTAAACCCTATTAATAACTTATATGATTTGAATTTTTTTTTAAATTTAATTCGAATTTTTAAATTGTATACCTACTTTTATTTATTAAATGCTATTTATAAATTGTTTTTAAATTTTTTAGCTATTTAAAATGATTAATTTCGATTTTTTAAAGTAATTACCTATTTTTATTTATTAAATGCTATTTATAATTTTTTTAAATTTTTTTTACATATTTAAATTGATTAAATTCGAATTTTTAAAGCAATTACCTATTCGAATTTGAATTGTATGTTGAAATCTCAAATTCACTATTTACCTTCTCTCAAACATTTTATCAAACAACTTACATGCATTCTTAGATATGACTACAATTACCTTCGTTTTAACATAATTCTAACCCAAATAAAGCAAAATTTCACAAACACAATCCAATACCACACCAAAATCACCAAAAATCACATGCAATCGAATAAATTTAAACCACAAAATTACATTTAATCGAATCAATTTTATGAACCAGAAAATTTAAAGAATTTAAAGAGGGCAGGTAGAAATTAACGAAAGGAGGGGTTGGGGTTCGGGTTTGGGGTTCGCCGTGTGGAGTGGTGGCAAGGAGGCCTCATATGTAGCGCATGTACCATAAATGAAATGTTGAATGCATGTGTAGCATTTCTGTATTTCTGGTACATAAATGTACCAGAAATACGAAGGAACCAAGTTTCCACATGCTATCATTCAACTCTCTTTTTTCTTCTGGCATGGTTACGTTTACTTTCCTGCCCAAAGGCATCCAACGGCTTTTTTTCTCGGTAAGTTTTAATTTTGTCTCAACTCTCAATTAATTACAAATCTTTTCCACCTGCAAACTGACTTCAAAATGTCATGGAAAATTTTGTTTTAAATACTTCCTCTGTCCCAAAATATTAATCACTTTTGAATTAAGAAAAATTCTAATTATCTTTACATTTGGGTGAGTTTGAAATTATAGTCTATGTTAGGAACTATGTTGTTTCTAGATGATAACTAAATTAACTTAGTAAAAATTGTACAAGTAAAATGTAGCCATCAACGGATAGCATGCTTATGCAGTATCCGTAGATGGGTAGCTTATCTACGGATAAGACTTAATGTAACATGCTTGTGTAATCCTGATGTACAATCCTGAGATGCAATCCTGAGGAACAATCCTGATGAACATTCCTGATATGCAATCCTGATGTACAATCCTGATGGGCAGCCGTGATGTGTATTCCTGATTGGTAATCTTGATGTTGAAGTTGAAGTAATCTTGTAAGGCTGAACAAGTCATGTTGACTATTAATAGATATGTGAAATAGGGAGGCTAATTGTAAATAGTTGATGCCTTGTAATTTTGCATAAGTGAAGTTGACTGTCTACGGATAACTTAATTAGCCTTCTACGGATGTGGACAATGTACTGTCTACGGATTGCAGTACTAGCTGTCTACGGATGTGATCAAGATACTGTCAACGGATACAACTCAAGAAGCTTCTACGGATATACACTGTTCTTGTGAAATGGACATATCAGTTGGAGCACGTGGGTTGACAGACTACACAAAGCATGGAAGCCAGGATTTCTGGAAAGGTCACGGGAAGAAAGTAACATTCTGTGGTATGGTCAAAAGTAGTATTTCTATAAAAGACAATCAGCCAAGAAGGGCAAGCTACCATCACATGGACCACTACTGAGAATGGAGAAACAAGGATCTTGAATAGATTTAATTTTTGTATTATTGACTATTAAAATATCTTTATAAACTTGGGATATATAACCAAGTAGTAGCATAATTCTAGAACCAAGAAATCAGTTAGGCAATTTAGAGAGCACAAAGCAATATCCTTTGTAAATTGCTGAAGCTAGAATTGTGAAAACAATCCACCTGAATTTTTAATCTTTGTGTTATCTTATTTGCTTTTCTGTTCTTGCTTTAATTTCATATCTTCACTATCAAGAATCACAAAAGAATTTTTAAAGATTGTATTCAACCCCCCCCCCCCCTCTACAATCTTGATTCATTGTTTGGGAATAACAATTGGTATCAGAGCAGGCTTCTAACATACAAGAAGTCTAATGATCTAAAGACAACTGAATCATGGGTCAGAAGGATCATGGAGTCAAAATACCAATTCTTGATAGAGAAAACTACTTTCACTGGAAAGTAAAAATGCGACTACATCTAATGTCTATGGATGAAGGTTATGTAGAGTGCATAGATCATGACCCTTATGTACCAATGAAGCCAAACACCTCAATAGCTCAAGAACCTGCAGGAGCTTCAAGCACAATTCCAAAGTTACCTTCAGAATGGACTCCTGAGGATGCCATTGCAGTTCATAAAGAAAAGAAGGCCATGAATATTTTGTTCAATGGTCTCGATTCTGATATGTTTGACAATGTTATTAACTGTTCTACAGCAAAGGAGATTTGGGACACAGTTCAAACCATTTGTGAAGGGACTGAGCAGGTAAGGGAAAACAAGATGCAGCTTCTCATACAACAGTATGAACACTTTCACTTCAAGAGTGGAGAATCTTTGAATGATACTTTTAGTAGATTTCAAAAATTGCTAAATGGATTGAAGTTATATGGAAGAGTGTATCAAGTCAAGGATTCAAATCTTAAATTTCTCAGAGCCTTGCCAAAGGAGTGGAAGCCTATGATTGTTTCCTTGAGAAACACTCAAGAGTATAAGGACTTTACTCTTAGAGGCTGTATGGAACCCTAAAAACATATGAGCTGGAAATGGAGCAGGATGAAGAAATTGAGAAGGTCCAGAAGAAAAATGGATCTGTTGCTTTAGTAGCAAGTGTTGAAAAGGCTGAGGACATGAAAGAAGAAGCTGCTGAAACTACACCAAGCCAAAGTGCTTGTGAAGGTAGAGCTGAATCAAGAAAGTGCAAAGGAAAGATGATTGAAGAAAGTGAGCCCTCCAATCAAGAGGG
Organism: Heracleum sosnowskyi; assembly: GCA_030848705.1. Lineage (NCBI taxonomy): Eukaryota > Viridiplantae > Streptophyta > Magnoliopsida > Apiales > Apiaceae > Heracleum > Heracleum sosnowskyi. The sequence continues at coordinate 29,070,216 of CM061235.1, read as the reverse complement.
AATGGATGAGCTAGATGAATATTTAGCTTTTCTGTCAAGAAAATTCTCAAAGCTCAAGTTCAAGACAAATCCTGATGTGTCCAAACCATTCAGAAAGGACTCTCAAACAAACAAGAACTTTGTTGAGAGGTCAAAGTTCAAATGTTTCAATTGTGGAATGGTAGGTCACTTTGACAATAAGTGCAGAAAACCAAAGGCTGAGAAGAGTGACAAGAAGTTTGAGCCTGTTGATTACAAGAAGAAATACTTTGATCTTCTCAACCAAAAGGGTAGAGCATTCATAACTCAAAACTATGACTGGGCTGAAGATGGGAATGATTCTGAGGAGGACACTGAGTTTGTGAACCTTGCACGGATGGCTGATTCAAGTGAGCAGGAGGCCAGTTCATCATCCAATCAGGTAATTACCACCAATCTCTCTGAGCTTTCTACTGAGGAATGCAATAGTGCAATTAATGACATGTCCACTGAATTGTATCATATGCGTATTTCTCTTAAATCACTTACTAATAAAAACACCAGGATTAAAGATGCTAATCAGTTTTTAAGTGATAGGAATGCAGTTCTGGAAACTCAGTTTATTGAGTTTGAGAAAATGAGAGTAGAGTGTCAAGTTGCCAAGGATGATTTGCTGATTGTGCTTAAAAGAGAAGAAATTCTCAAAGAACAGTTAGCTGAAGAACAGGAAACAATAGCAAGATGGACTGATCCCTGGAATGTTGCCATAAACATTATTAAGGCTCAAGGTGTGGATACATTCTACAAGGAATCAGTAAGAAAAGATAAAAAGAAACTAGATGTTGTGAGTCTAGGAGATGACACCTCTACAGAAAGTGAGCATCCGTTGGAGGGTAATGACTCTACGGATAGTAAGCATCCATTGAAGGACAACACCTCTACGGAAGTGACTTGTCCAAAGAAGTGTACATCTAGTGTTAGTCAAGAGAAACTTAAGAAGCTGAACAAAAAGTATGGTCCAACCAGCAAAAATTTTGTCCAAGGAGAAGGTAGCAAAACCAAAGCTGAAAATGTCAACATAGGTCACTTGTCCAACAAGCAATTGAAGGACAAGGTTGAGAATATAGAGGTTAAGGCTGAGGTTAAAAAGAAAAAGAACAGAAATGGTAAGGTAGGGATTAACAAACATAATAACTATACACCTGACAAGTATGCTCCTAGAAAAACTTGTGTAAAGTGTGGTAGTGTTAATCATTTATCTACCAATTTCAAAACTGTTAAAACTCCATCTGTTCAAATGCCAATGCCTGTACCCATATGCCTATGCCTGTTATGCATAACATGTTTGCACATACTGATCAAGCATCAAATTTGTATGCCAACATGCCATTTGTTTCAAATCCTTATATGAATGCATTCACAATGCCACAAATGACATGGAGCATGCCACACATGAATGCTATGTATGCACAAAATTCTCAAATGCCTGTGTCAAACATGTTTGCATATGAACATCCTCAGCATGTTGTCTCTCAGAGGTCAACACCCAGGATCAAGGTTGATTTAACTCAACCTGAGATTAAGGTGCAAAATGACAAGAAAGGCAAAGCTAACAGGAGAGGACCCAAGGAAACTTGGGTTCCAAAATCAACTTGATTTGGTTTTGTTGTGTGCAGGGATACATGAAGAATCTATGGTACTTAGACAGTGGTTGTTCTAGGCACATGACTGGAGATTCTACCCTGCTCACAGAGTTTGTGGAGAAAGCTGTCCCTAGCATTACTTTTGGAGATGACATCAAAGGTTTTACTAAGGGATATGGCTTGATTTCAAAAGAAAATGTCATCATTGATGAAATAGCACTGGTTGATGGACTTAAGCATAATTTGCTGAGTATCAGTCAACTGTGTGATAAAGGTTTCTCAGTTTCATTCAATCAAGGAGCCTGTGTTATTTCCAACAAAGAAAACAACAATGTGGTGTTGACAGGATACAGAAAAGGTAATGTGTATATAGCTGACTTCAACTCAAAAAGTTCAAATTCTATCACTTGTCTTCTGAGTAAAGCAAGCAAGGATGAGAGTTGGCTATGGCACAAAAGGCTATCACATTTGAACTTCAAGTCTATGAATGATTTGGTAAGAAGAGACCTAGTAAGAGGACTTCCTTAGTTGGAATTTTCCAAGGATGGACTTTGTGATGCTTGCTAGAAAGGGAAGCAAAAGAAGATTTCTTTCAGAAGCAAGCTGGATTCATCAATTGATCAACCTCTACAGCTGTTACACATGGATTTGTTTGGACCAGTAAATGTCATGTCAATCTCAAAGAAAAGGTACTGCCTTGTGATTGTGGATGATTTTTCTAAATTTACATGGACATATTTTCTGCACTCCAAAGATGAGGCAAGTGAAATCATAATCAATCACATCAGGGCTGCTAACAATCATCCTGATCTCAAAGTAAGAAAAATCAGGAGTGACAATGGCACTAAGTTCAAGAATTCCACAATGAGGCTATTTTGTGAGGATAATGGAATCATTCATGAGTTTTCTGCAACAAGAACACCACAACAAAATGGAGTTGTAGAAAGGAAATAGGACTCTAATTGAGGTTGCAAGAACAATGCTAGGAGAATCAAAGTTACCTACTTATTTCTGGGCTGAAGCAGTTAACACTGCATGTTTCACTCAGAATATTTCTTTGATCAATCAAGCAAAAGGAATGACTCCATATCAACTGCTCAAAGGAAGAAAACCATCCTTGAATTTTCTACATGTGTTTGGATGCAAGTGTTTTGTATTGAGAAATCAAGGTGAAAATCTTGGAAAATTTGAGTCAAAGGCAGATGAAGCCACTTTTGTGGGATATGCAGCTGGAAAAGCCTACAGGGTTTTTAATTACAGAATCAACATTGTTATGGAATCTGTACATGTTATTTTTGATGATGCCAGAATACAAGGTCTTACTGATGAGGGTTTTCATGAAACTCTCAGGTTTGAGAATGAGGTGGAAGGTCTCTATTATGATGATGATTATGTGGATGAATCAGTACCTCCAAGAATGGTTGTCTCAAATATGGATAACTCAAGTTCAAATGAGCCATCTATAGAAGGGACAAATGGAGCATCCGTAGGAAGCCAAAATGGAGCATCCGTAGGAAGCCAAAATGAAGCATCCGTAGGAAGCCAAAATGGAGCATCCATAGGAAGCCAAAATGGAGCATCCGTAGGTGGATCACAACACAGAGTTACCACCCCAATAAACTTAGGGGGAGTTTCTTTGAGTCAAGGATCAACCTCACATGATCATGCTGATGAGAATGATGTTTCATCTTCAAGACCTACACGTGCTACAAGAAGAAAATGGACAAGGGATCACCCATTTGAACTGATCATTGGTGATGCATCCTCAAATGTCCAAACTAGAAGAGCTACTCAGGATGAATGTCTATACAACAACTTTCTTTCTCAAGAAGAACCAAAGAAAGTTGAGGATGCTCTTTTAGATCCAGATTGGGTATTAGCTATGCAAGAAGAGCTAAACCAATTTGAAAGAAACAAAGTGTGGAAGCTGGTACCCAAACCTAAAGACAGAAGTGTTATAGGTACAAAGTGGGTATTCAGAAATAAGATGGATGAAAATGGTATTGTCACAAGGAACAAAGCTAGATTGGTTGCTAAGGGCTACTCTCAAGAAAAAGGAATAGATTATGATGAAACATTTTCCCCTGTTGCTAGATTGGAATCAATAAGGATATTCTTAGCCTATGCAGCCCATGCCAATTTCAAAGTCTATCAAATGGATGTCAAGAGTGCCTTCTTGAATGGGGAACTGGAAGAGGAGGTGTATGTCAGTCAACCTCCTGGTTTTGAAGATCCAGACTATCCAGAATTTGTCTACTTCCTACTCAAGGCACTCTATGGACTGAAGCAAGCACCTAGAGCCTGGTATGACACTCTGTCACAGTTTCTTTTAGAGAATCATTTCACTAGAGGTACTGTTGACAAAACTCTTTTCTTTAGAAATGTTAATGGCTCTAGCATACTTGTTCAAATTTATGTAGATGACATAATTTTTGGGTTTACAGATGAGAAGCTTTGCAAAAGGTTTGCCAAACTTATGCAAAGTAAAAATGAAATGAGCATGATGAGTGAACTTACCTATTTCCTTGACTTACAAGTTAAGCAAGTGAAAGAAGGAATCTTTGTTAGTCAAACTAAATATATCTTTGATTTATTAAAGAAGTTTGATCTAATGGATTGCTCTCCTGCTAAAACACCCATGCCAACTGCAACTAAGCTTGAATTGAATACTAAGGAAAAATCTATGGACATTTCAAGCTATAGAGGCATGGTAGGCTCACTTCTATATTTAACAACTAGTAGACCTGATATTATGTTTGCTACATGTCTTTATGCTAGATTTCAGGCTGATCCTAGAGAGTCTCACTTAATTGCTATCAAGAGGATTTTCAGATATCTCAAGGGAACACCAAACCTTGGCATTTGGTACCCTTGAGAATCTAGTTTTGATCTAATTGGTTATTCAGATGCAGACTATGCAGGTTGCAAGATTGACAGAAAAAGTACAACAGGCACCTGTCAATTTCTAGGAAACAAGCTTGTCTCATGGTTCAGTAAGAAGCAAAATTCTGTCTCCACCTCTACAGCTGAGGCATAATACATTACCGCTGGAAGTTGTTGTGCACAGATACTTTGGATGAAAAATCAACTAATAGACTATGTTCTAACAGTTAATAAGATTCCAATATTCTGTGACAACACTAGTGCAATTGCCATAACTGAGAATCCAGTGCAACACTCAAGGACCAAGCACATTGACATTAAGTATCACTTGATCAGGGAACATGTGATGAATGGTACTGTGGAACTTCATTTTGTTCCAAGTGAGTAGCAAATTGCAGACATTTTTACCAAGCCACTTGATGAATCAACATTCTCAAGGTTGGTAAGTGAGCTAGGTATGCTTAACTACTCTTGATTTACTTAAATGTCTGATGATTTGTAATGAAGCCAGTGTCAACATGATTTTCATGAGAATTAAAACTCTCTAAAAAAGAAGAATTTTGTCTAAGTCAAAATTTTTCCTTCTACGGATACCCCTATCCGTTGATGGTCATTTCTGACACTGGATTTTCTTTGTCTACGGATACCGTTTTTACACCTCTACGGATATCGAATCCCAAAAGGTAAAATCCTATCCGTAAATAGTTTTGTTTAATCATAACCGTTAAAGTCACAATCTTATCTGTAGTTACCTGCGTACAGTACGTGTATGTAATTACAGTAAATTCGTGGCTTTACTTTTTAATCCATTACTTTTAAACGGTTACTTTCTTGCCCAATCAGATAATTTCTTTCAATTATTCTGATTTTATTAGTGAATTATTTTGGGGGAGTATAAATTAAATTTTACTCTCAGTTAATCATTTTCTATCTTTTTCAAAATTCACTAAGGCAAGAACCCTTCTTCTCTCTCAAAGCTAAATTCTCTCTGTAAGTTCAAAGCTTTCATCAATGGCACCAACCAACAAAACAATGTCATTCACTGGTTTCACATACGAGAAGAACAATTTCACAGCATTGGTGGACTTCGAGGAGAAGAACGCATCATATCACACTATGATGAGGTTCTTCCAGAACAGCAAGCTATCCAAGGCTATGTTCGAAGCCCCCACTCTTTATTTTGAGGTAATTGAAGCTATATGGGATTCATCCGCTTTTGATTCTGTGAATGCTACCATTACTTTTGTTCTTCAAGGTAAAGAACATGTGATTAATAATGACATTATTTCTACCTGCTTGAATTTGCCTGATAACAATAGGTTAGAAAAGCATAGTGATTCTGATATTATTAACATGCTGAACTTGATTAACTATGCTTTACTTACTGATAATTTGAGTAAGATTCAAAGGAAAGGCATGGTCAAAGAATGGAGCTTTTTCTTTGATGTCATTCTTAAAGTATTTTCTGGTAAGATTAGCAACTATGATGTTGTTACTTTCTCCATGCTAGATATTGCTTTTATGCTTCTTAGTGATAGCTTTAATAACCTAGGATCTCTAATTCTTTATGAACTAGGTGCTAAATTAGGGAATAAAGCATCTAGAAGTAAGAATATCTATTATGTTAGATTCTTTATGTTGCTGGCTAACCATGTAGAAAATAACTTGGTGATCCAATTCCCTGCAAACTCCAAGGAGTGTTGGGTTCAGAATAAGAGAGTCCTTGAGGACTTGAATAGGCTGAACCACAACAGGGAGGTTCAATTGGTGTATCCACCAATTTTTAATGCAGCTCAAGAGGCACAGGTGAGTCAGGTAATCTCCTCAACTGTTCCTACCTCTGTTGTTATCTCTTTGATTTCCAGTGCCACAATGGAGACTGGAACTGTCCAACAGCCTCCTACCCAAATGGCCACCTCTAGAATTCCCAAATCCAAATCCAGAAAGCCAACCTCAGGTGCTTCTCAAAAGGCACCTATTGCAAAAACTGCCCAAGCCCTTGAGGGGAGTGTGAAGGGGGTAGTGAGAGGTGAGGGAAGGGGTGAACATCAAAGAAACCCCAAGAACAAGGAGGGTGAGATAAATGTGTCCCAGCCTAGCCACCCTGTATCTACTCAAAAAGATGCAGTGGTTGAAAAGGAAACTACCACATCCCTAGTGGCATCCTCCCAACATGATGTTGCTATTGAAAAGAGTCCCCAACCAGGGACACAACACAAAAGGGATAGGGACACCATAAGCCCAACAGATACATCCATGGCCTATACAAGGAGAAAGAGGTCTAAACAATCTAGGGTTACACATGGATCACACACAGTGCCTATGGCACCATCTCAAATTCAGTTTGATGTGGCTCCAGTAAATGTGGAGTCACAACCCCATTCTCTAATCATTCAAACTGAAATAGAAACACCAAGCTCATCCACTCTCTCTTTAGATGTGGATATGATTCACACATCTATTCCTGATTCTCCATCTCTTACATTCTTGGAGAAGCCCCACTCTGAAATTGGTGGTCATCATCTTAGTGATGATTTGTTGGACCACCAATCTATCATTTCTAAGACTCTGGCTCCATCTGTGGCTCTTAATTTAAAATCGGTTTTATAAATTGTATCTAACACATCGGTTGTACTATGAAATGATGTTTAAACAAATAAAAGACATCGCTTTTTATAAGGACCATGTCATTAAGTCATTTTACATCGGTGGCTTTTCCAACCGATGTTAAATCGGTGATGTCTATTCTAATTTTTCTTGTAGTCAAGAGTTTTGAATGCGGCATTTGAATGAGTAATCCCCACGTTTGACTCTTGGTCTTACAACCCGTCTATATAGGCCTATATAAAGGACATATGGTTGAGGGTTTATTCATTCAACTAGCATACAATTCTGATGGATGACAAGGGAGAATCAAGCACTTCTCCAAAGGATTTAATTTAACTCTTTTCCTCTAATGAGCAACTGGATTTCTGTTTCCAAAAAATAGAAGATTACTTAAATAATCTTGAAAAAACTCGGGAAGAGGAGGCATCCAAGATAGCTGCTATAGGAGCAAAAGAAGATGAAGAACTCAGGATTACCCTTGAAAAAGAGGGAAAATCTGAAGAGGAACTTAAGTTAGAAGTGACTGATGTTCTAAACAAATTGTTCAATTATAAATGATTGTACTCTTTGTTTATGAATAATCGAATTCTTGTTTTTTTTATGTTCTATGTTTATCTTCTTCTTCAGTTGAGTTTATGAATCGCTTATATGATTTAATTCTACATGCATAAATGATGAATGTGAAATTAAGTGGATTATTGCATTTAACATGATTTACTTGAGATAAATTAATGATATTTATAATTGGAATTCATAACATTTAGTATTTTTTAAAAAGTCAATGTCATGAGAAAAGTTGTTGTCATGGGGTGTGACAGCAAATTAACTTACTGTCATGAACAACAAAGATACTGCCATTAAGTTATCTGTGACAGCATGTTTTCCTGATATTTACTGTCGGCAAAACATACTCTTATAAAATAAATGTACTAACGATTCTACTGTAGCGAACAGGTTAATGTCAAAGAATGCGGAACGTTTTTAACAATTAGACCACGATAACACGTGCGTCAAAACGTGGGTTAAGACACGAAGCCACTTTCCTAATTTTCAGTATAATTGTTCAATTGAAGCTCAAAAAACTCCAAAAATCATTGCCTAAATCCACTTTCTCTAAGAGATAATCAATCAGAAAAACTCACAAACACTCAGACTCTCAGAAAAGGAAAAACTCACAATGGCACCAAAAAGAGCTTCTTAATCATCTTTTCAAAGTTACAAACCAACTGTTACCATTGGCCAAACAAACCTTGTTGGCATTCACTCTCCTGTGGATGCTGGTGAAGGATTCAAATGACTTGTACACTTCATGAACAAGTTGTATCTTGGACAGGCTATCACTTCTTGCACTGTTCTTGATGTTGAAATATTGCAGCAGTTCTGGCATTCTACAGAACTGGTTGGAGCAATTGATGGTGGGTCAATCACTTTCAAGGTTGGAGACACTTCTCACTCTCTAACTAAAAAACCCATCAATGAAGCTCTGGGAATCACTTTGTCTCAAGAAGAAAAATTTCAAAATCTTCCAGATGATGAAACCCTAACCAAGTTTTTCTTCAAAATTGGTTATTCTGGTCCTTGTTTGGAAGAAAGCTCAAACAAGTGGTTTCCAACTGGGGAGATGGATAGAAAGTACCTCAGGAAGGAATGGAGCATGTTGATTGATGTTATGGTAAGGACATTCTCTGCAAAAACAACTGGATGTAATGGTATCTCCTCCTACATAAAGAGAATCACTCTCTCCTTAGCTCATGGACACAAAGTGGATATTGGGAAGCTGCTAATTACTCAACTCAAAGTAGCCCTTGGGAAGTCAGGCTCAAGGAAACATGTAATCCTCTATCCAAGATTCTTAATGATGTGCATTAATCATATATGTGGTGTGCGTTCTGAAGCCACTCTCACAGAGGATTGTCTTGTTTCAAAGAAAAACACACGCACTACACTAAAGACACATAATCTAAACAGCTCTATTCCATTATGTTTCACACAACAAATGATTGATTAGGTATTGAAAGGCATATGTATAGGCCTACTTGTAAACATCGAGGATACAACTCAAATTAAACAAGTTTGTAATAAGTAAATAATAATTCAGTGTCACGGGAATCTCAGAAGATCATACCAGTCAAAAGAATAAAGATTAAAGTCATCCTACAGACTTGAAGTAATTCTACATTGAAAGAAGTTCAATTAATTGATCAAGCCTCAGTGAAGTATTCAAGGAAGTGGATTTATTGAATTGACATAGATTTCAGAAGTGTGACAGCAAGGGTAAAAATAACATTGGTTGATCAAAGTCAAAAGCAACAAATGGACCACAGATTAAAGTCAAAATATGAAGAACAGACATTGCAGTTAGTCTTATGAATCGGCCAGTACATCAAGTGTCAACTTCATTCAGTGGAAATTCTTCATTAATTCAAGTGGTTCAAGGATTGTTTATGCTATCAAGAAATGATATAAATTCTCTTTTAATTAATTATTAAATTAATTAATTTATTGAATAAATTAATTCATCAGAATTAATTTATTAAATAAATTAATAATTAATTAAAACTGGAATTAGATTTAAGCTTGCAATGACTATGATAAATGAACTGGAATGACTATCAAGGATAGTCATCCCGATAGTCATCCCAGTTCAATTGATAGTCATTACAAATTAATTCTATGATAGTCATTCCAAGCCTTTTTGATAGTCATTCCAGGCTAAAAATGGTAGTCATTCCAGGTTTATTTGATAGTCATTCTGGAATGAAAAGAAGGCATGCAGAATTAGAAGACATCAAAAGATATTAACAAAAGGCATTGAAGACAGTTCTATCATAACACAGAACTTTATATCTTTCAAGAACACACTGCCTTAACTGCTTCTAACTGCAGGAATTCAATTTGTTCAGCGAATTCATTTATAGCAAAGATTGTTATATCCAAGCCACTAGAAATCATTTACTTGTACTGCTTTGACTATCTAGCGGATCTTTATCCCTAGAAATTATCTCGAACTATAATTTATCGTTCTATCTTTTTATTACAAAAATAGATAAGTTCATGTCAAATTTATTCTAAATTTGTTTTAATTAGTTTGAGATTCAATCTTTGTAATCAGTACAATATTTGTAACACCTTTCAAGTTTAATATAAGTTATATTTAACTTGAATTTTGTTTCATTTAATTCCGCAATAATTTGTTCTTGAATTGTATTTTCTTAAGAAGAACAAATTCGATAAAACGGTATAGTTTGTATTCAACCTCCCCTTCTACAAACTTATCGGGACCTAACAATTGGCATCAGAGCCTTTTGATTGATACACAAATCAAAGATCCAATTTTTGTGATTTTTTTCAAGAACTCATATTTTTATTCTTCTAAAAAAATCTCAAAAAGGCTACACAAAAAGTTGGAACAGTAAAGATTCCTATGTTCAGCAAGGAACATTATCCCATGTGGAAGAAGAAGATGCTTCTGTTTCTTCAGGTGGCAAATCCTAAGTACCTAGGTGTTTTGAAGAAAGGACCAACTATTCCTATGGTTGTTGAAGAAGAACGCATTGAGAATAATGTGGTTGTTCAAGCTGCAAGGATGTATCCTAAAGAGCCTAAAGATTATACAGCTGATGAAAAGGAAGATGCTTCCTTGGATGCTAGCTTGAAGTTAATCCTAGTTGACTATCTGGATCCAGTTATGCATAATCATGTGTTAAATTGTAAAGATGCTAAGCATATCTGGGAAACAATAGAAATCATCAATGAAGGGACAGAGAAAGTAAGAGAAAACAAGTTGGAAATTCTTACCTCTTCTTATGAACACTTCAGGTCCAATCCAGGGGAAGGAATATCTGAAGTTTTTGAGAGATATAATAAATTGATCAATGATCTGAATCTTCACGGAAAGCATTATACCATCAGGGAGATCAATAAGAAATTCTTTTTAACACTTCCAATTCATCTAGAACACAGGATTTTAGCCATACGAGAAGCAAGAGACTTAAGTGAGATTTCACTTGAAAGACTCTATGGAGTACTGAAAACCTATGAATTGGAACAGATTCAACAAAAGGAAATCTATGGAACGGGAAAAGTGGTCAGTACGTCTACTGCACTTGTAGCAGAAGTTCCTCGGAAACTGGAGGTGAAGGTTGCTCAACCCTCCAGTTCAGACAAGGATGTAACTGTAGCTGAATATGGCTTTACATCCAATAGTCAATCTGATGGTGACTTCTATTCCATGGAAGAGCTTGAGCAATTGGAAGATGAGTCAATGGCTATGATAGTGAAGAAATTTGGAAACTTTAGATTCAAAAGGAATCCAAATCTCAAATTTAAACCAAGGTTCCAGAGAGGTAGTTCTTCTTCCTCTAATAGCATAAGGGGTGGCTATAAAACTGGAACTGTGGACAGGAGCACTATCAGATGCTTTAACTGCAATGAGTTGGGACACTTTGCTACAGAATGTAAAAAACCTAGACAAGCAAAGAAGAACTCATATGACTCAAGCAAGAAGAACATGATTGGGAAGGCTTATCTTGCAGAAGGAAAGAGCTGGGATGATACTGACAGTGATGAGGAAGATGGAGAAGTTGGTAATCTTGCACTTATGGCTATTGAGGGCAGTTCTTCATCTCCTAAGTCTGAGGTAACTTTTACTGATGCAGAAATGGTCTATCATCTTAGCAGTACTTTATCATGTGCACGTAGTGAAAATGATCGAATAATTCTTCAGAACAATGCTTTAGAAAAGGAGGTTAAAGAATTAAGACTAGTGCATATTAATCAGGATGAACTAAAAGATAAAGTAGATTTTCTTGAGAATAGGGTTAATTGCTATAAACAGCTAGAAACTATTCTTAAGGATAATATCACTGAACTTGAAACCAAGGTCAGAGCCTACTACAATACTTGTAAAGAGGCTAAAGAGTTTTTCAACAAGCAAGCTATAGGCAAAACTGTTGGTATAGGTTTTAGCTATAATGAGGTTGTTGGAATGTTAGGCATTAATACCCCTAACAGAGTCAGCGCTAAAGATAGGGGTATACCACAGGTGCTTAAGGGTGTTAAAGACCCTCTCTTTAGAGAATCAGTAGCAGAACCTTTGAATGAATTATCCATCATTATTCAAGAGGAATTGCGTACTGAGGACCTTGTCAATGAATTTTCTCACTCCAACAAATGTGTGTCTGAGGATTCTGTCAAAGATGTTCCAGCAACAGAGACCAAACCAGAAACTCATAAATTGGAACAAAACAACAACAAATCTAACATGCCTACTGTTAATCTGTCTCATAAAGCATGTGGTGTGGTAAATTGCATTTCTTGTGTATTTAATGTTATGTATGCTTATTTTAATAGTAAGCATGTATCTGATGATAAGACTGCTCCTTGTCAACATGTTAATTATAAGAAGCATGTTAGATCTAAAACTGCTAGTCCTCCCAAAACTAGAGTGGACACATTCATACCTAAGCCTTCTTAGAAATGTGTTAAGGTTGGTTATAAATGGAAACGCTCTTTTGTTAAAGAGGTTGAAATAGTTAAGATTAAAAATGTTGTTTTGCGTAACAAAGGCTAGTTCTTTAAGTATGTCGGACCCAATCAAGTTTGGGTTTCGAGGAAGGACTAATCAATTTGATATTGCAGGGTGTGGAACAGGTAAACCGTGTTGTGTGGATTCTGGACAGTTGATGTTCAAGGCATATGACCAGAGATAGAGCCCTGCTATCAAATGTGGTTGTGAAAGCTGGCCCAGTGGTTACCTTTGGAGATAAAAACAAAGGTTTAACTGAAGGATATGGCTGTTTGAAATCTGGAAATGTTATCATTGAAGATGCATCTATTGTGGAAGGTCTTAAGCACAATCTTCTCAGTATCAGTCAATTCTGTGACAGAGGATATGCTGTTTCATTTGATAAAGAGAAGTGTCAGATCCTTCACAAGAAGAATGGAGAGCCTGCTCTTCAAGGAGTTGGGAAAGGGAATTTGTTCATAGCTGATTTATATTCTGGATGCAAAGATGAAGTTAATTGTTTTTATGCTAAAGCTTCATCAGATTAAAGTTGGCTATGGCACAAGAAGATGTCTCACCTCAACTTCAAAACAATGAACTCCCTAGTCAAGAGGGAATTGGTGAGAGGTCTGCCTCAAATGGAATTTACACAGGAAGGACTGTGTGAGGCTTTTTAGAAAGGAAAGTCAAAGAAAGCATCTCACAAGGGCATTGACACATCCTCAATAACTGAACCACATCAGCTACTGCACATGGATTTGTTTGGTTCAGTTAATGTGATATCTATGTCAAAGAAACAATATGCTCTTGTGATTGTCGATGACTATTCCAAATATACATGGGTTTTATTCCTACATTCCAAGGATGAAACTCCAAAGATGGTGATTGATCATGCGAAGTTGATTGAGCTGGATTCTAGATTCCCTGGTAGAGCTATAAGGTCAGATAATTGAACTGAATTCAAAAATGCAGTCCTAAATGACTTTTTTGCAGATAAAGGAATAACAAGACAATATTCAGCCCCTAGAACTCCTCAACAGAATGGAGTGGTAAAAAGGAAGAATCGTACATTGATTGAAGCTGCTTGAACAATGTTAAGTGAATCAAGACTTCCAATGTAATTCTGGGCTGAAGATGTGTATACTGCTTGTTATACTCAGAATCGAACCTTAATCAACAAGGACTTAATGAAGACTCCTTATGAGATCATGAATAACAAGAAACCAACTCTCAAGTACTTTCATGTATTTGGTGCTAAATGCTTTGTGCTTAAGGATGGAGATGTTAGACGTGGCAAGTTTGAGGTCAAGGCATATGAAGTTATTTTTGTTGGTTACTCTAGAAGATCTTACAGGGTGTACTTAATTGATAGTCACCAAGTGAAAGAAAGTGTCAATGTTACATTTGATGACACTAAACTCCCAAGTATCCAAACAGGAGATTCATCTGAAAAACTGAGGTTTGATAACTTCTCAGAATCAGATGATGAAGCTCCACCTGAGATTGATGCTGGTAATGATAATAACAATGATGATAATGATCATGGTGGTGGTGGTGGTGGTGGTGGAAACATTGATAATAATGGAGATACCGCCAACACTGGAGAAGAATCATCAAGACAATCTAGCAACAACTCAGGGGGAGGAAATGAAGGGTCAACTAGTCATTCACAACATCAGAATGAATTTCAAGGCGAATCATCAAGATCAAATCTTCCAAGACAAACTGTTTGGAATAGAGCTCATCCTTTTGAGCTGATCATTGGTGATCCAGGTGCTGGAGTTAGAACTAGAAGTGCTACTCAGAATGAATGTCATTATTCAGGGTTTCTTTCTGAGATGGAACCAAAGAAGACCGAGGAAGCACTGAGTGACCCTGATTGGGTGATTGCTATGCAAGATAAACTCAATCAATTTGAACAACATCAAGTCTGGAAGCTAGTACCCATACCAAAAGACAGGAAAGTAGTTGGTACAAGATGGGTATTCAGAAACAAGTTAGATGAAGATGGCATAGTGACTAGAAATAAAGCAAGACTGGTTGCTCAAGGGTATTCACAAGCTGAAGTCATTGATTATGATGAAACCTATGCACGAGTAGCTAGGCTTGAGGCTATCAGGATGTTCTTAGCATTTACAGCTTACTCCAATTTTAAAGTTTATCAAATGGATGTTAAGAGTGAATTTCTGAATGGCGAGCTGGATGAAGAAGTGTATGTAGAACATCCCCCTGGATTTGAAAATCAGGAGTTGCTAGACTTTGTGTACTTTCTCTTCAAGGTTATTTATGGTCTCAAACAAGCCCCAAGGAAATGGTATGACACTCTTTCTAGTTTTCTTATAGAAAATGGTTTTGTTAGAGGTATCATAAACAAAACTCTTTTTTCTAAGAAACATAAAAATGATATGATATTAGTCCAAGTCTATGTGGATGACATCATATTTGGGTCTACTAATGATGATCTATGTAAGAGATTTGCCAAGCTAATGCAGAGTATGTTTGAGATGAGTATGCTGGGTGAGCTGAAGTTCTTTCTTGGATTACAAGTAAGTCAAAGGTTAAATGGTATATTTATTTGTCAATCCAAGTATCTCAAAGAACTCCTCAAGAAATATCACATGGAGGATTCAACATCAGCAAGGACTCCATCATCTACAGCTGTCAAACTTGGAGCCTGTGATAATTCTATCAAGGTAGATGTTACAAGCTACAGAGGTATGATTGGCTCCTTACTCTATCTTACTGCAAGTAGACCTGATATTATGCATGCTACATACTTATGTGCAAGGTTCCAAGCGGATCCTATAGATTTGCATCTCGTTGCTGTAAAAAAAAAATCTTGAGATATCTTAAGGGTACACCTAATCTAGGTATCTGGTACCCTTAAGATTCTGGTTTTAATCTTGTTGGATATATAGATTCTGATTATGCAGGTAGTGTTGTGGATAGAAAGAGTACCTCTGGGAGTTGTCAATTCCTAGGTGGTAGATTGATTTCCTAGTATAGCAAGAAATAACAAACAGTTTCCAATTTAACAGCAGAAGCTGAATATATTGCTGCCGGAAGCTAATATGCTCAGATCTTATGGATAAGAAATCAATTGAAGGACTAGGGATTTGTATTGAACAAAATTCCAATTTTATGTGACAATACAAGTGCCATAGCAATCTCCAACAACCCTGTTTAGCACTCGAGAACCAAGCACAATGACATCAGGTATCATTTTATCAGAGAGCATGTTATGGATGGTACTGTGGAGTTACATTTTGTACCCACAGAGGAACAAACAACAGATATTTTCACTGAATCTCTTGATGAATCCACTTTTACGAGGTTAGTTGGTAAATTGGGTATGCTAAAATCATTTTCTCTTGCTACTATTAACTGTTTATTATTGTCATTCCTAGTTTGATTTGTAAGCTTGTTAATTTGAATATTCTTAAATAATCTATTTTCTTTAAAAATATTTTTCTCAGATTTTGTAGATAAAATTGTAGAGAAATTTATTTTTAATTGAAAATTTAATTATTTGGAATCATTCAGGTTATTTTCAGATTTTATAAATTGTTGTTTGAAATTTACTGCAAGTTTATATTATTTTATTGCATTTTTATAATATTCTGCATAATTCTGATTTATTTATGCATTTTCTGTATGTAATACCAAAAGCTTTAGCAACGGTCGGAATGACTTTTCTTCAACTTGGCGGTGGAGCTTTCAAACCTGCTCCGTATTTTAGGAGACCTCCCTTAACTTCAAAAAAAGATAAAGCCTACGGCTTAAAGACACTTTCGGGTTGCATGTTTTTATTAATTCTGTGAATTATTTGCATTTTTACTGAATAGTTTAGCATTTCTAATTAATTCTGTGATTTTCTGTAATTTTTTAGCAATTTTTAGTAATTTGTTTTGTTTTTTTGATTAAAAACTGTTGTGTTAACAGTATTTTTGTGTTTAATTAATAACAGTTTTTTTATTTTAAACTGCAATGACTATCGGCATGACTATCTTTGATAATCATGCTAATAGTCATTACAGGTTATTATTATTCATATACTTGTAATTTGTTTTTCTGTTTTATTTTTCTTTTTTAGAGTCATTTGTACTGGAATGACTATCGGCATGACTATCCCATAGTCATCCCGATAGTCATGCTAGTTATAATGCAAACAGGTTATTGTTTTTATGATTTATTTTGTTAATTCTATTAATTCAGTTCAAATTCTTAGTCTTTTCAGGTTTGTACTGGAATGACTATCGGCATGACTATCTGATAGTCATGCCAGGTCTTTTGTAATTTTCTATAAATACATGCCCGTACAATTCATGTTAGTCATTCTACATAAGTTCTTGTTTTTACAAAACTTTCTCAATTCTCTCTCATTTTTTTTATTCTCTAAGTAAAGAAGTGCTGTCAAATTTTTTTGTGTGTTTAAATTTCTTGGATCAACATAATTTGAATTAATTAATTTCTGGTGATATTCATAATTTTTGGATTTTAATCCCTAAATTCGAATTAATCTAAATTAATTGAATTATTTTGTGTTAAAATGATCCAGAATTTTGAGATTGTTCTTACTAATTACCATGACTATTTTGATCCCCTAAAGCGTTCACTTGAACGTTTTAGGCCTTGGATTAGTTTCTTAAATGAACATTCCTGTGTCAATTTTGCTATATGTGTGAATGTTGATTTAAAAATTGATCCTCTATTTTTTCTTTGCACTACTGCTGTTGTCTCTGATGATTTTTCTTCTATCACTTTCACTATTCAGGACAAGTAGTACACAATAACTGAGGAATTTTTTTGTAATGTGTTGCACTTTCCTCAAAACAATTTTGATACAATGCCCACTGATGGTGAATTAACTCAAATTTTCACTGATATTCACTATCAAGGTCCCTTGAACATGACCAAGTTGATTAAAGGGAATCTTGTTTGTGAGTGGGATTTGTTTTTTGATACTTTGGCTAAGGTATTTGGTAATTGCACCAAGAATAACTTTCAAAACATCACTTATCTCTTAAAAGTTATTGGTTTTGAAATTGTTTTCAATAAAAGACCTAATTTTGGCCATCTTATCTGGGATATTGTTGTGAGAAGGGTTTTCAATGCCAGAAAAGAATTTGATAGTGGTAGAAAGATTAAATGATATTATCCTCATTTTCTTTAACTTGTCATTAATTCCTTACTTTCTGATGAACATAAAGAACTGTTCAGGAATGGTTGCTTTTTTATTTCTCCGACCACTGACAGAAAGTTCTTTCAAAGGTTACAAACTACCTTCAAGTATGGAAATGTTCCAGTACTCATATCTTCATTCATGACAAACTTCATAAATCTTCCATCCTTTCAACCACCAGTTCCTGAGCAATAGATAGTTACATCAGTTGGAACTTCAGAAGTCATTCCACTTCAGGTAATAATTCCTAATCATGGTTCTTCTTCTTCCACAACTGCTGATACCTAAGAGGTTAATAGGGCTGACCAAGAGTTTGTAGAACCACAAACTCTATCCCCGGTCATAGAGCCAAACACAGAGTCAACTCCTTTAACCAATCAGCCTGAACCCAATATTCATGCCAGACAAAGACATTCTAGTGAAAAAGAAACAATGAGAGAACCCACAGCTCTGTCTCCACCACCAAAGAAGAGAAGAACTTATAGGGAGACAACTGTTAGCCCGTCTGTATCCTCTCAACAGGATATGGATTTTGAAATGGCCAATCAACAGTATCTAGAGACATCCTCTCAACAGGGTGAATCTATTGAAATAAGCCATAGGGCCCTGGCAATCTGTACTGAGTCAAGCACACTCCCATTACTCACAATGGGAGAAGACATACAATTAGATGAAACTCATGACACATGGTCAGGAGAGCACTTAGGGTTTGATACAGTGCCTACCATTGTCACGGTAGAAGCGCCTTCACAAGCATCTGAGGGAAAATCTGATTCTTTGTCAACTCAAATAGAATCATTTTCTCCCCTCCTAGAGGGAACATCTCTGGATTTTCCACTCACAGTTTTTATTGGAGAAAGTGGAAGGCAACCTGGTGAGTCTAACACCAAAGCAATTCAGTTTTCAAATCAAAATGATTTGTTAGACTTCCCTAGGGATTGGGATTTGCGAACTCCCATTGCACCACCACTGACCTCTCTAGAAGGGGCTTGGGTGATTTTTCATGCAGGTACATCTTCTAACAATCTAGATAGACAACTAGTGGTTAGAAATCAGAATCAAACACAGAGTGAAACACAAGCACGTGAGTTGAGTGAAACACCACTGAGAGAAATTGAGGTGAGTGCACACACTGACACAAACACTGCTTTGTTGTTAGCTCAGATAGCTAGTCTACAGAAACAACTCTTGGAAACCCAGGCTGAAAAAGAGATTCTAAAAGCACAAGTGGTTGAACGGTCTTATTTTTCCACCTCTGTAACCAATCAGCTGGGTACTATTAAAGATGATATTGAAGGCCTGAAGATTACTCTCCTGCCAAAAATGAATGCCATCCAGCAATCTCGGGTACTAGTGGACTTACAAATTCAAATGCTGAGATAGCAGAGAGTGTCAAGTAGATTGCTTCTATTTCGGCCCAAGTGGACTTCATTCAGCAAACATTTGATGAAAATCAGTGGTTTAATGATGAAAGGTTTGCTAGGATTGAAGGAGGAATGGAGCATCTTAATGAAGGCATGAAGCATCTGTACTTAATGATCAAGAATTCACATCAACCCACAGCTGAACAGAAGAAATTCTTTGAGGGTGATGATGATGATGATGATGGTAAAGATGAAGAAGGAGATGGAGGAGATATAAGGGGAATAAAAGAGGTTAATCCTGATGCTACTAAATCTAAATCTGTAGAGGATTCCTCAACTAAGGGGGAGAATAAGGAGAAACAAGGAGGAGCTGAAGGTGGACAAGCTGGAGGATCTGGTAAAGACAAAAGAAAGCAGAAGTATACTTTTTCTGATGATGACTACTACCAGGGTGAACAGGGTGATTTTGACTTTGATACATTTGGAGATGCCCTTGAAGATACCTTTGGTGATGTGGAAGTTGAAGAAGAAGCAGACTATGCTGAATGGGAAGAAGATACTCCACTTGATCATGTTTTTGAAGCTGAGCCGGTGAAGCAAAATGCAGATATGAAGAGAAGAGAAGATGAGAATGCTAAGGTGTCTGACATCATTTCTAAACATCTTATAATCCAAAAGGCTGGACATGAAGAAAAGCAAAGGCTTCACAATCTTAAGGTCAAAGAAAGAAAGCTAAATGTGAGGTTGAAGCTAGGTGAAGAATGGGATAAAGCTAGAGAGATGTTTGCACACCAAAGAGGAACCAATAATGATGGCAAGTTTCTTTGTGTCTTGGAAAGGTATAAGAAGGTAAATCCAGACAACTATGTGTACATGAAAGCTCTTCATGCAGAGATTTCAAGAATTACTACTGGATTTGACAGGGTCAGAGATGAAATGAATATCTATATCTACACACACAATGAAGGAACTTTCATTGTTTCTCTCAATCTTCTAGAAAGCATAACGTTATCATAACTCTGGGTGTTCATGAGCAAGGTTAAAAGAACTTCTCCCTTGAATGAGATGCTGTATGATCAATTTAGAGGTTTTGCTTTGAAGGCCAGTCCCCAAGTGGTAGAAGTGCCATATGAAGTCAAGTTTTATAAAGGAAGGGCACTTCAGACTTGTGGTGGGGATCCTCTCTCTCTGAAAGATTATCCTACCAAGAATCTTGTCAACATGGAAAATATGCTAAGGACTTCAGGTTTTGCTACTCAGGAAAAGACAGAAGTTGTTGACTTAATTCAAGACTATTGCATAGCTAATATTACAAGGTATCATCAAATGAGGAATAGGCTGAAGAAAGTCACAACTCAACCTGTCAGGACAAGTGGTATCATATCTGAATCTGATCGTGTACTTGACAAGGATTTGCTAGAATCTCTGGAGGAAGGTGAAATGCATGATGAAGACAAATGAACACAAGCTTAATGTTTTAATGTAATATGTATAGAGCTTAGGTAAATCAAGATTGGATCAATGTAATCATATGTTCAGTCTAGAGGATCATCTATCTTGTATTTATCTTTAAATGTTTGGATCTGGAAATGTTATATATAAACCAGAACTTTCTTTTATTATTTACTTAGCTCTTAAAGTCACAACTCAACCTGTCAGGCCAAGTGGTATCATATCTGAATCTGATCGTGTACTTGACAAGGATTCGCTAGAATCTCTGGAGGAAGGTGAAATGCATGATGAAGACAAATGAACATAAGCTTAATGTTTTTAATGTAATATGTATAGAGCTTAGGTAAATCAAGATAGGATCAATGTAATCATATGTTCAGTCTAGAGGATCATCTATCTTGTATTTATCTTTAAATGCTTGAATCTGGAAATGTTATATATAAACCAGAACTTTCTTGTTATAGATTTAAGCTTGCAATGACTATGATAAATGAACTGGAATGACTATCAAGGATAGTCATCCCGATAGTCATGCCAGGTCATTTTATCAGAGAAATGAACTGGAATGACTATCAAGGATAGTCATCCCGATAGTCATCCCAGTTCAATTGATAGTCATTACAAATTAATTCTAATATTATGATAGTCATTCCAAGCCTTTTTGATAGTCATTCCAGGCTAAAAATGGTAGTCATTCCGGACTTATTTGATAGTCATTCTGGAATGAAAAGAGGGCGTGCAGAATTAGAAGACATCAAAAGATATTAACAAAAGGCATTGAAGACAGTTCTATCATAACACAGAACTTTATATCTTTCAAGAACACACTGCCTTAACTGCTTCTAACTGCAGGAATTCAATTTGTTCAGTGAATTCATTTCTAGCAAAGATTGCGATATCCAAGCCACTAGAAATCATTTACTTGTACTGCTTTGACTATCTAGCGGATCTTTATCCCTAGAAATTATCTCGAACTATAATTTATCGTTCTATCTTTTTATCACAAAAATAGATAAGTTCATGTCGAATTTATTCTAAATTTGTTTTAATTAGTTTGAGATTCAATCTTTGTAATCAATACAATATTTGTAATACCTTTCAAGTTTAATATAAGTTATATTTAACTTGAATTTTGTTTCATTTAATTCCGCAATAATTTGTACTTGAATTGTATTTTCTTAAGAAGAACAAATTCGATAAAACGGTATAGTTTGTATTCAACCCCCCTCCCCTTCTACAAACTTATCGGGACCTAACAGTTGTCCAACCCTGATTATCCATTACCCATTGGGTATGAGACATTTACTCTTGAGAGTGAAGCTAAATTAGACCTAAATTTGGTTAATCCACACTCTACTCCATACACAATCCCTAGGCTCTCTAGACTACCTAAAGCCCAAAGATTTGTCATCACTGAATTCATAAAACGCCCATTAGAAGCTGGTGTTAGTAGTAGCATTGAGGGTAAATAAGAAGAAACTACATCTAATGCAGCAAATAAGGCAGTCTCTAAGAATGAATCAACAGTAACCCTTCCTGAACCTAAGAAGAAGAGAGTTAAGAGGGGAAAGGTGTAAGAACCCTGATTTTTGTAATATTTTAAAACCTTTATGAATAGTGACTTTGCGGATATATGGAAAACTATGTAGCCCACACTATGTAAGTGGTGGAATTTTGAGAATCCAAGAATGTAGTGTTGTTGCTTGGAGTAAATAAAAGATTGTAAAAGTCGTCAGAATACGAAGATTTTCATTTTTATTAACTATTAAGTAATTCACAAGATATCGAGGATATAAGGATCTTGGAATAATATAAATCCCGTGACAAAGGAATTTTAGTGGATTAATTAAAATGGAACCAACACATTTAAGTACTTAAGGACAACTATTGAAATTACTACGCGACGAAACGCTTTTCTAGAAAAATTATCGAACTTGCATGAAGGATTAAGTGACAATCATTAGTTGATAAATAAACTAAGTATTAATACACGCAAGCCATGCAAAAATCCATGCAAACTACCTAGTTAGAAACCAACTACAATTACAAGAAAAGTAACCAAGCATGAATAGTACTTGGTGGACATGTTTCCTTAAACAAGGGATAAAGCAAGAATTATTGTACTAACCTACTAGCTAGAAGCATGTCCATAACCTTGTATATCTATTATTGATTACACAAAATCAACCAAACCTAAAAAGTAAATCAAGAAACACTCCCCCCCCCACAAGGAGCTCTCGGCCAAGAAGAAAAAGGAGGAAGAAGGAGATTTCTTCTTCCACTTGCAAGTCCCCAAAAATTCACACAAAAATACTTAAAAGATAGCTCTTGACTAGGAAAAGGTAATCTCAAAAAATCAAACTCATTCCTTTATTTTTCATGGAGAAATCTTGAATTTAAATTCAAGAATGAATAGTAACTAATGTAGTGTTCTTGTGTTTTCTTGAAAGTTTAAAGCTTGTAAGGACATATAAAGCATTATTAAGGCACCCAAGCTATAAGTTAGTGTTAGTACCTGTAACAGCCCGACTTTTCGGACTATTAAATCTAAATACAAAACTTAAATAAGGTACTATACAATAACAATTACAGACGGAAGCGTGACAAAAGTTGAATTACAAAAATATCTAATACAAATGTGTATCTAACGATGATCCATAAGTCAACCTAATTTGAACCTAAGATCCTCGGACTCCAAAGCTATCCCACTTGAGTTACACCGAACCTGAAAATTGTAAGGAATGAGCCATACAACCCAGCAAGAAACTAGTCGATCCAACTAGTCGGACAAATAACATATATATACAAAACATAATACAACATTCGATACGATACGATATATGAAACAAATAACTTTCGATACACATTCATATTCTTATTCGATAGATACGATACAATACCACATAACAACAATAACCTGAAACCCACAATTCATGCTACGACCACTACAACCCGGTGATAACGGTCCTATATTTTCAGAAAACTGTCACTATAACCCGGTGACTCGGTCCTTATTCTTATTCGATATTTTCACAAACCATGACACAAATCAGAATCTCAAGATTATTGCTTACACATAACACATATCAAATAATACAAATCACTTCAAAATGTATCATAACTAAGCCCAAGTTTATATAATCAAAACACACACACAACACATAGTTTCGAAAAACACTAGAAAGAACAATCGGAAACTTACCTCAACGCGGAAAATCAAGAATCAAATCATCGTAGAGCACGTACCCATTTCTGACCAGAACTGTATTTACTTTTCTTCACCCTCTAAACGACGTTTTCATGAAAAACTCAAAGGCCGAAAGTCGTAGAGAACGAAAAGACCTTTCCAACAAGGTATGGTTCATCAGAATCGGACTTATAACGAATCGGGAATTGAATAAAACGTCCGCTGAATTTGAACAAAAACTGAAAAACGAGATCTGATAGTGTTTTGTGATTTTAAGAACAGTAAACACACCATGATATATCATTGGTATATGTATTTGAGAAAGTAAACTTGCATAAACATGCTCCAAAGATATTTTCATAAGTAGAACATAGGATATAAAAACTTGCCACGATGCTTTTATCAAATGAGTGTGTGTGTGTATATATACATATATGAATAAGCAAGTATTAACATCTGAAAATATACCTACTCTGAACAATAGAGTAAGAGTTAGTAAACTTGCCTGATGTCCAAGATCTAACTGGATGTCTCTCTTCTAGTCCTGGAACCTCTACCAAGACAATACATAACTTTAATTAGTCACTTGATTGACAATTCACTTATTCTAATTAAACTCCATTTTACCCGACTTTCACTCTCTCGGGTCCACTTAACTTACGATTTTCTATACCATTTTGTAACACCCCCAGATCCGGGGTCAGGAATCTAGGTTGTCAAGTCACCATCCAATCGTATATTACCTGTATTAACTCAATAATCCAATCAAAACACATCATAGACCCCAATCTCTTACTCACACAAGTTATAGCCTTAGAAACGTTACACAGTAATATCAGTTATTACAAACCAAATGTACTAACCAGGATCTCACACTATTAATTACAACCTCTACATGAAGTCGCATTAATAGCTAACATAGCTGAAACCTATCCAACCTACTTCTGTACTATCCACCTTGAATCGAACTATCTCAACGGTGAATCTCCCACTTCCTTTCCCTCATGATACGGGCAAAATGACCATGTTCTCCTTGTACTAAAATATAATTTTTAAAAGCAAGAATGAGCGAAAGAATGCTCAGCAAGTTAAGTAGTTACTAATATAAAGTCTGTCAAACAATATAATAGTAGTACAAAGATCTTTCCAATATAAAGTATTCATACTTAATATGAAGTTTAAAATACCACCATATGAACGAATTTAGTTCATAGTTTTGAAAGACACTATCCGTGGCTTAGCACGGTCTTTAGAAATCACAAGTACGCAGTTCTAGATACTGCAAGATGAACAACACTAGTTCACAAGTTTTAAAATATCATTTGTCTTTCGTCAAACATTTCATACAGTTCAAGATACTGTAACAGAGAATAAACTTTTCAACCACCGTCAACATTATCGGTAACTCAGCACCTAGGCTTTCGTTACAACGTTGCAGTACAATTCCAATTGGAAGAATGGGAAATACTGGAACACCCGATACACGGTGATCAGCCGCTATATCGAAACATAACTTCTCTACTAGTAGAAGGACGATTTCCTATTCGGTTATCACCCTGGCCGCATACGGGCCTATTATGCTACCTGGCACTTGTTTCATTGCCGAGCATATGGTCACTACCTGGCACCTGTTTCATTGCCGAGCATATGGTCACTACATGACACCTGTTTCATTGCCAGGCAAGCCTTCATACTACCTGGCACCTGTTTCATTGCCGAGTATGACCTCATACTACCTGACACCTGTTTCATTGTCGAGTATGAGTTACTTCCAGTCCCATGATGAATCCTATCCTTAAATTTAGAACCGAATTTAAACGTCGTTCCCCGAGCGTTACTATCTCGTTGATAGGTTTAGCTTAATACCATACCTACTTCCGGAAGCTTTGAGGAAGTAGTAATAACATGTGGGTTGACTTTTGTCAACTGATGAAGAATATATTATGAATTAAAAATCACGACATGAGAGTTAAGCGAAATTTTCTGGAATTAACGAGATTGAAATTCTTTATTTTGGATAGGGTAGAAATCCCAAGATATGATTATCATCGAGGAATATAGAGTAAAAACCATTTGCTCGTCTTCTAAAACTGGATTCCCAATTTTTGATGAGTTACGAAATATTTATTCGTATTTAGATGTTTTATATAGACTCGGAATAATATTTGGGAACCCCTGCTATATTCAAATAATTTTTCCGAAGATCAGAAAATATTTAAAATAATTAAATAAGTCTTTAAATAATTTTTAAATAAGGTTTGATGATTTTTAAATCATTTTAGAATATTTAATAAATATTCAAATAATATTTATTAAATAAATAAGCAACTCAGAATATTTAATAAATATTTAAGTAATATTTATTAAATAATAAACAATTAAATAAATCATTTTCAAATGAATATTCAAATAATATTCATTTAATTAAGTAAATATTCAAATAATATTTATCAATATCCTTTAACATCTTAAATATATTCAAAATATCCAACTTATATTTATTGGAATATTTTAAATCAATATTTGAAAATAATCTATCTCCGGCAATCTCCGGGTTTTTATGACAGCGTTTATGAAATTATTTACGACTCCCAGTCTAAGTTGAATATTAAAAATACGCTCTACACCGTAGAACCTCATATACTCCGGTTTATATCTATATCGATATATAGCATATAAACAACCATTCAACATTTGAAAGTTTATACGATAAGTAAAACAGGCATTTGAAGTAGTTATATCACAATATCAACAGTTTAAAATATAGCCGAATACTTAAGCTTCGGGTTTTGAAAACTTGCATGATACTCGGAGCAAAACATATACATATATTTGAATAACTTAACGTTTGAAAATACACCTACTCTTAACAATAGAGTAAGGGTTAGTAAACTTGTCTGATGTCCGAGCTCTAACTGGGTGTGGGTGTTTCTCTTCTAGTCCTGGAACCTTTACCAAGATAATACATAATCTTAATTAGTCACTTGATTTACAGTTCACTTATTCTAAGTAAGCTTTACTTTACCCGACTTTCACTCTCTCGGGTCCACTTAACTTACGATCTTCTTTATCGTTTAATAATCCTTTCTAGTCTCGTTCTTTACACCAATATATTTTCTTGATAATCTTTAACAACCTTCGAGTTTTAGTCGACTCGATATTATCCTTTTTACTTAGCCAAAACGAATGGTCAAGGTAGTACCTCTAGAGTTGACTTTCCATAGAATCACTATTCCATAACTCACACTCTAACACTTTTAATAAATCTAAAAATTGATAATTAATTACGAAACCACTTCAAGGAGTTTCTTGAGGGTTTGTAATATTTATCAAAAATATTTCAATTTGGGAAACATGAGTTTAAATAGGTGAAGTGCATTTTAAAAGTCGAGTCAATTACGGACTTTTACTATTCGCACGAGTTCCACCAAAATGGTCATAACTCATCAACCGTTAACTCTATTGACACACTGTTTTCGCGTGCACGATCTAGAGAAGGTCTACAATGTAATCCATCAAGAGTTGGGTTCTGGACAGGGGACCAATTTTCCCGAAATTACAAAACAGGGCAGTAGCTATGCAGTGCATAGCGTCATCGCGCAACTCTGGTTCAAACATTTTTGTAAAATCGAAACTTTCATATTTTTAATTAATTCCTTTTGGGTTGTCTTCTTTACTGTCAGAAAGATTTGTCCTCATAGTTTCATAATTTGTTCTAACTGTTAAGGGGTCCGAATACAGTTCACAATTTGGTGTCTTGTACCAGTTTTGTGTTTTGAGTAACTTCCACTAAAACAAGTATAACTCTCAAACGACAAATCTCCTCAACATGTACTTTATATGGTTACAAACTACAAAACAAGATCTTGACATTTGGGACAAGTGGTGTTTGAGAACACAAATATGTTTGGTCCGAAATTGGGTTTCAAAACAGTCCTAGCCTCAATGGCCACTAAAATGTTCATTCATGTCTCAACTTTCAATTTTAACCTTCTTAAGTCCATTTAAAAATTACTAAAAAACCAAGAATCTCATCCTTATTAAATCTCAGTTCTTAAACTTCATAAACATACCACCAACATCAATCCACAACAATCAACCATCAAGATTTAAGTATTTATACTCCAAACTCCTCAAACAACATGTTCTTGAACATATCTTGAAACTTAGCTCATAACTTAACATAAATCAAAAGATGGATGAGGGTTATACCTTTATTGGGCTCAATAACACTTGTATATAGTTGAAAGAACTTTGGTCTTGCTTGAACTAAGCTTATCATCCTCAAACTCACCAAAAGAAATCAAGAACAAAAGTTAGTATTTTCGGAGTTACTTTTCTGCCTCAACTTTGATCCAAGATTTGACTATGTTATACTACTTGGATTGCAATGAAAATTTGAACATACCTTTTTTATGGATTTAGGAAGCTATGGTCAAACTTTAGCGATTTTATCACTAGTATATATTTAGTTATGAATTTTTCTTTCTTCCCTGGTCCTGCTGAGCCGAATTCTGAAGAAATGAGATGGGGAGAGTTTTTCTCTCACTTTCTTGCTTTTTGAAAGTGTTGGCTGAATTGTGTGTGATACAATAATGTATCAGATGTCTTGCCATAACCCTAGTAGCTAGCTTGGTACTATTAGTCATGCTTTATCCGTAATTTAAGGAACTTGGTCTCTAACCAACACTTAGCCACTTGGTTACTTTCTTGTACTTCTAGTTAGTTTCTAAGTACTTGGTTTGCATGTCTTTTGCATGATTCTTGCATGTATTATTACTTAGCTTACTTATCATCCAATGCTTGTCACTTAATCTTTTATGCAAGTTCGATAATTTTCTAATAACGCGTTTCGTCACGTAGAGATTTCTATCATCATCCTTAAACACTTAAACGTGTTTGTTCTAATTTAAATCCACTAAAATTCCTTGTCATGAAATTTATATCGTTCAAAGATTCCAATAATATTAATATTTAACGAATTCCTAAATATTTAGTAGAAGTGAAAATCTTCGTATTCCGACGACTTTTACATTATCTCATTTAATCCTTGCGACCACACTACATCCTCGGATTCTTAAATTCCATCACTGATATATTGTGGCTCAAAAAATTTCCATAATTCCGCAAAATCATTATCATAATAATTTTTAAAATATTACCAAAAATCAGGGTTCTTACACGTTTAATCATCATTTCTAATTTCGTTCTTCACACCAATACGTTATCTTAATAATCCTTAAAAAGTTTCGTGTTTTAGTCCACTCGATGTTACCCTTTTAACTTAGCCAAAACGGATGGTCAAGGTAGTACCTCTAGAGTTGACTTTCCATAGAATCACTATTCCGCAACTCACACTCTAAGACTTTTAGTAAATCAGAAAATTAATAATTAAATACGAAACGACTTCAAGGAGCTTCTTGAGTATTTGTAATATTTATCAAAAATACCTTGATTTGAAAACATGAGTCGAAATAGGTGAAATGCATTTTAAGAGCCGAGTCAACTACGAAGTTTTACTATTCGCGCTCGTTTCACGAAAACGCTCATAACTCATTAACCGTTAACTCTATTGACACACCGTTTTCGTGTGCACGATCTAGAGAATATCTAGAACAAAATGGTTGAAAAATATTTTTCTGGTCTGGGGAGTGAAAATCCCGAATGGGCAGTTTATAGCAGTGGGGTGCAGAAATCGTTTTATCGTCGCGTAGCTTTGTTTCCGACATTTTTATAAAATTGAAAAACTATTGTTTTAACATGAAATCTTTTCGAGGACCTTCCTAACTGTTCTTATCATGATATACCAAAGTTTCACATTTTATTATGACCTTTAAGTGGTTCGATCATAGCCTCAAAGTTGACTAAATGGTGTAGTTTGGTTTTACGGACGACTTCCACTAAAACGCGTGTTTCTCCTAAACCGTAGTTTGTAATGACATGATTCTTGCACTCACGTAAAATAGAAACAAATCTCTACACAAACATGGGCAGTGGTCATTTTTAACAGGGGGGGATACTCTCAGATATTTAACTCAAAACAGGGCTATTCAAAATCGAGCATTACGACGGCTTAAAATGTAACATTTTCCATTTCTAATTAACTCCCAAAATCAATACCAATCAATCCCAAAATCACCATCCACCTTATACTCCCTCGAATTAGTCAAATCCTCCATAAATATTTAAGATAATTTCATAACCCATCCTCCAAACTCAACCAACAATTCATCTTTATAGTCAAAACAACTAAGCATAACATATACTACACATATACACTTCCATTTATAATTATAAATCAAAACTTTATGAAAATCACTATTCATCATCTTCTTGAGAAGCTTAAAAGAGAATGCTAGAGTGAGTGGGTAGTAGAGATGTTACCTTAAAAAGAATGGGCTTGAGCTCTTCTTTCTTTTAAGCTATTATACTTGAATTATGGTGGAGAAATGGCCAAGCAAACACCCTCATTTCCTCTTCTTCTTAATTTCGACCTAAGCTCTTAAAATGGGGGGGGGGGGGGGGGAGGCTGCTCCTTTGTGATATTTTCTGTGGTTATATGTGTGGTATAATTGTGTGGTGTGGTGAGATATTTTTTGTTTGCCAAAATGCAAGTTAACCCCTCAACTTTGGTTAAGTTACAAAGCTTCTTCCACACACCTTCTTAATACATCTCTTTTTCATTCCTTTTAATCACTTAACTCATTTCTTTTATTGTCTAATGGTTCATTTAAAATAATCTAATAGGTTTGAAACGATTTGAATGCGATTCGCAACTACTGATTAGTGACCGTTTATCAACCCGGAACTTCTGCTGAAATATGGGATCAATCGGTGACTATAAAATTTTACTATTCATCTTGGGATACTATTCACCATGGTTACTATTAATCCTTGTTTTTTTCTTTCTAAAACAATTTGAAATATTTTCTAAAAGGAGCGAATAAAACTCTACGCGATTTTTATAGCAAATAGTAACTATTCACTATTCATCCTAACGATCGAATACTTAACTAAAATGGTTCGAGCGTTAACCTTGGAATATAAATGGGATTCACATACACTTAAATATATCATACATCAATAATACGGATTCAGACTTTTGCGAAACATTTCCCAAGTTCTGGATTTTCGAAGTCTGACGTGATTTACATTCACTCACTCGCACTGTATAATAATAATACAGCTTCGGAACTTCAGTCTTTCAACACGTATATAGTGTGGTCTGAATTTGTTTTTTCTTAAACGTCAAAATAACTATTCATCAAGGTCTTTTATAATAATAATAAAAAAAAATCAGGGTTTTTTTAATAAGTACAAAATTTCGGGTTATTACAATAACTAAGCCCAAGTTTATATAATCAAAACACACACACAACACATAGTTTCGAAAAACACTAGAAAGAACAATCAGAAACTTACCTCAACGCGGAAAATCAAGAATCAAATCATCCTAGAGCACGTACCCATTTCTGACCAGAACTGTATTTACTCTTTTTCACCCTCTAAATGACGTTTTCATGAAAAACTCAAAGGACGAAAGTCGTAGAGAACGAAAATACCTTTCTAACAAGATATGATTCATCAGAATCGGACTTATAACGAATCGGGAATTGAATAAAACGTCCGCTAAATTTGAACAAAAACCGAAAAACGAGATCTGATAGTGTTTTGTGATTTTAAGAACAGTTCAGAGCATAATCTGGAAACGCAATATGATATAGAAGTTGTAGTAAATTGAAATAGCTTTCATAAAAGTCCAGAATCATCAAATTCCAACGTACGATGAATATTTTATGAATTTTACAAGACAGCTGATTTCTGTATGGAAGAGACCTACGAATTTTGATAATAAAAACGAGCAACGAGAATATGAAGTCTATATAGCCTTATAAAACCCTAAGTCCAAATATACTAGTTATCCGAACCTAAAATTGATCCATATTTTAGGCCCATTAATCTAATTTAATTTTAAATCCTATTCTTTTTCAAATTCTTTCATTATTATTAATCTAAAAATTACGGGATATTACAGTACCACTCCAAGAAATGTATAAACTCTCTCCATCTTTGATTTATATTTACTTATGAACATAGTTTCAAGATATGTTGATGTAAGTGTTAGTTCTTGAAAGATTAGTGTTTAAATGATGAAATCTTGATGATAGATGATTGTGGATTGATGTTGATGATATGGTTATGAAGTTTAAGAACCAAGATATGATAAATATGAGAGTCTTGGTGGTTTAAAGATTGTTTAGTGGATTCATCTTGGTTAACCTTGGAAGTATGACATGAATGAACCTTATAGTGACCATGAGAATTAGAGCTGCCTTGTAACACATTTTTGGTCTAAAACTCTTCTTGTCTTCGAACCCCACTGGTCATGTATGTAAAGATCTTGTTTTCTAGTTTGTATACATATAAAGCTCATTTTGAGGAGATTTATGGTTTAAAAGTTATGCTCATTTTAGTGAAGGTGATTCAAAATACAAAAACTGCTACAAGACACTAAGTTGTGAACAGAATTCGGACCCCTTAACAGTTAGATAAAATTATGAAACTTTGAGGATAAGTAGTTCGAACAGTAGAGAAGAGAACCCAAAAAGAATTAAGTAAAAAGATGAATATTACGATTTTATAAAAATGTTCGAATGGAGGGTGCACAAGTGAAAAACTCCTTAAGTGGAGGATACGTTAAAAACTAGAATTCGTTTAAGTAATTTGATAATGGAAAGTCGTTACGAATCGAACCTTTTACGAAACGATTAATTGACATTAAGAGCTTGTAACGAACCAAGGATAATTCATTTAAGAGGTTGTTAGAGAAGTCGTTATTGTGTAAGTGTCGTGGTTTAAGTGGATCGTTTAAATGACTAATCGAACGTTAATAATCATGTATAGATCTTCGTTCCACTCACCGGGCCCAAACCCCCACGAGACTACCAAGCAAGTTTTCAAAAACCCGAAACTTAAGTATTCGACTATGATTTAAACTGTTGTTGTTGTGATATAACTGTTATGAAATGCATGAACTGTTTTAAATATCGCATAAGATTTCAAATGTTAAATGTTTGGTTTATAAGCTATATAATGATATAGATATAAGTCAGTGTATACAAGACTCTAGGTGAAGAACATATTTTCGTATTTCAACTCGGACCGGGATTCAGAAATATTTTATAAACACCGTCATAAAAACCCGGAGATTGCCGGAGACAAATTATTTTCAAATACTGATTTAAAATATTCCAATAAATATAATTTGGATATTTTAAATATTATTGAATATTTATTCAATTAAATGAATATTATTTTGAATATTCATTCAAAAAAGATTTATTTAATTGTTAACTATTTAATAAATATTATTTCAATATTAATTAAATATTCCAAATTGTTTAATTAATAAATATTATTTAAATATTTATTAATAAATATTATTTAAATATTTATTAATAAATATTATTTAAATATTTATTAAATATTCTAAAATTATTTAAAAATCATAAAACTTTATTTAAAATTTTTTTAGAGCTTTATTAATTATTTAAAATATTTTCTGACCTTCAAACAAATTATTTAAAAATAGTAGGGGTTCCCAAATATTATTTCCGAGTTTATTAAATTACTTTAGCGTGAATAAATATTTCCGAACTCATCAAAAATTGGGAATCCAGTTTAAGAAGTCGACCAAATAATTTTTTACTCTCTCTATTCCTTGATAATATTCATATCTTGGGATTACTACCCTATCCAAATTAAAGGATTTCAACCTCGTTAATTTCAGAAAAATTCCGCTTAACTCCCATGTCGTGATTTTAAAGTTTATGATATATCCTCTATCAGTTGACAAGAGTCAACCCACATATTATTATTACTTCCTCAACAATTCCGGAAGTAAGTATGATAATGAGCTTAGACCTATCAACGAGCTAGCATGACGCTCGGGAAATGACGATTAAGTTCGGTTCCAGTTATAATGATAGGATTCATTAAGGGACTGGAGGTTTTATATAAGCAGAGGCATTACGAGTACCGGGACACACATGCAAACTTAGCAGAGGTACTACGAATGTCGGGACTCAAACTTTAGCTGAGGTACTTCGGGTACTAGGACGCTAATGAAAGCCCACAGCTGGCTAGGGTGATAATCGTATAGCGCTATCGTCCACTACTAGTAGAAAGTAATGATTGCGATACATCGACTGATCAACGGGTATCGTGGTGTGCTCCAGAATGTCCCCTTCTTCCAATTGGAATTGTGTTGCACATTGTAATGAAAGCCTAGGTGCTGAGTTACCGATAATGTGACAGTGATTGAACAATGATATTCCTTGTACATTCTTTGGAACCGTAGTATGTTTTGACGTAAATGATTCATTTCAGTATCTTGATACTAGAATCTATGGTCTACTAGATGACCTGGAAGTTTTCCAAAAAGATTAAAGCTATGTTTTAAACTCCTTAATTTATATGCTGAGCTATATTGCTCACTCTTACTTTCTTTATATATCACAACACAACAGATCAGTAGCATGGCCAGACAAAGGACCAATGTTCGCAAGCACGTGCGAAACGCGCAGCAGTACCGTAGCCTGTTCGTGAGAGCCCCACGCCAGGTAGATTGACTTAGTCGGTTAGGATTCCAACATCGGTTGGTCCACCGTATATTTGAGTATGACTTATGTAAGACAATTAAATCAAGAAAACTTTCTGGTCGCCGATATTGTTTCAAGTAGAGACTCTATATCGGTAACCGCGTTTTGGGAGGATAACAATTGGTCTGTAATAACTTTAATTTGATGGATCTAATGATTCTGTTGTAATGTTTAATTATTATTTCTGAGACTATAATCTGTGTTGTGTAATAACTTTCGAGGGGTCGTAGCATGTGGTGACCGATAATCCAAGGTAAGTATTGTTAAATGGGAATCAAGGTGGTAGTGACAACCTGGATCTTCGACCCCGGATCTAGGGGTGTTACAAAAGGTTACTGTTAGCCTCCTTACAGTCTCTCAAAAGACTGTAGAGGATGAAGGGAGTTAAACACATCCCTAGATGCCTCTTCTCAACAAGAGACATCTATTGAAACTGGCATGTCTCCCAAGGCAACCTGTACTGAGTCTGCACAACCTCATGTACTCACTCATGAGGAGGCTCCACTTTCAGAAACTCATAGTGAGACAGAGCACATAGAGGATTCATCTTTCAACTTTGATGTTTCTCATTTTACCTCTGAGGAGCAGCCAAATCTCAATTCTATACTTTCTACTTCATCCTTCCCTACTACCTCATTTGTTTCTTTTCCACAACCTAGAGAAGAGGAGAATGCAAACCCTTTAGGTTTTGATCATCCATCTCCTATCATGGATGAGCCCCATCAAGTGGTCCACAAGAACCCATTGATCAAACTTCAATGGACACCACCCCTCCAAACATTGAGAAAAAGCATGTTGCCACTTTGTCATAAATTGAAACAGACATCAGTATGCTTGATCTCCAACAAGTAACTTACCATGAGGAAGTTATTGTCACAGCCTCAATTGCTGTTAATGACACACCAAAAGTTGCTGTCACCAAACACCTTGACAGTAACATTTTAGAAGCTGAAGTCAATATCACACCTAAAGTTGCTGTCACATCTAAAATTATTGTCACCTCTACAGTTCTTCCTCCAATATCTACAACTCATAATCCATTGACAGAGGAGGTTCTGCTTGAAGATGTCTCTTCAGAAGATGATCTTCCACTTTCTGCTCTTATCAAGGTACACTCTAAACCTTTTACTTCCGTGCATGATAGTACTGCTCACACACATGCACCTAGGATGAGTGAGGGAGAGAAAAAGAAAAGAGAGATAAAAGAAAAGAGAGGTGAGCAAAAACATGAGAGGCATCCAAATGAGCTCACAAAAGTAGAAGGACTTGAGCATCTCTAGAGAGAAATTGAGGGAGCACACACTACCCGGGAACTAGGCCTTGAGAGATCATTTATGAGGAATGATGAGATCATTCAAAAAAATAATGAGGGTGTGAGAACCCCACTAGCCTCCTTGCCCTATTTTTCTCCTTTCCCTATTTCTGGAAAAATGAAGAGAAGTAGTGGTCCATCTATCTCTTACAGGTCTGACATTGCCAAACTTGAAGCCAAGGTGGATGCATTTTCCCAGTCACTACATGCTAGAATGAACTCTTTTGAAAAACAATTGGCTGAGGGATTTACACAACTGACTCAAGCAGTAGCGACTCTATCCGTAAATCTTCCAGTTGTCAACTCAACTAAGGGGAGAAAAGAAAAGAAAGATCAGAACAGCCTGGAGATGCAGTTGAGGGGGAGCATTTAATTGAGGGGGAGTCACAAAGAGATGATGAGCATATTGATGGGGAGTTTCAAGAAGAACCAAGTCATGCTGACAAACTCAAATCAAGCAAAATTGGAGAAAAGTTAGTAGATCATGTGCTGGATGGAGAAACTATTCTAGTTTCTGAGGAAGTATTGAAAGAAATAAATAGAATGAATCCTGCTCAAGGAAAGAAGCCCATAGCAAAGGAAATGACAAGCAGAGCAATTCTTCCTAGTATTTCAATCAGAGAACCAATCACTGTTGCCACAACTGAAGGATTGCAAAGAATTGCTTAAAGGAATGAACTAAAAAATGCTAAGGGAAAAGGCAAAGAAAAGGTACATGATCAGACTACTAAAGATTCTCTGGTATGGACAGATGGAGAAACTTACACTTCTGAAGAAGTAGACTTAATCATGCTTCCTCACATGAAAAACACATTGTACAACAAAGACAATGAGATCACAAAACTGGTGCAGAGATTGAAGATTTAGGCTGAAGGGAAATTCAAGAAATTCTGCAACTTGGTCAGATCTGAAATCACTGACATAAGGGTGAAGGTGAATGGTGAGAGAAGGTGGGTTGTGGGTGTTAGCATTGTAGGCAACCTAAACTATTTCATCAATATGGAGCAAATCCAGAATCTATCAGCTCCAGTGATAAATGCTTTAGGAGAAAAAGTCAAATCAAATATCTTTGTCTTCAATGAAAGACTCAAAGCTGAGTTAAGAAGATTGTCTATAGAAAAAATTCCAGAAGTTGATCTAAATTCATTCTCTGTCTACTATGATTGTCTGCCTAAGTCTGAAAATGAGGAAGTTGGATGCATGGATTTGTTGAACATGTCAAGAGTGGAGGATAGGCGAATCAAGCTAGTTTTTGACCAAATTCTGCAATCCAAAATCAACAAGGACAAATTTGAAGTTGTACATGCAATCTACACTCATCTAGCAAAGAAAGGAATGGAAGAATAAATCCAAAAGATGATTGTAGATGCAAATAGAAGAAGAGGGGAAAAAAGAGGAAGCTACATGTACATTGAAGAAATTGATGAAGATAAAACTCCTGAAGTTCCTGAACCAACAATTGACCAATCATCAACAAAGAGAAAAGATGACAAGGATGATGGTACTAGAGGTGTAGGTGAAGCTAGTAAAACAGTTGAAACTAGCAAATCTATCAACACAATTACAGCTGAAGAGTCTGGTCAAACCAGTAAGAATCAAGAAACTGGTAAATCTTCAAGCAAAGGAAAGGAGAGTGAAACTCGAAGTCAAGAAGAAATCTGGGAAACTGAAGTGCTTGAGAAACTAGAGGCAAACTTCCTAAGGACTGGTGTGGATAGTGCAAATCTTGAAAAAGATGATGTCACAAAAGATACTGTCATAAAAGATGTTGTCAAGGAAGTGTCTCAGTAAAAGTTACTGTCATGACAGAACCAAAAGATACTGTCACAAAAGATGCTGTCATGACAAACCCAGTTAAAGTTACTGTCTCATAACCAACTATCACAAAAGACACTGTCAAAGAACTTCTAGTCTCAAGCAAGAAATTGAAGAGGAGAACTCGTGCAAAGATTTGGCTAAACAAAGTCATATCAAAAGAAGCTAAATCCAAGCCCAAAGTTGTGACCAAAACTCCAAGGATAAAATACATTGTAAAGCATAATGTAACATAAGATGAAACAGAGATAACTACAACTCAACAAAGGACAAGACATACAATAATATTAACAGAAGCACAGGAATCCAGAATCAAAGAAGATAAGGTAAACTCAAAAAATCAAAATACGTTATGTATTCTTGAAGTCCGTAAACAGGTCACGGAAAGAAGTTCATGAAAATGTCCAAGCCTCAGTGACAACAAAAGAAACAAGACTTTCAAGACGACAGAAGTATGTGAATGATTTAGGGTTAGTACCACGGGATTTCAGTGATTTATTTGAAGCAACCAGAACGACAAGGGACGTATCAGAAGCATTGAATTGAAGACATAAAAGAAGAATTGATCAAGTGTTATTCATCTGTGAACCAGACCAGTTGCACTAGGTGACGGCACTTAAAAGATCAAGTTGTTTTATCGTCTCAGAAGAAAGTGATACAGTCTATTACTTAAACACCCAGGAGCTCAGGAGTAATCATTAAAAGATATAAGACAAGAAAAATGATTCGATAGTTTTTCAATTCAGAAAACTATCGAATGATATAAAAAGTGATTCATTGAAAACCACTTTAACTTAATTTAGTATTCGATAATTTTTATTTAAAAACTATCGAATGGTAAATTAAGTTAAGTCATTCGATGGTTTTTTAATTAGGAGCAGGTGAAAAGTATTCTTGTTTTACAGGTTGATTTTGAAGATGGACGGCCAAGATTGTTTCTACAATTGAGGTTCAATAATTTTCAAAGAAGTCTACAATTAATACGAGAGAAGATAGTGTCTTCTTCAGTTAAGGCATTTTACACAGAGACATTACTGAGAGAGAGAATTGAGCCGGAGAAATCATCAGAGAAATTAATAGTGCTCAGAATTTGATCATTGTAATGAATTAGTGTAACCTTAAACTCATTGAAGCTAATCTACAGATTAGAAATTGTAGCACCCCTCGAGGTTTATATTTATAAAAAGATATATTCCCCGAATCTTGGTTTGGTTTGGTGTGTTTGATTTCGTTATAAAACTGAATGATTAATCCGCGAACGAAATTAAATAATTTGTAGGTATCGTATTCAACCCCCCCCCTTCTACGATACTTTGGACCTAACATACATTCATGTTGGTGGTCTTGCATTGAAAAAGCTGTACAGAATTACTCATCTATCTCTAGACTTGGAAGTAAATAAAACTTAGGTTCCTAAGAAAAAGATTGATCCGACTATAGAAAAATTACCTTTGATAGATCCAATTTATTCGCATGGACCCCGTACTCTCTCACTTATGTGTAGCAAAGCTAGAAACATCACAAGTGTACATGTACACCTTGATGACAAGCAGAATGCAGAATCTTATGAGCTCATATATAAAGATGAGTCAAAAGTGATAATCACTAAGGATTTTACCATTGAATTCCAACAGAATGACTTTGCAAGGGTAGAATTCTTCATGCTCAAAAGGATGGTATGTTTACTTGATGGGTATGACAATGTTCCTCATCATGTGATGAATCACCTAAATGATTATCTGGCTGAGAGAGAATGTGAATTTTATGGGATATATGGATATGATTGGATGAGATATAGAGACACATCTTCGATTGAATCTGAAGAAGAAGAAGAAGAAGAAAAAGTTGTTCCAGCTAATCCATATGATGCTCCTACTAATTCTAAAACTCAAAGAAATAAGGCTGACGTCAAGGATATGTATGTAGAAGAAATTGAAGCTGAAATCATC
This sequence comes from Heracleum sosnowskyi, assembly GCA_030848705.1. NCBI lineage: Eukaryota > Viridiplantae > Streptophyta > Magnoliopsida > Apiales > Apiaceae > Heracleum > Heracleum sosnowskyi. Next base: position 29,030,697 of record CM061235.1, on the reverse strand, counting down.
AAAACTTACAGGGAACACAATTTCATTGTAAGTCAGTATCATGATCATTAATCTCGTGTCTTGAAAAATCCCTACAGAATCATAGAAGGACCTGAGGAAATTTGTCTAGAAAGTTTTCACAAACTCAAGAAAGAAACTTTGAAGAACCTATGCTACAAAGTTGTTGGATCTAGTCACAGTCTGGAAGCTCTATGTGAAATTGAATTAGAAATTATTCTGAAACAAAGAGAAGGTGAAAACCCAGAGCTTGACTCAAAAAGAAGAAACTCCTTAAATGTCTATCTTGGAAACAGATTCAGAATTGAGAGGGACAAACATGAGTTCATATCTATGACAAAGATTGGAACTTTCTAGTTAATTCCTGAAGACACAAAGCACTGGACCTCTAGAAGAATTCGAAAGGTCATTGAGGAGATTGAAGACTTTGCCAGGGATGACAATATTGAGAAAGCTGTAGTTGGAGAATTAAGAGCCTTTCTGCAAAGTGCATTGGAAAGAGAATATGAAGCATGGCAGAAAAGGAAGCAAAGAAAAGCTAAGTGATTCTAGAAAATTTATCTTGCAAAATGCATAAGAATCATTAGTTTACTGAAGCTGAAAATGTGTGTGCATATAGTTCTTAATTTCTGTCAAAAGCATTTACAGAATTTAAACAGCTCAGAACTATAGTTGTTTCTACTGTTATGATCTTTGTTAGTTAAGTTGTCAGCTTTAAATTCAAATTTGTTGTTATTATCCATAAAAACAAATTGGGGGAGATTGTTAGAATTTATGGGTAATTGCAGAAAGAGAACTTAACTATGCAATTAGTCTTTAATTAGACTAAGAGAAACATATTTTCAAAGCTAATTAAAATGTTCTCTGTTTAAATTGTACTATCATACATACATGTAATAAGGAATGTAATCTGGAAGAAGTTCACTTTGTTCAAGCCCCAGAAGATATTCTACACATGACTAATACAAGGAATAAACATGCTGTCAAGATTCTCGAAGACAGCAACTTTACAATGAACATCAAACATGCGGTCAAGACAGAACTCTTCATGACAGTAACTTTCAGTCTTGACAGCAACTTTGACAGAAGCCTGGAGACAACAACTTTGTACCACACTGACAGCATGTTCTGCAAGGTCACGACAGTAAAGTCCTTTGTGACTCCCAGTCCTAGGAAAATCTTACTATCAGCTTTAGAACATCCCATAACAGCATAACTTGGTGAGCACGGTACTTTGTCTCACGGAAGGAACTTTTGATTTGCCTTCAAAGTCAAAAAGTATGGCAGTTGTTTCAGTAGCAGGTGTTACAGAATTCACGTGGTTCTGTCACAATCTTTGTTAGGAATGAATATCACCTAGAAACTAGACAAAGGGGGGGGGGGTGAATGGATAGTTTGATGGTTTTTTGCTTTCTTGAAACTAAATATAAACTGTAGATGATTATGCTATGTAATATGCAGAAAGTAAGCAACACACACAATCACTTTAATCTACTTTGTATAAGCAAATTAAATACTACAACTTTCCAAGAAATTCACAATCGAATTTCTGGATTCTAAACAAGAACAGTTTGTACTTGCTTGCTTACAGAGAAAAGAGCTTAAGATAAAAACTATGTGTATCTCCCTTTTTTTCTTGTTTTTTAACAATAGGGTGTGCATGATATATATAAGCCCTATACAAACTAGTGCACACACCTATTTTTACACAGTTACCCCTTGCTGAAAGTCCAACTTGTTCTGCCATAAGAAGTTAACTGTGTCAGGAAGGACCACCTGCTTTTCGGAGTCTTTCCCGTTTCTGTAGCTGCTTGTCTCTTATCTTTCTCTCCATGTTTAGCTGTAGATTTGCCATCTGTTCTTTGGACCACCTTGCCAGAACAAATGCTTCAGTATTTGTCTCCTTTGATTCTTGGTTCTGTACCTTGATTTGTCTTGTTATAAACGGCTAAGTGTTGATATCGTGAACTGCACTTTATTCCTGACTTCGCGATGTCCCTTGTAAAGACTACGCGATATGGCATTTGAGGACTTTGCGACATAGGTCATTTGACGACTATGTGACATAAGTCATTTGACGACTATGCGACATAAGTCATTTGACGACTATGCGACATAAGTCATTTGACGACTATGCGACATAGGGCTTCTGAGGACTTCACGATCTAGGCTTCATTGACTTTGCTGACTTCAACACTTCACGACATGAGTCTTGAGGACTTCTCGATATAGTACAAAATGGACTATGCGATGTAGTACTTCACGACATAGATATTGGTGACTTCACGACATAGCTTTCTTCTAACTTTGCTATATAATGCCTTAGACAAATTTCTGCAACTTATTTATTCATGGCCTTATTCATTTCTATCCTGCTGCATGAACACTTCTGAACTTCTACCAGGACAATTATTCAATGGCCTATATACAATCTAGATGCAAGAAACTTTGCTAAGCTCATTATAACTTTGAGCATACATGATCAAGCTAATGTTCATGAGAACAAGACAAGTACATTTAGAGACCTATACTATATCCTAGTGATAGAACTCACTAGGTCATGTAATGTGACATAGTCACATAGTGTAGGCTTGTTAATAGTGGTATTCAGACATGTCTTGAGCCTAACAATCTCCCCCAAATTGTGAGTAAGATCCTTAGGCACAATTTCATGTCTGATAACAAGCCTAACTTACATAAAAGGAAATTAAGTAATAGAGAGGACAATTTATGAACATTGAGATCAGGAATTTGATTACATAGAAAAATTGAAAGCTTACAGATTATCTTTGTTGCTCAGCAGCTTCAGATTCCAATTGCTTCTCTTGTAAATCATCATAAATCTTCTTTTTCCTTATCTCTTCTCTTCTCTTCATGTCTATGATGGCTTCTTGAAGTTCTTCTCTTGCAATCAGTTCTTCAATGAGAGGAGAGTCTTTTATATCATCAATTGCAGCTTTAGGAGCACTTTCCACATATGAATCCAGAAACTCCATCCTTATCTTGCTTATGCCTCCATTAGAATTTTTGTATTCCACAACATAAGGATTTTGTTTTACCCTGCAAAGCCCTTTCTTTCTCAGTTCCTTTGCTCTTTCCTCCATTTCAGCCATTTCTTTCTCTTTCTGAATTATCTTCTCTTCATTTTCCTTTCTCAGATTTTCTTCATAATCAACATGCATTTTCAAGAACCTGGCAATATCTATCTTCCATGTCCTTTCTTCTTTTTCTTCAAAATTCAGTAACGCATTTATCCTTTCAAGCTCATACTTATAGAAATATTGCCAGCCTCCTTGCTTCATAATCCTTTCTCTTCCATCAGTGTACTTGATCTCTAGATGATCTAACTTCACTTTGACTTCAAAGATCCTTTGAGCCCTAAAAAATGCTAGGGCATCTTCATCATAGTCCTCATCTAGTGGAAGCACATTGATACCAATAACATTTGTGAGTTTTCCAGTCTTCTTTGTTATCCTTATCCTTCTGGGTACACTCTTGATCTTCATATGCTTCACAAGAGACACCTTTCTGGAACAAGGAGAATCAGTCTTCAGTGCCACATCACTTGGAAGAAGCTTCATTTCTTTTCCCTTCATCCACTGTAACACTCCACTAGCTGTGACTTTGTGGAAGTGTCTTTTTGAGGTTTCTTTTGTGGCTCCTTCTTTCTTATGTGGCAATTCAGGTTCAGAAGTCTTAGATAATGATTTTGGAGGATCATTACTAACAGTACCCACCCTAGACTTAGAGTCTTGTGTTGTGGTAAAAGTAATGCTAGCAATGTCCTTGACTTGCTGAATTCCACTTCTTGTTCTCTTGACTGTTTCCTTAGTCCCCTTAGAATCCCTCTTGTCATCATCAGCACCTTTTGTCTTCTTTGAAGATTTGATCCTGCTACTGTCACTTGGTCCATCCTTATCACTCCTTGAATGAGATCTCCTTCTGTAGGTTTTCTCCTCATCATCATCCTCACCATCCTTCTTCTTGCTCTTTTCTTTGACAGATTCAGGAATGACTCCATGAATCAGAAAATATTGTAGAGTGTGAATCATTTCTAGTTCCTCAGCTGTCCTAACTCCCCTCTTGGCTCTCATCATTTGCAGCACCTGGTTGATCTTTGCATTTTTCTTCATTGTTAGGTCTGAGGGAATTACTAGTTGGTCAATATTGCTGTCTTGAGATAGACTTTGGTAAAGTATTGTCCTTGGCTTGGGTATAACCTCAGGCAATCTTTGATTTTGGTTCATCTTCAAGTCAGTATAAAGACTTTCATTGTTCATCCCATGCTTTTCAATCAAATCCAGAATGATTGACAGCTCAGTAAATCTCAGTTTCTCTAGAGTTTGAAATGCTAGGTGCCACAGGCAATTGTCCTTGCACAGCATGATTATCTCTCTTAGATGGACATCCTTGATTTTCCTTACTGCAACTGTGAAGTACTTGATGCTTTCCTTGAGCTTCTGTCTGTAAACCCTTGCATCTTCTTGAACATTTCTGTAGATGGCTTTCAGAAACTCCAGGAAGGCCTCATCATGATAGATGTTTGAATTGGCAACTTCCTGTAGGTTGAGCAGGTTGAGGAGTTGAGATGTCTTTAGGCATTGTGGATGGATAGTAGGTGGTTGAGATTGTACTTTTCTGGCCTTCTGCACTTATGACTTCTACAGGGGGAAGGATTATTGGTTTGATTGTTTCTTTAGAAATTTTGCCCTTGAGCTTCTGTTGCTTGGCAGGTACTCCCCCTTTCTTTTTCAGAATGACCTCCTTTTGTTTCTCCCCCTTAGGCTTGGAATCAGACAAGATGTCTTGAGCTTCCCCAGGGATAGGCAGGTTCATTTGTCTCATCATAGAAGTCAGCATTTGTTGTTGCACCACCAGGATATTGGAGGTGTTGTTGCCTTGGTCATCCAGCTTGTCATTGAGCTGGTTTAAGGAATTAGCAAGTATCCTATTTTCATCTTTCAGAGAGGCCACTTCTCTTTCTAGACCATCCACCTTGGAGAATAGCTGTTGAGACTTGAAAGAGTTGAGAGATTGATCCTTGATCCTGGCAAAGTCAAATTTGGAGATGTTTGACATAGGAACCTCATCCACCAATTTGTCACCATATTGATTCTTCCAAATAACATTCAGCATTGCATTAGAGTTGATGTTGGCCTTGACTTGATTTTCCAATGTTGTAGCCAGTTTCTTGATGTTGTCTGTGACCATGGCTAGAGAGAGATCCATCTTGTTGACATTAGAATTGGTTTTCTGGATTTCTTTGAGGATGCCATCCACCTCAGGAAAATCAGAGAGATATGAGTTTCTTAGCTGAGTGAGGGATCTATCTGTCTCCTCCTGGATTGAATAAATCTCTGATTGAAGCCCTTTCTCAAGATAGTGCAGAGCCTTCAATTGATTCTTATAGATGTCATTTACAGCATCATAAACTGCAGCAGGAGAGAGATCTTTTGCATTGGAGCCTAGAGAGGTGAGGTAATCTTCTCTCAGAAAATCTAGGGCATCCTTGAGTTTGATAGACCTCTTAGCATCCAACCAGGCATCCACATTTCCCTCTGGTTCAGCTGCATCCACTATCTTCTCCTGCTGAGCTGCAACATCCTCCTTGTGGCAAAGAAGAATAGCCTCATAATCAGCATTTGGCAAGTTTGAGGTGAGGAGGTGTTGAGCTATTTTTGAGAACTCATCAATCTGTGCCACATGGAGATCTTGAATAGCTTCTTCTGTCATTTTGGAAGGCACAGTTGATGATCCTGAAGGCCTGTCATATTGCACAGGCTTCAGCCATTCTGACAGAGTGGCCTGAGCCAAGTGAGAGCTAGTGCTAGGCACTTCATGAGATGTGAGATTTTGAGTCTCCTCCAGCCTTGGAATGGCTGTAGAGTCTGATGTTGTCTCCATTGAAATGGGATGTGTTACAACATCAGCCCTATTTGTCTGTGAAGACAGTTCCACATCCCTAAGGATGGGAGAATTTGGCATAGAGTCTCCAGTGAAAACTGGTGAATCCTCCATGTTTCTGTTGGTGTCATTAGGATATGCCCCAGCATGCATTCCCTGACCAACTAGATGTGGTTCCTGGGTGGTGAGCACAGTGTCATGCACCATGTCACTTGAGTTTGGCTCAATCACAGGGTTGGATTGTGATTGATCAATTTCAGAAAAGTCATGTGAATGACTAATCTGTTGAGAAGAATTGTTAGATGTAGATTCTGGAAGAGAAGTGTGGTGTAGATTTGATTTTGGCAACTCCCCCTGAGAAATAGGAGGAGTTTCAAGTGTGATGTGCTCTCCACTCAATGTGTCAGCATCCTTATTTCTCCTAGGATCAAGAGTGAGTTCTTGATCCTGTGCAGACTCAGTACAGGTTGTAGTGTGGAGACTACTCTTTTCAATGCCAATAACCTGTTGGGAGGCCATTGATAGTAATAGGTGTACCCCTTTTTCCACATCTGAATCCTGTTGGGAGGATCCAGTGGTAGGTTTGGATTTGGATTTCTTACTGTGTCTGGTGAGAGGTGACTCAGGATTCTCACTTTCTATCTCTATAGTTTCTTGAATCACTTTTAGGGGTCTCTTCTTAGTCTTCTTTTTAGTAACATCAGTCTTTTGGGAGACTGATGCACTTGGCTCCCTAATTTCTACAGATGTGTTTGCAGTGGGGTTGCTGGATGGGATAGGAAGGCTAGGGTTAGACTGTGTAGCTCATTCAGTCTTAGCCTCCCCTGTCCAGGAAAGCTCATGGTATATTGGCTTAGCAAGTTGATATGATTCAAATGTGTCCTGTATATGCTGGGTCACACTTAGAATCACATCAACTTGATTCCTTGTGTCCAATAACCCAAATAGAATCTTGGACATGGACTTGGAATAAGCCATTTTAGTTTTATCTATACCCTCCAATTCATGGATATTTGCATCAAGATAGTTTAAAATAACTTGAAGGAAACGGGGGTAAAAGATTTCATTACCTCTACCACGAACTGTTCTCCCTAACCTCTGAGCCAATTCCTTGAGGATGATTGATCCAACATTGATCTCCTGATTGTAGTCTAGGGAGTAGGCCAGCTTCACAGCAATGTGACTTATTTGGTCCCATCCTGTCTTCCTGCATAAGAACACCTTTTGGAGTGTATAAAAAACAAACGACCACTCCCTCCTGACATGCTTCTTGTTCAACTTAGCCATGTCAACCTTATCTGCATACATGATGAGGTCCATGAAAGCAACCATTTCATCATCATTAGCTTCAGCAGCATGACCCTCAACCTTGAATCCCAGGGCTTCATTAATCTCTTTTTCGCCAAACTGAAAGTGCTTGCCCCCAATTGTGCAATTCACATCCTGAAATGAGGTTCCATCATCCCTCGCCATTGTTGCAACCAAAGCTGTTCTCCAGAACCCTTCCAACACATCGACATACAGAGTGGGGTTCAGGGTTAGGGCTTGGCGTAGGTAGGAAGTGTTCAAGAACCGTACAAAACACTTGTACCTTGGGTTAGCCTCAGCCTCAGAGGGAATTGAGAGTAGATTTGTTTCTTTGGGAATGGTTAAAGGAATTGAGGATGATACTGTCTGAGATTTGGGTGCCATTTCAAAAGAGAGAGTGAAGAAGAGAGTAGAGAATTTGTGCTTAGGTTTGAGAGTTTGAGAACAATAGACAAGATGAAAAGTTGTGAACGGTTAGAAAAAGTATTTATATGATAGAGACACTGCGATATGGAGTTATGAATATGTACAGACTAATTGTATGTTGCGAAGTCAAAAATAGCCTGTACCGCAAAGTCTTGCAAAGTATATCGCATAGTCTGAAAATGAACTATGTCGCAAAGTCGTAAAGGTGAAAAGATTTGGGGAGACTTTGCGATATAGTATAAATACCCTGTCTAAAACTCTCTTTTTGTAATTCCAAGCAATTTGTCAGACTTTTATCAAATTTTGAAATAAAATTAATGTAAATCAAAATTCTGTCAAATGTGGAGACTTGTCGATATGGTTATTCTAAGTCGCGAAGTCATAAAATGAACTATGTCGCAAACTCATGAAATGAACTATATCGCGAAGTCTCACAATCTCAACAGTTTGCGATATAAGTCTGTTTGATTTGAACTGTGTCGTGAACTCTGAAAATCATCTATATCGAGATGTCTCAAAAGCTCACAACTTCACCACCAAATATGATTTTGAAAAATATGCAGTAAAATACTGAAATATTTATAAATCATATCTCAGCTAATTTTCACTCCAAATAAATAGAGCATTTAAACACAATGAAAATTTACTGCTGCAACAATTAACTAGCATACTTACTTAGAACAACTAAATGAAGGATTGAGCATTCCAATTTCACTCACAAGTCTGTTGAAGACAGCTTCATTTAGAGGTTTAGTAAATATGTCAGCTAATTGTTTCTCAGTTGGAACATAAGAGACTTCTATGGTACCATTTGCAGCATGTTCCCTAATGAAATGGTACCTGATCTCAATGTGCTTTGTAGTAGAATGATTAACAGGATTGGCAACTATGGATATTGCACTAGTATTATCACACATCAGAGGAATGTGTTCTAACACTAGTCCATAATCCATGAGTTGATTTCTAATCCAAAGCAATTGAGCACAGCAACTTCCAGCAGCAATATATTCAGCCTCAGCTGTGGATGTTGCTGTGGACTATTGTTTCTTACTGAACCAGGACACTAACCTTTGGCCTAAGAATTGGCAGCTTCCAGAGGTGCTCTTCCTGTCAATTCTGCATCCAACATAATCAGAGTCTGTGTAACCAACCATGTTGAACCCAGTTCCCTTTGGATACCATAGCCCAAGATTAGGAGTCCCTTTCAGATATTTGAAAATCCTTTTGATAGCCATCATATGAGATTCCTTGGGATCAGACTGGAACCTTGCACAAAGTTTTTCATTTGAAGAGCCAAAGATGATATCATCCACATAGATTTGAACAAGAATGATATCATTTCCATGCTTCTTGAAGAATAGGGTTTTGTCAATTGTACCCCTTGTAAATTGATGCTCAAGAAGGAATTGAGATAGAGTCTCATACCAGGCTCTTGGTGCCTGTTTGAGTCCATAGAGTGCCTTGAGCAGTCTATACACAAAGTCTGGGAAGTTTTCATTTTCAAAGCCAGGTGGTTGAGATACATAAACTTCTTCAGCAAGATCACCATTGAGAAATGCACTTTTCACATCCATTTGATACACCTTGAAATCTGAGTGAGTTGCAAAAGCCAGGAAAATTCTGATGGCTTCCAGTCTAGCCACAGGTGCAAATGTCTCATCATAGTCAATGCCTTCTTGCTGACAGTATCCTTTGGCAACCAACCTTGCTTTGTTTCTAATTACCACTCCTTCTTCATCCATCTTGTTCCTGAACACCCATTTGGTGTCAATAACATTCTTTCCTTCAGGAGGTGGCACTAGCTCCCATACTTTGTTTTTCTCAAATTGGTTCAATTCTTCTTGCATGGCAACAATCCAATCAGAATTCTTCAAAGCTTCTTCAACTACTTTAGGTTCCTCTTGTGACAGAAAGCAGCTATACAGACATGTGTTCATTGTTGCCCTTCTTGTTCTAACTCCCTCACCAGGATCTCCAATGATTTGATCCCTAGTGTGGGCTCTGTCCCATTTCCTTGTGTGCCCCTGTTCATTTCCTTGATCTGTTCCAAGCTCATTTTGGTAGACAGTTGCATTCTCTTCTTCTCCCCCTGTGTTTGTGAACTCTTGCACAGGTGTTTGAAGAAGATTGTCAATTTCAGTAATTTCATTTTCTAGAACAGTTTGAACAGGTGGTTCATCTTCACTTTCAGAATCCTCAAGATAACCTTGATTCTCAAATCTTAATGGCACACTATCTTGATCACTTGTTTTAAGTCCAGGAGTTTTCTTGTCATCAAAGGTAACATCCATGCTTTCCATGACTTTGTGTTGCTCAGGTACAAACACTCTGTATGCTGTCCTTTCCAGAGAGTATCCAATAAAGATACCTTCAAATGCCTTTGCATCAAATTTTCCAACATGCTCAGAGGTATCTTTCATCACAAAACACTTGCTTCCAAACACATTCATATGCTTGAAGGATGCTCTTTTTCCAGTCATTAATGAGTAAGGAGTTTTGCCAGACTTCTTATTGATCAATGTTCTATTTTGCACATAGCATGCTGTGTTAACAGCATCAGCCCAAAAGCTAGTAGGTAGCTTTGCATCCAACAACATTATCCTTGCAGCTTCAATGAGAGTTCTATTCTTTCTCTCAACTACTCCATTTTGTTGAGGTGTTCTAGGAGCTGAGAATTGTTGAGAAATTCCTTTATCTTTGCAAAACTCATACAATGTTGAATTTCTGAACTCAGTCCCATTATCACTTCTCAAAGCAACTACAGAGGAACCAGTGCTTTATGCTTCTCTATCAACTCTCTTGATATGCTCTATTATGACTTGAGGTGCTTCATCCTTGGATAATAGGAATTCCACCCAAGTATATCTTGAATAATCATCAACCATCACTAGAGCATATTTCTTTTTGGAAAGGGTCATTACATTCATAGGACCAAATAAATCCATGTGAATTAGCTGCAGAGGTTTTGAGTTTGTATTGAGCAACTTGTTCTTGTGACTTGATCTTTTAATCTTTCCTTTCTGACAAGCTTCACATGCTCCATCTTTCACAAACTCCAAGGCAGGCAAATCCCTGATGAGTTCTCTCTTGATTAGAGAGTTCATTGCCTGAACATTCAAGTGAGACAGTTTCTTGTGCCATAGCCAGAATTCCTCATTTGTGGCTTTAGTGTAGAAACAACAAATTTCTCCCTTGTCTGCAGCCTTGAGATCAGCTACAAACAGGCTTCCTTTCTTCACACCAGTTAGAACAACTTCACCACTTTCTCTTTTTGAGATTGAACAATGATCTTCATCAAATTCCACTTTGAAACCCATGTTGGTAAATTGTCCAATGCTCAAGAGATTATGCTTCAGTCCTTCAACAAATGCTACATCTTCAATAATGACATTTACAGATTTAACACTGCCATATCCCATTGTATAACCAATGTTGTCATTTCCAAAGGTTACTGATGGGCCAGCCTTTTCCTCAAAATGTGATAGCAGGGCTATATCACCAGTCATGTGACTTGAGCATCCACTGTCCAAGATCCATATGACTCTTTTATTCCTGTTGCCCTGCATTCACAAAGTAACTAAGTTGTTTTTGGTACCCACACATGGTAGGGTCCAGTTGATTTAGAAACATTTTTGTTAACAATTCTTCTGTCATAAGTTGCATTCATCACAGTAGGATACTTCATATTGTTTGTGGCTTTGGAGTTCACACTCTTAGGCTCACATGAAGTGTTCACCCTCTCAACCCTGATTGGGGATCCTGTCCTGTGAGTGTGCATGTGTGTGTGTGATACACTAGATTGTGCAGAATCAAGTTTATGCTTAAGAGATAAACAGTTAGCAATCACAGTCACATAGCATGTCATGCAATTAGGCTTACCACAGAAGGAATCATGACTAGAGTTTATGCTAGCAGAATGGTTACTCAGGTTATCAACTTCAACATTCACTTGTTTGTTACACTTATGAGTCAAATGATTAACAGATAGACATTTCTGACATTGTTTCCTGGGAGCATTTGTCACATAAGCATAGTTGTTACCCTTGTTGACACCTACCTTACCATTTCTGTTTTGTTTCTTTTTCTTAACAACTTCTTTCTTTTCTTTAGGACTCTTGACAAGATTGTCTTTGGTCTCTTTCTGACTGACAGATTCAGGAGAGGAAGAAGTGTCTTTAGCAGCCTCATCTTCTTCAAGAAGTTGTTGTTTGATGATCAATAGTTCTTCATCAAACTCAACAACACTCTTTTTGAAGATGGGCTGTTCAACACTAGACAGAATGGTTGGGGCATTCTTGTTTGTAAAAGATTCTTTTCCTTTGCCCTTTGCCTTCTTCCTTCCTTTATCATTCTCATAGTCAAAACCAACTCCAACCTTGCTATCTTCAGTGTGTTCCTTGTGATAGGTTTGAATAAGTTCAGAGGAGTTCTTAAAGCTTCTTAGTTTCAATTCAGTTTCAGCAATTTGTTCCCTAATAGCTTTCTCTATTTGTTCAGCACAAATCACTTTGTTTTAAAGATACTCAACCTCCTTTTTCAAACCATCAAGGTTCACAACCATTAACTCAAGTTCCTCATTCTTTTCTGTAAGCTCAAGATTTCTAGCAGTTAGTCTATCAATTTCTTCATTTGCTACTAACATGCTAGTATGAATATTAAACATCTCAGTACTCATATCTTCAACAGTTTGCTTATATTGAAGGGGAGTCATATCAAGAGAAGTAAGAATAGGTACCTGACTAGAATCACCATCATCAGAAAATGCCATCAAGGCATAGTTTGAGTACTCTTGTTCTTCTTCTTCATCAGAGTCATCCCAACATTTTCCCTCAGTAATAAAAGCTTTACCCTGTTGTTTCTTGAGTAGAGCTTCATACTTAGCTTCAAGCTCTAAGTATGCTTTGTCCTTCTTGACCTGTTTAGGCTTTTTGCACTCAGTGGCAAAATGCCCAAGTTCATTGCAGTTGTAGCATCTTATTTTGGACCTATCCACACTCCCAGATTTGTATCCTCCTTTAACTGCACCAGCAATCCCTTTTCCTTTGTTGAAAGAGTTTGAGCTACCTGAACCACCAGCATTTCCACTATTGAATCTAGACTTGAATGGCTGCTTCCTCTTAAACCTGATGTTAGGATATCTCCTAGCCATATAAGCAAAAGATTTGTTTTCCATCTTGTCCAGTTCATCTATGCTGTAGAACTCACCCTCTTCAGGTAAATCATACACAACCTGAGTTTCATCACCAGTGTCATCACTTTCCAGTTCCTCAATCTTGACTTGACTGACTTTTAGAGAATCCATTCTTTGACCTAGATTGTCAGCAATAAGGGCACAAGAGGTATTGGCCATTAATCCTTGCTTTGCTTGAATAGATCTTTTTTGAAACAGCTCTAACTCATATGTCTTCAAAACACCATACAGCACATCAAAACCAATCTTTGTTAGATCTCTTTCTTTAAGGGAAGAGATTCTTTGTTCCAAGTGATCTGGAAGAGTTAGTAAGAACTTCATATTGAGTTCTTCTGTCTCATAGTGTTTGTCATAGAGTTTGAGCTCATTTATCAGCTTGTTGAACCTCTAAAACACTTCTGTGATTCCCTCTTTTGGCTGAGCCATGAAGGCTTCATATTGTGAGACAAGAATCTGCTTCTTGTTCTTTCTTACTTCAGTAGTTCCTTCACAGAGCACTTCTATAAGATCCCACATCTTCTTGGCACTAGTACAATGAGCAACAGTGCCATACATGTTGAAATCCATAGATTCACAAATGATAAGTTGAAGATGTCCATCCAGTGCTACTTTCTCCTTTTCAGAATCAGTGTATTTTGAGGGGTCTTTGGGCACATGTTTTGCTGGTACTATCTCAGTGCCATTGGTTGTTTCACCAATCTCGATCATTGGAATAAAGGGACCATGCTTTAGAATATCTAAATACATGGGGTTAGAAGCTTTGATGAAAAGCAACATCTTCTTTTTCCATAAACTGTAGTGCTCCTTGTTAAAGGGAGGAATCTTGATACTGCTCAGTTTCTGTGAACTCATTCTTGATCTTTTCCTGTTTGTACGTTAACAGCCTACGCTCTGATACCACTTGTTAGGAATGAATATCACCTAGAAACTAGACAGAGAGGGGGTGAATGGATAGTTTGATGGATTTTTGCTTTCTTGAAACTAAATATAAACTGTAGATGATTATGCTATGTAATATACAGAAAGTAAGCAACACACACAATCACTTTAATCTACTTTGTATAAGCAAATTAAATACTACAGCTTTCCAAGAAATTCACAATCGAATTTCTGGCTTCTAAACAAGAACAGTTTGTACTTGCTTGCTTACAGAGAAAAGAGCTTAAGATAAAAAACTATGTGTATCTCCCTTTTTTTCTTGTTTTTTAACAATAGGGTGTGCATGATATATATAAGCCCTATACAAACTAGTGCACACACCTATTTTTACATAGTTACCCCTTGCTGAAAGTCCAACTTGTTCTGCCATAAGAAGTTAACTGTGTCAGGAAGGACCACCTGCTTTTCGGAGTCTTTCCCGTTTCTGTAGCTGCTTGTCTCTTATCTTTCTCTCCAAGTTTAGCTGTAGATTTGCCATCTGTTCTTTGGACCACCTTGCCAGAACAAATGCTTCAGTATTTGTCTCCTTTGATTCTTGGTTCTGTACCTTGATTTGTCTTGTTATAAACGGCTAAGTGTTGATATCGTGAACTCCACTTTATTCCTGACTTCGCGATGTCCCTTGTAAAGACTACGCGATATGGCATTTGAGGACTTTGCGACATAGGTCATTTGACGACTATGCGACATAGGTCATTTGACGACTATGCGACATAAGTCATTTGACGACTATGCGACATAAGTCATTTGACGACTATGCGACATAAGTCATTTGACGACTATGCGACATAAGTCATTTGACGACTATGCGACATAGGGCTTCTGAGGACTTCACGATCTAGGCTTCTTTGACTTTGCTGACTTCAACACTTCATGACATGAGTCTTGAGGACTTCTCGACATAGTACAAAATGGACTATGCGATGTAGCACTTCACGACATAGATATTGGTGACTTCACGACATAGCTTTCTTCTGACTTTGCTATATAATGCCTTAGACAAATTTCTGCAACTTATTTCTTCATTTATTCATTTCTATCCTGCTACATGAACACTTCTGAACTTCTACCAGGACAATTATTCAATGGCCTATATACAATCTAGATGCAAGAAACTTTGCTAAGCTCATTATAACTTTGAGCATACATGATCAAGCTAATGTTCATGAGAACAAGACAAGTACATTTAGAGACCTATACTATATCCCAGTGATAGAACTCACTAGGTCATGTAATGTGACATAGTCACATAGTGTAGGCTTGTTAATAGTGGTATTCAGACATGTCTTGAGCCTAACAATCTTGAAAGACTACGATAGGAGCTTGACAGAGAACAAGACAAATCTTACTAATTCAAGGGTATGCAATATCTATTTCAACTGAGATTGAGTATGCTACAAAAGGAATGTATCTAGATTGCTTTATAGTATATGTTTAGACTATCTAATTTACATTTCAGGAAAGGTCACATGTGAGCAAATTGTAAGAAGCTGTCACTTAAATATATAAACAGCTTCACACCTCACATGTAATTAAGGAACACAATCTAACAGGTTTAGAAAGCTACTCCCATAACTCAGTTGTAATCTCTCTCGAGATAGAAGCTGGAAACATTGTTTTTCCAGGTTGTAGCAAAACCTTTCGCAAAATTAATAAATCAATCATTTTGTGAAGTCTCTATCATGTTTAGATAATTGTTGTTTGCATTTGTTCTAACTGATAATTAGTAATCTCTTTCTTTGTTGTTGGGAAAAAGATTTTAAATTATCATTATTGCATTCAACGCCCCCTTCTGCAATACTCTCAGGGACTAACACTAACAAAATTATTTACTCGATGTCGTACTTGAGCTTCACACAGAGCCGACTTAATAACAAAGCCAACTAAGCGCGACTTGGGGTCTCCCACGTGTCAAGAGCCTCAAAATTTATAGATGATGTTATACATTTTTGTACTTAAGAATTATTTTAAATTGATACTATATAAGTCAACACTAATCACCAACCACCACCATATTCAAATTTCAGATCGGACAAAATCGGAGATGATGAACATGTTATACAAATTAAATAAAAATTATATGTATATATGTATGTCTATGTATATGAGGGATGGAGGTTGATGTTTATAAAATGTTTATGAATTAGATCGGAGAGAAGGCAGTGAAATGGTGGTGGCCGGAATAAATGTGTAGGTGGGAGAGAGAGAGATGGGGAAAGGGCGGATATAGTGGTGGCGGTGGGGGGGGGGGCCGGGGGTGGCGACGGCGACGACAACGGCGGCGTGTGGTGGGGATAATGGTGGCAGGCAGGTGGTGGCGTTGTTGGTGGGTGGAGGCAGGTGGTGGTGGTGGAGGAGGCAAGTGGAGGTGTGGTGGGTGGTGGTGGGTAGAGAGAATGAGGTTAGATGATATAGATGAAAGATTAAAAAGATAAAAATTAAAATATTAATTGTGTGGCTAGGATTTGATTTAGATATAAAAAATGTGTGAATGAGATTAGATCTCAGTTCTCACAATTAATGGGGTTCTCATATGAGCACAAGCCTATATACATATTTATATAGTATCAATTTAAAATAATTCTTAAGTACAAAAATGTATAACATCATCTATAAATTTTGAGGCTAAATGTATAACATCTAACCGGTTAAATGTATAACATCATCTATAAATTTTGAGGCTAAATGTATTGTATACAAAAATGTATAACATCATCTATAAATGTAAAATTGACATTTAGACCATATCGAAACAAAACACATTCTTAGATTTTTTGAAACAAATATATACTGAAAATAATCTAAGTTAATAGTATTATTGTGTCAAATGGTTGATGTATACTTAAATTAATGTGCACAAGGATCACTATCACGTTTTTTTGTACACATTGTATTTTATATAAATAATAAATCACAATTCGATGGGAAAACTTTCGGAATGCGTATAGAAAAAGTCACGGGTTACCCAATACACTTAGCATAACCGGTTAAGTAACCAAACTAGCAACACCAATACACAATACATCATACCCTATCTAACATATAGAGTCTAGTTGTGATCAAATTTATAGAAAGTACACACGGATGTAAGTAGTAATGAAGCCCTACTACGTAATCATTGTGAAGAATTATATCGACACTATGTATAATATGAAGCAGCTGATCAGGGTATACAAATCGCCGTCATCGAGCCTTTGATATCTTTGCCTCCAGATATCACGTTTTGCTTTTCACTTAAATTATTAATTTTTAATAGTTTAACTTCAACTAGACAATATGCTTGACTTAATTTTATTATCCCGTTTATGAATTTAAAAAATAGTACATAATTTGAGTGCAAAATCAAATTTTATAAATCTATATTTTTATAACATAATTGAACAAATGCATATAATTTAATAAGTAGATTAACTTAAATATATATTCCACATGTAAAAAGAAGATTACTAACTTAGGTTGTATTTGTGTTTTCTTCTAACTATTAATTTATTGCAATTTAATCTATACACATTGTTAAAATGAGAGGAAAAAATAAAAATTATTAAATTTAAAAATTATTAATTAAATTAATAAAATTAATAAAATTAAAATATATTTCGAAAGGAGGGACTTCGAATAGAATTTTGCTTAGGGCCACAAATTTGTTTGAGACGGCCCTTTCACACCATCTAAGACATGTGTACTTTTGCGCTAAAAATAAAAAGTACACCCCATGAAATAGAAAACTCCAGAAATTTAGGTCCTGTTTACTTCGGGAAAAGTTTTTCACTTTTCTGTTTTCAAATTTTCCAAAATTTTCTGAATTTTCATTTTCTTAGAAAACTATAAAAAAACCGTGAAAACATGTTCCAAAGACATGTTTTGGTTTTTTCTGTTTTTATTTTCTTAAATATATGAATCTACTACTTTTTTAGATATACATCACTGATCATAAAATAATTATAATTTCCAAAATTCGAACCTGAAAATGTATGATTTTAAATTTCAAACACTTTAAATTAATTAACTACATTTTAGGGTTTTTATAAATATTTCTAAAATAATAAATATTCAAAATATCATTATGTCATATTTATATCATGATGTATAATCCTACTCTTTGAGAAGTAATATGTGAATAACATGTTCGTAAAATTATTAACTTATAAATGTGATTTCTCCTATTAATTAATTAGCTACGTGTTCAATTCTTGTATACCAGTTGTCAGAAACATAGTAATATACATATATGTATTACTATTGTTATTGCTATTTTCGTTATACAAGTGTGAACTGATAAATTGACATGCATCAAGCAGGTAAGTATATATGTGGTAGTAATATAAATTGATGTCGCCAAGGATCGAAGGTGGGTTTTAAAACCTACTTAGCGTGTTTTTCAGTTTTCTGTATTTGGAAAACATTGAAATGATGTTTTCTAGAGTTTTCTAAAATATAGTTATAATTTGGAAAACCTTGTTTTCTAATTTTTCAGTTTTTTTTTCAAAAATATCTAACTGGAACATATTTTCTGTTTTTTCAGTTTTCTTAGAAAATTTTTCCACAAAACAGGTGAAGTAAACAGCCCCTTAGTATCACTTCATGTTAGGTCTGTGGTTTAAAATTGCATATCACTGTGATATAACAATTATATAGCTGGCCAAAAAGGAACCGCATATATATATATATATATATATAGAGGAGGGATCAGTGAGGAACTTCTTTTTTTGAGTAACTGAGAAACTCAACTACATGGTGACACATGTACATAACGTCCGTTTAAAAAACAAATCATCAAGTTCTGTTGTTTTAACTTGTCTGATAAACTTAACCTAGTATGCATACAGGAGAGGTGTTTTATCATCATCGTCATATACACCTTTTTTTCATTTATAAATAATCACAAATTATAAACATAAGATAATATTAATTAAATCATATTATATTTTTAAAAAATATTATTATTTACAGGATTTTTAAATAATAGGTTTTATCTTTTACAAAACCCATTTTTTATTCTTTTAAATTTACAGAACACTATTATTTCCTGAAAGAAAAATAATACAGAGCACTATGTTCTGTACTTTACGTAACATAAAACTATTAAAAAGTGTTATTTTTGTGGAACACAATAAATTTACATAACATATAAATCATAGTTTTTTTTACATAACCCATTTTTTATTCTTTTAAATTTACAGAACACTAATATTTTCTGAAATAAAAAAAATACTGAACACTATTTTCTTTACTTAATACAGAACACTCTTTCTTAATTATGTTATGTACTTTTTAACTTTTTATTTTTAATCCTTTATATGTGTCTTATATTTTTATATCACAAAATAATATTTTTTATTTTAAATTTTATTATTTTACAAAAATTGTTTAATTTTTTAAAGTCTAGTTTTCATAATTTATTTGTAGAACATATTTATTGATAACTAATATAAATTTTTATTAAAAAAAACTATCATTTCTCATAATTGCATAAATGTATTTTTTTTATTCATGAAATTATTTTCAATATCATTAAATAAATATATTTTTCAATCCAAAAATATTTTATGTTTGAGTGTTGTTTGTGTTTTATCAAATGTTAAGTAATGTAACACTGTGCAATGTAATATGTGAGCGGTAAACGTGTGTGCTAACGTGTGTGCATGCAGTTATATTTGATTTTAACGATCAGGATGAAGAGTTACTTAGTTACTCATATAGTGAGTTCCCCACAGAGACCTGCCCTATATATATATATATATATATATATATATATATATATATATATATATATAAACTATCAATACTATTATATAATAGACGAAACATTAAAAGTTTGGTCGGTCGGTATGGTACGTTGTGATTTTACTTAATTGCCCTTTCTTAAATTCGTGTTTTTACTTAATTAACCTTACTTATTTATAGAAATCCACCTAATTCCCTTCGTTTTTAATTTGATTTTTTCCGTGAATCGATGAATTTTTTTTTTGAAATCCGACTTCACTATATTTTTCTTCATCTTCCAAAGATCAATATGCATATCATATGTGCTATATTACGGAGTACTAAACTTTTAGTGATTTCTGTAAGAATAAATAGTGATTTCAGCATAGATCTAGCGATTTATTTTTATATACGTATAAATTTAGTGATTTTGCGGTACAAAATTTGTAATTTACGTATAGATCTGGAGAAAAAAATCACTAGATTTACGTAGAAATCACTATTTATTCTTACAGGAATCACCAATATTTTAGTGATTCTCGCAAGCATAAATAGTGATTTATCGTTGGAATATATCAAATATGGTATGCAAAGTGATTGTTGCAAGATGAAGAAAAATACAGTAAAGTAAGATTTCAAAAAAATATTACCAATTAACGAGAAAAATATAATTACGAATGGAGGAGATTAGATGAGGTTGTGTGTGAGATGGTGTATTTAATTATGTGTGGTGCAGTTTTTAGTTTTTATTTTAAATTGGTTTCTATTTGAGTAAGACTATATATATACTAACTATCTGATAACCCGTGTGGAGCACGAATCAAAAATAAAATTAAATTATTAAAAAAGAAATTTAAAATATCGAGAATAAAAATAATTAATGTTTTATTTAAATATGTACTTGCAGAAAAATTTGGCTTTGTAATATTGTGTTGCAACGAAAAAGAGTTTTCCTTAACAATAAAGTCATCGATCCCCGAATAATTTTATTATAATTCTCTCTATTCCCGCCACCAATCCCCGAGTTGTTTTTATACTTTTCTTTGTTCCTGTTCTGAACACGAATAACTTCTCAAATTCCCATCCCAAATGGGGCGGAGAACATAGCAAGATCGACGGGACAGATAAAATATCCATATGTAATTGTTAAAAGTAAGAGAGATACCCAAATTTGGTTTTGTACTATTGTATTTCAACAAAAATGAGTTTTTCTTATCAATAAAGTCCTCAATCCCCGAATTATTTTTTATATACTTCACCTGGGTGTATTTTCTGCACAGAAAAGATGAGACTCCTGAAGTTCTGTTGGATCATGTGAGAATGATTGAGACAACCACAGAGTACAGAGTCAAGATACTGAGAAGTGATAATGGTACTGAATTTAAGAATTCAAAGATGGAAGAGTTCTGCAAATATAAAGGAATTATTCAACAATTCTCTACTCCTGGAACACCCCAACAAAATGGAGTAGTTGAAAGGAAAAATAGAACTCTTATTGAAGCTGGCAGAACTATGTTGGAAGAAGCTAAGTTACCTACATATTTCTGGGCAGAAGCAGTCAACACAGCATGCTATACTCAAAATCTGACATTAATAAACAGACATGGTGTTACTCCTTATCAATCACTCAAGGAAAATAAACCTAGTCTGAAGCATCTGCATGTGTTTGGCTGTAAATGTTTTGTTCTCAGAACTCACCCTGAACAACTAGGGAAATTTGAAACAAAGGCTGATGAAGGAATTTTCATAGGCTATCCTGCATCAAGAGCCTTCAGAGTTTTTAATTTGAGAACAAGAACTGTCATGGAGTCAATACATGTATCTTTTGATGACAAGAAGATAACTGGAATCAATGAAGACTCTCATGATAGATTGATTTTTGAAAATGAAGCTACCAAGGAACCTGAAGAAAGTGAATCAGATCCTGATAGGTCACCAAATCCTGATGACACACCAGATACTGATGGTACTAATACTGATGATGCAATCAATAGTGATACTTCTAGTAGTGCTAATGTTGAGGGGGAGCAACAACATTCTACTACAAGTTCAGAGTCAACTCAATCATCAGGACAGAATTCTTCAGATACTGATTCAAGTGATGATCCTGATAACTTATCAGGAGGACATATCAATAATTCAGGGGGAGCTTCAAATCAAGCAAATTCTTCTAATGAAGATAACACCAATCCATGGGAAACATCTATTTCAAGAAACAATTTAACATCAGCAAGGAAATGGACTGCAAGTCATACTCCTGATTTGATCATTGGAGATCCTGATGCAGGTGTTCAAACAAGAAGTGCAACTCAGAATGAATGTCTATACAATAACTTTCTATCCAAGGAGGAGCCAAGGAAAGTTGAAGATGCACTTAAAGATGCTGATTGGGTTACTGCAATGCAAGAAGAACTGAATGAATTTGAAGGGAATGAAGTCTGGAAACTGGTACCAAGACCAAAGAATAGATCAATTGTTGGTACAAAGTGGATTTTCAAGAACAAGACTGATTCTGATGGAGTAATAATCAGAAACAAAGCTAGACTAGTTGCAAAGGGGTATTCTCAACAAGAGGGAATTGACTATGATGAAACTTTTGCTCCTGTTGCAAGACTAGAAGCCATCAGGATATTTCTTGCTTATGCAGCTCATAAGAAATTCAAGGTTTTCCAGATGGATGTTAAAAGTGTGTTCTTAAATGGAGAACTGGAGGAAGAAGTCTATATTGAGCAACCTCCTGGTTTCATTGATCCTAAATATCCAGATCATGTCTACAGATTGGATAAGGCACTTTATGGACTCAAGCAAGCTCCAAGAGCATGGTATGAAACTTTAGCTCTATTCTTACTAGAAAATGGATTCAAAAGAGGTGCTATTGATAAAACTCTATTTTATTTGAATCATGGTAAGGACTTGTTGTTAGTTCAGATTTATGTGGATGATATCATTTTTGGGTCAACAAACAATAAGCTGTGTGAAAAATTTTCTAAGCTTATGCAGTCAAGATATCAAATGAGCATGATGAGAGAAATGAGTTACTTTCTTGGTCTTCAAGTTAAACAGACTGATGAAGGGATTTTTATCAATTAGTCTAAATATACAAGGAATTTATTGACAAGGTTTAACATGCAAGATAGTTCTCCTGCTACAACTCCTATAGCTACAGCTACCAAACTTGATCCTGATCAAGGTACTGAGGTAGATGTAACTCACTACAGAGGAATGATTGGCTCTTTATTGTATCTCACTGCAAGTAGACCAGATATCATGTTTGCAACCTGTCTGTGTGCAAGATTTCAAGCAAAACCTAGAGAACCCCATCTGATTGCAGTCAAAAGAATTTTCAGATATCTCAAAGGCACTCCTTCACTTGGCCTTTGGTATGCAAAGGAATCAGATTTTGGGTTGTGTGGTTATTCAGATGCTGATTTTGCAGGATGCAAAATAGACAGGAAAAGTACTTCAGGAAGCTGTCAGTTTTTGGGTGAAAGACTAGTTTCATGGTTCAGTAAAAAGCAAAAATCCATTTCCACTTCAACTGCAGAAGCTGAGTACATTGCTGCAGGAAGTTGTTGTGCTCAGATAATGTGGATGAGAAATCAGTTGTTAGATTATGGCCTGTCATACTCAAAAATCCCTATTTTTTGTGATAACCAAAGTGCTATTGCAATGACAGGAAATCCAGTTCAACATTCTCTTACTAAACACATCAGTATTCGATATCACTTCATAAGAGAACAAGTTCTGGAAGGAACAATTGAACTTCACTTTGTTCCTACTGATCAACAACTAGCTGATATATTCACCAAGCCACTACCTGAAGCTACTTTCAATAAATTGGTGAATGAACTTGGAATGATGAACTTTGAGAATTTCTGAGGAAAGCTACAGAGAGGAAATCCTGATAACTGTCAAATCCTGATGGTTATTCAGAAAGGTATGTTTTCTTTGATCAAATCCTGATAGGATACAATCCTGACAGGAAGTCAACTGGTCCAATCCTGATGCTCAGATATTGAAGCTGATATGAAAACCAGAGGTTCTATGCTAATTTGTCATCAACACTTCTGGTAAACTCTGGAAATAAGATTTTTACTTAGTCTTTGATTAAGTTTTCAGTCTTAATTCTCAATTTCAATTATATTTCTATCAGAGTTTACTATTCGTCATTTTAGATGTCAATATCAGTGTTACTAACAAATTTTGCAGGCAAGTAAAGAAAGAAAAACAGTTGAGAAAATAGACAAATTTCATTAATTCTTGAAGATTCATTACAAATGAAAATGGAAACTACATAATTTTTTCCTAGTCTATTGTTCTACTCAGGAACACGTGCCCTACAGATTAGCATGAATGCTCCTGAGCAGCTTCACAGTCCATCAGGATTGGAAGATCTCTTGTTCCATCCTTAAAGGACAAGAAGAGGAGCTGATGCACTTGAAGGCAGATCGTCACCATGTCCACCGGGACTCTTCCGTGCCTCCAATTTGCATGACATACAAGCATCACGGATTCTCTTCTTTCTTTTCTCAAGCTCTTGGATGAGCTCCTCATCCTCTTCATCATCCTCATCCTCTTCATCATTGACAAATATGAGACTGTCAAGAGGATTCCAGTCAGGATTGGCCTGCTGGAAGTTGTGCCAAAGCACATCAGCCATTGCGTTAACAAAGGCTTCATGTTCCTGAGGGTCGGGAACTGGTTGAGGCTCTTCATCTTCTGCGATCTCAGCCAGTGCATCGAACATCTCTTGCCAGATTTCATCGAGATTTTCGACTTCTTCGTATGGTAAGTTGTTTTGTTGTTGGTTAGCAGCCATTGAATAACGAAGAAGGTGAAAGGTTTTCGTAAGTTTTTCTATGGAGAGGGTTTGTGTTTTTAATAGATAGATGATGTTATGTTTAACAGTTCTATTTTATAGAGAATGTGTGTTAAGGATGCAGGTCATTTTCTCAATATCGAGGCGACTGTTCAGTTTCTCATAATTACTTTGCCTCGTTAATTTGTAAGAATGGTTACATGGGTATTATGCTATTTATTTTGTAATCATTTTTTTTCAAAACAACATTTATCAGGATTGTCAAAATAAGTTTTGTTTTCTTAAATAAAATTTTATTTTACTTCATATTATTTTTTTTTTTTTTTGCGTTTTTCAATCCTGATAAGGCAAATGGTTTCATAGGAAATGCTTTTATTCCTGATGAGGTAAGGTTTTTCTTACATAGGAAAATGCCTACTCATTATGGTTTAATTTCTAATGCTATGGGGCAAGGCCAATCACACCTTGTTCCTAACCCAAGCATTCATCCTAAACAGTCTAAACAGTCAACTGCCACCTCTATTGTCTCTCAAAAGACTTTAGTTGAAAAATCAAAGAAGTCAGCTAGAACTGATGTGTCAGGAAGGCAATCAGGTTCAAAGGATTTTTCCTCTACACCACTCACTAAAAAGAAGTTACAAGGGGGTGTACAAGGGGTCCTGGTGAAGAAAGCTGCAAAGGGTGGTGAGGTTGTTTCTGTTAAAAGAAAATTAGTTCTCAAGGATGAGACTGATTCAGAGGATGACTTACCTATATCCTCTGTGATGAATGTGAATAAGGAAGTTGCTGATACTGCTACTGCAGCTGTGGTTCCATTGTCTACACCACAGAAGAAAAGGAAGTTATCAAAAAGCAGGTATCATATTCTTATAGAAAAGAAGCAGGATACTGATGTCCAGGACACTTCTATTCTGATTGAGCAATCAATATCTACTGCTCAAGCAAATCCTGATGTTAGTATTCCTGATACTGCACCAAGTCAAGTGGTTTCTATTTCAGACTCTCCAGCACATGACTCTCCAACAAAAAGACATGTTGATATTTCTTGGGAGAAGTATGGTGCTGCTGCTTCCAAACTTGGGATAAAACATCCAATGGAAAAGCTAAGGAAGGCAGAAGAGTTAGTCTATCAGAGACAGAAGAAACTGAAAGGATCAAGCCCACAAGAACCTGAACCTCAAAGTGGTCCAGCAGCTCTTTCTGATGATCCAGCCACACAAGAACCACTCAATCATAGTTTGAGTGCAGGCTTAGCTAGTGGAATGGTCCCACAAGAACCATTTTCTCAAAGGGAGAATGAAGACATCAACATTCCAGCTACACAAGAACCATCTTCTCAAAGTGAAGATGCAGGCCAAGCTACAGTTTCTGAGAAATTTCCTGACACAGCTCAAGGGATTTCTGGTGCAGATGAAGTTCAAAGATTGGTCAAGGACACTGTCAATGAGGGAAGCACACAAGAACCTTTGACTCAAAGTGTTGAAGCAGCTTCTGAACCTCAAGCTCCACAAGAACCTGTAAAGCATAATGTAACATAAGATGTAAAAGAGATAACTACAACTCAACAAAGGACAAGACAGACAATAATATTAACAGAAGCACAAGAATCCAGAATCAAAGAAGAAAAGGTAAACTCAAAAAATCAAAATACGTTATGTATTCTTGAAGTCCGTAAACAGGTCACGGAAAGAAGTTCATGAAAATGTTCAAGCCTCAGTGACAGCAAAAGAAACAAGACTTTCAAGACGACAGAAGTATGTGAATGATTTAGGGTTCAGTACCACGGGATTCCAGTGATGAAGCAACCAGAACGACAAGGGACTTATCAGCAGCACTATATTGAAGACATAAATTAAGAATTGATCAAGTGTTATTCATCTGTGAACCAGACCAGTTGCACTAGGTGACGACACTAAAAAGATCAAGTTGTTTTATCGTCTCAGAAGAAATTGATACAGTCTAAAACTGAAACACCCAGGAGCTCAGGAGTAATTACTAAAGGACAAAAGACAAGAAAAAGAATTCGATAGTTTTTCTTTTGAAAAAACTATCGAATGGTGGTTGAAGTGATTCATTGAAAAGCAAAGTAAATTAATTTGGCATTCGATAGTTTTGATTTAAAAACTATCGAATGGCAAATTGATTTAATCCATTCGATGGTTTTTCAATTCATGGAGCAGGTGAAAAGTTGTGCTTGTCTGCCAGGTTGATGAAGGTCCAACGGCCAAGAATATTCTATTCTAAATGGTTCGATGGTTTTTCAATTCAAGTCTACAATTAACTCGAGAGAAGATAGTGTCTTCTTCAGTTAAGGCATTCAACACAGACACATTACTGAGAGAGAGAAGAGCCGGAGAAAATTATCAGAGAAATTAATAGTGCTCAGAACTTGATCATTGTTTTGTATTTGTGTAACCTTAAACTCATTGAAGCTAATCTACGGATTAGAAATTGTAGCACCCCTCGAGGTTTATATTTATAAAAAGATATATTCCCCGAAACTTGATTTGGTTTGGTGTGTTTGATTTCGTTATAGAACTAAAAGATTAATCCGCGAACGAAATTGAATTATTTGTGAGTATCGTATTCAACCCCCCCCCCCCCCTCTACGATACAGATTAGATCCGGTGTTTTAGGCCAATCACTCAAGTTCTCAGAATTTTCGGATTTTTTAATTTTCAAAATTTTCATTTCTTGAAATTTTTGAATTTTAAATCATTTGAATTTTATTCTTGAAATATTTTATTTTTCAAAAAGTTCGAAATTCTTGGAATTTAAAATATTTCATATCCTAAGCCAAAGGTTCTCAAAAGATTGTTAGAGAGGAGGTTAGGAATGGACAAACAAATATCTGAGTAACGTTTATTAATGTTGGAATCTCAGAACAGAATAGAAGAATTACTAGTAGCTGAATCAGAAGAAGCTCAGGTAGAAAACCTCGAGAGACTAGACTAAAGATCAGTGTTTCACTTGTCAAGGAAGTTTAGTCACATCAGATTCAGAAGGAGTACAAAAGCCACATCCATGGATCAGGCTTATTTATTACGAAGCAAAGATTCTTCAGGATTCAGTTCAAAGAGGTAGTTACAGACTGAGATGGTAACAAAAACAAGAGTGATAGTTTCAACTATGATAAGAACTATGTAACGAGAAACTATCAGGGTGTGCTACACAATGAAGAAGCCTAACAAACAAAGAAGAATAGGGACTCAGTTAATAGCTGAAACAGAAGTGGAATGCTTTGTTGAAGAAGCATCAGCACAAAACTTATGTTGCTTAAGGAAAGAGTTGGGATGGATCAGATGACGAGAAGATCATGGATATCTTGCTTTCATAGCAATCTCTGAAGATGATTCACCTCACATATCTCAGGTATCTTTTCCTTGAACCAATGCAGTATTTAATTCTCAATATTCAAAGCATGTACATAGAAGATCTTAGATATGTGTGTATGAATATTTATAGAATAAGATTTGCAAGTGAGATAGAAGCTTTCTTAAGAAACAACTCTTAGTTTTAGGGGTTAAGTTTCTGGCACATAAGACCTTAGTAAAGCTAAGTTTCAGTATCCCTAGTAGAACAAGATTTGCTCATTTATTCTGAATTGTTTGTTAAGGGATAATCAGTTTGAAGAATGGAGGAATTACCTTTAGAGTAAGTAGAATTTGTAGAACACCAAGCTGTATCTAAAACTGACTTAGGTAATAGAGAAAGTTAGATGCCATACAACAACAGAATGGATTAGATAGAATTAGTGATTTAATTGTTAATTCTTTTATTCCATGTGTGCTTAGAAAATTATTGAATATCTGTAAATCTACTTGCTACCTGTTACACTTGTGTATATTGGTTAAAGTAGAAAGTACTGAATTTTCTAAAATGCAGAACATGCCTAATTTGCACATCTCTTATCTGCAATGTCAAAATGCTCAATGTATGCCATTTATTCTTATTAACATGTTTGCTTATTTAAATATTATGAATGCATATCTTAGAACTTGCATTAATCATAGAAAAAGCATGTTTAAGAATCACATTAGAGCAACGACTGCAAGGTCAGTCAGAGATAAGAATAAGCATGTATAGGTTGAAGCTGTTGTTACCACTTTTAAAAGCAAAATCTCTAATCCATCTGGACCCAAGCAAATAAGTTGGGTACCAAGAACTGTCAATCCATTTGTGAGTGCAGGCAAATCAGGTTAATCGATTTATATGCTTTCTTGGTCTTTACTACTGAAGACATATGATCGAAGAAAGAACTTGCCATCAAATGTGATTGAGAAAGCTGTTCCGTCAATAATCTTTGGAGATGACAACAAAGGTTTTCATCACGGGACATGGCTACGTTGGAAATGGAATGTCATCATGTTTACAATAATTGGTATCATTGATAACAACTAATAATTGGAGTCAAGGATAACAATTAGAAGCAACTCTCTTGCTGAAGATTCAAAGCACAAATCTTTTTATTCAATGAAGGAGCAGTGTTTTATCTCAAGAAGGAAGGTTGAGAAGCTCTCACCCTTGCATGACAATACAAGGAACTCTTTTCTAAAGATGGTATTGGTGAGAGGACTGCCTCATCTGGGATTCAAGCTAGATGAAATATATGAGGCATGTCATTAAGGGAAGTCAAAGAAACATCACAGAAAAGCTATAATGTGATAAGCATTACTGAGCCGCTTCAGATGATACGTATGGAACTCTACGAACTAGTTAATGTCTTATCTACAACAAAGTAAAGATATACTTCAGTGATGATTGATGACTACTCTTAATACAAACTGGTGTTGTTCGCTCAATCTGAAGGACAGGACATCACAGATGAGATTAATCACATTTCCATGATACCCTGAATTGGCCAATAGAAGCAAACTCTGAATTTCTTTCAGGGGTTTGGAGGAAATTGTTTTACAAGTAAGCATCTTGGCAAGATTGGCAGCTAAGGCTCTTGAGGATATTCTCCTCGGCTAATCAGTGGAATCTAAAGCCTACGAGGTAAATTTGATTAATCAACAAGAGGTGATTGAAAGTCTGAATATGATGTTCAACAACTCCAAGCTCTCAGCTGTTATGTGTGAAATTAATGGTAATGATGATTCAAATCCAAGCAGTGGTAATGGTAGTTTAACTACACAGCTCAATACTTCAACAGAACCACTCAGCGAGGATGAGGATTCTCAGGAAATCCCAGCAACAGCTTAGGGGGAGCAAAAGAAGGATCAATTAGTCAGATCAACACCACAATGAATATCTAGAGGACACTTCGAGAACGTATCTGTCAAGACAAAGGGTTTAGATTCAATATCATTCCTGATGTCTAGTTCTTAGTGATCCTAGTGGTGGAGTAAAGACTGGAGCTATAGAGTATGAATGATTATTTTCTTGGTTTTCTTTCTGAAGAAGAAACAAAGAAAGGTAAAGGAGCTCTGATGGATCCAGATTGGTTGATTGCAAAGCAAAATGAACTCAATCAATCTGAAAGGCAGAAAGTTTGGAAGCTGGTACCCAGGCCTAAGGGAATATCTGTTATTGGAACAAGATGGGTATCCAGAATACTGGATGAAATTGGCATTGTTATGAGGGACAAGGCCAAACTGGATGCTAGGTTACTATTAGGAAGCAGTATCTAACAAGAAGCACCAGTGACGAGACTTGAGGATATCAGGATATATCTGTATGGTGAATATGATCAAGTGCACTCCTGATTGGTGAGATAGTAGAAGAAGTCAATGTACAACAGATCCTGGCATTTGCTGTTGCAGATCAATTGGACGTTGTATAACTTCTCTTCACAAGATCACTACAAATTGGTATGAACCGGTATCAATACTCAAGCAATCGTCAAAGACATGGTATGACACTCTAACTGAACTTTTACAGAATATGAATTTATTAGAGTTGTCATAAGGCACAAACATAATGTCATATATGTGCAGTGATATCATGATTATATTATATGTTGGTCTACTAACGAAAACTTGAGCAAGAAATTTGCCAAGTCATTGCAGAGAATGTACAAGATGAGTATGTTGGGAAAGTTGCAATTCTTTTTGGAATTACTTTGAGCAAGCCAGAAGAATAATTCTTTTAGGAACACAAGTAAGCCAAAAGAGTGATGGCAATAAAAGTAAGTCAAGAATCTTTTGAATGTGCACAATTGAGAAGATTCTAGACATGCCAAGACTCCCTACCAACAGCAGCCACTAAAGCTTGATCAGGACAAATCAGGTAAAAGACAGAAATGACAAGCTAGAGAGGTATGCGTCTCATTAAGTTATTAGCTGCAAATTGACAACACATATTGTATTCTCAAGTTGCCAATGTGCAAGGTTCCAAGTGGATTTCAAAAATCTAGTCTTATAGTTATCAACATGATTTTGAGATATCTTAAGGGAATACCAAATCTCAGTATATGGTACCCTAAAGATACTTGTTAACATGTTTAGCTATTTAGATATAAAATACGCAGGTTGTAAGAAAGACAGGAGAAGCATCTCTGAATGACAGGAGGAGCATCTCTAGAAGCTGTCAACTTCGTGGAGGAAGATTGATTTCTTGTTATTATTTCAGGAAATAACTTTATCTCCAACAACTCTGTGGAACAATCCACGACAATGCACCTTGACAACAGGTATCATTTCTTTCGAGAGCATGTCTTCAATTCATAGAGTAACTTGCAGACACGCACCTCATTTGAAAATCCCATCTGCAAGAAACTCTTAAATAAGTTCACAAGTGTAAAGTTGTCCATATTTTAAGGACTTGTGAATTTGTTTAACATCAAGTCCTCATCTTAATAATTTAGTGCTAATATCTAACTCATAGATATTTAGTATTAATTTATTATTATTTATTTAATGAAATTTGAATTATGGAAATTGAAGCAGTTCAA
Organism: Heracleum sosnowskyi; assembly: GCA_030848705.1. Taxonomy (NCBI): domain Eukaryota; kingdom Viridiplantae; phylum Streptophyta; class Magnoliopsida; order Apiales; family Apiaceae; genus Heracleum; species Heracleum sosnowskyi. Next base: position 28,999,515 of record CM061235.1, on the reverse strand, counting down.
TATCTTATTTGTTCCATAATTTAAAATACATAAAATAAATATGCAGCATAATTTATTGGATTTTAATTGGTTAATATTATTCAATGATATTTAGTCGATTTTATTCTGAGAAAATTGTGAATTTTCTGTTAACAATTGATTTTGGTAAATTGTAAAAGATTTATTCAAAATAAAACTTGACAGGAAATACAAGGTTTGAATTTTAGAACATGAACAGGTTTTAGAATTTGAACAGAAGCAAAAATATCGAATCTTAGGAAATTCGATAGTTTTTCAAGTACAAAGAAAATTCTATCGAAATTTAATTCTCGTTAGTTTTTGAAAAGGAAAAGAAAAACTATAGAAAACATTTCTCGATAGTTTTTGAGATTTAATTTAAAATATATCGAAGGAATTTACCTAATTCAATATTTAAATTCTCGATGTATTTTAAAAAAAATCAGTAGAAAAATTTATCGAAGTGAATTAATTAATTCAATAATCTAATTCTCGATAGATTTTCATAAATTAGTTCGATAGTTTTGGTTTTCAAAAGTCAGAGACTTCGATACTTTTCTGAAAAGCGTTTCAAATTTAATTTTTTTTTAACTCTTCGATAGTTTTTGGAAAAACTATCGAAGTGCAATTGACTCTTTTGCCCTCACAGAAAACTATCGGTAGTTCAATTAAAAAAACTATCGAACCAGGATTGACAAGTTTACCCCTATAAGTTTTAAAAGGTATAAAATCGTGCCTTGTCTTTTTCTTTCTCATTTTTACAGATCTGAGAATTTACAAGTGGCCGATTATATATACTTACACATATTCTACAGCTTCAAGAACATCTCGATAGTTTCTTCAATTTTTAAACCGAGTAAAACTCAAAAGTGTTACTGTTCTTCACTGTTGATTCTTCTTTTAACAGTGAATACTTGTTTATTTTTGAGTTTTGGAACATAGTGAAGGAGAAACCATCGAAACAAAACTTCGAACCTCAAAGAAATTGTTAACAGAACACCTCTTAGAATTTAATTGGTTAAACAATTGAGTTCTTTTGATTTTATTGTATAGTTGTTTTTAACAATTAGGGTTCTTAATTTTGTTTGTTTTCGAAGTTCTGTTTAGAGATAAAAGGGGTAATTTTGTTAGAGTTTGATTAATTAGTAATAATTAATTAAATTTAAAGGAAAAATAGTTTTGGTTTGTTTAAATTTTCTGGAAATTTTAAAATGGCTGGAGAATTTATTATTACCAAGACTAATCATGTCTCGTTTCAAAACTTGCAATCCATAACGAACTTACAGTTTCGTGCATGGGCAGAGTTTTTGAACACACGTTCATTAGTGGCATACGCTGTGAGTACTCCCGTGGTCCTTTGTATTGATCAATTGACTGCGTTGTACACAACCGCCACGGATACAAGTGAGAATAACGTAAGGTCCTTCAGTTTTGTTGTGCCAGGGGGCAGAACAATAAGGGTGACAGAACATGATTTTAATCAAATCTTACATTTTCCTACAGAAAACCTTGTTCCGGATCCCACGACTGAGGAGATACATGCTTTCTTCACTCTCATTAGAAGTCAACAACCTAACTTCTTTGTGGGAGAGTTCCTTAAGCATTACTTGCCAAAAGCATGGAACTTTTTCTTTCATACCCTAATCCATGTGTTTACTGCCAAGCTAACAAATCTGCATGGTATTCCCTTATTCCTTCAAAAAATAGGGTTTGCCATTGCGAACAATAGGCATATTAACATTGGACGGTTACTGATTGATCAAGTAATCATATGCATGGGACCACTGGATGAAAGAACGGGCATAAATGAAGATGTGCTCTGTTTCTATCCTAGGTTCCTACAACTAATTCTCAATGATATCTTAACAGATGATGAACGGGAGATCTTTGAAGGTGAATCCACCCAGGAGTGTATGAAGATGAAGAGCAATGCTATAACCGCTCTGATAAGGAAGGACAACTATCTTCCAGGGGTACCCACTATTCTCACTGAATATCTAAGAACGGTGCCCCTACCACTTCTACCCCCAGGGGAACAGGTAAATCAAGGTAATATTCCACAACCTGAACCTGTAATGGCACCTGAACCAATGGATGTTGATCCAGAGCCCTCAGTGGCCATTCCTGACTAGGAGGTTGCAAACCCACAACCTCTAACCACGGTCGAAGAGCCTTTGGAAGAGCCAAATGAAAACATAAACGAACCTCCTTCCCCTCCTATACCCAGTAAAGAACCATCCATGAGTGTAGAGGGAGATAGTGCCAAAGCAGCACCACATAAGGAGATACACCCTTCAACAACAGCTCTGGCTTCCTCTAAAAGGAGAAGAACAGAAACCGAGGCAACTGTTGATACTTCATTTCTCTCATCCAAAGCGCCCTTTTTTGATTTTTCTGATGCTGATTGGGCTACGCTAACGAAAGCTATATCTGAACCAATAGCTCAATCAAGTAAGGAAGAATTGACGGAAGCAACTGGTGTTCCGACCATATCACGGTCAGGTTCACTGGTTGAAGGTTCTAAGAACCAAGGGTCTTCACAGACGTCGAGAGAAGGCTTTGACCTAAATGCACAATCTAAAAGGTCTTTGTCTACCTCCCCAGATGGAACATATCTAGATCCTGCTGGTAAAGGGTCTGACGTAGGTGCAGATCGGCAACTCGTTGACAGTGAATCAATTACTATTGAGGAGTCAACTGAGGTGAAGTCTTTACAGACTCACGGGGAAGATTCGGGATCTCTGCTGTTAAAAGAGCCTGTTTCTAACCCCCTAGAGATTCAAACTCTAGATCCTACAAAGGATATATCATCTAAGGATGATCAGCAACTTGGTTTATCCAAGGACGGGGACTTGCGAAGCCCCATTGCACCACCGGTGACCTCCTTAAGGACGGCTACGGTGATCTCTTCTGCAGGTACAATCAGCACAAAGGATTTGAGTGAAACAAAAACACTTACACCTGGCCTGAGTGGGAAAGGAAAAATGATTCAAACACCGACAGAAACGTTGAGTGTACACCCAGAGCCAAATGTGAGGAGTGACACCCTAACCCTACCTAATATTCATGATTTGCTGTTACCAACAGAGAGAGAGCTACAAGTTCAATCTTCCCTCAAGGAGATGACAGTTCATGACAAAGAAGGAACTCCATTATTCAAGGTTCCACTGCGACCTTCCTTTGACCAGGGGATCTCCTCTAGTCAGGCCAATGCTTCTTTAAAGACTATTCAAGAGAAGGTTGACTTGGCTGCAGCTGATTCCAGAAGAACATTCAGGGTCATTGGCAGTGCATCTGGCACTATAACAGGTACGAAGCAGGCAGTGGACTCCTTAAAGAAGGAAGCTATGGAAGAACTAGTCGAGCTGAGGATGGACGTCAGGGAACTTAAAGATGGATTCATGAATGAACTAACTGCACTGTCTCAGGGACATGAAGCTTTGAAAGAAGATGTTCTGGTTATCCGGGATGGTCAAGCGCGGGTAAAAGATGCAATGAATACCCTTTCACGAGTGGAGTCTAAGCTAAACAAGAGGCTGGATCACATGGAAAAGACTACCAACTCAAGATTGGAGAACATTGACCTATCGCTAGCTTCTATAAATGAATTTAATAAGCAGCTTATGGATTTCTTGGAGAATCAAGGTGACGGAGTACAGTCTATTTGGAGTATGCTGAAGAACCAACAATCTGGACAACCTGGTCCTTCCTATCAGGAACCTGATCCTTCTAATGTCTTTTATGCTGAGGATGCTTTTATCGAGGATTCCTCAACTAAGGGGGAGAAAGTTGGAGAAGGGGTGAAGGATAAATGGGGAGTTTGGGAGACAGTTGAAGCTATTCCAATCAGACAGTACTGGATTGAGGAGCTTGTAGAGGAAGAGAAGGAGAGTGAAGAGGAATTTGAGGTCATGCATGAGCAACCTATTCAAGAGGAGCATGAGCCATATTATCCAGAGCCAATAGAACATCCTATCTTGGATGATGATATGGAAGAAGCAAATTCTCTATCACCTGAGGAAGAAGCTGCCTTGGAAGCTGTAAGAGCTCAGAGAGCTGCAGTTGATGCCAGGCAACCTGAGAAAGAGAAACAGCAAGCAATTCTGAGAAGTGAAAAGCTAAAGAGAATCAAAGTGTATAATGAAGTGAGGAAGAAGAAGATGATAGATCTGGCAAAGAAAGATGGTACTGAATGGGAAATGGCTTACAAAACCTTTTGCGGAGTTGAAGAAGGATTACAAGTCAACGACAATGCTGAGGTGGAAGTTATTATTCAGGACATCAGAAGTGCTAATCTCGAAGATCAGACTTACTTTAAAGCACTGAGAAGCTCTATAATCTGTCTGACAGCTGGGGTTAAAGCAAATGGTGCCTGGAGCTTATTAATCAGTTTCCTGGAGAAAGGTACATTTGTGATTTCCACTAAGTTTTTAGAACAGAGGACATATACAGAATTGCAGGCTATACTCATCAAGATCCAAAGAACTACAAGGCTAAATGAACTGCTCCGTGAGCATGTTAAGGAGATCGTGATGAAACTCAGTCCAGAGATTATTGAAGATCCTCCAATGGTTAGATTCATGACGAATGACTTGTTCAGAATCTGCTATTTGGCTGAGGACAAACTGAGGGACTACCCAAGCAACTATCTAATCTCAGTTGAGAAGTATCTTAGATCCACTGGATTCTCATCAACGGAGAAGGACAAAGCAGCAGACACTCTTAGAAGATTTCTAATGGAGAATGTTCCTTACTATAGGAAAAGAGTGGAAAGAGGATTGGAAGTGCATACCAGATTGCCAAACATGCCAAAGCTAAACAAGAAAGATGTTAACATTGCATGGTTATGGGCTGGAGTGGGTCAAGAGGTTGAATATATTGGAAGACACATCCAAGGAGCAATCCTTAAACCTGGAGAACCACTGCACTATCTATCTGTGATTGATTATCAAGCTGCTAACTCCGATCCAATGATTGAAGAAGGTGAGATTGGAATGGACTGAAGATTGAAGCAAAGAACAAAAGAACTATCAGCTCAGACTAGAGGAGCAACTTCATTGTATAAAGTTTAATTGTTTTTTGATTTATGAAATCTGGAAATGTATATATATCTGATCCAGAATGCATTAATATTATTACGTTGTCTTACTTTAAGTAGTTTAATGTTTCCTTAGTTAGTTGAGTTATCCTCGAAGTATTTGCTTGTCGAACTCTATCCAATCAAATAGGGGGAGATTGTAAAGCATAATGTAACATAAGATGTAAAAGAGATAACTACAACTCAACAAAGGACAAGACAGACAATAATATTAACAGAAGCACAGGAATCCAGAATCAAAGAAGAAAAGGTAAACTCAAAAAATCAAAATACGTTATGTATTCTTGAAGTCCGTAAACAGGTCACGGAAAGAAGTTCATGAAAATGTTCAAGCCTCAGTGACAGCAAAAGAAACAAGACTTTCAAGACGACAGAAGTATGTGAATGATTTAGGGTTCAGTACCACGGGATTCCAGTGATGAAGCAACCAGAACGACAAGGGACTTATCAGCAGCACTATATTGAAGACATAAAATAAGAATTGATCAAGTGTTATTCATCTGTGAACCAGACCAGTTGCACTAGGTGACGGCACTAAAAAGATCAAGTTGTTTTATCGTCTCAGAAGAAATTGATACAGTCTAAAACTTAAACACCCAGGAGCTCAGGAGTAATTACTAAAGGACAAAAGACAAGAAAAAGAATTCGATAGTTTTTCTTTTGAAAAAACTATCGAATGGTGGTTGAAGTGATTCATTGAAAAGCAAAGTAAATTAATTTGGCATTCGATAGTTTTGATTTAAAAACTATCGAATGGCAAATTGATTTAATCCATTCGATGGTTTTTCAATTCATGGAGCAGGTGAAAAGTTGTGCTTGTCTGACAGGTTGATGAAGATCCAACGGCCAAGAATATTCTATTCTAAATGGATCGATGGTTTTTCAATTCAAGTCTACAATTAACTCGAGAGAAGATAGTGTCTTCTTCAGTTAAGGCATTCAACACAGACACATTACTCAGAGAGAGAAGAGCCGGAGAAAATTATCAGAGAAATTAATAGTGCTCAGAACTTGATCATTGTTTTGTATTTGTGTAACCTTAAACTCATTGAAGCTAATCTACGGATTAGAAATTGTAGCACCCCTCGAGGTTTATATTTATAAAAAGATATATTCCCCGAAACTTGATTTGGTTTGGTGTGTTTGATTTCGTTATAGAACTAAAAGATTAATCCGCGAATGAAATTGAATTATTTGTGAGTATCGTATTCAAACCCCCCCCCCTTCTACGATACTTTGGACCTAACAGAACCATTGGTAGCAAATACTGATGCAAGCATATCAAATCCTGACGGTGTTCATCCTGACGCTAGTGGTGCTCTTGATGCTGAGCCTATCCTGATACAGCCACTTCGTTGAAGACCAGTGGATCATCCTGTCACAGATTCACAGGATAAAATGAAAGGTATAGCTATTCCTGATCCTGATGTTACTCATAGTACTGATGATGATGACTCTGATGATAGTGATGAAGATGAGAATCGAAAAGAGAAGGAATAGCTTGCTACAGCACTCAAAATTAGTCTTGGAACTAATTTTGGTTCATCAAGTACATATATGGCTGGCAAAGCTTCCACTGGGAAAGATCAGAGACAAGATTTTTCTATTCCTTCCTTTAATCCTGCTGAGGCACTTAGACAGAATGAATGGAATAATTCATGGCACAGATCTACTGAATCTGTAAGTTATTCTTCTGCTTTGGAACATGCCTATGATGCAGTGAAATCTATAGAGAATCAAGACTTGAAGAATCATCTGAAGGCTACAACTCTGTTATCCAAAAGTCTCAAAAGTGAGATTGATTCTATCAAGAACTCCACTGAATTGGTGAGGAATGATATTTCTTAAAGTTTTACAAAGGTGCCTACTACTTTTTAGCTAAGGGTAGTAGAATCCCAAGTGAAATCTGTTATTTCTGAACAAACCTCCATCAACAGAAGGATTGATTCTCTGGATACTAAGGTAACTGACATTCAAGCCTCTCTTTCCTTAATTTTGAATTTATTGTCAAATCCTGATGTCAAAAATGGTGAGAAGGTTAGTCAGACAAAATGCACACCTGATCTAGTATTAAGGAATAATGATGATGATACTGGAGATGATGGTAATAATGATGATGATACTGGAGATGATGGTAGTGACAAAGTGATACAAGGAGAAACCTCTGATGCTGCTGCTGCTGTTATGAAGTCTACAATTCAAACTTCACAAAGTCAAACAACACAGTCAACTCATGTTTCTGATTCTGGAGTTAAGACAGTAAGAACGTTGGTGCAATCTCAGATCCTGACGGAAGAACAAATCCTGACACCTGGTCATGGACATACTCTTGCTACAATTCCTGAAGGTGATGAAGATATTTTTATTGATAATCCTGAAGATGCATCAAATTTATTCCAGAAGTATACTACAAAGGATGGCAGAATTGTTACTCTATATCACACTGATAAAAGAGTTCAACAATTATTTGCAATAAAAGCACTCTCTACAGCAAGTGAAGAATATCCTGATCTCTCACATGAAGAATTCTTAAGACAACAGAGAGAAATGATGGAAAGTTTTAATAACCCTGCTCCTGCTATAGGTAGAGGAGGCAGAGGTAGGAGAGGAGCTAGAAGAAGTAGAAGAGGTTCTTCAACTCAAACAATACATAGACAAACAAGGTCTAGAGGGTTAAGAATTGAAGAAATTCCTGAACCTATTCAAACTCTAGTAGTTCCTGACAGATCTACTTTTGGTGATGATGGAAATATTGAAGAAGAACCTGAATTGAGAAGAAAATCAACTCTCTACAATACAAATCAAATTGAAGAATCTAATCCTGATGTTGTTCCTGATAATATTCAAGATCCTGATGATTCTGAAATTTTGCAAGAGATTGATTTGATGATCTTATCTACTGTGATTGATTCTCACAACAAGGAAGTAGATGAAGAAGAAGAAGCCAGAAGAAGAGAAATTACAAGAAGAACAAGTAGAGATTTCAATCTCTATTTACAAAGGCTTAAACTCTCAAATGAAAGAAAATGGAGGAACCCAAGTAGACAAGAATCTTCACTGGAAAGAAGCTATGCCTTTGAAAAGGAAAAAGATAAGAAGTGGAAACATATTAGTACATTGAGGTGTGATACACTTATCAATTTTCAGTCTGGAGGAATTATTACAAGTGCTTCAAGTGTTGTTGATTTATCTGATATGGTTAGATCAAAAGCACTCTAGTTAAAGATGTTTTCAAATATGAAGCAATTGTCAAGCAATTCAAGAGGAGGTATTGGACACAGGGATGCTGAATATTTGAATATGTCATATGTTGATCCATACTCCTTAACTGAAATTGGATGTACTTTAACTTTTGAAAACCTGAACAATTTACTAGCTGTCGACATAGTTATAGATTGTCATGATGGGTTTGACAAGAAAGAAAAGCTTCTGTACTTCATGAAAGATGGTAGTGTGAAGATTCTATCTATTCAAGATCTGCTGATGAAAACTACACAGGAACTGAAATATGTTCATTATCTTTTGAGATTGAAGAATCAAATGTGCAAAGAATGGAGTGACATGATTTTGTCAACAATAAGAAGAAGACTGGATGGAAACAGTAATTTCAATGGTAATTATACTCCTATGTACTTAAATCAAATAGGCCAGGATGTGGAAATGCAAAGGGGTACTGCTGTTAAAGAAGTAACTTTTGGCAGACACAACTTACTCTCAATCCTGATGGGAAGGAAATTGCTTATCTTTTTTCTTGAAGAGCACAGTCTTCAGAGAAGCTCCATATTGAATCTCAGAGCAGCTATCTACCAGATTAATGAGGAAGATGAAGAACTCAGAAATCTTAAGGAAAGGCTGATTCAAATTCTTGAAGAAAAAGAAGAAATTTTTTTATCCAACTTCTTGAAAATGAATCTGCTCTATCAAAGAGTTTAAACAGATAAATTGTTGTTGCAGATACTTGTACATTTTGTATATATGTTTTTGACATCATTGAATCTTAGGAATCTATACTTTATTTCACAAAGTATGAGATTGGGGGAGATTGTTAGATCAGAATTCAATGATCGTCAGGAGCTAGACTCAACTGATCAGGATTGTTGACGTCATCAGGGTTGCATGGTCGTCAGGATCAGAATTCATATCAGGACTGGGATCAGGTTTGATCATCAGGACTGGAAGCTGATCAGGATTCCTACTTCGAGTTATATTTGGAGTCTAGTTAAACATGGAAGTTTATTTTGTCGGTTCCTGGTTTGTAGAATGTAGCTATCAATTATGGATAGCTTTCAATCTTTGTAATTGATTAGGACTTATCATTGATAGAGAAGTTGTGTAGTATATAAACACAGTTTAGGTTTCGATTTATGTAGGTGAACATAATCGATTATACACTTGAGTATTTGTGTAACCTAGCAGCTCTCAAGAACATCAGAATTTCTTGAGAGAGTTTGTAACAGTTTTATATCAGATTTAATAAAGCTGTTATCTTTCTTTCACATTTGTGTTATATACTTGATTAAGTCGATTATCTTATACTATTGTATTCAACCCCCCTTCTACAATAGATTATTACTGGGCAACAACTTAATTACCCTTACTTATTTATAAAAAAATATTTTTAAATAATAATATTACCTATTTATAACCAATAACATTTTTCACCTAAAATACATTACTTTTTTTTTTCTGAAAAATTCCCTTGCTTTTCCAAAAATATCACGGGCAATTACCATTTTTAACTAAAACATATAAGCTTTTTTATTTTTACTTACTAAAACCCCTATGTTGTGGAATAAAAAACGTACTTTGAATTTTAATGCTAGGGTTTAAGAGCTTTTGAGCTTTAATGGCTGGTCTCGTGTTTCGTGACTAAATCGGTCCTCACAAGATGCCTACGTATCTTAATTCGTAATTGAGAATCAAGCCAAAAATGTAGTTCTTGGTGTTGCCCTCGGGGCTATGGCGACAGGGGCACACCAAGGACGTAGTGACTTGTACGTCCTTACTCGAGAATGAAGTCTAAAACGTAGTTCTGAGATGAGGGGTCAGACCCTTTATATAGGCGTTTAGAAGCCTAGTGGATAAGTATTAATTTCCTTGAAGGATAAATCTTATCCTTGACGGTGGATAAGTATTATCACTTCCTTGAAGGATAAGTCTTATCCTTGACGGTGGATAAAGATTAATTCTAGATCCTTCCTTGTAGGAGTTATTTCCATATCATAACGGACTTGTATTGAAACAAGCCCACTTGTATTAGAACAAGCCTGTATTGGACATCTCCTAATACAGTTTGTACTTCTAGCCCAAATATTAATTACGAAATTAATATTTAATTAGAGTTTCGGGCCTTATTAATGGGCCTTATTTATGGACCATCTTGGTTTAATTAATGCAATATTAATTATGTCTTTAGGGTTATTTTTAACCCATATCATTTGCCCCCCCAACTTCTATGATAATGCACTAGGATTTCATAGAAGTTATACTGGTCTTTTTCGAGACTTGGGGTCTTTTTATCCCTTACCCGGGACTTACTACCCTTTTTTGGGGATTTTAATATACACTAGTGTTTCACGAGTATCGTCTTGGTGTAAAGTGTAGAGCGACCTACACATTTACGACGATTTTGCCTTATTCGAGGCTAGCTTGACATTTGCATAAGCCTTTTATGTCTTATATCGTCTTGTTTTGGCTTCAAGCCTTTCATTGAGCATATCGAATGATGGGGTTTGGACTGAATGTCTTAGGTTTTTGGAGTTTCAACCCTTCACCCTTACGAGTTCTTACTGGTGGCTGCACCCGTAGTGATTCATTCTCAAGTCTATAATATCAAACTTCTCCTGAGCTTGAAATTTTCGCTAATTAACAATAGGCATCTTTGGCTTTCTTTTGTATGTTTATTAGCAACATTCACCCTTCGGGGTTCATTGTATTCAACTCTATTTGTGCAATTGACATGCATATTTTGTATGATTTCCTTTGCATTCATTTTTAGTTTGTCTTGGCAAAGCTTTGAGGATATTTATACCAATCAAAACGGGTTCAACCCTTCATCTACTTTCTAGGAAGCTCATGATTTCATCGAACCTTATTTCTACTTGTCCTACTAGCGGATCCTTTTAGGTTGCACTAAATGTTAATCCCAAATGACCTAACAGAATTGTAGAAGGGGGGGGTTGAATACAATTTTGATATTTCTTTAACTTGAAAATACTTTATAAAATTAAACTGAACTGAATAAATAAAAACACAAGATATAAATAATTCAGTTGGATTGTTTGATGATCCAACTGAAGTGTTTTTATTGCGGAAATAATCTGTGATACAAATGTACACAGCTGCTCAGTTACAAGGTTGTAGAGAAGAAAAATGCTCTCAAAGATAGCTAATACAAACTCTTTGTTTTTCTTCACTCAAAATAAAGTAACTGCTACACTTGGTTATATAAACCCAAGTTTACAACCCTATTTTTGGCTACACTAATAGTACAATGAGTAACCGCCAATAGTTTGCTTTTCATCCCTTTGTCCAGTGGTCCTTGGAGATCCTTGCTTTTGACTTCATGCTTATTATGATCACTTCCAAGAGCCCAATTGGAAACTGGGATGTTTCCTTATTCCCCATGTCCATTTTAATGGTTTCCAATGCAAAGTACACTTCCACATCTCCTTTTTGATCTGTCAGGAACCTGTCACTATCACTTTGTCAATTGTATAGAAAAGCAATAATGATTCGTTGATGGCATAGAGATGTGTTTCGTTGATAGCTTTATTCTTTGTTTCGTTGATGAGCTTCCTTGTTTCGTTGATAGAGTAATCTTCATTCCGTTGACATGTCTTCACTTAGGCAAAATTACAAGGCACTAAATATTTACAATTAACCAACCTATTTTGCCTATCTAACCATTTAGTCAACATGACTTAGAAAACCTATCTAGTACTCAACAAACTGCATATCAAACTATGAAGTAATGTACAGTGCAATTGCTACATCACTCATTTCGTTGATGAGCTTCCTGTCAACGAAACACTGCAAAGCATGCTATTTCGTTGACAGTTACAAAATAACTTAATACAAAATCTACTAAGTGTTTTTATAATTATCATCAAGAACAACATATTCCTAACAATCTCCCCCAATTTATGACTGATAGAATAACAGCCATAAATCAAGAGCCTTGATGATAACAAAAACACTCAGGCATATTACACATGATAAAAGTAAAAGTTGTATTGAGCTTCATAAAGTTTTTAGAAATAATGCAAGACTTACAAAACTAATGCCCAAATTTGCTCCTCCAGACTGAGCAAATAATTCATCTTTGTCTTCTTTGGGGCATAGTCTTCTTCCCTCTCCTAGAGTTGTTCTCCTCAATCTGGACCTGTAGCCTTCTGTAAAAGATCTTCTCTTCTTCATCTTGATCACCAAGCATGGATTGCATAAACCTTAGGGTTTGATTAGATGCCTTGTCCAGCTGGTCTTCCATCCTGAAGAACCTTCTGCAGTTGTCCTTGTCCTTGAATTCCATCATCCAGAAAGGTTGAAGATGGATCTTCTTTCCTGTTGAGGGCACTCTTAGCATCCTGGGAAGAGCCTCAGGCTTGTTCCAGCTAGCCTTTATTTGACATATTCTGGAGACCACCTCAGACTTGGCTGTTTTGGTGAAGCCAAAGTCTTTCTTCAAGCATCTAAACACTGTGAGTAGTGTTTGGTAGTCTTCTCCTAGAATTCTGTAGAGAGGCCAAATTTGTTCTCTACCACCCTTGTATGTGAAAACCAATCTTTCAGGTAGCTTCTGAGAAGCTGCAATGCCCCTTACTTCCACCAGGTTGTCTAACTCAAGATGCAAGCTGGATTCTTCCCTGATGTCAGCAATGTACATGCAGTCCTCTGGATTTGAAGGGGGTTTTTGAGGTTGTGGCTTTCTCACAAATACTGGCTTTGTCTTGACAGCCCTTTGCTTCAATTTCTTCTTTGGATCCATCTCAAAAAGGAATTTAGGAAAGTTAGCCTCATCAAACTCAATTGGCTCTTCCTTTGGCTCAATTGGCTGATCATGATAATTAACAAGATGTTTGGGATCACAGGCTAACTTTAAAGATGGATCAGGAATTGTTGGAGGTACAGAAGAGTCTGATGCAATACTCTGAGAGTCATCATTTTCAAAGGTTATGTTTCTTCTAGCCCTTGCCTTTGGTTGCCTTGTACTCTTCTTTTCACTCCTTTCCTTTTGGGCTTTTTCTTCTTGCTGTCTTTCTTCTTCATCTAGAGCTTGAGCTACTGCAAGAGCTTGCATAGCTGCTCTTTCTGATTCCTCAGCCTTGGCTTCAGCAAAGTTTGGATGACCAGCCCAAACACAGATTTGTTGTCCATTCCTGTAGACAATTGCCCTTTGCTTCCTTATCTCATGATTATTACTTTCCTTGCTTTTTGTGATGAGAAGTCCAAGTAGTTTGTGCTCATCTGGATAAGGTGCAGGATAGAAAGTCCTTGCTATGTTTTTGCCTTTTGGTTTAGCAGGAGACTTGGGAGATAAGCTTCTTTGTAATGTAGCTTCTTCCACATCCCTAATGCATGAAGTTTGTCCTTTCTCCTTTCTTGGTCCTTGAATGACTCCATGTAGAAGGGGCTCTATAGCATAAGAGCTCTTGAACTGTGGCTCCACTTGTGCAGTCACCATTGCATTTGTTGATGGCTGATCTGTCTTTGAAGATTCAGTAATTTTCTTGAACCTTGCTTCTATGTTGGACCAATGATCTTTGATCTGTGCTGCAAGTTGTATCCTCATAGAAGCTTCCTGGATCAAGTCAATGCCATCCTTATTCTTCTTTCCAAACTCCCCCATTGCTAGTGGCTCCTGTGGCAATGTGATGGTTGGGACCAGCACCTTTGTGATTTGAATGGTTAGCTCCTGAGATTTCTCCCCCTTTTTGTTATCATCAAGAGAGACAACTGGGAGTCCTTGAGCTGCCACTAGCTGGGCCAAAAGTTGAGTCTGCTTCTCCTGTTCCTTTTGCATTTGAGATAAAGTAGCTTCCACCTTGTCCACTCTAGAAGAGAGAGTCTTCAAGGAGGTAGCCACTTCAGGTTCCTTAGAGAGAAACCTGTTCATTTTGGACATAGTGAGAAGAGGGAGCTTTTCATCCATCATCCTGGAGTTAGCATCCCTGAAATTGCTAATAGAGTCCTTGATTTCTGTAGCCTCAATCCTTGTCTGCATCATTTGTAGCCTTTGAATTTCCAGAGAATCCATGATGGCCTTGTAGAATTTCTTGTCTCTTGCATTTGCAGACTCATGAGCTAAGTAGGCTTCATTGTACTGCCTGGAGATAGCAGCATCTAGAGTGGCTCTACCATGCATACCTTGAGAAAGCCAGCCTGGTGTAGGAGGCACCACAGAAGTCCCAGTCTGTGAAGTGGTGGCCACCTGTAGATTATCACCATAGCTGTCCTCAGCATCAGAAAACTCAAATTCTCCACTTGCTGCAGCTCCTGAAGGTAGATTGGTCAGGGCATCCTTTGCTCTTTGCATTGATGCAGTTGTATGAATTAGATTTAGTGACCTTTCTGCCTCCACATTGCCCTGCTGAGCCATAATTTGATAGGCTGGCACAGGATGAGTAAAGGTCTCAGGATCCAGGGAAATACTATCCAGAGTTTGTTGATAAACCTCTTGGAAAGTAGGTTCCCTTTCTCCCTCACTGACCTCCATTAACTCATTAGCAATGGCTGCTTCCATCCTTATTTCTCCTGTAGTCCCTTCTCTCTCTCCACTCTGTTCTTGCATCATGGGCTCCCCATGGCTCACACCTCTCACACCCTCACCTTCACCTTCTAAGGTGGAACTCTCAATCTCTCCTTTTGCCTGGCTGGAAGAAATAGCCAGCCTCTCACTCACATTCTCTCCTTTTGCCTGGCTGCAAGCCAGCCTCTCAGTTTCACTCCCTCTCAGTCCTAGAAGTGTCTCAACTACCACTAGATCATCTGCACTAGTTGTGGGAACAACTTGATTTTCAATTAAAGGTGCAGAGTGAACTATCAACGGAATGGTAGTTTGAACTGTCAACGGTATGGATACCGTTGATGGAGAAACACTTGTCAACGAAATAGACTGTTTCGTTGATGAAGTCAAGAAAGCACTTTGAGAATGAGAAATTACAGTAGAGTCTGTGGTGATTGATTTTAAAGAATGGTCCACAGATCCCCTTGCAACTTCAGGAAAAATTGGTTGATGGCCCAACAAATCACTTAACAAGTGATGGCCACCAGCTTCAGAGTGGGGCTTCTCCAAGATTAGAGTTGGTGAATTGGGAATAGATGTATGGATCATGTCCACATCTAAAGATTGAGTTGGTGAATTGGATGGAGATAATTCAAGATTGATGTTTAGAGAATGGGACTGTAACCCCAGAGAAATGATAGGGGTTACATCAAACTGAATTTGAGAAACTGGAAGTGTTGCTTCCAGTGTGTGTGCACCCTGTGTACCCTTGGACTTTTGCTTCACTCTCCTTTGGTATTGGGAAAATGTAGACTTTGGGCTTGAAGTGTCCCTTACCCTCTTGGACTGTGCTCTTGGTGGAGAGCTTGTTTCAATAATCACATCCTTTTGGGAGGATGCAATTAGACTTGTGTTTAAATCCATTTTACTCATTGTGCCTTGTTGGGAAGACACAATGGGGCTTGGCTGGTACACACTAACCTGTCCTTCCTTATCCTTGGGGTTTCTTTGATGTTCACCCCTTCCCTCACCTCTTACAACTCCAGACTCACTCCCCTTAGGTTGTGTGGTAGTTTTTACAACAGGTGCCTTTTGAGAAGCACCTGAGGTTGGCTTGGAGGATTTCTTTGATTTAGGTTTTGTTGCTAGGGTAGGAGCCTGTTGGGTCACAGCTACAGACTCCATAGCAACATTGGAAGGTAAAACAGTAGAGGAGTTAGCTACACTAACAGGGATAGTAGTAGTTACCTCAATGATTGGCAGATACACCACTGGAACATCACCATTGTGGTTCAGCCTCAGTATGTCTGTCAATACTCTCTTTTCTTGCACAAAGCACTCAAACCTGGCATTAGGGTTAGAGATAACTAATGGTGCTGGACTAACATGGTTAGCCAACATCATCAGAAACCTAGCATAATAGATATTTTTCTTCCTATTCGCTTTGTCACCCAACTTAGCACCAATTTCATACATAAGTTGGGTGCTAAAGTTGTGATATCTATCATTTAGAAGCATGGTTAGGAGAATTAACATAGAGTTAGTTAATGCATCAAAATTACTAATCTTTCCAGAAAAGACCTTAATGAATGCATCAGCTAAATAACTGTATTCCCTAACCAAACCTCTCCTAATTATTCTACCCAGATTATCAGTAGGCAAAGAGTAGTTTATAGAATTTAACATGGTAGTTATTTCAGTGTTAGTAGGCAAAGCATCACAGTTATTATCAGGAATATGTAAACATGCTTGCAAAACATCAGAATTAACTATGTACTCATTACCTTGAAGAGTGAATTGTAGTGTGCAGTTTGTTCCACTATACTCACATGAGGTCCAAATCTCCTCGATTATCTCATTGTAGAGTGGTGTAGAGTGAAACATTGCATAGCTCAACTTGCAATTCTTCATGAAATCCATCATTTTGAAGAACAGACTGTTCGGGTTTTCCTTGACAACAAAAGGGATGGAGTTGTTCTTCTCATAGATGAACCCTCCAGCAGACATTAGCTTGACTATGGGTGCCATTGTTGATTAAAGGAAAGCTTCGAACTGAATTGATTGATAGAGAGAAGAAGAGAGAAAAAACCTTTGAAATTTTTGAGAACAGGTAAAAAGAAATAATAAAACTAAAATTTCTTAAATACTCCCCCAAAAATTCTCAGAAAATGAATCCAATAATAAATGTAAATTACTGGATTGGCTTAAAAATATAACCGTTACTCTTAAAGTATTACCATGATTTATACTTACAGGGGTGTATGCATAGATCGTGGTAAAAGACGTGTCACATTTCAACGGTTCAGATAAAAAGCGCTAAATCAACGAATCAGGATTGGGCGGTTAAAGTCCCGTCTTATTTCGTTGATAAAGCTGCGTTTCGTTGATATAAAAGAGCTATCAACGAAACACCCAGAAAACTGCTAAGACTGTCAACGAAATGGTGCATTCCGTTGGCATAGTAATTTTGACTTAGACAAAATTTTACCTTTTCCTGAGAAAATTTATTCACAGAAAAAAAAAAACATAGCAAATTTCTGGCTGCATTATGACTTGCAAATATCTCAAAAATAATTAAGAGAAATTTAGCATACCTAGCTCACTTACTAATCTTGAGAATGTTGATTCATCAAGTGGCTTGGTAAAGATGTCTGCAAGTTGTTGTTCACTTGGAACAAAATGTAACTCCACAGTACCATTCATAACATGTTCTCTAATGAAATGGTACTTGATGTCAATGTGCTTGGTTCTTGAATGCTGCACTGGATTCTCAGTAATGGCAATGGCACTAGTGTTGTCACAGAAAATAGGAATTTTCTCAACTCTTAATCCATAATCAAGTAGTTGATTTTTCATCCATAAAATCTGTGCACAACAACTTCCAGCTGCAATATACTCAGCCTCAGCTGTGGAGGTGGAAACTGAGTTTTGTTTCTTGCTGAACCATGACACAAGCTTGTTTCCTAAGAATTGACAGGTGCCTGTTGTGCTTTTCCTGTCAATTTTACATCCTGCATAATCTGCATCTGAATAACCAATTAGTTCAAAACCAGATTCTCTAGGATACCAAATGCCAAGGTTTGATGTTCCTTTGAGATATCTGAAAATCCTTTTAATAGCAACTAAATGGGATTCCCTAGGATCAGCCTGAAATCTAGCACATAAACATGTAGCAAACATAATATCAGGTCTACTAGCTGTTAAATATAAAAGTGAGCCAACCATGCCTCTGTAACTTGAAATGTCCACAGATTTTTCCTTAGTATTCAATTCAAGTTTGGTGGCAGTAGGCATGGGTGTTTTGGCAGGAGAGCATTCCATTAAGTTAAACTTCTTCAATAAATCAAAAATATATTTTGTTTGACTAATGAAAATGCCTTCATTAACTTGCTTTACTTGAAGACCAAGAAAGTAAGTTAATTCTCCCATCATGCTCATTTCATACTTACTTTGCATAAGCTTGGCAAACTTTTGACAAAGTTTTTCATCTGTAGACCCAAAAATTATGTCATCTACATAAATTTGAACAAGTATTGTAGAGCCATTCACAATCCTATGAAAAAGGGTATTATCTACAGTACCTCTAGTGAAGTGATTCTCAAGAAGGAACTGTGAAAGTGTGTCATACCAGGCTCTAGGTGCTTGTTTCAAACCATAGAGTGCTTTGAGGAGAAAGTACACATACTCTGGAAAATCATCATCTTCAAAACCAGGAGGTTGACTCACATACACCTCCTCTTCCAGTTCCCCATTTAGAAAAGCACTCTTAACATCCATTTGATAGACCTTGAAATTGGCATGGGCTGCATAGGCTAGGAAAATCCTTATTGCTTCTAGTCTTGCAACAGGAGCAAAGGTTTCATCATAATCGATTCCTTCTTCCTGTGAATAGCCTTTTGCAACCAATCTAGCTTTATTCCTTGTGACTATGCCATTTTCATCCATCTTGTTTCTGAACACCCATTTTGTGCCTATGACACTCCTGTCCTTAGGCTTGGGCACCAGCTTCCATACATTGTTCCTTTCAAATTGGTTTAGCTCTTCTTGCATAGCCAAAACCCAATCTGGATCTAGAAGTGCATCCTCAACTTTCTTTGGCTCATCTTGAGACAGAAAGCTGCTATATAGACATTCTTCTTGAGTTGCTCTTCTAGTTTGGACTTTTGAAGAAACATCACCTATAATGAGTTCAAAGGGATGATCTTTAGTCCATTTTCTTGAGGGAGGTAGATTTGCTCTAGACGAGGTAGCTTCATGATCATGATTGCCTTGATTGGACATTTGTCCTTGAGAAACTCCCCCTGAGTTTGTTGTCCCTAAATGATCACTTCTAGAACCATTTCTATGACTGTCAACGGTATGACCATTTTGGTTGTCAACGAAACGCTCATTTTGACTGTCAACGAAATGATCATTTGGTCTACTAGCAGCTATTCTTTTCAATCTTAATGCAGCAACTTCATCTTCACTGCTGCTTTCATCTGTGCTAGTTACAACAACTTTAGGCTGTTTCTCAGTAGCCTTATCATGATTCACTTGTTCTCCTTCCTCATTCTCAAAAGAGAGACTTTCATGGAAACCTTCATCACAGAGACCTTGTATTTTGAGATCATCAAAAACAACATGTACAGATTCCATAACAATGTTGATTCTGAGATTAAAGACTCTGTAAGCTTTCCCTGCTGCATATCCCACAAATATTGCTTCATCTGCCTTTGCTTCAAATTTCCCCAAATGCTCAGCTTGATTTCTCAGAACAAAGCACTTGCATCCAAAGACATGAAGAAAATCTAATAGTGGCTTCTTTCTTTTGAGTAACTGATAAGGGGTCATTCCTTTGGCCTGATTAATCAAAGAAATATTCTGAGTGAAGCAAGCTGTGTTAACTGCCTCAGCCCAAAAATAAGTTGGTAACTTTGATTCATCTAGCATTGTCCTTGCAGCTTCAATAAGTGTTCTGTTTTTCCTTTCAACTACACCATTTTGCTGTGGTGTTCTTGCTGCTGAAAACTCATGCAAAATACCATTTTCTTCACAGAACACCTTCATGCTTGAATTCTTGAATTCTGTCCCATTGTCACTCCTAATCCTTCTTACTTTGAAATCAGGATGATTGCTTACCATCTTGATGTGATTGATAATGATTTCACTTGCCTCATCTTTAGAGTGCAAAAAGAAAGTCCATGTAAATCTAGAAAAATCATCAACAATCACAAGACAGTATTTCTTCTTTGAAATAGACATGACATTTACAGGGCCAAACAAATCCATATGAAGTAACTCAAGCTGATGAACAATTGATGACTCTGTCTTGCTTTTGAATGATGCCTTCTTTTGTTTCCCTTTTTGACAGGCATCACACAAACCATCCTTGGAAAACTCCACCTGTGGAATTCCTCTAGCAAGATCTTTCCTCACCAAATCATTCATAACCTTGAAATTCAGATGAGATAATTTCTTGTGCCATAGCCAACTTTCATCCTTGCTTGCTTTGCTGAAAAGACAAGTGATGGTGTCTGAACTTGTGCTACTAAAGTCAGCAATGTACACATTCCCTCTTCTGAATCCAGTCATTACCACATTGTTGTTTCCTCCTTTAGAAACAACACAGGCTTCTTTTGAAAAAGTAACTAAAAATCCTTTGTCACAGAGTTGACTGATACTAAGCAAATTGTGCTTAAGACCATCCACCAATGCAACCTCATCTATGATGACATTCTCTTTTGAAATCAAGCCATATCCCTTTGTGTAGCCTTTGCTGTCATCTCCAAAAGCAATACAAGGGCCAGCTCTTTCCTGAAACTCTGTGAGCAGGGTAGAATCACCAGTCATGTGTCTTGAACAACCACTATCCAAGTACCAAAGATTCCTTTTGTCTCCCTGCACACAATAAAACCAAATCAAGTTGATTTTGGTACCCAAGTTTCCTTGGGTCCTGTCTTGTTAGCCTTTGCATTCCCTTTTGTACCATTTTTCACTTTGGACTCAGATTGATTCAAATCAATCTTTACCCTTGGTGTTGATTTCTGAGGGTTGCTCATATTTTCATTCATAGCATGCATAGTTGGAGGAACAATCATGTTATTCATGTTCCATGGCATTTGTGGCATGTTAAACATATTCATGTAAGGATTAGACACAAATGGCATGCTAGCATATGGATTCTGAAATTGTGCATATGGAGCAAACATGTTAGGCATAACAGGCATTGTAGGCATGGAACTGTTCATTGCAGGCTTGGGCATTTTCACATTAGCAGATTTCTTAACAGATTTGCAGTTAGTAGACAAATGACTAACACTTCCACAATTAACACATGTCTTTCTAGGAGCATATTTATCAGGTGTGTAATTGTTGTGTTTGTTAATTCCTACTTTGCCATTCCTGTTATTCTTTTTATTTCCCTTAGCCTCATTATGAACTTTCTCTACCTTGTCTTTCAATTGCTTGTTAGACAAGTGACCTACATTAGCTCTCTCAACAGGCTTCTCAACTTTCTTTGAATTACTAGACTCACCTTGAACAAAGTTCTTGGTGACAGGACCATACTTGTCATTAAGTCTAGTGAGTTTCTCTTTTCTTTTGTCTGTCAACGAAACAGCCTGATCGGTTGATGGTTCATGTGTCAACGAAACATTGCATTTCGTTGACATATCAACCTCCAACAAATGATCATTGTTGTTTGTTGACTCTGTTTCTGATTCTAAGGTTTCACCAACACACCCTAGCTTCTCTTTGTTCTTTTTCCATGATTCCTCACAGAAAGATTCCATACCTTGAACATTAATGATGTTGGTAGCAACATTCCTGGAATCTTTCCATTTTGCAATCACACCTTGTTCTATTTCAAGTTGTGTTTTAAGAATTTCTTCCCTTTGTAACACGTTCTCAAGTTCCTTCTTAGCATCCCTACTAACACATCTCATTTTCTCAAATTCAATGAGCTGTGCTTCTAACATTGCATTCCTATCACTTAAGAGCAGATTTGTCTCTTTTATTCTAGAATTCTCTTTGGTAAGTGATTTAAGAGTAACACGCAAATTATATAATACAGTAGACATTTCATTTACTGCACTATCGCATTCCTCTTTAGAAAGCTCAGAAAGATTAGTAATTGTTACCTGGTTGCTTGAGGAACTTGCTTCCTGCTCATGATTGTCAGCCATAAGAGCCAAGTTGACATACTCAACATCATCATCAGAGTCTTCACCATTACCAGCCCAGTCATACTCCTGAGACATGAAAGCCTTTTCTTTTTCCTTGAGAAGTTCAAAGTATTTCTTTTTATAATCAACAGGCTCAAATTTCCTGTTGCCCTTCTCAACCTTGGGCTTTCTGCAGTCTCCAGCAAAGTGACCAAGCATTCCACAATTGAAACATTTTGACTTAGACTTTTCAATCCAGTTTGTTTTGCTAGGTTGAAAGTCTCTTCTTGGTGGCCTTGCTTCTGAGTTTCTCTTGAACTTGAAC
Source organism: Heracleum sosnowskyi (assembly GCA_030848705.1). NCBI lineage: Eukaryota > Viridiplantae > Streptophyta > Magnoliopsida > Apiales > Apiaceae > Heracleum > Heracleum sosnowskyi. Next base: position 28,977,226 of record CM061235.1, on the reverse strand, counting down.
TTAGAGAATTTCCTAGACAGAAAAGCAATATGCTCATCAATCTCATCTAAGTCATTCAAGTTGGCTGGTTCTGATTCTTCTTCTTCTTCTGTCATCTTGTCTTTACCCTTGCTAACATCACTCCTACAACTAGGTCGACTAGTTGTGGCCTTTGCAGTTTCTTTGTTGTCATCTTCCAGTTGGTTCACAGATGCAATTAATGCAATAGATCCACCCTTCTTCTGTACCTTTTCAATTTCCTCATCTTGCTCCATTTCCAGCTCATAAGTCTTCAAGGTTCCATAAAGCCTTTCAAGAGTGTAGTCTTTGTACTCTTGAGTGTTTCTAAGAGAAACAGTCATAGGCTTCCATTCTTTTGGAAGAGCTCTGAGAAATTTAAGGTTTGAATCCTTAGTTTGATAGATCCTCCCATACAGCTTTAATCCATTCAAAAGCTTCTGAAACCTACTAAACGTGTCATTTAGGGTTTCACCAGCTTTAAAATGAAAATGCTCATATTGTTGTATAAGGAGTTGCATTTTATTTTCCCTGACTTGCTCAGTTCCTTCACAGAGAGTTCTAACAGTATCCCATACTTCCTTAGAGGTTGTACAGTTGATAACATTGTCAAACATCTCTTGCTCCAAACCATTAAACAGAATGTTCATGGTTCTTTTGTCTTTATGGACTTCTGCAACATCTTCAACAGTCCATTCTGAGACAAGTTTTGGAATCTCTACATCAGGAGCATTATCTGGCAATCCAACTCTAGAATCAAGCTTCATGGGAACGTGTGGACCTTTCTCAATGCAGTCTACATACCTCTCATCCATAGACATGAGATGTAAATGCATCTTTACTTTCCAGTGAAAGTAATTGTCCTTATCAAGAACTGGTATCTTCACACCTGCATCCTTCTTCACCATGGTTTCTGTTTTTGGTCTTGATCTTTAAACTTCTTGTATGTTAGAAGCTTGCTCTGATACCAATTGTTAATCCCAAATGACCTAACAGAATTGTAGAAGGGGGGGGGTTGAATACAATTTTGATATTTCTTTAACTTGAAAATACTTTATAAAATTAAACTGAACTGAATAAATAAAAACACAAGATATAAATAATTCAGTTGGATTGTTTGATGATCCAACTGAAGTGTTTTTATTGCGGAAATAATCTGTGATACAAATGTACACAGCTGCTCAGTTACAAGGTTGTAGAGAAGAAAAATGCTCTCAAAGATAGCTAATACAAACTCTTTGTTTTTCTTCACTCAAAATAAAGTAACTGCTACACTTGGTTATATAAACCCAAGTTTACAACCCTATTTTTGGCTACACTAATAGTACAATGAGTAACCGCCAATAGTTTGCTTTTCATCCCTTTGTCCAGTGGTCCTTGGAGATCCTTGCTTTTGACTTCATGCTTATTATGATCACTTCCAAGAGCCCAATTGGAAACTGGGATGTTTCCTTATTCCCCATGTCCATTTTAATGGTTTCCAATGCAAAGTACACTTCCACATCTCCTTTTTGATCTGTCAGGAACCTGTCACTATCACTTTGTCAATTGTATAGAAAAGCAATAATGATTCGTTGATGGCATAGAGATGTGTTTCGTTGATAGCTTTATTCTTTGTTTCGTTGATGAGCTTCCTTGTTTCGTTGATAGAGTAATCTTCATTCCGTTGACATGTCTTCACTTAGGCAAAATTACAAGGCACTAAATATTTACAATTAACCAACCTATTTTGCCTATCTAACCATTTAGTCAACATGACTTAGAAAACCTATCTAGTACTCAACAAACTGCATATCAAACTATGAAGTAATGTACAGTGCAATTGCTACATCACTCATTTCGTTGATGAGCTTCCTGTCAACGAAACACTGCAAAGCATGCTATTTCGTTGACAGTTACAAAATAACTTAATACAAAATCTACTAAGTGTTTTTATAATTATCATCAAGAACAACATATTCCTAACACTAAACATAATAAACTTTTATGTTTGAGGCATGCCAAGTCCTTGGCACCTCATGCCCTTCGAGGGTTTCTAGCTTATACGAGCCTCGTCCAAACACATTATTGACTTTGTAGGGCCCTTCCTAATTAGGGGCTAATTTTCCTTTATGTCCAACCCCGGATGCTTCAATCTTTTTGAGAACCAAGTCTCCTTGATGAAAGAACCTTTCTTTAACCCTCAGGTTGTAGTAGAAAGATGCTCGCTTCTGATGTTCCACGATCTTGGCATTTGCCTCATCTTTGACTTCATCAATTAGATCAAAATCCAACCTCATACCTTCTTCGTTCGATTCACGCTCAAAGGCCCCTACTCTTGGGGAGGTATGAGTAATCTCCACTGGCACCACGGCTTTTGCCCCATAGGCTAACAGGAATGGAGTTGCTTCAGTAGTAACCTTGTAAGTGGTACGATATGCCCAAAGTATAGGGAGCAACTCGTCCACCCAAGTGTTCCTTGAGCGTTCAACTCTCTTCTTGAGTCCATCTAGGATGATTCGGTTGGCCACCTCGGCTTGTCCTTTTGCTTGAGGATGAGCAACTGATGTGAATCGCAATTTAATGTTGTTCTCCTCACAGTACTTCTTGAAATCTTCATTGTCAAACTGTTTCCCATTGTCCGTGACAAGGATTCATGGGATTCCATATCTACACATTACACTTTCCCATAGAAATTGCAATACTTGTTTGGTGGTTATCTTGGCTAGAGGTTTAGCCTCAATCAACTTAGTGAAGTAGTCAATTGCCACTATCAAGAACTTCCTTTGTACACTTGCCACTGGAAATGGCCCAAGTATGTCCATGCCCCACATAGCAAACGGGATCGGTGAGTTAACTGATGTTAACATCTCGGGCGGTTGCCTAACCACAGGTGCATGCTTTTGAGACCGTTCGCACTTCTTCACATAATATTTCACATTAGCAAGCATATCTGGCCAGTAGAAGCCTAGACGGGTGATTTTATGAGCAAGAACCCTACCCCCCAAGTGCTACCCACAAATTCCCTCATGAACTTCTTTCAAGGCTAACTCCGCCTCCTGGGGTCGTAGACACTTCAAGTAAGGAATGACAAAAGACTTCTTGTATAAGATCCCTTCGATCAAGGCGTACCTCAATGCTCTTATTGTCAACTTTCGTGCCTCCAAGGCATTATTTGGTAACCAACCAGTTTCAAGATGAGCCTTAATGGGGTCTATCCAACAGCCGCCTAAGTCAATAGGTGCTATTAGTTTTCCATTGATGCTCGGGGTCTTCAAGACTTGGAAGTATACACTTCCGGCATAGTTCTCTATCTCAGAAGAAACAAATTTAGACAAGGCATCTGCCTTCATGTTTTCTTCTCTAGGGATGTGTTCCATATAGAATTCATCAAACTGGGTCATGATGGCTTCCACAAGCTTCAGATATTTGGCCATGGTTTCATCCTTAGCCTCAAATTCTCCATTTATTTGTGAGACTACCAATCTCGAGTCTCCACATACTTTGAGAATATTAACTCTCAAGGCCCCAACCAAACCTAAGCTTGCTATCAGGGCTTCATACTCAGCTTCATTTTTTGTTGTCGGAAAGTCCAACTTTAGTGCATACTCAATGAGAAATCCATCGGGACTTTGTAGCACTAAACCTGCCCCGCTTGATTTTGTTTTTGATGCCCCATCAAAATAGAGCACCCAGTATTCCTTAAATACCATCTCTTCATCTTTTTTTTCATCTTCTTTGCTCTCCAAGGGTACTACTTCCTGCCCCCCGACTTCTTGGTTGTCGATGGTACATTCAACCATGAATTCAGCAAGTGCTTGTAATTTAATGGCCGTTCGAGGCTTATACTTGATGTCGAACTCTCCCAACTCAATCGCCCATTTGATCAATCTTCCGTTGACCTTAGGACTATGCAAGATGTTTCTTAATGGTTGGTCAGTCAAGACTTCTATCTTATGCGCCTGAAAGTACGGACATAATTTTCTTGAGGCCATGATCAAGGCTAAAGTAAACTTTTATATCAGAGAGTAGTTTACTTCTGCTCCGTGCAAAATTTTGCTCACATGTAGATGGGTTTCTGAACCTTTGATTTTTCCTTCACCAAACCGGCTCCCAAGGCAGTGTTTGAAACTGCCAAGTATAGATAGAGCATTTCTCCAGGTTTTGGTTTTGCCAACAATGGTGCTTCAGTCATTATTTTTTCAAGGCTTCTTGGCTTTCTGCTGTTCACTCAAAAAATTTCATGTTCTTCAATGCTTTGAAAAAGGGTAGACACTTTTCCCCTGACTTGGAGATGAACCTTCCCAATGCTGCCACTCTCCCAGTGAGTTTCTGAACATCTTTAACAGAGTGCGGTGGTTCCATATCCATAATTGCTTTAATTTTGTCGGGGTTGGCTTCAATTCCTCGTTTAGAGACCATCAGACCCAAAAACTTGCCTGACCCTACGCCAAAGGCGCACTTGGAAGGATTCAACATCATTTTATGGTGTCTCAGCACTTCAAATGCCTCTCGGAGGTGCTCTATGTGATCGGCCTTATCGAGGCTTTTGACTAACATGTCATCCACATAAACCTCCATGGTCTTTCCAATGAGATGTTTGAAAATTTTGTTCACTAACCTTTGGTATGTGGCACCTGCATTCTTGCGAATGTCATCCTTATGCATCTTGATTTGGTTGTATCCGCTGAAGCCATCCATGAAGCTTAGCATTTCGTGCCCTGCAGTGGCATCTATTAAAGCGTCGATCCTTGGTAGGGGAAAATAGTCCTTAGGGCATGCATCGTTCAAGTCCGTAAAGTCTACGCACATTCTCCACTTTCCATTGGATTTCTTGACCATTACCGGGTTAGCCAACCATTCAGGGAATTGAATATCTTCAATGAATCATCTTCCAAGAGCTTATCTACCTCTTGATTTATGGCCTCTTGCCTTTCTGGAGCAAAGTTCCTCTTCTTTTGCTTCACTGTCTTCCTTTCGGGATCTACGTTCAATTTGTGAGTTATCAATTGGGGATCAATCCCTGGCATATCAGCTGTTGTCCAAGCAAAAACATCTTCATTCTCTTGGAGGAAAGATATAATCTTGCCCTTCCAGGGTTCAGGCAACAATGCTCCAATGTAAGTGACTTTATCCGGTTCTCCTGGAACTAAGGGGATAGGGATCAAATCCTCAGTTGGCTTTCCCCTTCTATCTTCATCATCCCTTGAATCCATGTCCTCAATTGGGAGAACCTGCCCCCCGACTCCATCAGGTCTTAGTGCGGCTACATAGCAACTTCTAACCATTTTCTGATCTCCTCGCTCTTCACCAACCCCGTTCCTTATAGGAAAATTTATTTTCAAGTGATATGTTGAGGCAACAGCCTTAAAAGCATGAAGGCCAGTCCTTCCAAGGATTACATTATAAGTAGAGGTTGCATTTATAACCAAGAAGTTTAGCATTTGAGTCGTTGTCTTCGAGCCCTGCCCTATAATCATGGGGATCTGGATTGTGTCTTCTACCTTTGATTCGACTCCATTGAATCCGTAGATAGGCATGTTTGAGGGTGTCAACTGTGACTCAGTGTATCCCATCTTGATGAAAGCATCGTGGAATAAGATATCCACAGAAGCTCCATTATCAACCAGAACTCTCTTGGTTTCAGAATTGCCTATCACATGTGTGATGACCAATGGGTCATCATGAGGAAATTTTACCCCTTCTAGGTCAGAATCATCGAAGTTAATGACAACTTCTGTTTTGGCACTCTTCGGTGCTTCTCCAACAACAGTCATTACCTCTCTAGTATAAGCTTTTCGTGAATCCCTGGAAGAGCCAGCCGCAGTCGGTCCTCCAAATATCATGTTGATAACTGGACCTCGGGGTCTAGGATTACGATCTTGATCATTATCCTTTCTTTTATAGTCTTTCTTCTCATAGTTTCCTCTTTGGTTTCCTCAATTCCTATCCTTGGTGAACTTATCCAGTTTCCCCCTTCGGATCAAGAATTCAATTTCGTCCTTCAGCTATCTACAATCGTCGATGTCATGACCAACTTCTTTGTGGAACTGACAGAATTGGTTCTTGTTTCTTTTCTCCATATCAGTCCTCAGTGGCTTCAGTCATCGGAGATCAGCATCTTTTTCAATGTCCATCAGGATTTGACTTCTAGGAGCATTCAATCTTGTATACTCTGTGAATCTTTGTCCGGGATTACCCTTCTTTGGTGCAGGATCAGAATCCTCTATTGTTTTGGGGTACTTGTCCCTTGCATCATACTCTTGAGTCTCCTTCCTCTTCTTTCCATTTCCATTACCCCTAGTATTTGGTTCATATTTCCTCATGCTCTCCTCAGCTTTAATGTACTTTCTAGCCCTGTCTTGTAGCTTCAACATGCTTTCAGGGGGTTCTTTGCCAAAGACCTTTTAAAGTGGTCGTCAGTGGTTCCTTGTTGTAGGGATATCATGGCCAGTTTGTCTTCCAGAGCCGGGACTTTAAGAGCCACCATGGTAAATCGATTTATGTAGTCCCTCAAGGATTCATTCTTGCCTTGTTGAATTCCCATGAGATATGTTGAACTCATCTCATGCACTCTCCCACTAACAAACTGGTTGATGAATGCCTTGCTCAATTCCTTAAAAGACCCAATAGAGTTAGGAGGGAGACAACTGTACCAACGTTGAGCCATGCCCGCAAGGGTTTGTGGAAACGCTCTGCACTTGACTACATCATTGGCAAGTTGCAACAATAGTGCGTTAGAGAAGGTTCTCATATGATTAACAGGGTCTCATGTTCCATCGTAGGTCTTAATGGTTGACATCTTGAACTTTCTAGATATATGAATTTTCATGATATCCTGAGAAAATGGGGGTGTAGGATCATCTGGATCTCCTAAGGACAATAACTCAGTGGGATCACCCTTTGGGGCTTTTCAGCCCTCCTTGGCGTTCTCGGTGTAGGATCTAAGTTAATTATAGGAACCCTCTCGGTTGATTTGCCTTTGGCTCTAACTGTCTCTTCCTCTGCTAATACCTTCTTAAGCCTTGTAGCCTCAGCTTCATATGTTGCAATCTTGTCTTTAGTAGTTTGGGGTTCCCGATTTGTTTAGGTAGGACGTCTTCTCCTTGAGGGAACGTCCCTTTCATCATCAGATGAGTAATCTTCATCTTCGGTATAGGGACCAGAAAAGTCTCGAATCAGAGGGATTTTCTGAGTCTGAGTTTGTTGATTAATGGGCTCCAGGCCTCGAACATAAGGAGGCACATATGATTCGTGATACAGTGGATTGTGACCATTACTCCCAATGGGGGGTCGTGGAGGCATTCCATAAGGTGGCATACCCAAAGTTTGATTCGTGTATTGGGGAAGATCAATAGTATGAAGTTGGAGGCCTCGGGGCGTATTCAAAATCACTTGAGAGGATGTGACTGGTTGATGATGAGTCATCTCTTGAGTTTGGGGGTTGGCTCTATGAACCACCATCTGCATGGGATTCGTCCCTTCAACTGAGATTGGGATCTCTGGTCCTTGAGCAGTGGTGCGGGGGATATTCGTCTCTTGAGTACCAGTAGTTGGTGGTGGCTGACTTCCTGCCGTTTGAACACCAGAAGTCGATGGTGGATCACGTGAAGTTCTTCGTGTGTTTTCCATGGTTGATGTTCTTTTCCCACAGACGGCGCCAAATGTTGTAGAATAAAAAACGTACTTTGAATTTTAATGCTAGGGTTTAAGAGCTTTTGAGCTTTAATGGCTGGTCTCGTGTTTCGTGACTAAATCGGTCCTCACAAGATGCCTACGTATCTCAATTCGTAATTGAGAATCAAGCCAAAAACGTAGTTCTTGGTGTTGCCCTCGGGGCTATGGCGGCAGGGGCACACCAAGGACGTAGTGACTTGTACGTCCTTATTCGAGGATGAAGTCTAAAACGTAGTTCTGAGATGAGGGGTCAGACCCTTTATATAGGCGTTTAGAAGCCTAGTGGATAAGTATTAATTTCCTTGAAGGATAAATCTTATCCTTGACGGTGGATAAGTATTATCACTTCCTTGAAGGATAAGTCTTAACCTTGACGGTGGATAAAGATTAATTCTAGATCCTTCCTTGTAGGAGTTGTTTCCATATCATAACGGACTTGTATTGAAACAAGCCCACTTGTATTAGAACAAGCCTGTATTGGACATCTCCTAATACAGGTTGTACTTCTAGCCCAAATATTAATTACGAAATTAATATTTAATTAGAGTTTCAGGCCTTATTAATGGGCCTTATTTATGGACCATCTTGGTTTAATTAATGCAATATCAATTATGTCTTTAGGGTTATTTTTAACCCATATCACCCTCCTTTTCTAAAAATATCACAGACAGTTTCATTTATTAAAATAAAATAATAAAATTATAATTGTTAATAATTAACCAATTACCTATTTTAGCCAAAGTGTATATTTTTTTTTATATTTTCTAACTAAAATTTTTACTTTTCTATTTTTCCTAACTAAAATCTCTCATTTTTCAAAAATATAACGGGCAGTTCTATTTAATGAAATAAAATAATAATATTTATAATTACTAATAACTAACCAATTAGTTTTTTTGCCAAAGCGTATATTCTTTTTTTAAATTTTCTAACTAAAATTTTTCCCATGTAAAACCTCACATTTTTCAAAAATATCACAGGCAATTCAATTTAGTAACATAAAATAGTAATATTGTAAATACTAATAATTAATCGATTACCTTTTTTAGCCAAAACATATATTCTTTTTTATATTTTCTAACTAAAATTTCTCTTTTTCTAAAATTATCGTAGACGACATCTATCTATACTATACTATTTTATAATAGCCGAAATATTGTAAGTTTTGATTTTCAATTTTCAAACATATATTACATAACTACAAACTCTTCAATTATATCATAATTGATAATTTGTACGGTTACCTTGACTGACATGCTGACTAAGTTAATAAACTTTTATAAAATCTATAAGTTTCTTTAGATTTGAAGTACTAAAGTTGTACTTTTAATTCTTTTTAAAAAGTAGTATTTTCAGAAGTATTAAAATCTTAAATTTTTTTAGAAATTTCAAAATTAATATTAAAGTCGCCCCGGTTATATAGGCTAGTATATATATATATATATATGACAAAAGTTATATATATAATGATAGGCTATGTATAGCCCGGACTTGTCCTGGGCCCTGGATCACTCCAGAATCTGGATCCATAGTTGAGTCATGGCTCATCTACAAGTCTGGATTCATGTTTAGGCCATGGCTCACCTCAAAGCCCAGACTCATAGTTAAGCCATGGCTCAAAATCAAAGATTAACCCACTCCTGGTGACAAAGGCAATAGCTTACGTGAGAGAAACTATACACTGTTACGTGACGTGTTAGGTCATCAACGATGGCCACACCAGATGACGACACGTAAGGATACCTAATGATTGGCACAATTATGTCCTATTCAAGCCACACGCCAGCGGGAGCCTGGCACACGACACCACAATTTCTCACCTGAACACGTGTGACCCATCAACATCACCCAGGGGTCCTACCTACCTAGGATTGAACGCTCATGATTGCAGGTACAACCCCGAAACCCTAATCCTTGGCCTATAAATAGACCAAGGAAGAAAGGTCTAGGGGTTACACTCTCTCTTTTACACACTTACCCTATACAATACACACACTATACATACACCCTCCATATTTAGATATCTCTATAGTCTTATCTTCTCTTCCAAGGCCTCTACTTATTCTCATGCCGGAGGCGCCGCGAGGGCCCAAACCCCCCTCCGGTGTTGTTTTGCAGACACCCACCAGCAGCAACACCGCTTCCAGGCATGGGGAACAGCTAGGAAGGACCTGATCGGACTTTGGAGTTATCATTGTGGTCACGGTGCCGCTAGACTCACCATCTTCAACAAGCTCCTTTATCTTTGAGGGAGTCCTGAGTAAACCCAGTAAGATCTAAACAAACCCACTCTTTTTAACCATGAAAATGAACTCCTTAGCCCATTTCTTCAATGTATGCATGTTTATTAGCCTTGTTTAGCGCAGATCTGTTGGTTTTTAGTCTTTTTTAGCCTTATCTAGCTTTCTTACTCTATTTGTTGCTTAGATCTATATTGCTCCCTTAAAGATCTACCTTAAAACCCAGTTTTCTTGCTTTGAGATACACTAAACCCAGAAAGTGCATGCATACGTTGATTCACCTTCATTGATAAAACCCAGATCTAGTTAAGATTTTCTTTGTTATTGAAAATTTGTGTGCCAAAAATTGTGTAAATTTTTGTTGTTCTTGAATCATGGATCGAGGAAGCAAATCTACACTGAGGCCCACAACCAGTACCCCAAGACAAGAACCACCCCCAAACCTGAACCCAAATGTTATTGAACTACCACTAGCCCAGGCTCTGGCATCTCAAATAATTCGGCCTGATGATGCCCGGGTTGAAATTGAAGTTAATAAGTTCAAGTACACAGATGTCAACATGGAACCCGGACTCATGGAAAACTTGACCGGGAACCAGCTTGTTGATGCAATCCGGATGTACAAACAAGCTCAGCTAAATGAAGTTGATCAAAATGAGAACTCTCATGACTCTGGAGAATCTCACCGATCTCGTGGCTCGGTTTTTGACCAAATTAGGGGCGAAGACAAAGACACCCGGAAAAGAACCCACCACAGAATCCACAGTAAAAACCAAGATGTTGAAGCTGAGAAACTCAGGAAACTAGCTGAACTGAGGGAGAGAATCCGGAATGAAGAGCAAGCTAAACTCGACCTCAAAATCCAAAAAATAATTCAAGAGGAGGAAGCCCGGATTCTGGGCAAAACACATGACAGGAGAAGAACCCGGGCTCCTAGCCTCGACTTAGTCTCAGATGAGGAAGAACCCCAAGAAGACTTAATGGACATGATCCATGAGCTCCAGAAAAAAATTGGCCAGGATTCAGGAATTGACATAAGGGATACCCTAACACCATTCAGCTACTCTCTCGAGGCTACACCCAGACAAAAAAATCTCAAACACTACAACTTTGACTCCTTCAATGCTCTGGGTGACCCGGAAGAGCATGTTAATTACTTCGAGCAAATTGCAATGATTTATTATTACAATGATTTAATCAAGTGCAGGTTCTTCGCCTCAACTCTCAAATCCGGTGCCCAGAGATGGTTCAGCAGAATTTCATCTCGAAGCATTCGTAATTGGAAGCAGTTTCGCGAATCCTTCTTGAGATGCTTCCGAGCTAATAAAACCCATGAAATGCACATGTGCCACTTGGAGACGGTTCGGCAAGCCCGGGGAGAAGTCCTGGCCACATATATGAAACGCTTCCAGGAGGCCATCAACAATGTAAGCAACTTGGATGAGCGCGAAGCTCTTACAATTTTCCGCAGAAACCTAGATCCCGACAAGAATGAGAGGTATGTTCTTGACCTCATCCATAAAGAACCACAGAGTCTGGCGGCAGCATACTCCATGGCAGCCCGGTTCATCAAAGAAACCGATATTCTTCAAGCAATGAGAATGACAAGGCAAGGACTCTCCCCACCCCGGGCTGAGGACCGCCCAAAGAACAATTACCACCAAGACAAGAAATTTAAACCCAACAGACAAAGCAATTACATTCAGAGCTCTCAGCTGGAATTATCTACCCAAACCCCGGACTCCAATCAAAGAAGAGAGCGGGGGCAGCCCAAACCAAAGCCCGAGCCCAGACCTGAGCCAAACTGGACTCCTCTTAACCGGACTCGGGCCGACATTCTGAAAGAGGTGAGAGACAAGCCTTTCTACTATCCTCCCAAGCCCATGGTCACTGCCCCAGAAAACTGATCAATCCACAAACATTGTGATTATCACGAAACTCATGGGCACACCACTGAAAATTGCCTATCTTTAAAGTTCTTCGTTGAAGATCAAATCAAGAAAGGGAACATGGGCCAATATGTAGCCCGGAGACCAGCTGAGAGGGGAGAAGGCTCCGGAAAAGACAAGAATATAGTGAATGTGGTTATGGGTGGATCTAACTCACCACCAAGGAGCCCGGGTTCTGGAGACGAAATAATGATGGTCCAAGCTTGTCCAGAGCATGTGATCAGCTTCAGCCGAGACGACTTAGAAGGAATCAACCTAAACCACAATGAAGCCTTGGTTGTAAGTCTGGATATAGCCGATAATGAGGTCAGAAGAGTCCTGGTTGATAACGGCTCTTCTGTCAACATTCTGTTTAAACACACTATGGACCGGATGCAGCTTGGCAGCGTAAAAATGAATGATTGTAGGGAGGACCCTCTATACGGATTCGGGAACAACTTGGTTCCAATCCAAGGAACCCTATACCTCCCAGTCCTGTTTGGAACTTTCCCGAAGCAAGTAACCAACATGGTTAAATTCTACATCATCAACACTCCATCCTCCTACAATGTTATTCTAGGAAGGCCAGCCTTGACTAAGCTCCAAGCCATAACCTCTACTCCACACCTCAAATTCAAGTTTCCCACCCCCGGTGGAATTGGAGAAGTCTGGGGAGACTATGAAATGACTAGTCGATGCTATGGCAGGCTTTAGTCATGGCTGAAACTGACCCCGAGAACAAAAGGAAAGCAAGTTCTTATCAGAAAAACATTAGCAGAAAGAAGCACAGGTACAACCAAAAGAAAGAGCCCGACAAGGAGGTCCAAAATATTGAAAACCCACCAACCCAGACCTACCTTGATCATGTTGTGCAAGCCCGGGTTCAGCAGTATGTCTCTAAAGCAGAAATGGGAAAAGTAGAGGCTGTTGTTGAGCTCGAATCTATAGAACTGGAAGAAGGAAACCCGGATAGAAAAGTCAAAATTGGAACCGGCTTGGATACAATATTCAAGAAAGAACTCACTGAACTACTCCGGGAGTATGCTGATGTATTTGCTTGGAGACCGGATGACATGCCTGGGCTTCAGGAATCTGTTGCCATGCATAGCCTGGATGTCGATCCAAAAAAGAAACCGGTCAAGCAGAAAAGAAGGAATTTTGCCCCGGAGAGACATAAATCAATTGATGAAGAAGTGGAAAAACTACTCAAAGCCGATATCATCTGTGAAATAAAGTACCCGGAGTGGTTGGCTAATGTTGTCTTGGTAAAGAAGCCCAATAACAAGTGGCGGATGTGTGTTGATTACACCGACCTAAACGCTGCTTGCCCCAAAGATCCATACCCCTTACCCAGCATTGACCAACTTATTGATGCCACAGTCGGGCATGTCATGCTTAGTTTCATGGACGATTTCTCCGGCTACAACCAAATCAAAATGAACCCGGCTGAGATAGCCAAGATTGCCTTTATAACACACCGAGCTGTTTATGCCTACAAACTCATGCCCTTTGGATTGAGGAATGCTGGATCTACTTACCAAAGAGCAATGGTTGAAATTTTCAAGAGCCAGCTGGGAAGAAATCTGGAATCCTATGTTGACGATATGATAGTAAAATCCACCAAAGTCCAAGACCATATTTCTGATTTGAAAGAATGCTTTGACAGCTTGAGGAAGCAAGAGATGAAGCTTAACCCGGAGAAGTGCACCTTCGGCGTGGAAGCTGGAAAATTCTTTGGTTTCATGATTAGCCAGAGAGGAATCGAAGCTAACCCAGAAAAAATCAAAGTTATAACGGAGATGAAGGAACCCCGGACTCAGAGAGATATACAAAAGCTAGCAGGATCTGTGGCGGCTTTAAGAAGGTTTATTCCTAAACTTGCTGAGCAATGTTTACCTTTCTTTAATTTGCTTAAAGGAGCCCAGAAGAAGAAGGATATTGTTTGGAGTCCGGATTGCCAAAGAGCTTTTGATTCAATTAAAGAATACCTAGCAGCACCAACAATCCTGACCAAGCCAGAACCCGGAGAACCCCTAAGCCTTTACCTGTCTGCAGGAACTCTGGCTGTCGGGGCGGCCCTTATCCGGGATCACGAAGGTCAGCAAAAACCAGTTTACTATGTGAGCCAAGTGCTCAAAGATGCTGAAACACGTTACCCGAACCTAGAACAGTTTGCTTTTGCTCTAGTCACTACGTCGCGAAAGCTGAGACATTACTTCCAAGGGAAAGAAATCAAAGTAATTACCGATCAATCACTTCGGAAAATTATTCACAAACCGGACGTCTCGGGGAGATTAGTTAATTGGGTTGTGGAGCTAAGCCAATTTTCTCTCACTTTTGTGCCAAGAACTTCCATCAAGGCCCAGGCTCTAGCTGACTTCATTGTAGAAAGTTCCTTCCCAGAAACAACACCCGTTGTTATGCTTACTGAACCCGGAGAAAACAACAGCCCTGATCCAGAGGTTTGGACCCTACATGTTGATGGTTCTTCAATAAATGAGAGGTCCGGGGCTGGACTTATCCTGGACTTACACCCGCTTCAATTTTTCACCAACAAATAATCAAGCTGAATACGAAGCCCTCTTAGCAGGACTCCGCTTTGCCAGGACCCTCAGAATCAAAAAACTCACTAGTTTTAGTGATTCACAGATTGTTGTAAAGTAGACAAGTGGAGAATACATCGCCAAAGATCCAACCTTGGCCCGGTACCAAGCTCTAGTCCAGAGTCACCTGGCCCAAATTACCAATGTCGATGTTGTGCAGGTAAACAGAGAGGACAATGCTCAGGCTGACATCCTTTCCAAATTGGTCCAGAATTCGGTAGAGTTGGATAGTTCAGTTTATTTCGAAGAATTGGAGAAACCAACCGTGGAGCAAGAAGAAATAATGGAGATCGACGACCAAACAAATTGGATGACTCCCATAGTTTTATATCTGGATAAAGGGGAACTTCCCTCTGACAAGAGTCAGGCTCAAATGTTGAAAGCCAAAGCTGCTAAGTTCTTTATAGAAGAAGGTTTACTTTATCGTTGGACTTACTCCTCTCCTATTCTAAAGTGCATCAGTCCGTTCGAAGCACAATACTGTTTGCAAGAGGTACATGAAGGGATTTGTGGAGATCACCTTTCTTCCAAGGCCTTGGCTCACAAGATTATAAGGCAGGGTTACTACTGGCCTACAATTCATAATGATGCTGTTGAGTTCGTAAAAAAATGCAAGAATTGCCAACTTTTCAGCAATGTCCCAAGACAGAGCCTGGGATTACCCTCCTCAGTCCTGTCTCCTATCCTATTTGTTGTTTGGGGTATTGATATCATGGGTCCCTTTCCCAGGGCTAAAGGATATTTGAGGTACTTGCTGGTTGCAATTGATTATATGACTAAGTGGGCAGAGGCTAAGGCAATGAGGACAATCAATCAGCAGGACTGCATCAAGTTCATGGATAACATCTTAATGAGGTTCGGGCTACCCATGGTGTTAGTTTCTGACAACGGACCACAGTTCGTAGGGTCCGAATTCGAAGGGTATCTGAAAGAAAGAGGAATTAAGCACAAAAAGTCTTCTGTTGCTTACCCTAGAGGGAACGGCCAAGTCGAAGTCACAAACCGTATCTTGCTTAGGGGAATTGAGAAACGGCTACAGGAGAGCAAGAATAAGTGGCCAGAGGATCTACCTAACGTGTTATGGGCATACAGGACTAGTCCCCGGACTAGCACTGGCGAAACCCCATTCAATTTGGCTTACGGTACTGAAGCCTTGTTGCCTATCGAAGTGGGAAACCCTTCCCATAGGGCCATCAATTTTGAAGAGATTGCAAATGAAGAAGGGCTAAAGACTAATTTAGTCCTAGTGGATGAAGTTCGGGACCAAGATGTTGAAAGAATGAAGAAGTATAAGGAGAAAACGTGAGAGTACTTCGGGAAGAAAGCCCGGGTCAAGAACTTTCAAGTCGGGGACCTGGTACTTAGGGACACTGAGGCTTCTGACCCAACCAATACTGGCAAACTCATGCCAAAGTGGGAAGGCCCCTACAAAATCATGGAAGTACTCTGACCTGGAACCTATAAGCTCGCCCACATGGATGACTCTGAGGTCCCAAACACTTGGCATGGACTCAGACTCAGAAAGTTTACCAGTAAGAGGAAAGCAAAGCCAGGATAAGGAATAAGGAGCTCCCGAAAGCCCAGAGACTTCAGCAGATAATATCAGTTTTTCCTAATGGAGTTAGAATAAGAACATTGTATCCCTGATTTTTCTATAAATAAAACCGGGCTTGTTGTTTTTTTTCATATTATCCTGTATTTTCTACTTCCAGTAATTTTCAATTTTTGTAATAGCCCCAGCAATATGCAACCAAATAACCCTGGCTCGGAGCCATAGACAAATAATGCAGCCAGGGTTCCCAGCAATATGCAATCAAAAAACTTGGAAAAAGTTTCCAAGTGAAGAAAACAATACGCCCGGCCCGGACTAAGCTATGAGGCCGGGCTCCTAGCAATATGCAATAAAATAACCCTGGCTCGGAGCCACAGGCAAATAATGTAGCCAGGGTTCCCAGCAATATGTAATCAAAAAACTTGGAAAAAGTTTCCAAGTGAAGAAAACAATACGCCCAGCCCGGACTAAGCTATGAGGCCGGGCTCCCAGCAATATGCAATCAAAAAACTTGGAAAAAGTTTCCAAGTGAAGAAAACAATACGCCCGACCCAGACTAAGCTATGAGGCTGGGCTCCTAGCAATATGCAATCAAATAACCCTGGCTCGGAGTGTAACACCCCTAAATCCGGGGTCGGAGATCTAGGTTGTCACGTTCCTTTATTCCGTACAAACACTTGATACTTGAATCATAATAATATAAATCAACACACATGGTGACCCCACCATCAATATACTCACGCCAGTTATGTCTCAGAAACGAAATTGCAAAAACAGTAGTCATATGATCCATACATTAAAGTTATTACAACCCAAAAGTAAAATACTTGCAACCTACTGCCAGTATGATTTCTATTTGAAACCAGAAAGGCAGCGCAAAAGTTTGTTCTTGTTCATTAATATACATACGTGATACTTATAAATAAGCCGGAGCAACAAGAGTTACACTCCGAACCAACTCAGTACTTCTACCTGAGGTGCTGCAACTGCCATCCTATGGGCGGTCTGCGTGGCCCAAACGCGCTTCCGAGCGGTATGAAGAATCATGTCCATCTACTCTAGCTGTTGTGTTGTGATATATATAAAAGAATGCAAGAGTGAGCACTAAGCCCAACAATAATATAAAGCAGTATAAGCATATATGTAAGCTTATATCATAAAGGAAAACCTTTAAAACTTCATTCTTATACAGAATGATATATTTATTATTCTTTTCGTCAAAACATGCCATACAGTACCTCTACTGTATGAGGAACATCATTACTCATCACTGCCACATTATCAGTAACTCAGCGCCTAGGCTTCCGTTACAATGTGCAGCACAACTCCAATTGGAGGGAAGGGACCTTTTTCCGGAGCACGCCACGATACACGATGATCAGTCGTTGTATCGTACTCACACATTTCTACTAGTAGATGGACGACATCTTAACATGATTATCACCCTAGCCGTATATGGGCTTTGTATCTGCTGGACTGTCCCACAGCCTCCTACGCGAGATAAGTGCGGGACTGCCCAGCAGCCTCTTACGCTATAATCAGAGGTACTGTCCAACAGCCTCCTTCACGTTTCCTCCTGGTCCCGGATAAAATTCAATGAAACGGGAATCAGAATTTAATCCTATTTCCCCCAAGTACAAATACTTGTCAAAACTTTGCAACAGTTCAGATTCCTTACTCCAGAGTATTTGAAGGGAGTAAGTAACAGTGTGGGTTGACATCAGTCAACGAAACTATGAATGATTACCACGTATTTTGAAATCATGACCTGGGAGTTCATCGACATTTTCAGAGTTTAGCAAGTTTGAAATTCTTTGATTGAATAGTGGAGTCATCCCCAGCTATAGGTACTCTAGAGGAATAGAGGAAGTAAAACTATTTCCTCGACTCCTTGAACTAGATTTCCAATTTTTGACGAGTTAGAAAATATTTAATCGCATTTAAATATTTTTAATAAACTTAAGATAATATTTGGGAATCTCTGTTTTAATTATCCTTTCTGAAGACCAGAAATATTTGCTTAAATGCTAGAACCTTAAATAATAATATAATAAGGTTCTATGATTTTTAAATTATATTTGGAATATTTAATAAATATCCAAATAATAAATATTGAATTATTATTCAATAATATTCCACTTAAGTGAATATTCAAATAATATTCACTTATTTAAATAAATATTCAAAATAATATTTTTAATAATATTATTTAATACCTCACATTAAATATCCAATAATATATATATATTGGAATATTTAATCAACATATTTAAAATATAGCTGTCCCTGGACCCTCCAGTTTCTGACAGTATAATCAAGTCAAAATAGTAATTTAACTCCTGGTCTAATATTTTAAAATCATCGTACGAGTGCTCTATCCTTAGAGCCTTTAAAACCTCAGTTTATATCTAGTGTTTACATAGCATATAAACCTTATATCATATAAAGCTTTTTATCAAAAGCGTAAACAGTTATAAATCTTTTCACAGCATTAAAGCAGGATATATATCACATACACAACAGTAAATCACAACAGCATCACTTATATGATGTAGGGTTTGAAAACTTGCCTTGGTGTCTCGGTGAAGTGGTAGTGGGGGCTTGGGAGTGTGCTCGTCGATCTATAATAAGATACAAAATACACAATCAGTCCCCTAGAACCAATTAATGTGCTATAACTTAAGCACTAAAGTTCTATTAATGAAAATCAAATGTCTCGCTCTTGGTCACTTATAACCTCATGAAATTCCGTAAACTCTTAAGTCAAAAGTTTGGGTGGAAATCTATTCTCAAAACCCCAAGTACTTTACCATTGCTAACTCATTGTTTTTAACCATCCCCTTAAGGGTATTTCACTCGCGCAACTTTTGTTCCCGCATTTTTATAAAATCGAAAACTTATCTTTTTGACACGAAACCTCCTAGGTTCCTTTCCTGACTATCCATGCTACTAATCCATTTTAATATCTCGACCCAATTCCATTTTTAAAGGGTTTGACCACAATCTCAAAGTTCATGCAGTGAACTACTTAGTTATCCGAAACCGCTATCACTAAAACAGATGTTTCTCCTAAACCGTAAATCAAAACGATACGATTCTTTCGCCAAAACAAACTACAAAACAGAGTCTACATGATCATGTTCAGAAAGCCTTATGGTTATGCCTATAAGGTAACCGTGGTCTCTGTCCAAACTTCCTAAGTGAAATCCGACATGGTAAAGACGCTTAAACGTGATTCCCGTGTTTAAAACACTCAATTTCATTCATCAATCAATACCCAAGCAATCATAACTCAAGGATCTCATCTAAACCAACTTATTTCTGTCTAAACATGCTCATAACATTATTCACAAGTTCAACCATCATTTAACCCACTAAACATCATACTTATCATGCAAATCATCTCTACATCACACTATCACTAATCATTCTCAATATAATCACTAATAACAAAGTATAAACACAAGTGGGATAGGGTTTATACCTTCCTTGGTACTTAATATAGACTAGAAATGGTTAGTATGCCCTTCCTTGCTCCTTGATTATCCTTTACAAGCTTAAAACTTCAAGATCAAAACAAGAACTCAAACATTACTATTCATTTCTACTATTCATCATCAACTTTAGCTCAATATTTGAGCATGAAAACAACCATGGATGAAGCTAGGATCAAGGATTTACCTTAGTCTATGGATGAGGGTAATTTAGAGCCCAAGAACATGAATTATGGTTGAGTAGAAATGAAGGAAAGTTTTTCTTATTCTTGGATGAAGAATATAGCCGAATGTTGCTTCTTCCTTTGATGCATCTCTTCTTTGATTTTCTTTTCTTTTCTTTTTGTTAATTAACCCTTAATACTTGCCATTTAATTGTGTGGTCTCAATTGTGTTTTGTCATCCCATGGACACATGTCAAGCATTGGTGGTTTTGTGGTGAAAGTGGTGACAAGGTGGTGATTCATCACCTTGTCACTTTGTCATCACCTATGTCATCCTCCTGCATCATGCTTATGTCATAATTTGTATCATCGATCCTTTTATATGTTGCACTTGATGATCTTATATGATACTTCTCCTTTGGTTAGGGTTTAATCCATAATTCGTTACGTTTTTGTTCTGTCGCTAAGTTTCGCGATAGGTTTAAGTGATTTTAAAACGTTTCTCTGTACCAATGATAGGAGATACTTCCTTGATCTTTTCATAACCTTGGTTTAATATGTGATTATGTATTCCTTATTCTACATACTTTCTTAAGACGATCAAATCAATACATCCTTGATTGTCCAGTGAATAGTGATTTAAAACTCGAATGGAAATCTTCTGATTCTGATAGCGTTTGCATTCACTTATTCTCCTTATACATCAATAATATAACTTCGAGACATTCATTCCATGTCATCCATATAGTGTGGTCTGAAAAATATTTTCTTTAGCAAATTTACTATTCATCAGGGCAAATTTACTATTCATCAGGGTTTCAAATATTACAAAATTTTGGGATATTACACTGCCAGGGTTCCCAGCAATATGCAATCAAAAAACTTGGAAAAAGTTTCCAAGTGAAGAAAACAATACGCCCGGCCCGGACTAAGCTATGAGGCCGGGCTCCTAGAAATATGTAATCAAATAACCCTGGCTCGGAGCCATAGGCAAATAATGCAGCCAGGGTTCCCAGCAATATGCAATCATAAACTTAGGAAAAAATTCCTAAGTGAAAAACTATCTGCCCGGCCCGGACTAAGATATGAGGCCGGACTCCTAGCAATAAGCAATCGAATAACTCTGGCTCGGAGCCATAGGCAAATAATGCAGCCAGGGTTCCCAGCAATATGCAATCATAAACTTAGGAAAAAATTCCTAAGTGAAAAACAATACGCCCGACCCGGACTAAGCTATGAAGCCGGGCTACTAGCAATATGCAATCAAATAACCCTGGCTCGGAGCCATAGGCAAATAACGCAGCCATGGTTCCCAACAATACGCAATCATAAATTTAGGAAAAAATTCCTACGTACAATACTATGAGGCCGGGCTCCTAGCAATATGCAATCAAATATTTGGAATAACCCGGGCCAATACTTACCATATGTACGCAAATATCGAATAGTCGAAGAAATTAGCAACAAAGAAATAATATGCAAAGTACGTTATCATAAAATACCAAAAACGGAAGCCCGGGCTGTCCATACAACCCAGAAACACTCCCAATGTTGCACAAGAACAGTTATATGAATAGAGTCAAAAGTTACATGGGCACTAAACCCCAAAAAGCAATCGCAGTTGCAGAAAGATACAACCTAGTTATCTCCGGGATGTGCATCCTGAACCGGGCCAGCTGAAGGAGGGAGAAAGCTCGGGCTTGGTTCTCCGAAAGGTTTGGGTTCCCCTTGCCCTCTTCAACTGCAAGTTTAGCCGCGAGAAAGTGGTCTATGAAAGAATCCCAGTTAGCTTCGGGATCAGTTTTGATGTGTTTCTCAGCTACAATCCAGCACCTCAAGACCTCGGGAGCACCAACATCAGCAATTGCTTGGTCATACTCTTGAGATTTTTTAAATTCAGATATAATATCTTCTTTCGACTGCAAAAGCTCAAGGTTCAACTCTTCATTCTCTTTCTTGAGGGCTCCGGACTCTTTCTCAGATTCTGCAACCATTGCCTTCAGCCCGGACACCTCAACATTTAAATCAGCAATTCGATTCTCACAAGTAACCCTCAAGGAGGATAACTCATTTTCCAAGTTCTCAATACGAGAGTCCTTCTCCTGCTTGGCTGTCTTCCAAGCCTCAAACTCATGGACAAAGACACTGGCCGCTCCACTAATCAAAGCCCCGGACTGCAAGAATAAAATATTAGCAGGAAAACCAATCAAGGCCCCGGACTGCAAGCCTAAAATCAAAAAATAAAGAATGGGGGTAAAAGGAAAACTAACTTACATGAGCCCAGTGGCCGATAGCGCGCTGCATAAGAGTATTAACCCCGGCCTTTTCCATTTCCTCCATTTCCTCATCTGTCGGAATCTCAGCAGCCATTTCAGCAAGTTTCTTGAGAGTAAAAGATCCAACCATGGCTGACCTCCCATCCGGCCCCTCCCTTCCCCATCAACATCAACCTTGTCAATAACAACCTTTGGGCTACTTGGAGGTTTGCGACCATAATGAACTTTTCTTTTCTTCTCAGGCCTTGAGCCAGGGACCTCAACATCGTCAACATCGATTGCTTCGAATTCAGCTTCGGTCCGGACAAGATTAGGCGTTGCTGACTCGGCACCACCTTCCTTCGCAGCACTGGACCCAGATTCATCTCCAACTTTATTTGCCTTGTCATTGTGAACCCCAGACAACTTCCTCAAAGATAATGTGTAAGATGAAGTGGCCATCACTAACTCGAGATCCGGATTGAAATGCGGCAAACCTGAAACCAAACAAGGTCAAAGAGATGAGAAAGAGGCCCGGATAGAAATCAAACAAACCAAAAAACAAAATGTAAGTCAAATTACTACACTTACATCCAAGTTCAAAAAGTTTATTATTATCCATAAAAGTGTCACGGGTGCATTGGAAGCCAAGACTCCCGCAAAACTTTTTTATCTTTGCCAATGTTGCACCCGTCAGTTCAGATGTTTCAAAATTCTTACTCTCACCACCTTCAACCATGTGAGGCATTCCCTCGAGATCCCAACCCCTTAGCATTATAACCTCGCCACCCCAACCCTTCAAGGTACTCTGTTGGATGACGGGTTGAGCAGAACCAACTGGGTATCTTCACTCCTTAGCCCGGAACCTCAACTCATAGAGAGGTTTCTTATTACTCCGGACAAGTTGGAAAAGTTGATGGAATAGCTTAAAGGTGGGAATAAGATTTGATTTTTCACAACAGGCTAAGAACCAACTAATCCACTTGACACCATTTGGAGTCACTTGCATTATGGAAATTTTATAAACATATTTAAAAAGATGTTTTACAAAGTTATGACATCTTGGCGTCCAACCAGACTGGAGATGTTCGAGCCAAACTCCGCAAAAACCATCATCTGTCCGATCATATACACGCTCGTGAGGCTCGGGCCATCTCCATTCAATCTCTGGCCCAAGCTGGAAAGTAGCCCGGATAGCAACATCCATTTGTTCTTTGGTCAAGTCAGAGAAAGGAGGTTTTAGAGGATAAGTTGGTCTACCTACTACAGTTTTCCTAAAAATTCGATCCATTTCAAATTTGTTAGTCGGCCCGGGAACACCTTCTATACCATGCCTGTGTTGATATTCATGTCTAAGACTTTTATAACAGAGATATGGGGTATAATCAGAAGGTTTTCTAACAAACATGAAGTTAGTGTCATGCCAATGGCCAGTGGGGGTAAGAAGACCACAGCCCGGAGCTAGTACTTTCTCATTTAATTGGACTACTACATGGGAATCCGAGCTACTAGACATTATACACCAATCTAAATCTATGAGTTCGGGTACTTGTTTATGGATCGAAGAAGAAGATGAAGATGAGAAAAACGAATTACTACAATGGCTGTCAGAAAGTGGAACAAACTCTCTGTTCGCACGCTTCCCTATCCGAACCATACACCTATTAAGAATCTGGATTAACTATGGTTAGTTCATTCATTTCCATCTTTCAAATATTACATGATTTCATACATGTTAGTATTTGTTAAGACACACAAATTTCATACATGATGACTAGCCCGGACCAATACTAAACAATCACAATAAAAATTACAAACTAGTCCGGGATCAAACAAATACCCGGAACCAAACACAAAACATATACCACAAAAAACCAGGCCCGGGCTAGTCTCCAAGTCATAACGCCAGAAACACAAAAACGGAATCTCAAAACCCAAATACAAGATCAAAGATATCATACATACACTTATTTTTGCACAACCCCAAATTAAGAACACCAAGAACATTAGAAACCCAGAATCAAAAAACGCAATTCAGCCAGTAATACAACACATGCAACCCATTTACAACCAACCACACACTAAAAAGATCTACCGTAAACTGAAACGAGCACAAAAGTCACACATAAATAAAAAAATCCCCAAAACCCTCAAACTCGAAAATGAACAGTCAAGTACAATTCCAATCGATGACAAAACGACGAAAAGATTAAGGCAAGTGCGAAGTAAAAGGCGAAGGAAATCGAAAGACTTAGAAAAAAGCAGGAAAATTTGATTGCTTCACGAGTCGCCGGATGGAGAAGTCGAGAGATCGGAAGGAAATGATTCAGGCAGAGTAAAAAGGAAATGGAAGTGAAAAGAGGATTTTATAAAGGGTTAAAAAATAACCCCTATACGGACAGGTGGCACGCATCAATTGAAACTGAAGAGTACAGTTCAATTATTGCTAACAACGGTTAAATACATATTTCAAGGAAAAATGGTTTAGAGTCTTTTCAAAAGAAAGGGGGGGGGGAATCTGAAATCGTTTCATATTCTACAACTACTGGAATGTCATACAGCCCGGGCTCGATCCTTCTTCGACTAAGCCCGGATTGCCATCCTTGTAACAATCTGGGTTGAGGGGCAACAATCAAGCCAGAAATTTTTCTAACCCAAAGCTCCACGGCTTTGGACTTGAGAAAGAACCATGGCTCACTTTCAACCCCGGATTGCCACCTTTGATAACAATCCGGGTTGGGGGGCAACAATCACGTCAGAAATTTTTCTAAGTTACCCAAAGCTCCACGACTTTGGACTTGAGAAAGAACCATGGCTCACTTTCAACCCCGGATTGCCACCTTTGATAACAATCCGGGTTGGGGGGCAACAATCAAGCCAAAAAAATTTCTAAGTTACCCAAAGCTCCACGGCTTTGGACTTGAGAGAGAACCATGGAACCCCGGATTGCCACCCTTGATAACAATCTGGGTTGGGGGGCAACAATCAAGCCAGAAATTTTTCTAAGTTACCCAAAGCTCCACGGTTTTGGACTTGAGAGAACCAAGGCTCACTCTCAACCCCGGATTGCCATCTTTGATACCAATCCGGATTGGGGGCAACAATCAAGCCATAAATTTTTCTAAGTTACCCAAAGCTCCATGACTTTGGACTTGAGAAAGAACCATGGCTCACTTTCAACCGCGGATTGCCACCTTCGATAACAATCCGGGTTGGGGGGCAACAATCAAGCCAAAATATTTTTTCTAAGTTACCTAGAGCTCCACGGTTTTGGACTTGAGAAAGAACCATGGCTCACTTTCAACCCCGGATTACCACCTTTGATAACAATCCGGGTTGGGGGCAACAATCAAGCCAAAAAAATTTCTAAGTTACCCAAAGCTCCACGGCTTTGTACTTGAGAGAGAACCATGGAACCCCGGATAGCCACCCTTGATAACAATCCGGGTTGGGGGGCAACAATCAAGCCAGAAATTTTTCTAAGTTACCCAAAGCTCCACAGTTTTGGACTTGAGAGAACCAAGGCTCACTCTCAACCCCGGATTGCCATCTTTGATACCAATCCGGATTGGGGGGCAACAATCAAGCCAGAAATTTTTCTAAGTTACCCAAAGCTCCACGGCTTTGGACTTGAGAAAGAACCATGGCTCACTTTCAACCCCGGATTGCCACATTTGATAACAATCCGGGTTGGGGGGCAACAATCAAGCCAATATATTTTTTCTAAGTTACCCAAAGCTCCATGGTTTTGGACTTGAGAAAGAACCAAGGCTCACTCTCAACTCCGGATTGCCATCTTTGATACCAATCCGGATTTGGGGCAACAATCAAGCCATAAATTTTTCTAAGTTACCCAGAACCCCATGGCTTCAGAATTGAGAGAACCATGACTCACTTTCAACCCCGGATTGCCACCCTTGATAACAATCCGGGTTGGGGGCAACAATCGAACTAGAAATTTCGTCCAAGTTACCCATCCAGGAGCTTCCACTCCCACATCCAGAAAATCTGCATAAGGGAGTGGGGGGCAAATGATAGGCTATAACAATGTATAGTTTCTCTCACGTAAGATATTGCATTTGTCGCCAGGAGTGGGTTAATCTTTGACTTTGAGCCATGGCTTAACTATGAGTCCGGGCTTTGAGGTGAGCCATGGCCTAAACATGAATCCGGACTTGTAGATGAGCCATGACTCAACTATGGATCCAGATTCTGGAGTGATCCAGGGCCCAGGACAGGGGTTCGAATCTTTAAGCATGCATTTTAATTTTTGTTGAGTTTGCAAAGTACTACACATCTAGCTTCAGCTAATTAATAAAATATAATATATAAAAATAAATTACACAATTAAAAAAAAAGCTTCAGCTAATAATATAAAGTACTACACATCTAGCTTTAGCTAATTAATAAAATATAATATATAAAAATAAATTACACATTTAAAAAAAAAGTTTCAGCTAATAATATACACGTAAAAAAATGCTGAGATGCTACAACGTTGGTTGATATAAAAGGCCGACACTAAAACTCAATATAGGCGTCGGTTCTACGCTATCGACACATAAGAGCACTTTCAATAGCGTCGGTTCCACCAAGGACCGACATTATAACTCATTATTGGCGTCGGCATTAAAACGACCGACGCTATAGGTTATGTACTAGTGTCGGCATTCACAAGACCGACGCTATAGGTTATGTACTAGCATCGGTTAAGTGAAAGACCGACGCCAAAGGTCATGTACTAGCGTCGGTTAAGTGAAATAACGACGCTAAAAGTCCTTCACAAACACCAACAGCGTCAGTTAAGTTGAAAACCGACGCGAAAAACATGAAAAAGCGACAGTTTTCTAAAGAACCGACGCCATAGGTCCATTCTGTACTAGTGTTACGTGACGTGTTAGGTCATCAACGATGGCCACACCAGATGACGACACGTAAGGATACCTAATGATTGGCACAATTATGTCTTATTCAAGCCACACGCCAGCGGGAGCCTGGCACATGACACCACAATTTCTCACCTGAACACGTGTGACTCATCAACATCACCCAGGTGTCCTACCTATCTAGGATTGAACGCTCATGATTGCAGGTACAACCCCAAAACCCTAATCCTTGGTCTGTAAATAGACCAAGGAAGAAAGGTCTAGGGGTTACACTCTCTCTTTTACACACTTACCCTATACAATACACACACTATATATACACTCTCCATATTTAGATATCTCTATAGTCTTATCTTCTCTTCCAAGGCCTCTACTTATTGTCACGCCGGAGGCGCCGCGAGGGCCCAAACCCCCCTCCGGTGTTGTTTTGCAGACACCCACCGGCAGCAACACCGCTTCCAGGCGTGGGAAACAGCTAGGAAGGACCTGATCGGACTTTGGAGTTATCATATAACATGATCGTAAGTTCAAAGAATCGTTTTTTGTTCTATTTTTACATTAGAGGTGTATGTGTTGAATGCTCAAGTATATGCGCCACAAGCTTGACCGAACATGTATGAGTACATATTACACTTATATTATGCATGCAAATATTTTCATTACCTTGTGACAAAAGATGAGAGAATCTTTCTGAAAGTTCATAAATAAACAATAATATTTTAAAAACCCGTTGCTCTACATTAAAAATATGGAATGGTCTATTACACAGAGGATTCACCTTCTTGTTCAACCTCATTGTCGGATACCGCTTCATCCTCTTCATCAAGGCAGTCGATCCCAACAGCGCCATGACCACGGCCAAAGGCCTTAATATGATCTTTTAGAGATCTTTTGTGCTTGAAATCGGAGCCGCAAAAACAATACCAAATCTTCCCACAGTTCTTCTCATGGGTTCTCCAATCACCTTTCACTGCAAATGCCTTGCTACATTTTCGACACATGAAGGGTTTGATTCCGTGTTTTCTTTTGTAATGCGTTTGGAGGGTTCTAAAATCTTTCAATGGTCTTGATCTTGGATTGTCTATATTGTGCTTGCATCCAGGTGCACAGCAATAACAAGGCAGTCTAAGCATTGCAGTTGGTTGAGTTCCCTTTAAAGAATCTGGCCCTTTTCTGTATTGAGATCCATGCCCCCACATATGCATCTAAAATTGACATAAATCAAGTTTTAGAAGGAAAAAAATAGGTACAATTAACTCTTACAAAAATATTTTTCCTTCAAAAAATACGTAAAATTAAGAATACATAATTAAATTGTGCAGAACGATTGTTCTTAAGGTGTTATGGCAAGACGTGCTTGTTCTCCATATACCACGATGCATATAATATAAGTTAATATGTATGTACCAAGTTCTAACACTCATGGATCATGATCTGGTAATGACGGAGACACTTCATGATCATAGCTAATTAGAAAATATAAAAATCCTTTTCAATATAAAAATAGAGAGAGGTAGAGTAATAATTATCACAGTAAATAATTACTATAAATTTACTGAATGAAAAGCACAGGACAAAATTAATAAATAGAAGTGGTTTCAATCAAAAGACACAGAACTTAAAGTAATGAGACTGAACAAACATATCTAATTTCATCTGATGTATAGTAGTCAATGTAGAATAGGATTTTCTTTGTTAAAATCATGGGAAATAGTGATTGTGATCTATACATCTGATATAAAACAAGAGTTATCTTCAGTCTACAGTACAGTATGCAATTACTACTTGATCTTTATGGTCATATATACTTAGTGAACTTTAATAGATTATGTTTGTTGATGACAATAATCTGAATCAGTGAAATGGTGCAGTAAGGTCAGTCTGACTGTAGTAAGAAATCTTTATATATACTGACTTACACAAAATATATCTCACAAACTTCAAGACACTATCAAAACTGGCAGTTAAGTTAAGACACTGCTAATATCTTGTATAAAGTGAAAAGTAAGCACTTAGTGATATTTTTCTTTTGTTTTTTCTTGGAAAGTAAGCTCAGTTTAGGGAATTTAATTGCTACTTGCCTGCATGAACTTTCTTATGGTAGAAACCTGATCTGGTACTTTAATATTCTAATAGTCTGAAAATCAAGCCAAAGTGAAGTGTATTTTTGTCACAACTCACAACTTAACAAGTAGAGGTAGGATGTAGATAATTTGAAATTTAACAGGTATAGTGGAACAGATCAAACTTTATTTTCATTGTGCCCAATTAATTACATTCAATAGAAAGATTATAATAATATATGAGTAATTTATGTACCAAATGCAAAATCAGAACTCCTAATAAGAAGACAGGTAAATGGATTAATAATCACAATGAGAAACTCTAAACTTATAAGTTAATTGAATACATTCTTAAATTTAGCAAGAATTTTCAGAAGGGTAATGAAGTTTATTGAATTAAATGTACCAACTGCGGGTATTACGTAAATATGATAAACTACTATAATAATATTCTGTTAACCAGACTGGTGTTCCAACTTAATTAACAGATCTAGGACACAGAAGATGTAACTATAAAATTAATGTTTACTGGAGTTTTGGGAGATCAACAAACTCTTGGGAAGTAACTTAAATAAATGATAATTAGCCACCTATGTAATATATTAGAACATGGAATTGAAGAATTGAATCCATTTTACAACACACACACAAAGACGCACACATTACCTGTAGATTGTTGTATCTGTTAAAGTTCTTGCAACAAACTGGACATGAAAACTGATTTGGACCAATGAGAATCTGACTTGGATTAGGAATCCAATACTGGCCCTTGTTTAATCTGTTCAAGGGTAACCCTAAAAGTACATCAACTCCTCCATCACTAATTTTCTCCTCATCTTGAGTTGTTGGTTCCAAATTAGGACTAGAACTAGGGCTTGGAAGCCCTATATTTAGGGTTACATTCAAACTTTCATCACCTGCATCACTAGCACTTGATAAGTACTGACCATCATTCATATTTTGTCCATCATCCATACCAAAACATGAGGAGGACTGTTGGTCATTTCTTGTCAATTTGTTAAGTAAAGGAAGCGCTTCTTTCGAAGGCGAAAAAGATTGATTTTGTGGCTGAGTGTAGTGTTGTTGAAGAGGTACAAAGTTGTACCATCCTCCAGTGAAGAATTTTGAGTATGGTTCTGCCATGGTAAGAGATTTTAGAAGGTGCTTGAGATATGTTTAAGTTGATTGTTTGGACTGTTTGGGGGATAATAATATTAGCTTCAATAATGCAAGATAAACACATAAACAGGATTGTATGGGGAGAGAAGGAACAGGAAGGACTGGTTATGAGAGTGAGGAAGTAATAAGACTTATGACCCCACAAAATGCATGTTACACGACAAAAGATAATGAATACACTATTTATACAATTGCAACAAGACCTGTCTCTGTATATACTACAAATCTGTGAGGATTTCATGAGCACGATGAATGAATTAGGGTTATAATACAATTATACATTCTTTTTTTTCTTTTCTTTTCTTTTCGGGATTCCAAAAACAATTTATTTTATAAAAATTAGATCATTGCACTTTATTTTGGACTAATATAATGACCAGTATAATATATTCTAAAATTGCAGTATAACACTACAAGAAAAAGGGGCAATTATGACGGAAATTTTACACTGAAATCGTCGCAATTGCCTCAATTACGACGGAAAATTTTCGTCATAATTGCTCAAGTCTTAAGTTCGCATTTTCGTCACAAATGACATTTTCATCACAAGTATAATTTTCGTCATAAATAACAGTTTCGTCATAAGTATAGTTTTCGTCATAAGTATCATTTTCGTCACAAGTAGAACTTTTCGTCATAAGTTCCTGTGTGGAACCCACCTTCTGCATTAAATTAATAAATGAACTTACGACGGAATTTATCGTCATAAATTCATATTTTACGACGGAAAATCTGTCGGAAGTTAAAGAAAGGGCCCACCTGCTACCAATATTTTATTCGCGGAAATAATAAAAAAAGATGAACATCCGTCATAAATTACCTAGAAATTCGTCATAAGTTCAACTAAAAAAAGATGAACATCCGTCGTAAGTTACCCAGAAATTCGTCATAAGTTCGACTGACCAAAAGCAGAAATATGCTGCTTTTTCAGGTTCCAGTCATTTTCAGCTTCCAAATTAAATTCCAAATCATCCCAATCAACATACAATCCAACACCACAATCATACATGAAAGTTTGTAACAGGCATCCACGCAATTAAACGAATCCAAATATAAAAATACCAAAGTTACATAAATATTCTCACAAATCCATATTCGATCACACAAAAGTTTAAATCATCCAATATAAACATAATCCTCCTCCGATTTTTCTGATTTAGCTAGTATAATCCTCTGTATCCTTTCCAATTCTCGTCTAGCCTCACTAGCCTTTAGCTCAAACATATCAGCCTCAACCTGTTTGAGTCGTACAATGCTATCAAGTTCATCAATCTGCTGCTTCTTTCTCTAACGATCCATTTTCAGTGCCTCCACCTCCTTAGCTTTATCCTTAAGCTCTTGATCACAAGCCTCAACAGCCAGTCGGGCTTTCTTCACCATCCGCATTTTCTCCTCTTCCACCATCTTCATCTTTTTAACAGCTTCTGCAGTGAAATAAGATTATGGTGGATAATATAAAAGGGTCAGCCTGGGAAATGACTTAGTTTGTTTATCGGGTACTTTTTTTCTTACTTGTGTTTAGAACATAAACTTGAGCATACATACATTTGGTTTAAATTGTTATATATGGTTTTAACACCTACTACCTTCTGTTATTCCTTTGCAGATTTTGATGATATGAGCTGTGAGATGATATTTGGTCAGGAACCACCTGCACTAACTGAGGATCCAGCATTTGCGCAACCATGCTACAAACTATGTAATTGTTCAAATACCACTTCTGTTCTTTCATAGATATGTTCCCAATTATTGTAGTTACAAACTAGAAGAGGATTTAACCGTAACAGGATCACCACAGGGCCAAATATCACGCAGTCAGTAGTTCCAAGCAAAGATTCTGTGCTAGGGAAACCTGAGCTTTACCTGAAAAAAACAATAATACTGATATCATCTATTTACAAACATTATGAATCAGTTATGAAATCTTGTGCTTATGTGTGTTTCCTATGTAATTCATGCAGGCAATGCAAAGCAAAAGCACAGTAGATCCTGCACTAGCTAATCCAGAAGAGAAAAGACTTACCCACATTTTGAAATTCTGGATAACTCACGACTGCATGTCAAACTATCCTTTTCCAACAATGTGCAGATGATTTGTGACAATTGTCAATATACAGATAATGAAGCTTCATCAACATACAGACAGACACACACAGACACATATATAGAATCCTTGGGAATCCTCTATATGCTAAGGTTTTTAAAGCAACTTCTTTTAGCTGTCAAGTCACTGCAATCAAATTGATTGTTGTAACCAGAACCAAAGAAAGATTATAAGCAAACTACTTGTATCACTCACCTACAAGCATTCGTTCTTTTAATTATCCACATACACCTATTTCTAGATGGCATATGCCCAGAAGGCTGCAGCATCTCTCTAAAGACTGATTAGAGTCCAAACTTTCAACTTACAAGTATAAGCACACAGTAAGGTTCTAACAACCGCTTGAGTTCTCAACTCATCTTACACCGTCTTCAGAATATCCAACCAGACACGTAATTAAGAAATAAAATTAAATAAAATAAACTTCCATGACAGACTGAAAAGCTGAAGCAAACAATCTCCCAAAACAACTAGACAGTATCCATCTCGTCAACGAACCACAAACAATTCCTTCTAAGCACTTAATATTGATTGCAGGGTTTAACATTGTCGACAACAAATGACAGCCTTCCTTGACAACTTCCCTCCCACTCTTCCTAGAGTCAACAATTGCTACCCAAGCATCGACCGCAAACAGAAATGCTAACAAAGTATCAAACAAAAACCAGGAAACCAAAAACCCCGCACTCTCCTTCTCATACCCTCTTACCCACGAAGCCATTACAGAAAATGGCATCAATTTCAATCTGACAAAAATCTTGAAAAATAAGTAGTGATCATCAATTTCACCAAAGAAACAAATACCCAAAAGCTGCGTAAGTGCATCCCTAACAGCCCATCTCATAAGTATAAATCCAGTAAGCCTCTTAAGACCCAAATTAGAACCATCCCAAAGAGTGGAAGTCAATGACTTATACCTCCCTAACAAATCATTCAACACCAAAACAAAAACAGTTCCAAGAACCAACGAATACGTAACAAGAAACCCAAGAATCACATACCCATACGAAGCAGAAAGAATCCCTGCAACAAACATCAATGCAGTTGCATCCCTCCTTCCCAGCTCCAAACCCTTAAGTATTCCAGCATCAACAAGACATTTGACACCTAAGTGTCTTCATCGCAATATGTGGGGGCTAACAAGTTCAATTCAAGCATCTGAAGTTAAGTGCAGAAGAGTAATCTGAAAGTATAAGAACTCATCTGAGAATCTTAATCTATATTCTTACACCCAATTTTATACATAAAGGATCATGTATGTAACACTTTAAATTACAAACCATTTAATGCTAAAATCTTTAAAAACCTGATTACAAAACACGTCATGACTAGCGGAGTATTGTTTACGTAACTGTCATGCCTAGCGGAGTATTTTATTTTTTGTTCCAGCAAATCTTAGCCTAGCAGAGACATAATTATTACCACCAGTCAATTATTTTAATTTTGATAGTAAATGACATGATTTTCACTATGATTTTGCAACACTGGAGTGGATTTTAATCATAAACAGAGATGTATAACAATGATTTTCTGACAAAAAGTACCTAAACCGATACAAACAAAGCAATACCTATAACACAATATACATACACATAAAATAAAGAACATGAACCATATTACAAAAAAGAAAAGAGAATAATACCTACAAATCCAAGCCCTAATTAAAATAGAAAAAGTCCTACCTTTTAAGCCCAAATCGAAACACAAATTCAAATCAAATAAGTCCTGATTTTGAACTCGAATCAACCCTGATTTTGAACTCGAATCAGCCCTGAGACAAAGAATAGAACACAAATTAAGACTAATTAAACACAAGACTTTCAATTAAACATAAGAACTGAAACTAATTTGAACCCAAAGCGAAGGAACCCTAATTCGAAGAAGGGCAAAATTAAGGAAACACTGATTTGAATAAGGCCCAAATCGAAGAACAATCAAATCAATTTGAAGCCTCAAATCGAAGAAGGCTCTAATTAGTAGTTTTGTAGGTTTTTCAGCGTAGAGATAGAGACAGAGAGAGTGAGAACGAGAGAGGGTGTGAGAGAGGGTAAATGTGAGAGAGGGAATCTGAGTGTTTAGTAAATTGCCAAAGTGAAAAAAAAACGCGGTTTTTTGTTGAAGCAAAAAAATCAAAAAGGGCGGTTCTTTTGCCCCAATCTAATTTTCATATGAATATTGACTTGTTATTGTGTAATAAAAATGACATTTATAAGTAACGTTGTTTATAAATACTATTTATTTTAAGTTTATATAAAATAATTTTAATATTTGTAAAAATATTAAAAATTACCACATTTCACATCTTGTAGTATAGATTAAAAAAATAATGACTTTCCCAAAACTAAGAAATAGAGGTTAAGCTTAAATTTGAAATTTGGTCAAATTAGTTGTATAAATGTTATGTTCACTTTGCAAATATAGCATGAGGAAAAAATGTTAAATTAAAATATATTTAATAAATAAATATTTTAGGTATTTCCGTATCAACAGCATTTCATAATTTGTATTATATCAATTATTATATTTTAGTTAAAATTTTAATTCAAAATATAACTCTTACACGACGTTTTATTAAAATGTCATAAAACCGACCTTATCATTTTTTGATTATTTTTTCCCAAAACTATAATGAATATTTATTAACATCCATATGGTTGGATCGTCAAAAAAAAACATTTAAAAAAATTATTCAATGAATCAAACATGCGCTCCATTACCCCAATCAGTATTAATACTACATTTTTTGTTAAAATGTCGTACAACCCGACCTTTTTATTTTTTGATTATTTTTTCCCAAGACTATAATGAGTATTTATTAACATCTGTACGGTTGGATCGTCAAAGAAATCATTTAAAAAAATTATTTAGTGAATCCAGCACGCGCTCCGTTACCCGAATCAGTATTAATACTACATTTTTGCTATAAAACCGGACATCCCGGCCTTTATATTTTTTGATTATTTTTTCCCAACACTAGAATGAGTACTGATTAACATCCGTACGGTTGGATCGTCGAAGAAATCATTTAAAAAAAATATTCAGCGAATCTGACACATGTCCCATTCCAAGAAGTGGTACTGTTCCAACGTTTTTCAAAAGATGCGGCACAACCGTACCTTGTTATTTTTTGATTATTTTTTCCCAACACTAGAATGAGTACCGATTAACATCCGTACGGTTGGATCGTCGAATAAATGAATTAAAAAATTATTCGGGTTTAGGGTTCGGGTTTAGGGTTTAGGGTTAAAAATTAGAAAAATTAATGGGCCCACTTTTTTCTGTGGGGTCCACCCTTTTTAATATTATTTTTTAATTAAATCGGGGGATCTTGACATCCATATGGTTGAATCATTGAAAAACATTTTCAAAAATAAATTAAAACACCAATCCGGGACTAAACACTAATTACAAGTAATAGTCAAATCACTAGTTGACTACAATAATCTCGAAACAAATAAATTTATTATTTTTTAATATTTTTGGAATATCACTCAAATATATTAATTTTGACATCCATACGGTTGGATCATCAGTAAATAATGTTTAAAAAATCAAAATACAAATATGGGACTAAACACTTATTTAAAGTACTAGTCAAATAACTAGTGACTTTTATCATCTCAAACCAAATACATTTATTTTTGTCTAATATTTTTGGAATATCGCTCAAACATATAAATCTTGATATCCACACGGTTAGATCTTCAAGAAATATTTTTAAAAAAATCAAAACAGCAATCCGAGACTAAACCTTAGTTAGAAGTAATAGTCATATCACTAGTTGACTACTATAATCTCGAAACAAATTAATTTGTTTTTTTCCTAATATTTTTGGAATATCACTCAAACATATAAATCTTGATATCCATACAGTTAAATCATCGGGAAATATTTTTAAAAAAATAAAACACCAATCCGAGACTAAACACTAGTTAGAAGTAATAGTCAAATCACTAGTTGACTACTATAATCTCGAAACAAATAAATTCTAATTTTTTTAAATATTTTTAGAATATCACTCAAACATATATATTTTGACATCAATACGGTTGGATGGTCACTAAATATTTTTAAAAAAATCAAAATGCCAATATGGGTCTAAACACTAGATAGATTAATAATCAAATCACAAGTTGACTGTTATAACCTTAAACAAAATAAAGGTAATTTCTCCTAAATATTTTAAAAACATCACTAAAATTTATGAATTAGTTAAATCATCAAAAAAATTCAAAAAAAATTAAAAACATGTGCTAACTTACGACGAAATCCGTCGTAAGTTATT
Organism: Heracleum sosnowskyi; assembly: GCA_030848705.1. NCBI lineage: Eukaryota > Viridiplantae > Streptophyta > Magnoliopsida > Apiales > Apiaceae > Heracleum > Heracleum sosnowskyi. The sequence goes on along the minus strand of CM061235.1, from coordinate 28,940,820 downwards.
GGACTCCAAAAATTTGATTTTCCCGCCTATTTTTTTGGGAAATTTTTTAATTTACCGCCAAATATTTTTGGGAAAATTTTGAATTTACCACCCCAACAACTCTTTTATGACGGAAAAATCCGTCGTAAGTTTCTTAAAAAATATTATTTTAAACGGCTAATTTTGTAAAAGTGACAGTAGGATAAGAAATGGGTGGTGAATTTTACACATAGTAACTTACGACAGAAATTATTTCCGTCATAAGTATACTTACGACAAAAATATCGTCATATATTCAATTTGTAAACGACGTCGTTTTCCCCTCCACACAATCTATTCATTTTATAATTAAATTTAATTACGAAAAAATAATAAAATATTCAACTTCCGACGGAACAGTAAATCCGTCGTAATTTAATACTTATGACGGAATTTAAGATTCCGTCGTAAGTATTTTTTAAAAATATTATTTTAAACGGCTAATTTTGTAAAAGTGACAGTTGGATAAGAAATGGGGGGTGAATTTTACACGGAGTAACTTACGACAGAAAATATTTCCGTCATAAGTATACTTACGACGAAAATATCGTCGTATATTCAATTTGAAAACGACGTCGTTTTCCCCTACACACAATTTATTCATTTTATAATTAAATCTAATTATGAAAAAATAATAAAATATTGAACTTGCGACGAAATTATTTTTCCGTCATAAGTATTTGTGACAAAATTGTCATTTCTGTCGTAAGTTAGGCGCGCCCAAAATTCCGTCATAAGTTTTCCGTCATAATTGCCCCTTTTTCTTGTAGTGTAATAAATTTGATTTTGATTATAATTTGTTTTAAATGAGACTATATGTAACCCGAAAATATAACGCATAAAATATATATAAAAATATAAGATTTTACAATGCATTTAGTATATATACAGTTTAAAATGTCTAATTTAAGTGATTTATAATTAACACAAACATTTGAAATTTGCAAATCGCAAGTACCTCTCGATCAGTTTGATATCTACTTTTTCTATTATTACTGTGATATTATGAGTTAAACTTCTGCAACTATTGTCAGCGAAACTTCTGCAACTGGTTCATACGAAATAATACCAAAAGTTAGGCATTTAAAGTTCACTAGCGCAGAAGCCCGTGCGATGCACGGGCCTGGTTATATAAGAAAATAATTTTCGCACAAATCAGCATCTTCGAAATAATTTTATAATTAAATATATGGTAAATTATAGTATTTCAACTTTATTTTATATTTGTAAATTAATTTTATAATATTGTATGCCGTTTTCATGAACCAAATATTTTATAATTTGATCAGGTTTAAAAAGTTGGATCAATATATCTATACGATAATAATTACATGATTATTATTATTATTAATTTCTTAAATAATAATTAAATTTCCAATGTCGTGAAAAGAAATTTATTAAAATGACATGATTATTATTATTATTAATTTCTTAAATAATAATTAAATTTCCAATGTCGTGAAAAGAAATTTATTAAAATGATCAATTAAGTGTAACATAAATAATTATTGTAGCATAATTGTTCGTGTATAACATAGATGTTTGTAAACTCATGTGATTTTAATGTAATAAAAGTATATTTGTAAAATAGATAATCATGTATGTGAGATTATATATTCAGATATATTACAAATTTTCTTAATTTTTTATATCTTATACACAATATTGTTTTTTGATAATCAAGTAATTCATTAATAAACGGCCATACGACATCTACAAAAATAATCAAAATAGAACAAACACGTAATAAAATAGATCAAATCAGAATTTTCTTCACCCCGAACTATGATTGTTGAGCAAATCATTCATTGTAGCACATCACTCGTCCATATGTATTCGAACAATTAATCGTAATTGTGACTCCATACAATCCAAATCAATGAACGACTATTATAAATCCTACAGATCTACGATCTCTGATACTAAAACAAATCAAACTCTCACAAGGAAAGAGAACAAACCCGAAGAATGGGTAGAGAAAATCCACTAAACGGGATACTAAAACTCTCAATAATGAGAGAGACCTATACAAATCGAAAACAAAATCAAAAGAAAACAGTAAAGAGGGGTCTTATCACCAACTTTTTGGTTAATGACAACCCCTTAAATAAAAATTGTGAGTTAAGATTTTTTTGGCGGAAGTATAGATAATATATATGAGCGGTTATTGTATAATCACAAAGTCTACAATACATGTCAATAAGACATTTTACGTTTTTATCATTTATTTTCGTGTTCGTGTAATTTCATGCATCAAAAATTAAATCAAACACTAAATTTTCGTGTCATAAATCAAATTTTTGTGAAAGATGTGAACGGTGAAGGAATGATAAAAAAATGGACAAATTAGTGACATGTGAGATTTATTAAAGTTATAAAGAATAATATGTATTTTGGAAAGATAAAAATAAAGGAGTGTACATTTCGAAAATAAAACTGTTAACAAATGAATGAGACGAACAAATTGTATAATAATTATTTCATAATTTAATGAAAAATATCAACGCTAACTTTCTTAATTTAAAAAATATTAACTAAAGAATAATGAGATCCTTGTATCTAATATGTAATTTATATTAGATCAAATATTATTATTATATTTTATGTATAAATATTTGACCAGTTCAAATAAATATAAATTATATCAATTAACAATATAATTGGTATTTTTTAATTGAAAAGAAACATGTATAATAAAAAATTTACAAACATGATCGGATATGTAGTTATATACAAAGTTACAAAAACAAACATAATGGTATATAAATCATATAAGTCAACGTTCTATATACTTAAAATTTAAATTATGAAAAGAATAAAAGGAGATAATGTGATTTACCTAATAGGAATTCTAAATTACAAATCAAAAGTTAACTTAGCATAGTGGTTAAGACATGAAATTGCTAAAATGAAGTTAAGGCTTCGATTCTTAATGAGAACACAAATTAATTAATTTTTAGCATAACTTATAGAAAGTGGCATTTTTGTGATTTTTCAACAAATAAGGGTAAAATTGTAATTTCACAACCATTTTTTGGGCTCAATTTGCCCTTAGACGCCATTTAATATATATAAGTAGATAGATAGATTTACCTATATATATATATAATAACGTAAATAAAAAATATAAATTTATATAAATAATATGGACCAATATTTTATTTACTCAAAGATTCAAAATAAAAAAAAAGAATATAGAATTAGAGAAAATAATGTGACTTATCTAATAAAATCTTTAAAATAAACTCAAAAAGTAACTTAGCATAGTGGTTAGGCTTTGGACTTCTTAGAAGGAGGTTGAGGGTTCGATTCTCTACAATAACAAATATTAACATATTTTTGCATAATAATATAACAATGGTATTTTTGTTATTTTTCAAAAAATAGGGGTAAAATCGTAACTTCACAAGCATTAAAATAGCAAACTTTGCCCTTGTGTTGGCCTATTATATATAGTAATAGATAGATGATTTTAAAATACCGGATAACGGGAATTTTAAAGTTTTGAAACCAAAATTCACGAATAGCCACCTCAAAATAATGAAAAGAACAAACAAGTATAGTTCCTAAAATAAAAGGGCCATAAAATACTATATTTTGAGCAAAAAAAATCAGCTTATCCTCACTACAAGAAATTCGGATAAATTCGACAAAAAAATTCTGTCGAATTTAATTTAAGTCGACAGAATTTCGGCGGCAATATTCCCAAAAAAACTAAAGTTAAATTCGACAGAATTCGGTCGGTCGACTTTTGAAATCTGGTTCCCGCATTTTTTTGGGGTTCGGATTTCGACAGCACAAAAAATTCTGTCGAATTTAGTACTAGATTCGACAGAATAATTTCGACAGAAACTAATTGTCACAGAATTTTGTCGAGTTTAGCCGCAGTCCTAAGTTTCAACTGATTTCTGTCGAATTTGATTTCTGTCGAATTTGTTTTGTCGAAATTAGTCTTACTTTCTTGTAGTGCCTTACTTCCATATATATGTTCAATATTTATTGAATTAGGTCATCACTAATGCCATCGGAGTTTGATTAGCTTTCAATTAGGGGTCGATGAGTCAGGTCCTCACTGGGCACTGGTGCAACTTGAATATAATGATTATAGCCTTGACTTTTGTATCGACCGGGGACCTGAGACCTTGTACACATTTGGATGGATGACAACGAAAGGCATGCGTTATTTCATAAGAAGGATGATTTTCATTTAAGAGAATAATAAATCTCCAGATACATTTCAGGAGTATATCAAAGTAGTATTTAAATCATGGGACTAAGGCAGTGATATTTGTATTTAGGAAATTAATGTTGTTGGTAAGGTTTGATGTTGAAATCAGTAGCTACTTCCTGCAACTGACAAACATGTTTTTTTTTTTAAAAAAACCAAACAATAAAGTTTTTTTTTTCTTCTGCTTTTCAGAAGAAAAAAAAAAACTGATGGTACTGTGTGCAACAATACCAAACACCAAACAGGGCCTTAGTCACAACTCGCATGTACTTTTACTCTCTAAATAATCTGGGTATAATTAATCAAGACAAATTTATCAAACATTTTATACCTTAATTTTTAATATTTTAAGATGTAATTAATAATCAATACTACTATATAATAGACGAAACATTAAAAGTTTGGTTGATCGGTATGGTACGTTGTGATTTTACTTAATTGTCCTTAATTAATTATACTTCGTGTTTTTACTTAATTAACCTTACTTATTTATAGAAATATATTGTTAAATAATAATATTACATATTTATAACCAATTACCTTTTTTCACCTAAAATACATTATTTTTTCTATTTTTTCTAACAAATTCTCATAATTTTTCAAATATATCATGGACAATTATCTTTTTAAACTAAAACATGTTAGTTTTTCTATTTTTCCTTACTAAAACCCCTCATTTTCCAAAAATATTACGGACAAATATTTAGTTATTTATTTTTAAACATATTCTAATATTCTAATTATTTTTTAAAAGTTTACCTATTTTAACATGTCTACTTATTTTTCTTAACAAATGCAATTACTAAAAAAATTAAAATATAAATAATCAAATAAATATTTATAACCAATTACCTTTTTAGCTAAAACACATTATATATTTTTTCTAATAAAGTCCCTCCTTTTCTAAATATATCACGGGAAATTGCCTTTTACAATTTATTTTTTATATTTTTCTCACTAAAATTCATTCTTTTTCCAAAAATATCACAGGAAACTCTTTACTTATTTATTTTAAAACGTATTTAAATACTTTCAATTATTAAATTTTAGAACCTCATTTTCAAAAAATATCACGGGCATTTACCTTTCTAAACTAAATATATGTTACATTTTTTATTTTTTCTTACTAAAAACCCCTCATTTCCAAAAATATAACGGGCAAATCCATACTTATTTATTTTAAAATTTGTTTTAATGTTTTTAATTAATTAAAAGTGTTTAGCTATTTTAACATGTCTACTTATTTTTTGCACAATTACAATTAAAAAAATATTAAAATAATAATAATAAAATAATAATAATTAACAATATGTGCATCGCACGAGTTTTAAGCTAATCTATACTATATTATTAAAGACGAAACATTAAAAGTTTTGGTCGGTCGTCGGTCGGTATTTGGGCCGATTCACGGGCCTATCTATAATCAATTTATTAATAATCAATTACCTTTTTTCACTACATTACCTATTTTATATTTATTTTTTAAACCAAACCAACTCATCTTCTCAAAATAAAACGGACAACATATATATAATATGGTAATATTATTATATATTTATAACTAATTACCTTTTTCAGCTAAAACACATTATTTTTATATTTTTTACCTAAAACAACTCATCTTATAAATAATAGAACACATATATGGAAACCAAGTTATTGATAACCAATTACCTTTTTCAGCTAAATTATATTACCTATTTCATATATCTATTTAACTAAAACAAATCATTTTCTAAAAATAAGACGAGCAATATATATATAAAATGGTAATATTATTATATATTTATAACCGACAGCTAAAACACATTATGTGTTTTATATTTTCTAACTAAATCAACTTATCTTCTAAATATAATACATGCAAAATAAATATACAATGGTAATATTGTTTTATATAAATATTAATAAATAACAAGTTATTCTTTTCAGTTAAAACAAATTACCTCTTTTATATTTTCTAACTTAAACAACTAATTTTCTAAAAGTAATGCAGACGTATATATAAAAAAATTAATATAATTTTATATAATTGTTAATAAGTAACTAATTGTGTTTTTAAGGATATTACCTGTTTATATTTTTTAACTGAAACAACTCATGTTCAAATTAAAAATAACACGGGCAAAAGATAGATATATTGGTAATATTATTATATTAAACTTATGAAATTCATGTTTATTATAATTTTTTTAACATTCAATTTAAACGAGATAATTAATTAAAATAAAAATAATAGTATCAATACTATTATATAATAGACGAAACATTAAAAGTTTGGTTGGTCGGTATGGTACGTTGTGATTTTACTTAATTAACCTTACTTATTTATATAAATATATTATTAAATAATAATATTACATATTTATAACCAATTACCTTTTTCACCTAAAATACATTAATTTTTTCTATTTTTTCTAACAAATTCCCCTACTTTTTCAAATATATCACGGGTAATTACCTTTAAACTAAAACATGTTAGTTTTTCTATTTTTCCTAACTAAAAACTCTCATTTTCCAAAAATATCACGGACAAACATTTAGCTATTTATTTTTAAACCTATTTTAATATTATAATTATTTTTTAAAAGTTTACCTATTTTAACATGTCTACTTATTTTTCTTAACAAATGCAATTACTAAAAATATTAAAATATAAATAATCAAATACCTATTTATAACCAATTACCTTTTCAGTTAAAACACATTATATTTTTTTCTAACAAAGTCCATGCTTTTCTAAATATATCACGGAAAATTGTCTTTTACAATTTATTTTTTCTATTTGTCTCACTAAAATTCATTTTTTTTCAAAAATATCACAGGAAACCTTTTACTTATTTATTTTCAAACGTATTTAAATACTTTTAATTATTAAATTTTAAAACCTCATTTTCCAAAAATATCACGGGCATTTACCTTTTTAAACTAAACATATGTTACATTTTTTATTTTTTCTTACTAAAACCCCCCATTTCCAAAAATATAACGGGCAAACCCATACTTATTTATTTTAAAATATGTTTTAATGTTTTTAATTAATTAAAAATGTTTAGCTATTTTAACATGTCTACTTATTTTTTGCATAATTGAAATTAAAAAAATATTAAAAAAATAATAATAAAATAACAATTAACATTCCGTGCATAGCACGGGTTTTAAGCTAGTATTATATAAGTGTAAAATAATATATGTTTTGATACACCATAAATTAACAAATTTCCAAATAATCAAATTAATGATAAATAAATATTTATAAAACAATCACTTAATTAGTTAAATTATATACATTTAATTTTTTCGTGATTTGGTTCGCAATTCTTAAAATATTGAGTGAATAAACTAGTCAAGTACACTTTCCACACCTAATTAATTGTCTATTCTGAATTTTGACCGATTAAATTGATTAAATTTTTTAATTATTTTGTAACTGAAGAAATTTCAAAAATTGTTTTTATTGAAAATCACATGTAATTTATATTTAAAGTGTAATTTCTAATTTCTAAAATGATAAAAAGTAATTTTTGATGAAAAATAGGTCAAATTAATCACTCAAAAGTCAAAACAGACAATTAGGGACAATTAAGGAGCATTTCCTATTTCCCTAGCAATCTACTCTGATGTTTGCGAGTTAAATAGATGAAATTGACGTAGATATTATTTTTATATAATTTTAAAAAACTACAAAACAATTTATTTTTAAATGATTAATCTTTCCTTAGTTATATAATCTTTACTTTTGTATTATACTATACTTCTGTACGATCCATTTGTTTACATTTGCTCTATTTGTTTACATGTGGTTAAGACTTATCTCTTGTTATATTCTCCTTAGATTTGTTAGAACAAAAATATGGCATATAAGTCTAATTAGTAAAAAAAAAATACATGTAAATTTTAGTAGAATTTTTTGATTAGTTTGACCTTAAACAACTAAAACAGATTTATTATTTTGGCAAAGAGTGAATAAGCATAAAAATGAAGTTACATTCTAGTTCGAGTTTGAATCGAGTCAAAAATTGTATTTGGTATTTAAAAATAACTGACATCGAATTGTAGGTAAACATGGTACCTTAAAATGAATAATTATCATATAAATAAATGATAAGTGGGTGAATTCTGTGAATTCTTATAAATTGTGACAAAGCTATAGTTTATAAAGGTGTAGCCAAACAAACCCATAGTTCAAGAGCTACTAGTTTACCCTTACCAACAACTTATGAAGCAAATTTGTTCACTAAAATCAGCTCATAAATAAATCATAAATATACTAATTATACTAGTAAATGTATTATCATGGTATATATTATTATGTATTAATATAATTAATTACCCTTTAAAACAATATAATATATAATTATATTATTACCTACTAAAACACAATATATAATCCAAAAAATAACGTAATCCAAGAATAAAAAAATATATTAATATCGAACATGTATATAATTCAAGTTATCAAATTTATCTGTGTATTATTAATAAACTTATATAAATCAAGTATATATGCATAGTCTTACTTATCAAACATTTTAAGAACAACTTGCTAACGAGCATATTAATAGAACTTGTTCACAAACTATAGCAAAAATGAGCATGATCAAGTTGGGTTTGTTTTAAATCAATTCTTAAAATCATGTTCAAGATCCCCGTTTATAAATCGAACTGAACATTCAAATTCAACCATGAACTATTGAGGAGTGTATTTGCAGCCTTACATGAAGTTACTTTTCAAATCATAATTTTAGTTTAGTGAAAAATTAAAGCGAACTTAAAAAACGGATTAATCTTACTTAACAAAAAGAAAGACGTATAAATGTTAATGCTAATTAATAAAGTATGAAAAAGACAGAGAAAGGGTCAGAAATTATCTTGCAGGTTGTCTCTCGAAACAGAGAGGAACCATTATGCTGCAATTTCTTACTATGTATATAGGGGTCATTATACTATATTCGTATGCTTCATACAGATATGGATGTATAAATAAATATTTATGTGTACAAATGTCAGTCTTCGTCTTCGTCAGCTTGATGGTTGAAGCAATAAGTAGTGATTCACTCTGACTGCATTTGCTAGCGTGTTTACTGTTGTCTAAGTTATCTTCTGTCCCTTTCACCTATTTTCTCCCTTGCGGTTTTTCTTAGCTGGTCAAAATTTTCATCTAATTATGATTTGTCTTTCTAGTAAAAAAATTCACCTTCTGTTTCTTCTAGTTTTTATTCTTCTTTCATTAACCCCGAGAAATTATATGCATGTGAGATCAAAATCAATTTCGAGGTTTCGAACTAGATTCTGATTTCAATAGTTGTTTGTTTTGAAAATCTTAGGGTGTTTATTTTATGTGTTAATTTGTTTCGATGTAACTCACCGAAATGCATTAGTGAAAGGAGTTAGAGTATAATCTAGAAATAGGTAATATCCTTAATGACTGTCTTGTTATTCTATTCTTAGTGAAGGGAGTTGAGTATAATCTGAAAGTAGGTAACATCCTTAATAATTATCTTGCTATTCTTAGTAATAAGGCCGATGTGGTGATTAGTTTTGTTACTAAGACGGATGTGGTGATTAGTTTTGTTAAAAAACATACCAACAAGGTTGTTCACATATTAGTTAGGGTTCCTTGTGAGGTCGATTGCTCAAATATGTTCATGTCTCCTCTATTAGTAATGTTGGAGATCATTGTTCTTGGTTCTCGTTGCAATTAATAAATTCTCTGTTTTATTCGAAAAAAGTATGTTAATGTTATTTCCAAGGTACTGGGATCTCTAACTAAGTTCCAATGAAGGGATATTTCCCCCAGAAACTATGAAAGAAACGTAGCAATAATATCAACCCGAAAAAGACGTGAATGTGTAAATATATAGAAAAAATTGTCATGATCAAAATAAAATGAATGCATCGAAAGTTTGATTAAAAGCCAGCGAGGACAGTACGATTCCTAACCTCTTTGAACCGCAGGACTTTTACATACCTTTTATCTTCCAAAAATTATTAAAGTTACTAATTACTAGTATATTGAAAAATATAGTACAAAACCCTACCTGCATTGATTATAATAATGAGCAGTACTTTAATGTTTTATGATTCGGAGATGGTTAATGGCGATTGTGGCAGCATTCCAAGTACAAGATAGTTTCGATAAATTAATACTTGATAAATTAATAATTTCGATGAATTAATATAAAATTTCAGTCTTTATACATATTTTATCTCGATAAATTAATAAAATTTACTGATTTCAAAACTAATAATTTATCAAGATTTTATTGTATTATTAAAAAATTTCGTGATACGATATGTTGTAATAGTTAGGGCTGAGAAAAACCGAACCGAAACCGAAAAACCGATCCGAACCGAAAGATTGAGTTTTTTTCCAAAATTTCGGTTATTTCGGTTTTTCGGATTAAACCAAAATAAAATCGGTTCGGTTCGGTTTTCAGAATATTGGTTCGGTTAAAAACCGAAATATTTTTATATGTTTATATATATATATATATATATATATATATATATATATATATATATTAGCTTCAAACTCGTGCAATGCACGAATTGTTTGTAATTGTTACTTTTATGTTTTAATAGGTATTAAAATAAATAATTAAGGATTTGTCCGTGATATTTTTGAAAAATAAAGTATTTTAGTAAGAAAAAATAGAAAAAATAACATGTTTTAGTTGAAAAAGGGTAATTCTCTGTGATTTTTTTAGAAAAAGCGGGAATTTTTTTTAGAAAAAATCATGTATTTTAGCTGAAAAGGTAATTGATTATAAATAATGTTACTATTTAATAATAATTAATAATTATTTTAAAAATTATTTTGAAATTTTGGTTTTTTAAAAACCGAACCGAAAAACCAAATTATTTCGGTTCGGTTTTAGTAAAACTTCGGTTCGGTTCGGTTTCATAAAATTGACATTTCGGATTTTCCGTTTTTCTAATTTGGTTCGATTTTTAACGGAAATAACCTAATGATACTAGTCATTTACCCCTTATGATTTCCCTGGTTCTTTGTTCTTTGTAAGTTGTAACGTTTCTTTGCCATTTGGAATTATCTAAATTCTAACATCTCTCATCTTTCTAATTACCTCCTGGCATGCACATCAAGACACAAGAGAGCTCTTACACAGACCAACACAGCCATTAGTATATGTATATTTTTGGAGAGGAGAGGGGGACGGTGTCTGCAAGTACAACAGTAGGTTTACGATTTTTCACCCAACTCCCAAGGTCTGAAAAAGAATGAGAAGAGTAAAAGAATAGTAACAAAATTAATTTACAAATTTATATACAGGCAAGTGCAATGAATGTGATGTGAAATTAGAACGGGACAATCAAGTGGAGACAAATCGAGTCCTGACAATTAGGATCGATCAACCATGAGAATAATATTTTTTTTTCTTCAATTTAGTATATACAAAACTGTTCCTGTTTGGTTTCCACCTTTCATTTATGTGAATTCTGCATTTGTGTCTATTCTTGTTAATTAGACACAAAGGTTTTCATTCTTTGTTCTTGCAGGTAATTATTTAGTTATCACTGAAGTATTAACCCAATATGCTACTAACGATTTTGAGGCCAAACTTTGATAAACTCTTAATGCAATATACCGAAATTAACAAATGGAATTTGATCCTTGCTACGAGTACTTACAGTTTCATATTTGATTTTAAGATATATTTTTACTGAAATTCATAAATAAATTGAGACTAAGTTGTTTAGTTGTTGGGTGTTTTATTACTGATTAGAAATTTGTATAAACCATATATATTATTCGAGCTTCGTATTTATTTAGGAGGTCTAATTTTCAGGATCGAATTTGTAAGAGTGGTTCAATACGAGCCTATCTATTTGGGATAATATAGATAAATTAATAATCTTTTTAAGAATATAGAGAGGGCGTTACACACAAGAGCTCCATACGCCATGCATGTTGAGTAGAATTTTAACAAATAAATCTGATTAGTTCACATTTCACACATCTTTAAGAGCCAAATTGTAAATATGCTTATAAAATTTGCTTGGCCAAGGTCTAATCTAGGCAGTGACGAAACCAAAAATTCAAATTATTCGAATTTCAAATATTTAATAATTAATTTATAAAAAAATGATCTTATGTAAATGGAGTTTTGAAAAGTACGACGGGCTCAAAAAATTTCTTTGCTTTATTTTTAAAAAAATATCCAAGAGTGAAAAAAGATTATACTAAATTTTTTAGGTCTATCCGGGACTCTAGTTTACCTTAACCCCTTAATTTCATCCCTGAATTTAGGGGTTGTGATGAACGTGACCATACAACAATGAGACGCACAAGTAGCTAGTGTACTTCTTGTTTGTCTTCACATCCTCGATCAAAACCAAAAACATAATTTCAATGGATCTCGAAGAAAGCCATCATATTGTATCGATCCTTTGGACTGCATTACATTCCAAGAAATCTTGTGTTTCCAAGTAAGCACGAATGCACCTTTGGGGGTGAGCTAGTGCCTAGATTTGTGTATCTATGTCCAAGACTTGTGCTTCCTCATTTTCAACTAATATTTCCTGGATCTCATTAATCAGTTCAGTACGTAGTGACCCGTGCTCCTCTGATTTTGTGTTTTTCATTTACTCAAAGAATAATTGTAGTACTACTAACATGCACCCCCTTTCCACGCTTGTACAATGTTAATTTTGTTGTAATTACCCAACAACCATTTACATTATTGTTTCATTTAATTTCTTTCAAAATTCTATTTTTCCTTTTGTGAATATCAGTACTCTTTCCTCTCATTCTATAAATACAGGTGCAAGAGAATTATCATATATACATAATTTGTTTTTTCAGAATGTGAATACATATCTTCTTTTAAATACCCAATTAAAATATTAGATTCTTTTGTTGGAGTTTTTAATATCAAACTTGTCATATGTTAGATTGTTTATTCTTATTTATTTGTGTTTTAATCAGTCTTATTTGTTTTGGTCTTGGATGACTTAGTCCTCCCAGTCGTGAGCGTTTTTAGGAGTTTGAATAAGGAGGTGGAGCATGTTTAGTCTGTTTGTTGAGTCCTGTTTGTTGTGGACTCCTGGTTTGTAGCCACGTTTCTGGTTTCTTTACTTTATATTGTAACTCTCAGTTGATGAATAAAGTGACAAGTTTTACAACGCATATGAACTGCTGTTTTTCATCATTTCGAAGTTACAAACATATACATACATTGTTTCAGTTTGTATTCAAGAATTGGTATCAGAGCTAGTTTTGTAAGAGTGATCGTGCGTTGTAGGAGAGTCAGGAAATGGACGTGGGCAAAGTGAAAGGAGGATCGGTTGGTCTGACATACCCAATGTTGGCCAAGACAAACTACACCGTTTGGGCATTGAAGATGAAGGTTTTCATGCAAGCACAGGGTGTGTGGTTGGCGATAGAATCAAGTGATTCGAAGGCGACAGTTGAAAAAAAAACCGACAAGGTTGCTTTGGCTATGATTTACCAAGGTATACCAGAAGAGGTGCTCTTGTCCATTGCAGATAAGAAGACGGCTAAAGGAGCCTGGGATGCTTTGAAGACTATGTGTCTTGGTGCTGAGAAAGTCAAGAAGGCTAGAGTACAGACGCTTAAGGCGGAGTTTGAAACTTTGAGTATGCAAGACTCAGAGCATCTAGAAGATTTCAGCATGAAACTTAATGGATTGGTAACCAACATTCGAGCTCTTGGAGAAGAAATGCAAGAGTCCTACGTAGTAAAGAAACTACTACGTGCCGTACCTTCGAGGTTTCTGCAAATCACCTCGACAATGGAACAATTTGGAGACCTTGAGACGATGTCTGTGGAAGAGGCAATTGGCTCTCTAAGAGCACATGAAGAAAGAATGAAGGGCAAGGTTGAAGCAAGCGGGGGCCAGTTGATGCTCACCAAAGAAGAATGGGAGAAAAGAGAAAGTGAGGAAGGTAAACTGTTGTATACTCGAGAAGAATGGATGAAGCATCAAGGCAAAACGGGGACAGATACTTTTGCTAATGGAAGGGGACGTGGAGTCAGAGACAAAAGCAGAGTAAAATGCTTCAATTGCTACGGTTATGGACATTATGCAGCCGAGTGCAGAAAACCCAAACGAAGTAAGGAGCTGAGGCCAGAGATAAACATGGCACGGATAGAGGACGATGAGCCTGCACTATTACTGGTGGAGAAGAAGGGCTTAATGATGTTAAACGAGGAGAAGGTGATGCCATCGCTACTGCCCAGGGGAAATGGAGGAAAGGTTGAGTCAAATGTATGGTATCTTGACAATGGAGCTAGTAACCATATGACGGGGTGCAAATCAAAGTTCACAAATCTGGATGAAGGTGTAACTGGAGAAGTAAAATTCGGAGACGGATCCACCGTAGAGATTGAAGGAAAGGGCTCCATAAATTTTGAGTGCAAAAATGGAGAAGAATACGTTCTCAAAGAGGTATATTATATTCCTACTCTTTGCAATAATATTGTTAGTATTGGTCAATTATGTGAAGTATGAAATAAGGTATGGATCAAAGGAGACTTTCTACGGGTATACGACAAAGATGAGAGACTGCTTATGAACGTGAAAAGGTCTGCCAATAGACTATACAAATTGATAATCGAGAATAGCAAGACTACGTGCCTTCTGTCAAAATTAGACGAAGAGTCTAAATTGTGGCATTCTCGTCTTGGTCACGTGAATTATCAGTCAATGGAGTTAATGTTCAAGGATCGAATGGTAAAAGGAATGCCAAAGGTGAATCAGCCCAAAGACATGTGTACAGGTTGCTTAATGTCAAAACAGACGAGGAAGCAGTTTCCTTGTAAGGCAAACTATAGTGCATCAAAACCTCTAGAACTGGTGCATGGTGACATATGTGGTCCAATATCTCCATCAACACCGGCTGGAAACAAGTACTTTCTACTTCTGGTGGACGATTACAGCAGGGCCATGTGGGTTTACATGTTAAAATGTAAAAGTGAAGCATTCAGCATGTTCAAGAGGTTTCGAACCTTGGTGGAGACAGGACCAGAAAAGAAAGTGAGGGTATTTTGAACTGACAGAGGTGGGGAATTTACTTCGAAAGAATTCAACACGTATTGTGAAGATACAGGGATAGTGAGGCATTACACTGCTCCGTATACGCCCCAGCAGAATGGTGTGGTGGAGCGTAGGAATCGCACAGTTGTCGAGATGGCAAGGAGTTGTATTAAGGAGATGCAGTTACCTTTGTTTTTATGGGGAGAAGCTGTTAGGCACTCTGTCTATATTCTAAACAGGTTACCAACAAGAGCTCTATCAGGGGTTACTCCTTACGAGGCATGGACCGGAGAGAAGCCTCAAATTGGCCACTTGCGAGTTTTTGGATGTATGGCTCATATGAAAATACCTGGAGTACAGACAAAGAAACTAGACAATCGCAGCAAAGCTGTAGTCAATCTTGGAAAGGAGGCTGGAACTAAGGCATACCGTTTGTTTGACCCTGTTGAAAATAAAGTCTATGTTAGTAGAGATGTGGTGTTTGAGGAAGCAAAAGCATGGCCTTGGTCTCAACAGGGAGGCACGGATCAAATGGGAACTTTCAGTATTGTTAGTACGCATCAAACAGAAACAGATAGTGTGCCCACTAGTCCAAGAAGGGAACAGTCGAGCATTGATCATGAGGGACAAAGTCCAAGCACTACCACGCCCATGTCATCATCTCAGTTGAACTCAGAAAATTATGATGATAGCTGCAAGCCAAAGAATGTCAGATCAATAAGCAGTATCTACCAAGACACTGAAGAAGTAAACGTGGATGAAGAATTGCTGTTGATGGGAGTAGACGAGCCAACATCATATAAACAGGCTGTGACAAATGTAAATTGGAAGCAAGCCATGGAAAAAGAAATGGAGGCTATCGAAAGGAATGGCACATGGAGTTTACAAGAACTCCCTGCTGGACACAAAGTAATTGGCTTAAAATGGATATTTAAACTAAAGAGGGACGCAAGCGGGAAGATAATGAAGCACAAAGCGCGATTGGTTGCGAAGGGATATGTTCAGGAACGGGGTGTAGACTTTGATGAGATTTTCGCCCCGGTCACTAGACTTGAGACCGTTAGGTTGCTGCTGGCTCTTTCAGCAAAATCCAATTGGGAGGTTCATCACTTAGATGTCAAAACCGCATTCCTAAATGGCGAGATAAATGAAGAAGTCTACGTTGCACAACCGGAGGGCTTTGTAAAACTAGGGCAAGAGCAATTGGTTTATAAACTGTCTAAGGCATTGTATGGCCTTCGACAGGCTCCGAGAGCATGGTACGCGAAACTCAACAAATGTCTGGAAAAATTGGGATTTAAACGGTGTCCTTCAGAGCATGCAGTGTACACAAGGAAGGAGGGCGAAAAAATTTTAATAGTTGCTGTTTATGTGGATGACTTGCTGGTGACAGGATCAGACCTATCAGTTATAGAGTCGTTTAAGAACCAGATGAGCCATGAATTTGAGATGAGTGATTTAGGGAAACTAAGTTACTACTTAGGTATTGAAGTAGAGCAAGGACAAGGGTACATTGAGCTCAAGCAAAGCGGTTATGCCAAGAAGATTCTCGAGAAGGCAGGTTTAGGTGATTGTAACCCATCAAAGTATCCAATGGATCCCAAGGAAAGAGTCACTAAAGATGAAGAAGGGATTCCAGTTAATGCCACTGATTTTAAGAGCATGGTTGGGGGGCTGAGATACTTAGTTCACACTCGGCCAGACATAGCATATGCTGTTGGAATAGTAAGTCGATTCATGGAACGTCCTACGAAAATGCATCTCAACGCTGCTAAGAGAATTCTGAGGTACGTAAAGGGGACACTGAGCTATGGTTTGGTGTATACAGCTGAGAGAAGGAACAACGTGTTGACGGGCTACTCTGACAGTGATTTAGCCGGCCATCTAGATGATAGGAAAAGCACTGGAGGGATGGTATTTTACCTTGATGACAGCCTGATTACTTGGGTCTCGCAAAAACAGAAGTGTGTCGCTCTTTCGTCGTGTGAGGCAGAGTTTATGGCCGCCACGGCAGCAGCATGCCAAGCAATCTGGCTGCGTAATATTCTGAGCCAAATTACTGATCAGTATGTTGGTCCTGTGATCTTGTTTATAGACAACAAATCGTCTATAGATTTGGCAAAGAATCCAGTTTTACACGGTAGAAGTAAACACATTGACATACGGTTTCACTTTATACGTGAATGTGTTGAAAGAGGAGAAATTATTGTGAAGCATATATGTAGTGAAGATCAGCGAGCAGACGTATTGACTAAGGCCTTATCTACAATCAAGTTCGAGAAAATGCGAAAGCTTCTTGGAGTGAAGAACTTGTGCAGACAAGTTTGAAATTACAGGGGTGATTGTTGGAGTTTTTAATATCAAACTTGTCATACGTTAGATTGTTTATTCTTATTTATTTGTGTTTTAATCAGTCTTATTTGTTTTGGTCTTGGATGACTTAGTCCTCCCAGTCGTGAGCGTTTTTAGGAGTTTGAATAAGGAGGTGGAGCATGTTTAGTCTGTTTGTTGAGTCCTGTTTGTTGTGGACTCCTGGTTTGTAGCCACGTTTCTGGTTTCTTTTCTTTATAGTGTAACTCTCAGTTGATGAATAAAGTGACAAGTTTTACAACGCATATGAACTGCTGTTTTTCATCATTTCGAAGTTACAAACATATACATACATTGTTTCAGTTTGTATTCAAATATTTTTATGTAATAAGTCTTAAGGATGGTTCTAAAAGTCTCCGATTTAGCCAATTAATACCTAATTAATACCCAATTAATCCTTTACAAGGTGTCCAACTGCTTCGATCTTTAATATCACATTAATCTTTATGGGTACTTCTTTATCGAAATATTTCTAATATATTTTTAGAATTAATTTAATATTTTAATTAAATATGAATAATTATAGATTTTATAATATGATAAATAAATATTAGTTAATAAATAATAGAATCAGAATGATATATTATATAATATTATAATGAGAAATTATCAAAAATGCTATTTTTTTCTAAGATTTTCTACAATTTTTTCATCTTTTGAAAATATTTGCAAAAATACGGTCTGCAACCAACGCAACCAGATGCAACTAGATGCAACTTTTTAAAAAATAATTTATAAACAGCTAAAAATTCAAAAAAAATTGTTAGTAAGAAGGGGTGATTTAACATGAATAAAGCTTGCCATCTCACGTTCCATCCCTCGTCTTTCAAAAATTTGGTATTTTTGCAAAAAAATTGGTATTTTTGCAAAAAAACAAAAAAAACATAGTATTTTTGCAAAAACGTTTTTATGGTTGGGTATTTATAAAAAAAGTCCTATTATAATATTGAATTACATTTGATTTTTACTCCAATTAATCCCTGATTTACCAATCATGATTAGTTAATAATTATAATTTAAATACAGTAATTTATTTATTAATATGAACAAGGGTTATTAGCACATGTTTTTTTTTACTTTGGATTAGAATACACATATCTTGCATTGTTGATGAATTGCATTGTTGATGAAAAATAAGATCGTATTTCCAAAAAATGGTATAGGGGGCTGTAATCATGAATAATGAGCATTGAAGACAATCTCTCAAGTAATTTTGTGTTGAATATCATAATCATATTTGTTTTATATTTTAAAATGACTAAAATTATCGTTCAGCGGTAAAATGCTAGTGTGAATATAGGATATAATGTATAGCAATAATTAATACAAAATATTTTTTTTAAATGTATCTTTGAAGTGCACACAAATATAAAAGAAATGTATTATAAAAGAACGATAATATTACAAGAAATAATACATATTAAATAATTATTAGTTGCATATTAAATTCAACATTTTTAAATACATATAATTTATGAATCTAAAAGAGCAAAAATTAATCAAATTCTATTTTGTATCATATGGAACACGTTTTCTCACTTTCCATCAGTTTTCTAAGAAATGGAAAATCCAGACTGAATTTGATTCTCTATATGTACATAATTAAATAATATATATTTATTATATACTTTTAGCCTAATTTCAAGTTATATGTTTTATAAATTTATATTTAAATTTATTATCACTTTATCTTTTTCCATCCCCTCACCCCCGATTTTTTTTGGATCTATTTATATTGTATCGATTTTATCGACTCTTCACCAACACATGTTTCTATGACACATGTATCGATATTATCACTCTTTTCCGTCTTTTTTCTTATTTTCAAACGTATGACTTGGTACTTTTTGTCGAGTTTTGTGATTTTTATGGTAATTTTTGTAGATATTGGTGGAAGTGGTGGTGGAAAGGTCGGTGATAAGTGATGACAATGTAATTATTGTGGTTGTTTGATTGTGGTTATTTCAATATGTAGATGAAGATTTGTTGGTGGTTGTCGGAAGTGGTGGTTTGAGGTTGTGACAAAAGTTGTTGGCTCGATGCGGTGGTTGTTGGTGGTTGGAGATTGTAGTTGAAGTGAAAAGGAGATTGTGGTGGTGGATGTAGATGTGGATAACATAACTGGGTGGTAGAAGATGAAGATGGAGCATATATTGGGTGAATAAGATTAGATCTCATACATTGAAATTGGTGCCTAGAATTAAATTTCATAATTCATTATGAGAGATTTTCATTAAAATATATCTCTATCTATATATACATTCTTAAACATTCAAATGATTAATATCTTTAGTTTTAATTTCGAAAGTCGACTAAATATATTAAGTAACGATGAAAAAAAATCCCAAATTAAGAAGAATAATAAACAAATGGCACTACGTCATAGATGATGTGACACCCTCAAAAACCCGGGGTTACGATTTTTGGGCATCACACATTCTAACGAATAACATAAACCTGCTAGATAACAATATAAAACAGAAAACCCCTGAACTACTCCAAGACCACATCAGGTTACAGTTTGAAACAGATACTACCACAAGATAACTACAACAACCACAACATGTCATTAGGACGCCCCGATAGGGAGCTATCACTAATAACCAAAAGTCTAATAATTTACAACTTCTAATAAATAAATTTAATTACAAACCATTAAACTTCTAAAACTTAGATACTAATACACTACTACAACCTCCTGCGTGAAAGTGCACTCCAAGATCTCAGTGGAATCTGAAAACCTAATGCGAACTGTCTCTCGGTGTGACATCCTCTTGTTTTACTGAAATGTCAAGATTAACAATGAGAGTGAGCAAAAAGGCTCAACAAGTATATATAAAAACTGCACAAGATGAAATGATGATGCAACAATAGCAATATATATAAAATGAACTCAACTGGCCAAAGAAAATGGCAATATATGAAAAGAATCAATTTAACTGGCAAAATAAACAATAATAGTAATCTGTATCAAACTTTAAGTTAGAATTGGATTTTTACTGTGACGTAACGAGTTAAGGTGGATGATCAGTTGTAATATATGTGTTATAATAATAATAATAATAATAATGATAATAATAATAATAATAATAATAATAATAATAATAATAATAATAATAATAATAGATTAATGTAATTACTATTAGAGAAAAAAAAAACTTATTTGTTAATTATAATCCTAATTGTAATAATGATAGGATATTCAAAATATTATATAAGCACCCTCGGTATTGTATACACCAACACACGAGTGCTAATAAAAAAAAAAGGGGAGAGGAGAAAACCTAGGGCAAGGCTGGGTGGAGACGAGAACAGAGAAAACAGAGGCGCTTCACTTGTGCTGTTTTTTTTAAGTCCTTCAGGTACTGTAGTAATACAATTTCATGAGAGTATTTTGTGTGAGTTGATGTATATGTATATTGAATTGTAACTTTAATATCCACATAAGATATTTATGTACGCTTAGATGAACTTGTGCTCTAGCCTAAGAATCAAGTTTCGATTTTTATTATTATTCGTGTGTTACATAAGTCTCGATATGCCCGATAATGATATTTTGTTTAGTAGTTTATAATAAGTTTTGATGTAGTATAATATGTGTTTTGACTATTAAATTTATTTGCTAATTTCTTGTGGTCCGAAACAAAACCGAGAAGCCATACTTTGTTTTAATAAGTCTTTAGATAATATAGATGGCTAAATGGCTTGCAAGATATTAATAATGTTTAAAGACTATAAGTTAATGAAATTATTTTTGTATACTAGTACTTGACTTATAGCCATGATAGGTGATAAGTTACGTCATGAGTTAATTAAATTGAATAATTATCATTATTTATAGTTAGTTGCATGGTTGTATACTCTCAAGTCTCAAGCCCTGGTTGGAGGTTAATAAATAAGAATGTTGTACCATATTTAGTGTAAGCTGTAGATGTTGATCACTTTACATCTTGTTTATCTTTTAATAATATAAATTAGTTAG
This sequence comes from Heracleum sosnowskyi, assembly GCA_030848705.1. NCBI lineage: Eukaryota > Viridiplantae > Streptophyta > Magnoliopsida > Apiales > Apiaceae > Heracleum > Heracleum sosnowskyi. Next base: position 28,919,201 of record CM061235.1, on the reverse strand, counting down.
CATTGTTTTTACTGTCAGTGTTAACATCAAATTTATAAATGCTTGTAATGTTTAAGTATACCAAGTCAGGTGATCCAAGTCATGATCTTGTCTGTGAACATGATTTATTTGTTTGCGTAATGTGCATCAGGGGAGAGAGGGAATGAATCATATAGTTTAATATCGTTAAAAAAAAATGAAGCGATTAAAACTAGTATAATAATGTTTAGGTAGTAAATGTACTGAATTATATATATTAATTATAAATTATAATTTTGTGATTAGATCGCGGGCCGGGTGCTTAGCAAAGTATTGCGAATTTCGTTGGTGTTTGAGGTTATTATTTTCGAGGTACGGATTCTCTCCTCTTTTATTCAGCGCTACTCCTCTTAGAAATATTTAAATTAAATTCGTTTGACCTCAAATCTGTTCGTTTGGTTTTTAATCATTTTGATTCTGAAAATTTGTTCTGACACTGAAAAATATTTTTTTTAAATTTGTTTTGAAATATTTAAATATCCGTTTCTGCGATTTTCTGACATTGCGTATATTTTATATCTGCTGAAAATATTGAGAATATCTGTTCTGTGAGATTTTAAAATGTTTTGCGAAATATTATATTTGAACCCTTAGTGATATAGGGTATACCGAGTTAACCAGCTGTAGGGGTACTACAGCCATGTCATTGCGGCACCAGTGACATGACACTTCCATGGCAGTGTGATTGGTCATGGCGTATCCTTCTGTTTTGTTAGCTCTTGGGAGGAGCTTTTGCGCATTTTGATATTTGTTTTAGGATACGTGGGTGCACCCAGAGTTTGTGATTTGTGATTTTGATTTGACGGTGACGTTGTATATGCCGTACACGTTATCCGGTTTGTTACACACATTAGGTACCCTATGATGTGTGTATTTGTATCTGTTCTGTTCTGATCTCGGTATGAAATATCCTAACCCCTCGTTGCTTCAGCCATAATTATTTTTTAGATAAATGTTTCATTATAAACTGTCAAATATGAATATCCGTTTTCTGTTTATAAACTGTATTCCAAATCCGTACTGGGCGATTGGCTCATGCCGTATTATTTTTCTGGCAGGTGCTTAGGGGGATGTGGGACTGTGTGATGGAGAGCCACCCCTTTATATCATTGATTAGGATTTGCAGACTTCTATCGCTATTTAGACTTGAATATTATTTTAGAGATTTTGGTTTTTCATATTTATTGCTTTGAACCGTTTTGGAGGTTTAATATTATCTTGAAGATTATTAGACTGTTTATTTATTATTTAGAGATTATTTTAGTGCTCTGTTTGCAGGTTTAAGGTTTAATAAGTAGCCCCTCATTTAAATTTAGATGGGGGTGTTACAAAGATGGCATCAGAGCTCAGGTTCTTTCTTGTAGAAAACCTATTTAGGTTGACCTGTGAGTTTGGGTAGACGTTAGGATGGGTATTTTGCTTTCAAGCTCATTTCATCTTGCTATATTCTTTTGACATCTGTTTTTGCATTGCTTCTGCTTCTTATCCTTGTTATCTTCATTCGTTCGATATCTTATATTGTAGATGCCTCCTAGACGTGAGCGACGTAACCGTGATCGAACTAACTTGAAAGTTAGCCCAGCTCAGCTAGCTGAGATGATAGGTCAAGCAGTGGCTCAGGGTGTACAACAAGCTATGGCAAATCTGGGAAATCCGAATGGTCAGGGAAATCCGAATGGTCAGGGAAATCCGAATGGTCAAGGGAATCCAAATGGACATGGAGATCAGCATAATCAGGATGGACATGGTAATCAGTTGGAGCCATTTGTATGGTTGGAGAGGTTCGTCAAGCAAAAGCCAGATTCCTTTCATTTAGCATCGAGTCCTATTGATGCTGAGAATTGGATTGTTCATCTTGAGAAGATTTTTGATGCTTTGGGTTGTGATGAGCTTCAGAAAGTTAAGTTGGCTGTGTACAAGTTAGAGGGGAATGCTCAGATGTGGTGGAGAGGAGTGAAAGCTACCAGGGGAGATGAATTCACAGAGACACTAGCTTGGCAGGGATTCAAGGAGGTTTTCTATGAGCAGTACTTTTCTAATGCAGATAGGGAGGCTTATTTGAGGGAGTTCCATTCTATCACGCAGAACCATGATGAGAGCATTACTGACTATATGGCGAGGTTTATCAGGTTGGCTGGATTTGCTGGGACAGTTGCAGGGACTGCTGCACAACAAGCTGAGAAATTTAAGTGGGGATTGAAGTCATTTCTCAGGGGTTCTATCATTTCTTCTAAATTTCAGAATGTGGCAGAGGTAGCTGATGCAGCCAAGGATGTTGAGAAAGAGCGCATAGATTTCAGGACTTCCAGGTTTGAGAGTGGTCGTAAGAGGGTAAGAGATGACCAACAGATTTCAGCTCAGGGTAGACAATGGTATGGAGGTCAGAATAGTCAGCAGGGACAGTGGCGTGGACAGAATCAGAATAGGGGAGGTCAGTCTACTTATGGCCGAAATCAGTATGGTGGTCAGAAGCAAAATCAGAATCAGCAGTTTCAGCGGTAGCAGCCACATCAGCAGCCTAGACAGTGGCAGAATCGTCAACAGGGGCAGAATCGTTTTCCAGTTTATGGCGGAAACCCTAATATGATTCCGGTTGCTCCTTGTGCTACTTGTGGAGGACATCATCCGGGTAGAGCTTGTTATAAACAGACTGGGGCATGTTTCTTGTGTGGTTCGATGCAGCATAGAGCGAAGGACTGTCCAACATCGCGTAACACTGGTGGTGGAGGTAATGGTAGTGGTGGTCAGCAGAATCCTTCAGGCAGAGTGTTTGCATTGACTGCTAATCAGGCAGCAGCTCATTCAGGTACCGTTTCAGGAACACTTCTTGTTGGTAGACGTGATGCTTATGTGTTATTTGATACTGGTTCGACTCATTCTGTGGTGTCTTTATCGTTTGTTCGTCATCTTGATGTTCTTCCATCATTATTATATCCTCGTGTGTCTATTGCTACCCCAATGGGGAATTCTGTTATTATTTCTGATGTGTACCGAGAGTGTCCGATAGCTGTTGGGGATAGAAATTGTAAGGTTAACTTGCTTCCGATGGAGATGCATGACTTTGACATTATTTTGGGTATGGATTGGTTGAGTGAACATCGAGCTACAATTGATTGTCAGGGGAAGAGGGTGATCTTTGGGGATGCAGAGAAACCAGAATTTGTATATCAGGGTTCCCAACCGAAAAGAGAGGTTAAAATGATTTCGGCTCTAAAGGCGAGTAAACTTTTGTCTAAGGGTTGTGATGGCTATCTTGCTTTCGTGAAGGATATGTCTAAGGATGAGCCTCGCATCGAGGATTATCCAGTTGTGAATGAATTTGCAGACGTGTTTCCCGATGAGCTACCAGGTTTGCCACCACAACGAGAGGTGGAGTTTACTATTGAACTTGTTCCAGGTGCAGAGCCTATTTCTAAGGCGCCGTACCGAATGGCACCATTAGAGTTGCAGGAATTGAAAGAGCAGTTACAAGAGTTATTGGATAGAGGATTTATTAGGCCAAGTGTATCTCCGTGGGGTGCTCCAGTGTTGTTTGTGAAGAAGAAGGATGGTTCTATGAGGTTGTGTATTGACTACAGGGAGTTGAATAAGGTGACTATCAGAAACAGGTATCCTTTGCCACGCATTGATGACTTGTTCGATCAGTTGCACGGGGCGAAGTACTTTTCTAAGATAGATTTGAGATCGGGCTACCACCAGTTGCGAGTAAGGGGTGAAGATATTCCGAAGACAGCATTTCGTACTCGTTATGGGCATTATGAGTTTCTTGTGATGTCCTTTGGGTTGACGAATGCTCCAGCGGTATTCATGGACTTGATGAATCGTGTCTTTCATGATTATTTGGATAAGTTTGTTGTTGTCTTTATCGATGATATCTTGATATACTCTAGGAGTAAGGAGGAGCATGAGGAGCACTTACGTACTGTACTTGAGATCTTGAGGCAGAAGAAATTGTTTGCAAAATTTTCAAAGTGTGACTTCTGGTTAGAGCAAGTGGCATTTTTAGGGCATGTTGTGTCTGCTAGAGGGATTGAGTTGGATCCTGCGAAAGTCGAGGCTATCACTAATTGGCCGAGACCTAGCAATGTGACAGAGGTGAGGAGTTTCTTAGGTTTGGCAGGTTACTATAGGCGCTTTGTGGAGGGTTTTTCGTCCATAGCTTTGCCGATGACTCAACTGATGAGGAAGGGTGTTAAGTTCGAGTGGAATGATGATCGTGAGAAGAGTTTCCAAGAGTTGAAGAAAAGATTGGTGACGGCTCCTATACTTGTGTTGCCATCAGGGAGTGGAGGATATCAGGTTTATAGTGATGCTTCTAAGAGAGGATTGGGTTGTGTTCTTATGCAGCATGGGAAGGTGATTTCTTACGCTTCTAGGCAGCTTAAACCCTATGAGGTAAACTATCCTACGCATGACTTGGAGTTAACAGCAGTGGTCTTTGCTTTGAAGATTTGGAGGCATTATTTGTATGGAGAGACTTGTGATATCTTCACTGATCACAAGAGTCTTAAGTACATTTTTACTCAAAAGGAGCTTAACATGAGACAGCGGAGGTGGCTTGAACTTCTTAAGGATTATGATGCTAATATTCAGTACCATCCAGGGAAGGCAAATGTTGTGGCAGACGCTCTTAGTAGGAAGAACTTAGGGAGTGTTGCATCTCTAATTACTCAGCCGCATCTTATTTCAGACATGGAGCGCTTTGGTATTGAGTTGTATGTTAGAGGATCAGGTGGTAGCATTGCTAGTTTGAGAGTGGAACCAAACCTGGTTTCAAGGGTCAAGGAAGCTCAAAAGAAAGATACAGGATTAGATGTCATTAGATCGGAGGTGGCAGTCGGTAAGCAAAAACATTTTCGTGTTGATGATGAGGGTGTGTTATGGTTGGGTAGTAAATTGTGTGTGCCTGTAGACTTGGCGATTCGCGAAGAAATTTTGACCGAGGCTCATAGTTCTTCATTCTCTATTCATCCAGGTTCCACTAAGATGTATAGAGATTTGAAGGAGCACTTCTGGTGGAGTAGAATGAAAGCAGACGTAGCAGAATTTGTGGGGAAATGTCTTATATGTCAACAGGTGAAGATAGATCATCAGAGGCCTAGTGGATTATTGCAGCAGTTGGATATTCCAGTTTGGAAGTGGGAAAACATTACTATGGATTTTGTGACTCATTTGCCGAGGACCTTTAAGAAGAATGATGTTATATGGGTGGTGGTCGATCGACTAACTAAATCAGCTCATTTCTTGCCTATTAGAGAGACTACTCCTATTCATGAATCAGCAGAGATTTTTCAGCGAGATATTGTTAGACTTCATGGTGTGCCTGTGTCGATAGTTTCTGACAGGGATACGAGGTTTACATCGCGTTTTTGGAAGGGATTCCAGCAGGCTTGGGGTACGAGACTTAATTTTAGTACAGCTTTTCATCCGCAGACTGATGGACAGTCAGAGAGGACGATTCAGACATTAGAGGATATGTTGAGGGCTTGTGCTTTGGAGTGGACAGGTGATTGGGATAAGTATTTGTATCTTGTTGAGTTTGCGTATAATAATAGTTGGCACGCGAGTATTGGTATGCCACCATTTGAGGCTTTGTATGGTAGGAGGTGTAGGGCACCGTCTTGTTGGGACGAGGTTGGCGAACGAGTCATTGAAGGGCCGGAGCTAGTTAGAGTTACTAATGAGAAGGTGGAGCAGGCTAAGGCAAGTTTGAAGGAGGCTCGATCACGTCAAAAGAGTTATGCGGATCAACATAGGAAGTTTGGTGGATTTGAACCTGGTGATCATGTGTTCTTGAAGGTGTCGCCTTGGAAGGGTGTTAAACGTTTTGGCATGAAAGGGAAACTTAGTCCGAGATATGTTGGTCCTTTTGATGTTATAGAGAAAGTTGGTGAAGTGTCTTATAGGGTTGCGCTACCACCACAGTTATCTCATGTGCATAATGTTTTTCATGTGTCTGTTCTGAGGGGTTACAAGTATCATCCGCTTCATGTAGTTCAGTATCCATTGCATATGATTAGAGAGGATCTTACTTGTGAGGAGGAAGCAGAGACTATCCTTGCTCGAGAGGAGCGAGTTATGAGGAAAAGTACTATTCCTTTTGTGAAAGTCTTGTGGAAAAATCATTCTGAGAGAGAGGCTACTTGGGAATTAGAAGGGTCTATTCGTGAGAGATATCCACACTTATTCGATTCAGGTACGATTTTTAGTTTCGTTTGATTCCGAGGACGGAATCCTTTTTAAGGGGGTATATATGTAATATATGTGTTATAATAATAATAATAATAATAATGATAATGATAATAATAATAATAATAATAATAATAATAATAATAATAATAATAATAATAATAATAATAATAGATTAATGTAATTACTATTAGAGAAAAAAAAAACTTATTTGTTAATTATAATCCTAATTGTAATAATGATAGGATATTCAAAATATTATATAAGCACCCTCGGTATTGTATACACCAACACACGAGTGCTAATAAAAAAAAAGGGGGAGAGGAGAAAACCTAGGGCAAGGCTGGGTGGAGACGAGAACAGAGAAAACAGAGGCGCTTCACTTGTGCTGTTTTTTTTTTAAGTCCTTCAGGTACTGTAGTAATACAATTTCATGAGAGTATTTTGTGTGAGTTGATGTATATGTATATTGAATTGTAACTTTAATATCCACATAAGATATTTATGTACGCTTAGATGAACTTGTGCTCTAGCCTAAGAATCAAGTTTCGATTTTTATTATTATTCGTGTGTTACATAAGTCTCGATATGCCCGATAATGATATTTTGTTTAGTAGTTTATAATAAGTTTTGATGTAGTATAATATGTGTTTTGACTATTAAATTTATTTGCTAATTTCTTGTGGTCCGAAACAAAACCGAGAAGCCATACTTTGTTTTAATAAGTCTTTAGATAATATAGATGGCTAAATGGCTTGCAAGATATTAATAATGTTTAAAGACTATAAGTTAATGAAATTATTTTTGTATACTAGTACTTGACTTATAGCCATGATAGGTGATAAGTTACGTCATGAGTTAATTAAATTGAATAATTATCATTATTTATAGTTAGTTGCATGGTTGTATACTCTCAAGTCTCAAGCCCTGGTTGGAGGTTAATAAATAAGAATGTTGTACCATATTTAGTGTAAGCTGTAGATGTTGATCGCTTTACATCTTGTTTATCTTTTAATAATATAAATTAGTTAGCATTGTTTTTACTGTCAGTGTTAACATCAAATTTATAAATGCTTGTAATGTTTAAGTATACCAAGTCAGGTGATCCAAGTCATGATCTTGTCTGTGAACATGATTTATTTGTTTGCGTAATGTGCATCAGGGGAGAGAGGGAATGAATCATATAGTTTAATATCGTTAAAAAAAAATGAAGCGATTAAAACTAGTATAATAATGTTTAGGTAGTAAATGTACTGAATTATATATATTAATTATAAATTATAATTTTGTGATTAGATCGCGGGCCGGGTGCTTAGCAAAGTATTGCGAATTTCGTTGGTGTTTGAGGTTATTATTTTCGAGGTACGGATTCTCTCCTCTTTTATTCAGCGCTACTCCTCTTAGAAATATTTAAATTAAATTCGTTTGACCTCAAATCTGTTCGTTTGGTTTTTAATCATTTTGATTCTGAAAATTTGTTCTGACTCTGAAAAATATTTTTTTTAAATTTGTTTTGAAATATTTAAATATCCGTTTCTGCGATTTTCTGACATTGCGTATATTTTATATCTGCTGAAAATATTGAGAATATCTGTTCTGTGAGATTTTAAAATGTTTTGCGAAATATTATATTTGAACCCTTAGTGATATAGGGTATACCGAGTTAACCAGCTGTAGGGGTACTACAGCCATGTCATTGCGGCACCAGTGACATGACACTTCCATGGCAGTGTGATTGGTCATGGCGTATCCTTCTGTTTTGTTAGCTCTTGGGAGGAGCTTTTGCGCATTTTGATATTTGTTTTAGGATACGTGGGTGCACCCAGAGTTTGTGATTTGTGATTTTGATTTGACGGTGACGTTGTATATGCCGTACACGTTATCCGGTTTGTTACACACATTAGGTACCCTATGATGTGTGTATTTGTATCTGTTCTGTTCTGATCTCGGTATGAAATATCCTAACCCCTCGTTGCTTCAGCCATAATTATTTTTTAGATAAATGTTTCATTATAAACTGTCAAATATGAATATCCGTTTTCTGTTTTATAAACTGTATTCCAAATCCGTACTGGGCGATTGGCTCATGCCGTATTATTTTTCTGGCAGGTGCTTAGGGGGATGTGGGACTGTGTGATGGAGAGCGACCCCTTTATATCATTGATTAGGATTTGCAGACTTCTATCGCTATTTAGACTTGCATATTATTTTAGAGATTTTGGTTTTTCATATTTATTGCTTTGAACCGTTTTGGAGGTTTAATATTATCTTGAAGATTATTAGACTGTTTATTTATTATTTAGAGATTATTTTAGTGCTCTGTTTGCAGGTTTAAGGTTTAATAAGTAGCCCCTCATTTAAATTTAGATGGGGGTGTTACATCAGTCACACCAAAACCCCGGACCATACCCTACGGTATGTCCAAATACTGAACTGGATCCAAGGCCGCTTTTGGCCTACATAATACTGATACTCTGACTGGCGTCTGCAGTCCTTAAAAACATTTCATTTTTTTATAAAAACTTCCAATTCCAACCCAATACTCGGAGTTAGGTGTCGGAACAATCGACTACCTCGTTAATTCAAACTATCACTTTCAACTGTCTGATTAAATTCATCAACTGGATTAGGGTAAAACAATTGCATAAGAATTAGATTTCCAATCACAAGGTATCAAGGATTAAATCTGATAAATACAAGGTGCTGCAAGGAACATGATATGGAATAAAATAGGATCATCAAGTTAAACAACAAGGTATCTCAATTTCAGGATAACAATGAAAACTGGTTATGAAAAATGAGTAAATGGGAAACAAGAATCTTGCTTCAAAAGAATACGAGTTGAGTAAACTTGCCTGGATACTGATTTAACTGGTGCTACTGGACTTTAGCCTTTTCTTTGTCTTTACTCGTCTCTATAATATCAAATTTCTAGATTAGATACTAACCAATAATCACAGCTCATCTCTATCACTACCTACCCAGCGCAATTTACTAAATATAACTAATATAAACTAATAAGTACACATAACAGATAACAGATAAGCATGCGTTGACTCGACGCTGGCATAGTAATTAAACACTTAACTTATTAACATATATAATAGCACGTAGCAGTCAATCACATTTATATATATAAACACATGATTACATATAACTAACTGAAATCAACTAACTCATTTAATCAATTAAATTAATCAAGTCAACCAGATAATAAAATCATAAAACACTAAAATCATAAAACAACTTGAAGATAATAATTAAATTTGATTTATAGATAATCAAGATTAAATAATAATCAATTAATAAAATTCACCAATTAACTATTAAATTAATTGGTCAATTAAATCAATTTCATTATTATTTAAAATTGATTAAGAATAATCAAATTCAATTACTCTTTAAACTCTAATGATTTTAAAATAAATAACAAAATAATTAAATAGATTTTTACGAAATTTCGGCATGACCCGTTCGTAAACAGGACTAGCCAGAAATTTTGCATGTACTATGTTGCGCCCCCAGTCACAGGACGGACAACACAGTACATCACAACAATAACCTGTATATTTAATAGTAATTAACAACACAATACCTCAACCATCAACTATAATAATTCTCAGGTTGGGAATTAAACCAGAATACTAAAATCACCATTACCGCTAATTTACAACTCAAAACCAAACTTTAAATACATCAATTTATAATATACAACTAATGATCACTCGAAACATTAACAAATTACGAAAATACAATCCGTAAAGAAAATTCTGTCGAACATAATTAGAATTACAAGTAGCTTATAAAGAAAATCTGCATCACACTCTCCTTTATTAAAACAAAACCTGCACAACCAATAAAATATTAAATAATACCAAAAACAATTAAACATTGAAATTTATATATATATACCAACTAAATCATTTGAACCATTAAAACACACTAAAAGACTTTCTACCAAAACAATCCCTCTAAATACCTACAAAAATCAGTAAGTATCAATTTATTAACAGAAAAACGAGTTTATAACTAACCTCAGACAAACACGGATCCAAATCCATTTACTAAACAAAATATATCATTTGATACCATCAATCATTAATCCAAAAACGAACTATAAAACAAGTAATTACTAAAACGGATTCTAAATAACAATCGAATCATATACTTCTAATTACTACAAAAATACGAATTATAATTATCATAAATTACTAAATAAAACGAAATATTACTTAATTACTAAAGAAAATGATTTCATACTTAACATGAATCAATACAAACGAATCTATGATTACCTCATATAACCAGAAATTGAATTATTAACTTATTATTATCAAAACAATTTATAAAATCAACACGTAATTAAAGAAATGAGTTAGACACAATTAATTACTAAGATCAGATTTACTGAATAACACAAATTAATAATAAAAACGAAATATCATACCCTCACATAAACAGAAAACGGATTTAATCGCATATAATTCATGAAAACGAATTCAACAACACCTAAAATAGTTTGCTAGTTTTGCACAAAACGAATTATGAATACACACATAAATCAAAACATCGAAATTCAATTTACATATAACTAACAAAGAAAAGAAACAAATTAATAACAGAGATTTTGATTATACCCCAGAATTCTGAAATCGGGAAGAACGAGATGTAATTCTAAAATAATTACATCGAACTAATAAAATTATTTATATCCCAAAATTATTCTAAAAACATTTAAATGCACAGAATTCATAATTAAATAAATTTTAACTAATTTACTTAAAACAAATATGCCGGACTCAAATTTACTAATAATTACCTAAAAAAAATTTTAAACACATAATACCACATCACATATCCACATAATATTATTTAAACATTTAATCACATATTGCAGCAACTTAAAAATAATTACATATATTACTATAAATATCATTAAATAAATAGGGATGCGTACCTAAATTCCCCGATATTACAGATGACCTATAGTAACAACAGAACTATATTACCTTAGACCCTATATTACTTTGCCACAGGCCCAAAAAGGGCTAAGGTAACATCTTTGATGGGTTAGTTTCTCAGCCAGTTACCGTTGGCGTCAAGGGCAACATGCCGCCTACCCTAGGCTAACATAACCATATTTGTTATAGAAGACCTATATAGCAACATACTAACCACTCTATTGTAACACCAGATCTATGTTGCCATAGATGTTATAATTTTGCAAAATTAATAATCAGTGGGGCCCGCCCATAAGGCCCACCTATGGGTCCCACCTGTGGGGCCCATCCATAAGGCCCGCCTATGGGTCCCACCTGTTGGGTTTTATACTGAACTATTTGTTTGAAATATATAAATATTGATCATTTTATTGAGAATCTTGATTGCATATTATTACATTGTCTGTTTATTATATATTGTGGATAATCTAGTATCAAATGGGATAACAGAAGATTAGATTATCAGTGTATGTATATAATATAATAAAGGTTCACAATCGAAGTGGTACTAGACAAACCATTGGAATGACTGAAGTATTATTTGGGAATAGTTTATCTTGACTATTGAATAATACTTGTATACTTTGTGTATATTAAACAGAATCAAAATATTAGAATTGCTCTTCTATTCTGACAATAAAGAAGAACTAAGATTCTATGATATTATTATTGCTTAGGTTCTTAATCCGGATGTAGTGATTGACACTTGTATGCAATGCACATGCTTTGATTCATATAAGACATAATTAATTATTAATTACAATATTATTTGTTGAGCAATGACATTGCATGCAGAGTGGGATATTAATTACAGAAGGAATCCATGTCCTGATAATATTCGGGTTGATGATGTCCTCTTGAAAGCTCATAAAGATAATTATGTGAAGCCCTGCAGGCAGATTAATTTATGACATAATTATAAGGTTGAGTGAATGATCAAGGATAAATAAGATATTAATTAAACTAATTATCAGTGATTAATTTAATTAATGGACATGTGATATCTTAAACGTGGGGAATTTAATAATCAAATAATATAGGAGCCGATTTAAATAATAAAAGAATTGCGGTATTAGGAATGGTAGTGCAAATATTAATTCTTTAGTGGATTGAATTAATATTTAATGACATTGGGCTTGACTCAAAATGTCATTGGAAGGCCCGACCTAATTATCCATGATCCCTACTGAAGCCTATATGTATTCTCGTTCTCCTTAAAGCGGGACACACAACAAAAATCGAAATTGAGACCTAGGGCAGCCGCCCGCGGCTAGGGTTTTGGAATTTCGAGGCTTTGAGGAAATGAAACTTTGGGAGATCGAAGGTCATACTTCGCTTAAAGGGAATCAAGGAATTTAGTAGAAGACGTTGAATTGAATCGTTTGCGCCGTAGCGATTAAGGTTAATCTTCTTTTCGAACACTTTAATTTATATCATCAAACGTAGTCCTATATATCGTATGTTCCAACACCACCAGTGGAGCCCATAAAATGTGCAGCAAGTTTCAGTCTATTGTAACACCTTTGTAACATCTATTGCAACATGCTAGGTGTTACCAATGAAGACCTTTAGTAACATCTGTAAAGTATGTAAGGTAACACCTTTAGTTTAACGAAATAAAAATGTAAAGTTTAAATATAGCATTTCCCATTAGAAAAACAACAAACCAATTCACACAAACCAACTACATAATCCCATCACAAAAACAACTAGTTACATCAAATCATAAAACCAACTACAGCCTTCAATCACAAACCCAACTACATAATCCCATCAAATCCACCAACACCAAGTTAAGAACATAAGTAATTACAACGTTAAAATGAACTCGAAGAAATAAATAGAAAAACCAAGACAGTAGAATAAAAGTCAACTTGTCCTGGAGCTGGAGCCTGAGTAGAAGTTTTGATGACCCTTGCGTCATGTCTACCTATAAGCCAACGTGGACCATGGAATTTTTTTCCACTTGAACCTAGCTCCTCAATACCATCAACTCCTTCTGATGACTTGAGTTTTTCTCGAACAGTAAAATGTTGAAGATTTTGTCTCTTTATTCTTTATAACATATCTTTTTTTGATTGATTATGTGTTGATTTCATGTTATTCACGTTCATACGACGATGATGGTCGATTATTAAGACTTTTGAATGGTGATCGATTTGTAGGATTTGTGTGACAATGCTAAAATAAGATCATAGTATGTCGAATGTGTATCGACTTGATTATTATGATTGATCATCTTTCCCTTAACTAATTACACTATTACAAAGAAACACTTTTAAGTAAATTATTGCAATATTATTATTTCATTTTTAAATTTATATAAATTAAAACTTGAACCAGTGTTATAAAACCGCCGATTCCGGTGATTAATCGGCCAACATATAGGTTAAAAAATCTCAAATCGGTACATCGATCAATTTATTTCGATTAGCGATTTTTGCTACACTGACTTGAACACATAATTAGGGATTTGTTGTATATCGATAGACGAAAGTAGATATATTTTTGTTTTATAAATTGTTTAATTTAATGTAATCGCAAATTTGCTAAACTTTGACTACGTCTTATAAATTACGATTTCAAAATTACCTTATGAATTATATGTAGAGCTATAAGCAAATCGAATTGAACACAGACGATATCTTATTGAACTTGAACAATTTCTTATAGAACGGAACAATGTTCTATAAAATTATCAAACAAACTCTTTTGTCAAAATTCGAGTTCGAAAATATATAAAATCGATGTTGTTGAGTTTGAAACGAACTCAACTCCAAAAATAATGAAATTGTTCAATCTTTCTTCAACCTTATTCACAAATAATTTATCTTTCGAACTGAAGTAATGATTTGACGAATTGAACAATGTTTAACAATTTTATTGAAAATAATACCGAGTTATAATAATTATGAATTTATAACTTTTAACATAGTGTTTTCGATGCGTAGCACGGGTAAAATATTAGTACACATATTAACTCCTTATATATAATAAGCGTAAGGGATATCTTATCCAAAACTTTGGTCGGTCACTGTACTACCAAAAGTATATGATCCGTTGGATTATAAAAATATAAATATTCAAATAAATGAGGACCGTTAGATATAATATTAAAAATTGTATTTGATTAATAATAGGATAGTATTTAAATACTAAAATGTGTATTTTGATAATTTAAACCAATTATAAATGGATTTCTATATTGAATAGAAATCTTTATGTAAAAATTCGTAATTATCTTTTCTCTTTAGTTTATGGATAGTTACAGTTAGATAAAAATTATTAAATCATCATTAAATTAAATATAATTTTGTTAGCTTCGCATGGGCTGTAAAATCGTTAAAATCTGTTGTCTAAAACTCAAGATAGAGCCCAAACAGTAAAGTGATTATCTAAATTTTAATAAATATTTTTTTTTATTGTAGCACCAATTTAATATTTTTCCTAATTCTTTTAAATTTATAAATTCTATTTTTATTTCAATAAAATATTAAAATCAATTTAAGAAAAAATTAAAATCGATCTGGTCAGTGTACGATCACTATACGACCAAATTAATAATTACAGTTAGATCTTAAATGTATCGATGAGAATTGTTAGATTAAATACTAAAAAGTGTATTTTGATAATTTAAAAGTTTTCTATGTAAAAATTCTTAAATATATTTTCTCTTGAATTTATGTATAGTTCCAATTAGATAATAATTGTTAAATCAAATATTAAGATAACAATTCATATTGATTATAATATTAAAAATTATCAATATAATGCTGATGTATATCATACTAACAATGATACACGTGAACCTACAAAGACTTACGAGAACTTGTGTACATAAATAAATTTAAACACTTTTTTTTTTGTGAAGGAACATAACAATTTGATTAATCGAAATTATAATTATATTATTTTACATATAACAAACATAAAAGGATAATATCAAAATATTTATTAAAATATTGAGGGTTTCGTATTCATAAACGATAATTTTGAATATAATACTTATATTAAAATGTGTATTTGATTAAAGGTAGGATTATATTTAAATACTAAGAAGTGTGTTTTCTATATTGAATTGAATTCTTTATGTAAAAATTCTTAACCATATTTTCTTTTCGGTTTATGGGTAGGTGAATAGGTCAAGTTAGATAATAATTATTAAACCATCATTAAATTAAAGATAATTTCGTTAGTTTCTCATGAGTTGTAAAATCGTCAAAATTCAATTTTTAAAACTCATGATAGAACCCAAATAGTAAAGTGAGTATCTAAATTTTAATAATTGTTTTTTAATTTTTGTAGCACCAATTTATTTATTTTTCCACTAATTGTTTTACATATAGAAATTTTATATTTCTTTCAATAAAGTATTAAAATTAATTAAGAACAAATTCAAATCGATAAAAAATATAATAATATGAGAATAAAATTTTATATAATCATAACATAATTTTTATTATGTTTAATAATTTTTAAGTAATAATGTATTTTAAAATTTTATATACACTATAAATAAAACCGAAACATTAAAAGTAAAAGCAATTAGTAAGATACTTATATGAGTATATACTTGATATCCTTATTATATTAAATCCTTATATATAATAAGCATAACAGGGATCTTATCCAAAATTTTGATCTTACGGTTTGGACAACCAAACTAATAAGGATCATCTTAACTAGATAAATGAAAATCGTTAGATCAAATATTGAAAAAGTGTATTTTATTAATAATAAGCTTATATTTAAATTCTAAAAAGTGTGTTTTGATAATTTAAACCAAATATACCAAATATAAATAAGTTTTCTATATTGAATATAATTCTCCATGTAAAAATTTGGTGACTTTCTTTTCTCTGGACAATTCCAGTTAGATAAAAAAATTTAAATCATCTTTTAATTAAAGATAATTTAGTTATCTTCATGTGGGGTGTAAAATCGTCAAAATCTAATTTTTAAAATACAAGATAAAGCTCAAATTAGTACGTCATCGTTATTATTTAAATTTAATTTAGTTATCTTCAAGTGGGTATTTAAATTCTAATAATAATTATTACGTCATCATTAATGCCAAATTAATTACTTTTTTCTAACTATTTTAAATTTAGAAATCTATGTTCAAAAATTCAAATCAATCTAAGAAAAATTCAAATCAATAAAGAATATAATAATACGATGATAAAATTTTATAAAATTGTGCATATTTTTTATCCTATTTTATTAAATTTTATATCATAACTAATTAAATATTATATATTATTAAATAATAAATTATACGCAAATGGTGATTTTGTTTTATAAGAAGAGACCTAATTTCATTGTTAGCGGGACTATATTCAAATTAAAAAAAAACCGTATTTTGAAATTTTAGACTCAGCTACAAAAGAGGCCTAACTTTTTTAACCTATATACATTGTAAATTATTAAATTCGAAACTTTAAAAGTTTGTTAATCAATTAGTATAGTACTTTTTTGAAAAATCGTACTTTATAAAAAATATTATCAAATAACCTATGTCTACAAGAATAAATATGAAAAAATTCTTATTTTTCAAAAAAACCTGTAATTTTAATATGTTGTTGGTAGATTCAAAACTTAGATCATTCTACGTGATAATTTTACTGTTATGTCTAACGTTTCTCAACAATTTAATTTGAAAGATCCAACGATTATGGATTGAGTGATCAAGCGATTAGACTTATAAGAAAGCTTTCATTATTTAGTCTTTAATATAATAATATAGATATTTACGGGATATACTATAAAAAAAATGAATTTTATACAGAATTTTGATCGTCATTGTGTACTACTTTAAAAGAAGAATTTTAACAAAAAAATTATATTTTAATTGATAATTTATTTTCTCAAAAGTTCAAAGTTCCCGTATCATTAACATATTACAAAAAAGAGTATATTATATTTTAGCTATAAATATTTTAAAAAAAATAAAAATAAAAAATATATATAAATATTAAAAAAATTAATGATGTTATTCTCGTAATTTGGTCCTAAATACCGCCAAAACATTCTCAACCGTTAGATCCAATGCTTTTAAAAATAGACGATCAAGATTATATCATATAAAAAGAAGTTATTATCTAAAAATGATATAAGTTAAAAGATATTATATTAGGATTGGATTTTCCAAAAAGTTAAAACATAAAAATAGTTGTAATTAAATAAGGAAAACCATTTAATATGAAAATAATAAAAATCGTTTAATCTTAAATATATAGGTGAAAACCGTTAGATTTAAACATTCACTTTATTCTCTTTTTAGTTTTAGAATAGTTATGAATTTAAAAAGAACTATTAAACCACAACTAAATTAAAGATTATTTTGTGAATTTCATGTGGACCGTAAAATTGGCCAAATCTAACTTTTATAACTCAATATAAACAAATATTAAATTGAGCGTGTAAAATATAATAAATATCAATTTTTTAACTATAATTGTTTTTGGCTAAATCTTTTTTAACAATAATTTAATCATGTAAACTAATAACTTTTAAATATTAAAATATTCATAAGTAAATATAATTATAAATATTAAAAAAACAATCGTGTGTTCCATGGGTAATTAAAATATAATTATAAACAAAATAATTATAAATAAAATTTAAGTAACCGTATGTCAGGACTATAAGCTAATTATTGAGAATATGAATACAGATATTGTCGTAACTGCATGTATTTTTTGTGCTGAAACACAAATAATTATTTTCCACGCAATACTTTAAAATTGTTATCACTTAAATACGGATCTAAAATACCAGCATTTAATTTCTGCAAAACTAATTAGTTGTAGATTTGATATTTTGTAATTATATAACAAAAGATGGTCTAGAATCGAAAACTAGAAACCTAGGTTAGTTGAGGTATATAGGGTGTGTTTGGCTGACACAATTTATGCATTATAAGTTGATAAGAGCGTGTATGGGATGTTTTTGTACCAACTTATTTGATAACTTATAACTTATAAATTGATAAGTTGAATGTTAGAAATCACTAACATTTTACTTAACTTATCAACTTATTCTTTGATTTCTTTATTTTTCTAATATTTTATATTTTTACATTTGTATTTTTAAATATTTTTTTAATTTAAAATACAAGTGTTGAAATCATTGTATTTAAAAATTATTTTTTCAAATTTAATTTAGCAAATTCTTCACTAACTTATTAGTAAATTTATCCAAACACCCGTATAACTTATAACTTATAAATTGATAAATTGAATGTTAGAAATCACTAACATTTTACTTAACTTATCAACTTATTCTTTGATTTCTTTATTTTTCTAATATTTTATATTTTTAAATATTTTTTTAATTTAAAATACAAGTGTTGAAATCATTGTATTTAAAAATTATTTTTTCAAATTTAATTTAACAAATTCTTCACTAACTTATTAGTAAATTTATCCAAACACCGGTATAACTTATAAGAATTCATCAACTTATCAATTTTATGACACTTACTCATTTTAAACTATCGATCAACTTTTTGATGATAACCAACCACACACATAAATAGCAGCATTGTTCCTGCATATACAAATATAACATCAATCAAAACATTCATGTGAAATTTATTTTGTGACCTCAAACAATTTTTCTCTCATTATGCATATTGGTCCACTAATAATGGCGGTTAGTACTTTTGTCATGTATTACCTAGGACTATAGTACTACTATATGCTAATTTTCCGCTCTTTTGTTTTTTCTTTTCAAAAGCCAATAAATGCAGGTACAATCCTTAGGTAGCTGGAGGAAATTAAATATGTGACAATTGACCGTATATCTAGCCATACAAAATAAAGCGTCCAAATTTAATAAGGCATGCATTATATGCTTTACTGCTTCGGCTCTTTACTTGTGCATGTAAATAATGGGCCAGGTTATTTTTCTTTTCTGTGTCAAAACTTGACTTGGAGCTAGTCTGCAGATAATTTGTTGCTTTCATGGGCTCCCCAGTTTAAATGAGGATTCTCGATCCAGGACTTAATTATGATTTATGTAAGTTTAGGACGGTAAACAGGGCTGTTCACGAACCGAGCCGAACCGAACTTTGATGTAAACGAGTCGAGTTTTACTTTTTTCTCTGACGAGCCGAGCCGAGCCGAGCTTTCTTATCGCACAAAATTCGTGTTCGAGTTCGTTAACTAACGAGCCAAACACGAGGTTTTATCGAACAAAAACGAGCCGAGTCTAGCCGAGCTGAGTCGAGCCGAGCTCATTAGAACTTACAATTTTTATAGATAATAAAACATAATTTTTATTAGCCCAGCGAACTAAAACATTTTTTGTCGAAACCGAACCCAATTTCCCAATCAATTCTCAATAAACCTAAAATACACATACTATATATTACAAAATTAATTTAAAATGTTAACAAATAATATAAAAATATGTCGAATATATCTTAATTTTTTTGAGTTTTATCAAGCCGATCTCGAGCCGAACGAGCTCGAGTCGAGCTCACTAATAGCTCGGCTCGAGCTCGTTTTCTTAACGAACAATTTTTTGTGTTCGAGCTCGAGTTCTTAACGAACCGAGCCGAGTCGAACCCTTAACGAGCCGAGCTCGAACTTGTTCATGAACAGCTCTGTTCGTGAACAGCTCTAACGATTTATTGTCCTGGATTCGATTCTCGTTATCTAAAAATATTCGAGAATTAAATAGAAATATTTAGTTAGAATGACAAGACCATGCAAGTTATAAAAGCTTATGCAAAAAAATAAAAAATGACCAAGCACAACTCATCAACTTTACTGTTTAAGCCGTTATATACAAGTGGAACATGGGGCCTGTTTGCCTTACTTGATTTATACCTTTTAAGTTAATAAGAGATTATAAGGGGTATTTTTAAACCCGACTTATAATCTCAACTTATAATTTATATATGTTAATAATGGGGTAAATTTTCCTAAATTTATTGACTTATTACTTAATTTTTTTATTTTTTAATACTTTATATTTTTACCTTTGGGTTTTTAAATATTTTTTTAATTTAAAATGCAAGTGTTGAAATCATTGTATTTAATAATTATTTTTTCAAATTTAATTTAGCAAACTCTTAACTAACTTATAAGTAAATTTATCCAAACACCCGTATAACTTATAAGAATTCATCAACTTATCACTTGGAACTTACTCATTTTAAGCTATAAGTCAACTTTTTTGTGATACCTGATGTGTAAAAATAATGTAACTGCAAGTGTACAGTGTTTAGTTGTAGCAATAACAGATCGATCCACAGAGACTATGTATTTTCAAAACCCTAACAATTAACTCAGGCGAACTAGACAATAAGATTTGAGTTGAGATTTGTTTAACCTCACTACAAGAAAAAAGGCTAAATTCGACGGACAAATTTCTGTCGAATTTAATTTAAGCCGACAGGATTCGGTCGAATATGGCTAAATTCGACAGAAAGAAGGTTTGTCGAAAACGCCGGTGTCGAATTTAGTAAGTTCTGTCGAATTTAGTCAAATTCGACAGACGAAATTCGACAGAATATATTCGACATCTTAAATTCGACAGTTTAAATTCGACAGAATTTTGTCAAATTAAGCAAACCTGCATTTTAAACCAAAAATTCAATTTTTTGCCAAAAAATTGAAAATCCCGCCAATAAAATTCAAACTTTTGCCAAAATATTTACTCTCCCGTCCAAAAATACTAAATTCGACCAAAAAGGGTCGACATTTATATTCGACCAAAATTAGTAGAAAAGTAATTTTGACAAGAAAAGGTGGCTTTTACTCGACCTGAAAAGAAAATTTGATTTGTACTGGTAAAATAAATTCGACATGTTTTTGTCACATTTAACATACCAAAACAAATTTTATATTTTTTAGTTCCTGCTTTTGACCAATTCAGTGTAAACATACAAATCATTTTTACCACCTGTGCAAATTCTATTCTCAAACATAGACAAAATAAAAATACAAATAGACACCCACCAACAATGAAAACAAAGTCACTTAAAATTCAGTTGCTAAACATTCGCAAAATACCTTGGCAATTTTACAAAAAGAGAAGTTAACTTAAGACGACAATATCTTCTCAGAATACCTTGTTAGTTCAACAACATAGTGCGGCTAAAATTTTAAAAGCCAACTGGTCAGTTCATAATTACACTAATAACAACTAAGCCACCGGGGAGTTCATAATTACGCTAATAACTAAGCCAGGGGATACTTCTCTGCTTCAATATCTTCATCATCGTCCATTGTACGGTCCACCTCCACAGCCTTGTCTACCTTCGCAGCCATTCTCACCACCATTGCTTTCTCTGACAGAACCTCATCCTATATATTTAACATGACTAAAATTAAGAAGTAATCAACAATCAAGGAATCAACATAAAAGCAATCAACAATCCTGGAATTAATTGCACTAATAGTATTTACATAAAAGCAAACAACATAGTACTTACATAAGTATTGACCTGACGAACAAAACTAGAAAAATTACTAATTTTGAATTTAATCAAATCATTTGAAATGTACAACTGCCAAATCAAACCAGAGGAACCAAACAGTATAAAAGAAAAATAATTTGAAACGTACAATAATTGATGTAGCTAAGTATATTTAATGACTACTAATATAATGTGCGAATGCAACAATGTACTATAAGAAAGAAAAACAGAAAACAACATTTCATTAATACATACACAAACAGTAAACAACATTTCAGGAATCTGAAAGACAAAAGCACAGCAATCATACTACAAAATTCCATGAAAATTAAATTCTTAATTATATCACAGAGTCAAATTTCAAGCACCTATATATATATTACAAAATTACCAAAAAAAAAACAAAAAATAAAACAGATCAATCAATACAATCCAAGAAAAACACATAAATCAAAAACTAACATCCACCCACAACACATTTCACCTCAAAACTGAAACCAACAAATCAAAATTTCAAAAATACTTAAACCCCATCAGAAAACATCAGCAATAGATACAAAAAAAAACCATAACTTACAGTTGATGCAAATTGCACTAAACCAAACACAAAAAGATTCAAACTCTGGGCCTTCGGCTATGAATCTTGGATCAGTATAAAAAAAACAAGATAAAAGTAAATAAAATTAATACCATTTAAATAAATTTAAGAATCATACCTCTACAATAACATTATCATTGTCCTTCAAAATCAGAGGAAGCAAACCACCAGCTGTCCGGATATAATGTGAGTGTAATGATTGTTGATTCGGTTCCGGAAGCGCAGCAGTGGCCAAGTTACGGAGCTCCTGATCCAAAACAGACTGCTTCACCTCACGCATAGGCAAAGAACGAACCATCTGCCTCACCTCGTCTAGAATGGTTGACATCATTCCATAAATCTGGTCAGGAAGAGCAACAGAAGCATGAGAGTCCATTTTTGGGAGGCTAGTCCACCGTGCTGCTTCATGCGCTCCGATAAGCTCTCCTACCGTGTCTTGGGGATGAAGGATGATCACCCCCTTCTTCGGGGGTCTAGCTTGCATTGTCACAACGACGTCCTTCTTTCGAAAAATCTCCATTTGGGTACGAGGGGAAGGCGGCTGATCAGTTGGCCACAACTCATCTGTAGAGTCATCTTGAGAAGACCGTGCATTTTTCATTTTCTCCTGCAACAAAGCGGAAAATTAAAATTACATTTATAAAGTGGTCATGTCTTACTTTTTTGAACAAATTTATAACACACCTGTAAATCTTTCACAGCGGGATCATTAGGGTCATACACATGAGTCAAGAATTCTTCATCGGTGATAGGCATCTCTCCTTTTTCCTCCCTTTCTTCATCTATTTCCTATAAGATATAAAAAAAACATCAAATCAGACCTTAAGCATTACTCAATTTATTGCTTCAAGGATAAGTAAAATCTAAGATTAGTATAGAGAATCTACCTCACGTCTCTGATCATATGGTATGGCCCCTGTGCGGGAAGTAAATTCCATCATTAATCGAGCCCTTTGGCCATTTTCCGACCTCGTTGCAAACTGCGGTGTTCCCCAATGATCACAAATAGCATTCCATGTGCGCTGAGAGAAGTAATGAGGATTCATCAGCTTAATATCGATATCTTCTTCACCATATCCACATTCCAACAGATTATTCACTTGATTCTCTAATCGCTCTTTCTCCTTATTAAGATAAGACCTGAAGTTTCTCTTCAAATAGGCTCTCACAACTTTATCCCCATTTTCCGGTAGACAATTCTTGGGATATGCATAATAATCCTGCAAAACAGATTGCATACAGTATTAAGATAAAATAGTAAACAAGCAACATATGAAACTGAAAAAAATTAAATATACAAGTATTTAATTACTTTAAAATTGTTTATGCACGTGTTGTAAAATTCTTCACGCTTAGCTCCTTTTGTTTGGAGTGTATTTTCATCCCATTTCATTCGAACAATGTGGGTCAGAGTTTTCTTGGCCCTAGCATCCCTGAAACTGTATGAACATAATGAAAAAAAACAGAATTAAAAACGGAAAAATACAAAAGACAACTAAGATATAGGTTAGAACAGATGTACTTGTATAATTGTGCTCATTATGTTAAATATTGTAAAACAAGTGCAAAATTATAGGTTAGAACAGATGTGCTTGTATAATTGTGCTAATTATGTTAAACATTGTAAAACAAGTGCAAAATTTTCTTGATTATTTGACTTACATTTTTTGGTTCTTCACAAAACGCACTGTTGGCTTGGCATCCGGAGGTGGTTTCTTCGGGTAATCCCCTTCAGAACAGCTGCGTCGTTTTCTCTCAAATATGAGTTGTCGACTGCTTTCTCCCCCCTCCCAAGACCCTTTCACACAGCTTTCTTCATCATTACTGTTGTGAGGGAAATTTGGTAACAACACCGAGAGAGAATATCGCTGGAATATCCATAGAGTGTGTCCTAGGTTGTCGGACAGAGCTGTAGGTTTGCACGTCTACAGCTCTACTAGAGCTTCAGCCGCAGCTGCCGGAGCAGGTGGAGAATGTGACGTTTTTGGGGGCTGAGTTGACAAAACCACCGGATGAATAGGGCAGAGTAAATCCTACACGGCCAGCCAATTCACCGGAATATGTATCACAGAGGGTACACGAGCCTTATGCGTGTAGAAAGTGAAAATCCCAATCCTTTAGTCAAGTGCCTTCATATCCTATTTATAGGAATCAAGCCCCATGTAGTTCTATTAGGTTTATACTTCTCCATCCTTGCGAATTCAACCACTTTAAGATAATCCATCTTAGAGTTATAGTCGAATTATGCACCTATAGCTGAGCTTTCCAGTGTCCTAGTCCATCACTAAGTCCTACAAAACCTCATGTAGTTAATGTATATCCGAAATAACCAATATAAGTCCTATATTGTTTATAATTGTCCCATCCACCACGTTTTATTAAGCCTAGAAGTCCTTTTCCAAGAGTAATTCTGTGCTCCTAAAGTATAGGTAGCTGAGTCCTTGTCCTACTAGTATTCTGCCTTCCTGAGGTCCTGGTCACTCGTCAGCTGGTAACAGTCTCGAGGTTTAGACCACCTGAACCTCAACACCTTTCTCCTGCACCTCAGTACCTTCCCTGCACCTTAATACCTTGAGGCTGCCTTGATGCCTCAGACCTGTCTCAGTACCTCGAACCTGCTCCAGAGTACCTGTTGTGGCACTTCGAACCTATCAGGATACCTTGAACCTATACCACAGCATCATGGACTTGTTCCTTGGTGCTCACCATCCTAGCCCAATACCCTGCTACTGGACTTATAACAGATATGGGCCTTAAATTGAGCCCATGTGAGATTTTGGGCACAACAACTACCCCACGGTTCCTTGCGGTATTAAATACAAGAGGAACCAAAGCAAGACAAGGTTCAATCCTTCCTTATCCTTCCCAGAGAAATACATAGCATCAACATCATGCTTCCAAGCTTACATGAGCTAACTCAACGTAAGAAACAGGAAACACAACGCCTCCGCATATGTACCTCAATCTGAATCCTTGAGTAAAAAATTCCTTTAAGATCCTTTAGACCAGGTGTGACCATCCAATTCCAATCGTGAGCTTCCTAGCTGAACCTATTAGCGACCAACCTTTTCCTTTGAAAACCATAACCTGACTCCTCGATGTGTTCCTCTTCTCCGTGAATCTGCTCTTCATATGAAAAGCGCTTGTAAATGATGTCGTGAAGCTTCCGCTGCCAATGAGCTTCAAGTCTCTAGAACCTGCGTTACTAAAATAACTAGAAAAGATGTTAAGTAGCATGAGCTAAGTAGCTCACCTATGTTATCCACGCCATTTGTACATATATAATGCATGTATACAAGCAAGTATGTATGGTGCAAAAATGATTTTTGAATATTTATACGTATATGTTGCTGCCTCTACAATCAAGTAGAACCTTGGCGAACACACTCTTCAAGACATAGTGCCACGATTTTCAGAAATTTCCATTATCCCGACACATTGGACCTCGTTGTTTTCCAATACCGTGGAAAACATAAACCATTGAGTTTAACCAAAATAGCCATATACCGTGAAATACCATGAATAACCTTGAATAACCATATACCATGGAATACCATGAATAACTTTGAATAACCATATAAAAATGTCGTAAGAGGAACCAATGGAAGGTTGTGAAGACATCCTCAATCGCTGCCATGTCTTTTTGAGTGGTTACATAATGGGGCATGTAGCATGCCTAGGTATCTACTCAACAGCTTCAGCTAGCAAGTTTGAAAAATATTTTTGTAAACCATGCATGACGATGACCTTTTGTTTATAAATCCATGCAAGACACCTTCCTTGAAATCATGTGATATGCACATTTAGATAAATACGAGTTCATGTATGGCTAAAAATAATGAACTATTTGCAAACATGAGGTTCACACTGAAGCTTTTCAGCTAAATGCTTTGAATAATTTCTTGTATGTACATAAAACATAGATGATTATGAATATGTAAATCATGGGAGTAAAACTTATCTTTGTCCTTATGGTTCCACTTTAGGTTCAGGTTCGACCATTGAACCTACCACGTGGAAGCTCCCTCCTGAGTGAGCTGATGCTGAGAACCTCCTTTCCCTTATGCAAGGTTTTCCATGGGAAACGGATTTACCCCCCGAGCCATCAGGTTTCCTTTCCATTTTGACATGTGAACCTCTTCCAGCTTGAATCCTATCATGTTGAGAAGTTCAGCACCCACTGGCTGAAGTCTGTAGCTGTACCTCTACTCCTCGATTCCTCTTTTCATCTGACCCTATTGTGCTTGGATCAGATGCATGTAGATGTAGCTGTCATGTTAGAAGCATATGCACGTACATGCAGCTTCATACTAGGGCCATACCTATGAACCTGAACCTATTACATTTTAATCATAGACATGTAGATGCACCTGCAAAACTTGTTAGCCAGTTCATATAAAGCACATAGTATAATAGTCCACAAATTTCAAGTTCATACATGCGCGCTTAGATATGCAAATTGCCATGCACCTAAATCTACCCAACTACCCATTCATGCAATCCATCGCCTGGTAGTGTGAATCAAAAATCGGTCATGGACCTTCTCCAAGTGCGCACACATTTCATCTACATCTCTTCCAAGAGTGTGCTTTATCCACCTACACCTCTTTCAAGAGGTGTCTTATCCATCTGCACCTCTTCCAAGAGGTGTTTTATCCATCTACACCTCTTCCAAGAGGTGTTTTATCCATCTCTTAACCAGAGATACAAACCATATATGATAAAAATTACTCACAACATGATTATTCCAATGATATAATGTGTAAGTAAACCATCCTTGCACCTAATATCCTTAGGTGCATAATCCATATTCCATAGATTAAAATACCCATAAGCTATTTTACCCAATGCCTTAGAAAAAACCAATTATCCATGCATATCCCTGCCTAGGGTAATGCGCCATTAAATTCCATGTACTTCATAAATCCGTATGAAATTTAATCCGTGCTACAGCTTCAGGGGTTCGCCAACCTTGAACCTCCCTAGTGTAGTTTTGACCTATTTAGTGTTCCAGCTTGCAATCGTGCAAGGAGTTTAATCCGGAGTGTGGCCTGTGTTTGGCTCCCACACTTTACCATAATATTTATGCCTAGTGTCCCTAGGGCTTATATGAGTTGTAATAAGCTTTATTTGCTGTACAACAACATCAAACAGGGGCTTCATTAAACTAGTCCTCTGATGGAAGCATGAGCCTGTGACTTATAATCCATAAGTCTTAACCTTCACCTCATAATCCATGAGTGTGAATCTCCAAT
Organism: Heracleum sosnowskyi; assembly: GCA_030848705.1. Classification (NCBI taxonomy): domain Eukaryota; kingdom Viridiplantae; phylum Streptophyta; class Magnoliopsida; order Apiales; family Apiaceae; genus Heracleum; species Heracleum sosnowskyi. The sequence continues at coordinate 28,891,709 of CM061235.1, read as the reverse complement.
CCAATCCAATTCCATTAAATTCAATCCAATAATATTAAATCCAATCCAATAATATTAAATCCAATCCAATAATATTAAATCCAATCCAATCAAATTTCATAAGTGCAGTATTGGAGGTTCGAACCCGAACCTCATTCGGAGGTTCACAACTGAACCTCACCAATCTCTCGAACCTGAATCACTTGTTATAAAATCCAGAGTTTCCGAAATATCATCATGAGGTGCATATCATCTACTACCCCTAGTTCTTGAACACATAATCAAATATAGTGAAGAACTAAAACCAAGTACTCATGCATTAAGATTCATACATATCCATGGAAAGCATAAATAAAGCATGTAATCATCAAGGCATGTAACCATGTATAATCATGTGGGGTGAACCAAGTGTAGAATAATTCATATTGGTTGCATGTTTAACCTCTCCATTCATGCATGTATTTCAATCAATTGAACATGCCAACAAGTAATAATCTTAAATCTAAAGATATAGCATCCCATATACTTGTCATTTAAAAGCAATCTCATGCATAAAGCAATTTAGATTCTCATATATATAATTGAGATGTGATGGATGAACAACAAGTTCGTAAGACGTACCTCGCACCTCACCTTTTTGGTACCGTAGATATGATAGATGGGCTTCTTTCCTTGAACCCTTCACACAACTCAGAACCTGCCTTCTTAGGAACTTACCAATCACAAGAAGATGCCAATCAACCTATTTAACACAGGTCAACGCCATTCAACCTGCACCAATGAAGCTGCAACCTGCAGCTGAATTCCAATGAACCTGCAACCAGCAGGTGAAGACCATTGAAGCTGCAACCCGCAGCTGAATACCAATGAAGCCGCAACCCGCAGCTGAATAACAGTCAACCTACACCAGTAAGTGAAAACCAATGAAGTTGCAACCCGCAGCTGAATTCCAATCAACCTGCAACCAGCAGGTGAATACCAATGAAGCTGCAACCCACAGCTGAATACCAGTCAACCTACACCAGTAGGTGAAAACCAATGAAGCTGCAACCCGCATCTGAATACCAATGCACCTGCAACCAGCAGGTGAATTCCAATGAAGCTGCAACCCGCAGCCGAATACCAGTCAACCTACACCAGTAGGTGAAAACCAATGAAGCTGCAACCCGCAGCTGAATACCAATGAACCTGCAACCAACATGTGAATTCCAATGAAGCTGCAACCCGCAGCTGAATACCAGTCAACCTACACCAGTAGGTGAAAACCAATGAAGCTGTAACCCGCAGCTGAATACCAATGAACCTGCAACCAGCAGGTGAATTCCAATGAAGCGGCAACCCGCAGCTGAATACCAGTCAACCTACACCAGTAGGTGAAAACCAATGAAGCTGCAACCCGCAGCTGAATACCAATGAACCTGTAACCAGCAGGTGAATTCCAATGAAGCTGCAACCCACAGCTGAATACCAGTCAACCTACACCCGTAGGTGAATACTAGTTAAGCTGCAACCCGCAGCTGAATTCCAATCAACCTGCAACCAGCAGGTGAAGACCAATGAAGCTGCAATCTGCAGCTGAATCCTTATTATCCTGCAGCAACCAGCAGGTGAAGACCAATGAAACTACAACCCGCAGCTGAATACTAGTCAACCTGCACCAGCAGGTGAATACCAATGAATCAACCTGCAACCAGCAGGTGAAAACCAATGAAGCTGCAACCTGCAGCTAAATACCAGTCATCCTACAACCAGCAGGTGAAAACCAATTAATCAACCTACAACCAGCAGGTGAACACCAATGAAGCTGCAACCCGCAGCTGAATACCTATCAACCGGCAACCAGCAGGTGAAAACCAATGAATCAACCTGCAACCAGCAGGTGAAGACCAATGAAGCTGCAACCTGCAGCTGAATCCTTATCATCCTGCAGCAACCAGCAGGTGAATACCAATGAAGCTACAACCCGCAGCTGAATACCAGTCAACCTGCACCAGCAGGTGAATACCAATGAATCAACCTGCAACCAGCAGGTGAAAACCAATGAAGCTGCAACCTGCAGCTAAATACCAGTCATCCTACAACCAACAGGTGAAAACTAATTAATCAACCTACAACCAGCAGGTGAACACCAATGAAGCTGCAACCCGCAGCTAAATACCTATCAACCTGCAACCAGCAGGTGAAAACCAATGAATCAACCTGCAACCAGCAGGTGAAGACCAATGAAGCTGCAACCTGTAGCTGAATCCTTATCATCCTGCAGCAACCAGCAGGTGAAGACCAATGAAGCTGCAACCCGCAGCTGAATGACAATCAACCTGCACCCGCCGGTGAATACTAGTTAAGCTGCAACCCGCAGCTGAATTCCAATCAACCTGCAACCTGCAGGTGAAGACCAATGAAGCTGCAACCTGCAGCTGAATCCTTATCATCCTGCAGCAACCAGCAGGTGAATACCAATGAAGCTGCGACCCGCAGCTGAATACCAGTCAACCTACACTAGTAGGTGAAAACCAATGGAGCTGCAACCCGCATCTGAATACCAGTCAACCTACACCAGTAGGTGAAAACTAATGGAGCTGCAACCCGCATCTGAATACCAGTCAACCTACACCAGTAGGTGAAAACCAATGGAGCTGCAACCCGCAGCTGAATACCTATCAACCTGCAACCAGCACGTGAAGATCAATGAAGCTACCACCCGCCGCTAAATACCAATCAACCTGCAACCAGCAGGTGAATACCAATGAAACTGTAACCTGCTGAATACTAATTAACCTATGCCATAGCTTCACATCCATATCCATTAGCACCTCCAGAATCAAATCCTATTAGAGGTTCACACCTTTGAACCTCAGAAAGCTCGCGAACCTGAACCACTTATTGATTGTAAACTCCATTTTCTTGAAAATTTAGCAATTTTAAGATACCATTCTTGGGCAGCATACCATCCACTACCCCCCGGTTCCTTGCAGTATAAAATACAATAGGAACCTTATATAATCCACTACTACGTTCAACCAACCTTCCATTTCTAGTAGAAAGAATAGACAACTTCAGCTACAAACCTCACAGTTCAACTTCAACTACGGACCTCTCGGCTCAGCTTCAGATACGGGCCTCTTGGCCTTAACCTCCAACTGGTTGAATCTCTCCAGATGGCATTTATCTCCATTAGCAGGTGGAGGTTCAACTTCTCACCTATCTACACCCCGACAGAGCTTCTGAGTAGTATACACTTGAACCTTTATTCTAGTTCCTCTTCTTTGAGGGCTAAAGCTCTCTCACCACTTATTGCCCTTCGTTTCATCATCTTTTATATCTTTTTTCCAGAAAACCTCCATTGTTCTTCATTGTACGATCATCACCGAAGCTTTTCGTCATCTTTTCCCTCAAAAGATCAATAAAGCCCCCTCCTTCTAGCGCCAAAATGTTGTGAGGGAAATTTGGTAACAACACCGAGAGAGAATATCGCTGGAATATCCATAGAGTGTGTCCTAGGTTGTCGGACAGAGCTGTAGGTTTGCACGTCTACAGCTCTACTAGAGCTTCAGCCGCAGCTGCCGGAGCAGGTGGAGAATGTGACGTTTTTGGGGGCTGAGTTGACAAAACCACCGGATGAATAGGGCAGAGTAAATCCTACACGGCCAGCCAATTCACCGGAATATGTATCACAGAGGGTACACGAGCCTTATGCGTGTAGAAAGTGAAAATCCCAATCCTTTAGTCAAGTGCCTACATATCCTATTTATAGGAATCAAGCCCCATGTAGTTCTATTAGGTTTATACTTCTCCATCCTTGCGAATTCAACCACTTTAAGATAATCCATCTTAGAGTTATAGTCGAATTATGCACCTATAGCTGAGCTTTCCAGTGTCCTAGTCCATCACTAAGTCCTACAAAACCTCATGTAGTTAATGTATATCCGAAATAACCAATATAAGTCCTATATTGTTTATAATTGTCCCATCCACCACGTTTTATTAAGCCTAGAAGTCCTTTTCCAAGAGTAATTCTGTGCTCCTAAAGTATAGGTAGCTGAGTCCTTGTCCTACTAGTATTCTGCCTTCCTGAGGTCCTGATCACTCGTCAGCTGGTAACAGTCTCGAGGTTTAGACCACCTGAACCTCAACACCTTTCTCCTGCACCTCAGTACCTTCCCTGCACCTTAATACCTTGAGGCTGCCTTGATGCCTCAGACCTGTCTCAGTACCTCGAACCTGCTCCAGAGTACCTGTTGTGGCACTTCGAATCTATCAGGATACCTTGAACCTATACCACAGCATCATGGACTTGTTCCTTGGTGCTCACCATCCTAGCCCAATACCCTGCTACTGGACTTATAACAGATATGGGCCTTAAATTGAGCCCATGTGAGATTTTGGGCACAACAATTACCATCATTACCATCACTTTGTCAATTGAACAATTAAGCACCAAAAAAAATAATGAGATCTAATTAATAGGAACAAGAAGATATAAAAAGTAATTAAATTAAATTCATCTTCATCCTAGAGCAAGAAAATTAGCTAGATATGATTAATGAATAAACAAAACAAATATTAAAACATGTATCAAACATGATTATATGAATTAAACAAAGCTAGTGTACAATTAAAATATTGGCCACGAATTTACTTATCAAACAAGGTTATTAAATCCATCTTACACGTGAATGACAACATTTGTATATAATAATAAAAAATTAACTGACCAACCAACGAAGCATGCAATCGACAATAACCAACACAACTGAATAGAAAAGAAGTAGCAAAAACATAAACAGGTGAACATAAAAAAAAGTAGATATTGATAAAAATCAAAGAAACGGAGTAGCTTTCATGAACAAAAATAAAAAAAAAAGAAAAGCTATCTAATTCTAGATGTCTCAAATACAAGAGTGGAGATATATATATATATATATATATATATATATATAGGAAAAATAATGGGTTTGCGCTCTTTGACTACAAATCGGATTCTAAAAATATTTCCTCAATTCTCTTTTCTTCTCCGATAAGTTTTCCAATTTTTCTCCAATTTCCTTTTGACTTCAAGTATTTCCATCTTCTTGCCTTTTTCACTTTTTTCTGCTTGAAATATGATTTTATTTATTTTACTACAAAACAAAAGAAAACAATTTATTAAATAATAAAATTACGAAAACAGAAATAAAATAGGTATTAAAATGTATTAAATTATGGTTCTATCAATCCCCCAAACACGCACATAGACATGTGAAGCCATTGGTTTATATGAAGTCATTGGTTTATCTTACAGTCTTTCCTCAAAACCTTAAAATTTAGATAGAGTTAGTGACGATTATAGCTCATTATAGCTCGGTTTAGTTAAAATAAAATATTATACTATAATGTTAATTTTCTTTAGTTTCAGTTAAAAAAAATAGTCTCTTATAATTATTTATACTCAATTATTTTAATTTTTTAAATATTTTAATTTTCTATTTGTATACATAACATAGATATCTTCTTTAAATTCAGAAGTAATTACTACAATATAATTAGTCCAGCATTATAAAATTTTCTTTAGAATTTTCATACAATATATTTATATTTTAATTTTTTTCTCTACTTTCACATTATATATCTCGTATTTACTTGTAAATTATTTAAATCTCACACTAAAAATACTAGAAATTAAATTTAATTACATTAAGTATTCATCAAACTAATAAAAATATATTTTTTAAAATTTTCACCTAAACAATAAATTATTATTACTTGTAAATAAGAGATTAGTCTTATATTGTACCTTTTGTCTTGTCAAATTATCCCTTTTCTATTTTATCACTCCAATATTAACATAAGATATCTAAATTTGGTTCATCATATTTTAATTTAAATTTTGGATCATTAAAATAAAAATTTGAATTTAATAGATCGTACCAAAATTTTTAGGAGTGATTTTTAGTATCTTAAAAAATTGTCTAACGGTTTAAAATTTTATTTTTTTGTATAATGAACTCTATTATAATTTGAAATTAAATTGTTTATGTAATATTTTGTAATATTTTAATAATTTTAATATTTAAAGATTTTAGTTTAAAATTTTGTTTTGTTATATTAATGAATGCCATAAATGTAATCTGACTTTGGTATATATAAACATGATACACTTAGATATGCCTTTAATTATATTTTCCATATTACCCTTCACTTTCTCAATTGTTACATATTTGACTGAAGTGGTGCAAACTACATCGGAAAACATTCTTGTGATGTAAAGTGTGGAGGTAGAAATATTGAATATCATCTATTTTAATTTCAAATAAAAATAGCAGAATGCAAAGTGAAATTTATTCTGAATTATATACAAGCTCAATTAACATTCCCTCACTCGAAAGTTCGTTTTTAGATTGAAAATCATCATGAATACAAGGAACACGGTGCATCAAATAAATAAAAATAAAAATAATATGAAACACGGGATTGCAAATATTTGAAAATAGAAAAAAAGATGTGAAATTCAATCAAACACCGGACCTCTTGATTGCAAAGCCTGCTCCCAGTGAACCATGTGAACTGTATACGTGTCATAATCTAATCAACCAGGGCGGGGCACTGTGTCTGTTCTTGTTTGTGTGACTGATGTTCATGCAGGCCTTTTGAGGAATTTATTAGGCATCTGTCTACTTGTGTGAAGAAATTACTCAGTAGTGAGGGTTATTAATTGATTGTTATCTACTACTACTTGTGTATTGCCTTCACTTTCGAACTCTCCAATATTATCGGTTAAGTTACACGGAGTGCCAGCATATACCTTCGATAATTCTTAAACTTGTTTTAGTTGAAGAATATATATATGATATTAGGGTTAATTATCTAGTTGGTAATTAAAGTGGATTTAAAGTATAAAATTGTTCACCAAACTGAAACGGTCTCAAGTAGGTCATTAAAGTCAATTACGGTACATTCTCTTATATAATTTATTTTTTTTTTTGACTGAAAATACTAATCGTTATGCTGATTTCTTCAATTTTATGATCGGAAATGGATATGTTACCCTCTCATATAGATGTCACATCAAATGTATTTTAATACATCGTCATTTTTTGGCTAAAAAAAGTGAGTTATTTAACAGAATGATCTAGTAGCCGACTTCAATAACCGGTTTGAAACCGTTTTCAGTTTGATTACCAACTTAATTTTTTAGGTTCACTTGACCAATTAGATAATTAACCCTATAATATTAATACCAAGTATTCGTGTTTAAATGATACCGCACTTGAAACTTTCGGAGCTCTACCAACAGCTTGATATATATTTATTTATAAGATTTTTCAAGTTAATTTGTCAATAAGAAAAAGGTTGCGGCTACTGGTATACATACTTTTCTGGGCTTGCCGGATGCTCCATGAACATCTGGAATATCAATGCAAAGTAAACTACATGAACCGTCACTTTCCTATATTCATAAGAATGATTTTTGCCAACTTATATGCTGTAATTTTGTTACCTGCAATGTTGATACTGTATGCATCTGTCACCTGACCTGGCGGTGCAAGTGTGTGAAAAAGAGAACGCCACCATCACTTTCATGCAGACAGAGAGCTGATTATCCGCCTAAAGTTTGCATGCATATGACATCAGATTAGTATGTGAATAGTGACTTCTAATCATCATATATTTTTCCAAGATTGAAGTCGACAGTGCTTTAGCTTTTTAAGTCTTGAATATCGTTTTGTATATGTACTCTTGAGGAAGCGATAAATGGATGCATATGCTCTATTCTTCACTTTACCTATACCTATTTTTTAACTTTGAATACTACTAATTACTAGCCTTCCAAATTCTAATCATATACTCAGCTTTTACATTTTACATCTTACAAATATCTCTTTTGCAATCGAAGAATCAAGGTCCGAGTATACTCTCCTAAATTTTGTAATAAATTCTCTAAGCATTTGTAACTAGAATGGTCGTTGGAGAACACTTTTCTTATAATTTAAATCAGACTTTTACATATTTTTTTATCATAATTAAACACACTCAAACATTTATCTCGTCTTTTACAACTACAAGTATTAAGCCTCAACAGTTCCAGAGAGTAAGCGTGGAAGATAGCCATGCATAGAACAACAGATTAATTAAGATCATCGATCACAGATGTATTCATAAAATTGGTCATAAATCTCAAATATTAGCATTTTCGGCAAGCTATCAATCTATTGCATATTTCTGAACTTGTGCAAGAAATCGCATCAAGACCAAATTATCACCCCTTCAGAAGAATAAAAAGACCAAGTTTATCATTGTTATATGTTTTTAAAAAGATGAAATATTTATTTAGCAAAAAAAAAAAGATGAAATATTTAAATAAATGAATGCTTCTTCTAATATGTTAGTAACATTTGATTTTTCAATAGTGAAAAATTGGTCAATTCTGATCAAAAAATTGAAAATATTATACAATGAAAATGAATACACATTTTTCTGAAAAATATCACAATCAATTTTAGCTAGTTGATATGGGGTGAAAGATAAGCCTAGAAATGTAATTAATGACGTATCAAATAGATCCGGATTGGTCCAAGAACACGGCCAATAATCAAGGCCCGAAACCCTAATTATTTATTAATTTCGTAATTAATACACTACAAGAAAAACTGAATCAGACGACTCAACCAGGACCGTTGTCTATTACCCCTGAAAACCGATGACTATTGAGATGCCGTCAGATGGACCTCAGACAACGGTTAAAAAATGTTGTGCAAAATAACTGAAACGACAGTCACCGATTCACAAAGTGTTGTATAATAGCCAGAAACAACAACAGTTTCTTACCATACAGCCCGTTGTATAAGTTGATTATCACAACATTCTGGTAAATCTAAAGTGTTGTATAACAGCTAGAAACAACAACGGTTTGCTTCTTAATAAAGCCTTGTTTATATTTCTTTTGCACAATGGTTTAAGTTTTATCTACAACGGTTTTCTCCTCAGTATCTGCATTTACTCAACGGTTTTTATCTCTAAGTGTGTAGTAACAAGGCTTTTGAACAACACTTCACATGTATTTAACCATTGTGTTTTGTTTTGTTTGACAACAGTTTTATTTTAAGAATGCGTTGTAAGAGATTAATTTTACAACGTTTTTGTTTGGTCAATATTTTGTATTTAGTCTAAATAGACAACAGGTTTCTTTTATGAGTATGTTGTACGAAAAACATTTGCACAACAGTTCTTATAGATGCCACACTAAGCCAAAAGCATAAGAGACAATGGTTTTATAACCAAATGAAACAATGATAGACATTATAATTAGAAGCCAACAATTAAAAACCAACAAGTTCATATAATACCAACTAATATTCACCATCATACCCACCATTCACCAAACTCACAAACTAATATTCACCACTACATAATCCATTCATCCAACCAGCTCCAACCATTTCTAATATTCACCAATACAAGTCATTGACAAAATATAAACCATTTCTAACTGGACTGTTATATTTAAGGATGAGCATATCCAAAAAAGAGCAACTGAAAGTTCACTCATAAGTTTAAATATAAGCGCAATATGTACGCTAAACCATGTAATATCCACCAGGAGTTCCATAAAATATATGATATGCGCGCATCCAAAAAAACCAGTTATTATCCAAGTTCGTACTGAAGCACCTAACGAGCGTAGTGCTTCAGGAAGTACTTAGCCCAATCGACCCTGATTTCATTGAGATCATTCATGTCATAAGAAAGGTTGCTCCTCCGTGCCCACTGAAAAATGAAAACAACATTAGTCACAGTTTTCACCATGAAACATAGATAAAAAAAATATGATAAATTGTAATTTTTATACCTTTGAAGAAAATTTAAGTTCCTTATCCAAACATATTTCTTTCAAATAACGCATCAAAAACAGGCCACAATCCTTGGTCCCTATCTGGAGAGGAACACCCTGAAAAATTTACAAACAATTATTAGAAGTCTACACTATATTTGTATGGATTATAGACGAAACTGTAAGATTTGAAAAGTTTTCATACCGCCAGATTCTCCCATACTATTTTCTTCTTTAGAATCTTCTTCGCCTTGTCCTTATAGAGTTTGATGCCACTACAAATAATAAATATAAATCAAAATTAAGACACTTCTCCTTAATTATCAAACTGATTTTGAATTAAATAAAATTAACCGGCCACACTCACCAGGGTGAACGTCGATTGTTAAAACAAATACAGTCGTTAACAAAATAGAGAAAACTAGGAATTCTATAATGTAACCTTTGTATTTACTAACCAGGGTGAACGTCGATTGTTAAATAGTCAATACCATCAGGCACAAGTGAATCATTATATCTATAGGGTCCTTTCCCATTTATAAGTACACCATCAGGCATGCCAATGACAGAAATAGACCAGTGCTATAAGTCTTTTAAAGCTTGTCTAGTATAGTCTTTCAAGGATTACTTGGCTCCAGGAAGCAAAAAAAGAAAAAAAGGAGAAGATATAAACATATAGTATCCATTGTTTGATCATATACGATATACCTGAATCTGATCATGAGTGCCCCATCTCACATAATTTCCAATTGCTCTAAGGGCCAGCAGGATTATCCTTGGATTTGTGTGTCTAAAAATGAGAGTAAACATATTAGCCCCGACAAACAATATACTGAGAGGAAGACACTCAATATTCAATAATGCCAAAGACTAGAAATTTAAATACAAGTAGAAATTTAAAGAAGAAAGGGAATATTTACTACACAAGTTAAGAGGTGATGCAAGTTGCTATTAGTACCTGTACCAAAACTGACTCCTACCAGTTTTCCCACTCTTGAGTCTTTTTAAATGCTTGCAGTGTCTGGTCAACATGATGATCAAATTTTATGGACTCGACCACAGGATCAAAATTTTCAGATACCTTCTTCGGCGAACCTAGTCCCATGTCTACGTACTCCTCGTCTACTTTAAGTGCATGATTTTCATTAATATTACATGCCATTCCTGCTACAAAACAACACAACAAACGTTAGTAAACGAAACCTTCCAACGCAGGAAATTAAGGGCGTAAAAGTGATCTAACTGCACAGTTCTTGTATCACAGCGCCGACAATAGTACTCAACATCCAAACAGACACGTCCTCCTACTGTCCCAGCCATGTGGGATTTCAGACCACAGTCTAGATGAGCCAAATGTCCACAAGTGGTTTTATTTTCTACAGTGGCTTCACATCTGATGAAGCTATAACTCTCATTAGCAGGATCAACAGTCATGCTACATAGTATACAGCAGCAACTACGGCAGAATCCCGGTTCACTGCAACAAATTTCACAGAACATTGTTCCAGAAGGAGGCTTTCCTGGTTCAATTAAGCTGCTGCATAGCTTGTTACCAGCCTTGCAACCACTAGTTTCATGCTGCGATCCGGACCAAGAATGTTCTGCATTCCACAAAATGTATAGATGAGTATTTAAGCTCATTGTTGGTATATAAAAAAGCGGAAAAAGTTATAGAGTAAATGCATCCCTCAAAAATTTGAACAACCGAATGAAATTAAACAACAACTGATGTAAAAGATATACAATCCACAACCAAAACCAATCATCTTACACAATGAAAAAAAGATCATCAACAATTACCCAATTTTACAAACATCCCAAAAACACATCAAACACAAACACTCACCATTACAAATGAAATGTTCACTAACATATCCAGAGTTTTGACACACACCCACTTAAAAAAATCAAGTCTTTAAGATTATGATTCAACAAATTTCACAAAAAAATCAAAAATCATCTAATAACACTATAATTTCAAGAAAAAGGGGATAGAAATTAGACCTTTAAAAGCATGTAGAAGCCAAAAAATTGAAGATTTCCGTAAAAAGATGGGCAAGGAGAAAGAAAGTTGTAATGGGGTTGAGGCAAACAACAAGAAAGATGAAGGGTTGGGCAAGGAGAAAGAAAGTTGTAATGGGGTTTCGAGCTATTTGCAGAGAATCGAGCTAATTGCACACAAATAACAACACTGTGATATGGGACGTCACCTAATTGAAAATCGAGTTATCGATTTAGGGTTTCTCAATTTCAGAGAGAAGGCTTTTTGTGGTGTGTATGTTTGAGAGAGACGAGAGAGAGGAGTGACGGGGGGAGAGGAACGAGGGAATTTTGTGTTGGTGTGTATGTATGAGAGAGAGACAGATAGAGAGAGAGAGAGGGGAGTGATGGGAGAAAGAGTAGATCTGAGTGAAATGGGAGGGGGAAATAGATTTTCGATTGAGGGGGAAGAATAAAATTTCAATCGAGGGGGAAGAATAAGGGGGAAACATTGGTGTCGAGGGGGAAGAATAAAATTTCGATTAAGGGGGAAACATTGGTGTAATAGGCTGGGAAGTAATATTGGCACATATTTTTAATTTTTTTTTTAAATAGACTTTTTTTTTTTGAAACCTTTTAAAAAATAGACTTAGACAACCATTATTTTTATCAACCGATGTGAAAGAGGTGATTTTTGTTACAATTTTTTAGTAGGGACATCGAAAAATATTTTATAAAAAATCAAAATACCAATCCGGGACGAAATACTAGTTAGAGATACTAGTCAAATCAGTAGTTGACTGTTAGAATCTCAAAGAAAATAAATTATTTGTATCCGATTAATTTGGAATATCATTAAAATAGCTACCTAATCTACGACCTGTATAACAAAATATATCTTGACATCCATATGATAATAGTATAGTTATTATATAATGTTCGTTTAACTTCAGAATTAGTAATGTTATAATTATTAACATTTTCCTAGTTAGCTAATATTTCCTTGTAAACAAATATCAAGCATCGTACAATATATGATGTCCACATCTACAATGTGTATAACAAAATATCTGAAGTATGATCATATTCTATCTATCAATGATATTATTATTATCATTAACCTTTATTTAAGTGTTTTTATATATTTAACAATTTTTTATACTAAATATCCAAATAAGAGATTTATACAATAACATTGTATGAAGTGTGTAACACTTATGTATGTATTAAGGGCAACAAATAAAGTATTTTTTTAAAAAATCAATGCTTTTGATATAGACAACGGTTTAGCTAAACAAAACGTTGTAACGTAAATAATCACGCAAGGATTTTATAAAACGAAACCATTGTCTATATCATACAACGGTTTAACAACATAAACAATTGTTACAGAGATTATTCAACAACGAACGAATCAAAACGAAAACCCTTGTGTATATTATACAACGTTTTTTGGACCAAAACCATTGTCTTATACTTTTGTAAAATCGAATAAACAAAACATAGGTGAGTCCCGACTCGCATATATAAAATTAATATAAGACAACTTAATGACGACTTTATAATTAAATTATGTCATACTGATATGTAAAATGAGTTATTTGAATATGACAACATTGTTGTTAATAGTATTGGTATGTCACTTATTCGCTAATAGTATAGTTATTATATAATGTTCGTTCAACTTCGGAATTAGTAATGTTATAATTATTAACATTTTCCTAGCTAGCTAATATTTCCTTGTAAACAAATATCAAGGATCGTAAATCATACAATATATGATGTCCACATCTACAACGTGTATAACAAAATATCTGAAGTATGATCGTATTCTATCTATCAATGATATTATTATTATCATTAACCTTTATTTAAGTGTTTTTTATATATTTAACAATTTTTTATACTAAATATCCAAATAAGAGATTTATACAATAACATTGTATGAAGTGTGTAACACTTATGTATGTATTAAGGGCAACAAATAAAGTATTTTTTTTTAAAATCAACGCTTTTGATATAGACAACGGTTTAGCTAAACAAAACGTTGTAACGTAAATAATCACGCAAGGATTTTATAAAACGAAACCATTGTCTATATCATACAACGGTTTAACAACATAAACAATTGTTACATAGATTATTCAACAACGAACAGATCAAAACGAAAACCCTTGTGTATATTATACAACGTTTTTTGGACCAAAACCATTGTTACGTCGTACAACTTACAACACTTTGTTAAACAAAAACCATTGTCTTATACTTTTGTAAAATCGAATAAACAAAACATAGGTGAGTCCCGACTCGCATATATAAAATTAATATAAGACAACTTAATGACGACTTTATAATTAAATTATGTCATACTGATATGTAAAATGAGTTATTTGAATATGACAACATTGTTGTTAATAGTATTGATATGTCACTTATTCGCTAATAGTATAGTTCTTATATAATGTTCGTTTAACTTCGGACTTAGTAATGTTATAATTATTAACATTTTCCTAGCTAGCTAATATTTCCTTGTAAACAAATATCAAGGATCGTAAATCATACAATATATGATGTCCACATCTACAACGTGTATAACAAAATATCTGAAGTATGATCGTATTCTATCTATCAATGATATTATTATTATCATTAACCTTTATTTAAGTGTTTTTTATATATTTAACAATTTTTTATACTAAATATCCAAATAAGAGATTTATACAATAACATTGTATGAAGTGTGTAACACTTATGTATGTATTAAGGGCAACAAATAAAGTATTTTTTTTTAAAATCAACGCTTTTGATATAGACAACGGTTTAGCTAAACAAAACGTTGTAACGTAAATAATCACGCAAGGATTTTATAAAACGAAACCATTGTCTATATCATACAACGGTTTAACAACATAAACAATTGTTACATAGATTATTCAACAACGAACAGATCAAAACGAAAACCCTTGTGTATATTATACAACGTTTTTTGGACCAAAACCATTGTTACGTCGTACAACTTACAACACTTTGTTAAACAAAAACCATTGTCTTATACTTTTGTAAAATCGAATAAACAAAACATAGGTGAGTCCCGACTCGCATATATAAAATTAATATAAGACAACTTAATGACGACTTTATAATTAAATTATGTCATACTGATATGTAAAATGAGTTATTTGAATATGACAACATTGTTGTTAATAGTATTGATATGTCACTTATTCGCTAATAGTATAGTTCTTATATAATGTTCGTTTAACTTCGGACTTAGTAATGTTATAATTATTAACATTTTCCTAGCTAGCTAATATTTCCTTGTAAACAAATATCAAGGATCGTAAATCATACAATATATGATGTCCACATCTACAACATGTATAACAAAATATCTGAAGTATGATCACATTCTATCTATCAATGATATTATTATTATCATTAACCTTTATTTAAGTGTTTTTATATATTTAACAATTTTTTATACTAAATATCCAAATAAGAGATTTATACAATAACATTGTATGAAGTGTGTAACACTTATGTATGTATTAAGGACATCAAATGAAGTATTTTTTTTAAAAATCAACGCTTTTGATATAGACAACGGTTTAGCTAAACAAAACGTTGTAACGTAAATAATCACGCAACGATTTTATGAAACGAAACCATTGTCTATATCATACAACGGTTTAACAACATAAACAATTGTTACAGAGATTATTCAACAACGAACAGATCAAAACGAAAACTCTTGTGTATATTATACAAATATACAACGGGTTTTTGGAGCAAAACCATTGTTAAGTCTTACAACTTACAACACTTTGTTAAACAAAAACCATTGTTTTATACTTTTATAAATTGAATAAATAAAACAAAGTTAGTCAACAAGATAATATATAAAAATTATTATCCAATAATTTACTCACAATTTTATAATAAAATTATATCAAATTTACACAACGGTTTTTTTGCAACATTGTCTTACGTTTATTCACACAATACGACTAAGACAACCGTTGTCTAAATCCAACAACGGTTAAATTAAAACATTGTCTTAATATTATTTAGACAAGAGTTAAAAAAACTGTTGTCTAAACCCATTCATTTGCGTCGTCTATATCCACTATTTTTCACTTTCTTAGGCAACGGTTCGTAAACCGTTGTAATGTAATGGATTAGACAATACTTTTTCGAGCCAAAAAATAAACTGTCGTCTGTTAATTTTAGGCAACACTTTTTCGGCCGTCCGTTGTCTGAAAGGTGTCGTCTGATTCAGTTTTTCTTGTAGTGATAAATAAGGAAAATATACAGCTCATGAAAAGAGTCCAAAATATGGTAAATTCATCAAAGAAGGATCCAGAATCCCAAATAAAAGAAATAATAAGTCATAGCCTTTATCAACAAGGAAAAGATTTGTCGAGCAAGAAATACAATGTTTATCCATTATCAAAAAGGTGACTTATTCGCTAAGTCTCCTAAACTTACTCTAAATACGAGGCTCCAAACGCCTATATAAGGACCCTGCTCCTTCACAATAGAACTACGTTTTGGATACAGCTCCATATGTCATCTACTACGTTTTAGACTTCATCCTCGAATAAGGACATACAAGTCACTACGTCCTTGGTGTGCCCCTGCTGCCATAGCCCCGAGGACAACACCAAGAACTACGTCTTTGGCTTGATTCTCAGTAATAATTGAGATACGTAGGCATCTTGTGAGGACCGATTTAGTCTCGAAACACAAGTGTAGCCATTAAAGCTCGAAGCTCACAAACCCTAGCAATTAATATACAAGCACGTTTTTCAATCCACAACATTTGGCGCCGTCTGTGGGAAGACAACATCAACCATGGCAAACACACGAAGAACAACTCGAGATATTCAAACTTCTGAGGAGCTTCCTCTCACCTCTGAGGCTGATAGTCACGGAAGTCAACCACCGCCAACTACTGGCACTCAAGGGGCGAATATCCCCCTCACCACCACTCAAGGACCGAAAATCCCAATCTCGGTTGAAGGGACGAATCCCCTGCAAATGGTCGTTCATGGATCTAATCCACAAGAGACCTTTCACCAGCAACCAATCACGACTTCCCCATTGCTCATGAATGCACCAAGTGGCTTTCAACTCCATACTACTGATCTTCCCCAATACGCAACTCAAACTTTGGGGATGCCAAGCTATGGCATGCCCCCTCGACCGGCGAGTGGTAGTGGTCTCAATCCCACCTACCATGAGGCATATGTGCCCCCTTACATTCAAGGTCTGGGACCCCAAAATCAACAAACTCGACAGACCCCTTTGATTCAAGATTACTCAGGTCCCTATACTGAGGATCAGGATTATATAACTGGAGAAGAAAGGGATGTCGCCCCAAGGAGGAGACGTTCTTCCCAAACAAATCGGGAACAACCCCAAACTACTAAGGACAAGATTGAGGCCCATGAGGCAGAAGTCGCAAGGCTCAAGAAATTACTGGCAGAACAGGAGGCCGCAAAATCACAAAATCAAGCAACTGGGAGAATCCCGATAATCAATCTGGACCCAACACCAAGAAGAACCAAGAGGGTTGAAGCCCCAAGGGGTGATCCTAATGTTCTATTGCCCCTAGGAGATCCTGACGATCCTACACCACCGTTTACTCAAGACATCATGAAAGCTACTATATTCAGAAAATTCAAGATGCCTTCGATTAAAGCTTATAATGGAACGGGAGATCCCGCAAATCACGTAAGAACCTTCTCTAATGCACTGCTGTTGTAGCCAACCAATGATGCGGTCAAGTGTAGGGCATTTTCACAAACCTTGGCAAGCATGGCCCAACGTTGGTATAACCGTCTACCTCCCAATTCCATTGGGTCATTCAAGGAATTAAGCAAAGCATTCATCAATCAATTTGTTAGTGGAAGGGTGCACGAGAAACGTTCTGCATCACTTATGGGAATCCAACAAGGAAAGAATGAAGATCTAATGGAATATATCAACCGATTCACCCGTGAGGCTCTGAAAGTCCCGGACTTGGAGGACAAAGTAGCTATGATAGCTCTGCAGCAAGGAACCACTGATGATCACTTGAAAAGATCATTGGCAAAACATCCACCCGAGAGCATGTTGAAGCTCCAAGATAGAGCCGGAAAGTACATCAAGGCTGAAGAAAGTATGAGAAAGCATGAACCCACTACTGGTGGCAGTGGAAATTCAAAGAAAAGAAAAGAAACCCAGGGATACGACGTTAAAAAAAAATTTCCTAGAACGTCAAAGGATTCTGATTCTCCACCCAAGAGAAACAATTTTGGGCCAAAGTTTACGGAGTATGCAAGATTAAACACTCCCAGGAGCCAAATCCTAATGGAAATAGCAAACGAGGAGGATCTCCGATGGCCGAAGCCACTAAGGACTGATATGTCTAAACGGAATCAAAACCAGTTCTGTCGGTTCCATAAGGAAGTAGGACACGACACGGATGATTGCCGACAATTGAAAGATGAGATTGAGTTTCTGATATGAAGAGGAAAGCTCAATAAATTTACTAAGGATGGAAATCAAGGAAGTCAGAGAGGAAACTATGAAAGGAAGAATTATGACAGAAGGGACAATGATCACGATCGAAATCCCAAGCCCCGAGGGCCGGTCATCAACATGATATTTGGAGGACCAACTGCTGCCGGGTCCTCCCGAAACTCAAGAAAAGCCTATGCCCGAGAAGTAATGACTGTGGTTGGAGAAGCACCGAAGCGTGCCCGAACAGAAATATCAATAGGTTTTGATGATTCTGACTTGGAAGGAGTGAAGTTTCCCCACGATGATCCCTTAGTCATCGTACCTGTGATAGGGAATTTTGAAACTAAGAGAGTTTTGGTCGACAATGGAGCTTCAGTGGACATCTTGTTTCATGATGCTTTTATTAAGATGGGCTATACTGACTCTCAGTTGACACCCTCGAATATGCCCATATATGGATTCAATGGAGCGGAGTCAAAGGTGGAAGGCACTATCCAACTCCCAATGACAATGGGGCAAGGGCCGAATACGTCTACTCAGATGTTGAACTTCATAGTTATAAAGGCAACTTCGACCTACAATGCAATCCTGGGAAGGACAGGTCTTCATGAGTTCAAGGCCGTTGCCTCATCTTATCATCTGAAAATCAAGTTCCCAACGAGGAATGGAATTGGTGAAGAACGGGGAGACCAAAAGATGGCTAGAAGCTGTTACGTAGCCGCGTTAAGGCCTGATGGAATCGGGGGGCAGATTCTCCCCATTAAAGACATGGATACTAGTGATAATGAGGACCGAAGAGGGAAACTAGCTGAGGATTTAATCCCAATTCCCTTAGTACCTGGTGAACCGGAGAAGGTGACTTATGTTGGAGCACTATTGCCCGAACAATGATGTTTTTGCTTGGACAGCGGCTGACATGCCAGGGATTGATCCCCAATTGATAACCCACAAATTGAACGTGGATCCTGAAAGGAAGACGGTGAAACAGAAGAAGAGAAATTTTGCCCCAGAGAGGCGAGAGGCTGTTAGGAATATGTTGTTCTTGATGATAATTCTAAAAACACTAACTAGAATTTGTGTTAAGTCAATTTTGTAGCTGTCAACAAAATGGTATTCTTTGCAGCTTTCGTTGACAGGTAGCTCATCAACGGAATGAGTAATGTAGCAATTGCACTGTACAATACTTCACTAGTTGATAGGCAACTGTTGTAGGTATTAGATAGGTTTTCTAAGTCATGTTGACTAAGTACTAGATAGGCAAAATAGGTTGGTTAATTGTAAATATAATGTGCCTTGTAATTTTGCCTAAGTGAAGACATGTCAACGGAATGGAGATTACACTATCAACGGATTGATGAATGTACCATCAACAAATTGAAGAATAAAGCTATCAACGGAATACATCTCACTACTATCAACGGATTACTATCACTTTTCTGAACAGTTGACAAAGTGATAGTGACAGTTTTATGACAGATCAAAAGGTGATGTAGAAGTGTACTTTGCATTGGGAGCCATCAAAATGGTTACTGGGAATGAGGAAACATTCCAATTACCAATTAGGTTCTTGAGTGGGATCATAATAAGCATGAAGACAAAAGACAAGATCTCCAAGGACCATTGGACAAAAGGAATGAAAAGCAAGATGTTGGCGGTTACCTTTAGTACTTTTTAGTGTAGCCAAAAATAGCATTGTAAAATTGGGATATATAACCAAGTGTAGCAGTTCATTTTATTGTAAGAAGTGAGATAAAATAATTTTGTATTAGCTTTTTTGAAGAGCACTCTCACTCTACATTCGGAACTGAGCAGCTGTGCTACATTTGTAACACAGATTATTCCCACAATAAAAACACCTCAGTTGGATCCTCAAAACATCCAAATGAAATTTTATATTTGTTTGTGTGTTTTTATTTTCTCTGTCAAGTTATTTAAAAGTTGTTTTAAGTTTAAAAATATCTAGAATTGTATTCAACCCCCCCCCCCCCTTCTATAATTCTGTTAGGTCATTTGGGATTAACAATTGGTATCATAGCGAGCTTCTAACATACAAGGAGTTTAAAGATCAAGGCCAAAACAGAAACCATGGTGAAGAAGGATGCAGGTGTAAAGATACCAGTTCTAGATAAGGATGCAACTCCTCATACAACAATATGAGCACTTTCATTTTAAAGCTGGTGAAACCCTAAATGATACATTTAGTAGGTTTCAAAAGCTTTTAAATGGATTAAAGTTGTATGGGAGGGTCTACCAAACCAAGGATTCAAACCTCAAATTTCTTAGAGCTCTTGCAAAAGAGTGGAAGCCTATGACTGTTTCTCTGAGAAACACTCAACAGTACAAAGACTATACTCTTGAAAGGCTTTATGGAACTTTAAAGACATATGAGCTGGAAATGGAGCAAGATTTTGACGCCCTCCCAATCTGGGGTCATGATTGGGGAGTCACTACAACCTTTATACTTATAAAACTGTGAATAATAATATAAACATGCAGACGCGACCCCAACTTTACCCTGGATCTTTAACAGGTAATGGTATGAAACAAGCATCAACTATCTACTTCATTTTATTACATAATAAAAGTCTCAAAAGTTATTACAACCGTGTCTTAAAGGTTCTACATTCCCTTATACAAAACACCTTCTACAAGTCTTCATCACCTGCCTGAGCTGGCATCCCAAAAATAATCCCTATAGGAAGACTTCCTAGCTGACTGAAAAGTGCGTACCATCTTCTCTTTTAACTGTGGGTTAGAACAGGGGAAAGAATGAGCCAAATGCTCAGCAAGTAATAATATATCCAAATAGTTAACCACTGTGAAACAGTTTCCAATATAAATATGTATGTCATGGGTATAGCAGAATCCATATCAAGGGATTATCAGAAAAATGATATGAATATACAATTTCAAAGGGTAAACCAATTTCCTTATAAAAATATATGATTTCAAGAAAAGCAATAAGTAATTTGGAGATTTTTCACAACGCACCGGACAATACGGGTGATAAGCCACGTAAAGTCCCCATACCGGACACACAGTCCCTCTGGTCCTTGTATTGGGTCCCAATAGGCACACATTGGCCTTTAGACTAGTCCATCCCTAGTCCATTTATTATAATTAAAAAAAATGATGGGCCGGCGTCACTCGGACTCTTACGCCTCCAATCTTAGGAATCCGTGGAAACCATAAATCGGAATTTAAATGAATCCAAACTTTGAAACTTCCTTTCTTTTAAAATCTTTCTTATGAAAGAAATCCTTTGTAAATCATTGGTTGTGTGTTTGTATAGTACCCAAGTGAAGGTTCATGTATTCTCAATTTCAAGTAAGTATGTGATTCATAGGTACAAGTTCAAATCTAATGCAATAGCATCTCGGTTAAAATGTAAGTATAATCAAAGGATAATGATAAGGTCTGAAGAAAAGTTTAAGCAAGATATGGTTCACAAGACATTGTGTTGTGTCTATAATGTTTGTATATAAAAGAGTCTTTTGGGAATTGGATAAGTTCAATCTGATCAATCTGGATTTCTATCAATGGGAAATCAAGAAGTAAATGTCATAGGTATGTTTTGGATATGTACTAAAATATGAGTTCTGGTATATTCACCTTTGGGTGTAAAGGTTCAAATAAAGAACTAAACATAGTATGGTGTATGAACCAACAAGGTCTATGAACAGAAATAAGGATTTCCAAATGAACATGATATGTTTTCAGGATTAAAAGGGTATATAAACAAGATAGCAATTCATATATGTCAAAATGAAAGAATGGAATTTAGAAGCGAAAGCAAGTCAGAATTACTTGCCTTAGGTAGCTAATAAGTAGCTAAAAAGAGTAATCAGATTCACTAGTTCTCCACCTTTGTCTTGCCTTTATTTCTAGGCTCTACTTCTTTGGATTCTTAAGTAGCTTTTATAACAAACCGTACTCACTGAATTTCTGCCTTCGCCTTGCCTTTATCCCTATGTTCCACGTCTCGCAACTCTACAAAAGAGTATATACTATTTCAGAATGATCCTCTCAAAATTCTAATCCTTATTCTAAACTACCCCACGTTCCCTAAACGCGTAAACACATAATATTTATATCACTTATAATCTCTTATCCATACGATAAGCACAAAACTCACATAAGCGTACATTGTCATTCAAGTTCACATAATATACTCCTTTAATACATATGTATATAATCTAACTTTCAAATCATACCACACTTGATTATCCCTTTAAATCAACTTGACCAATGCTAACCATATCCTTAACACCTTTACAAGCAATGTTTTCATCTAAAAAAGCTGAAAAATCTTCTGCGCATACCTTACCAAAATATTTATCATATATCCAAAAATAATCAAACAAATACCACATTTGACAGGTTATTTACTGAATACTAATCCAACTTAGCATAAAAGTTTCAACTTCAGAACAATTCATTTAGATTAAAAACGAACTGTTTAAAGTAGGCACTGAAGCACAGAAAATTCCTGTTGCACAACTTTACTAAAACATTTTTCATAAATCCAAAACTAATCCAATAAATACCATATTTGACAGGAAGGAGCCTGAATACCCAACCAAATTAGAATAAAGATTTCAGCTTCAGAACAGTTTACTAAGACCAAAAACGAATTGGTTAAAATACATACTGAACACAGAAAATTTCTGCCCTGTACCCCTCTTAGTAAAACTTGAATAACTTTTTAGTGATTAACTCTATCGATACAAGGTTTGCGCGTGAGCAAACTAGACTCCAACTAGAACAATTTCATCCTAGACTCACTGTATAAAACAGGTAGTAAGCAATCAGAATTATTCCGAACAGAACAGACAGTTTTCTGGCAATTCAACATAAATCATTCTCCAACATAAACTTTTAAACACCACAACTTCTTATTACATAACACTTGATACAACTAATCAACAATTATTTATACTCAAAACCACATGCAAGTCTCAATACTAACTTCCAATTATCCTACAACATTAATACACATAATCACATATATTCATGTCAAGTTTATCTCAACAATCAAACCCGGACTCTAAAATTCTTGGATAAATCCGAAAATCACTCAAAGCTCGGCATGCAACTTAGATTAATTACTTACTAGCATTTAAACATATAAACATGAATCAAATCAAGTCATTTTCCGATTCAAAGCTCAAAACCCGAATCTAAAATTTAAGAAAATCTGAAGTTAAAATAAAACCAATGACATGCAACACGAATTAACTACTTATAAATACTCTACAACACTATACATACCTCAAAATACATAGACCATGGCCACCGGTTCACCTGAGTTCATCACCGGTGGTCGACGAATTACATGCAACCCCAAAAACAAAGGGGGTTTGTATGAATTCGTCCCCAATTGATCCTATAACCACAATTAAACTCTTAAACATCAAGAACACTTGATTTTAAATCAAAAATCCGAAACCCCAATTTACAAAACCCATTTTCTACTCTTCACCAAACTCAACACTATGGGTATCAAAGTGTAGAGCTCAGCAAGAGCTTCGATTTGACTATCTACCCATCAATTTTCATCAACAAAATCAAGAGAAAGATAAGAGAGAAGGACGAGAGATTAGAGAGAGAATTGAGTTGAAAGGAAATGGGGAAGAAACTGGCCGTGTGGGGGTTTTTGTAGCCTCAAGGGCAATTTTGTCATTACACAATTCTAAAATCTGATTTTTTAATAAAAGAAAACCAATATAATGCCTTTCTAAAATCCGAAATAAAATGAAAGTAATATCTAAAAATCAAAATTTTATTTTTAAAACAAATAATACGAATTTACAAGCTCACCCATATTTTTAAAATATTTTTATGATCAAAATTGAATTAAATATGAATTTTCAAATTTAAATCACATAAATGACATTTAACTCATAAAATCAGTTTTAAATCCTTAACCCCAAAAATAAATTCCTCCACTAATTTTAGAAAATAATAGAATATAAAATAAAGGTTGTGAAAAAGATTTCAAAATAAAATGAATCTCTGATGATTTTATAAAATTTCCGGAAGGTAAAAAAGAATTGATTTTTAATAAGAAATTCATATAAAATGCAATTAAAAGCATACACATAGATTTTAACCCATACCATTCACCAAGTAAACATCTAATCATCACATTTTCTAATATTCACCTTTCACACAATATTCACATATTATAGATCTCAAATATTATTAAATATTAATACTGTACAAGCGTTTTTCTGAGTCGTTATAACCTTCCCCCCTTAAAAAGATTCTGTCCTCAGAATCTAACCTTATGAAAATAGATGCAGATACTTTTCAAGCATCTTGCTCTCAAGTTCCCAAGTTGATTCTTCAACTCTGGGATTCCTCCACAAAACCTTAACTAACTTAACAGTCTTATTCCTTAGTTTCCTATCCATATGATCCTGAATTTCTACAGGTTGTTCTACATATGACAAATCGGGTTGAATCTCAATAGGCTCATATTCGATCACGTGATTTGTATCAGGATTAAATCTCTTAAGCATCGAAACATGAAAAACGTTATGAATGTGCTCCATGTGGGGTGGTAACGCTAACTCATATGCAACTTTTCCAATACGTCTCAATATCTCAAACGGTCCTACATATCTCGGGCTAAGTTTCCCTTTCTTGCCGAATCTCGTAACTCCTTTCCATGGCAACATTTTTAGCAACCCTTGATCTCCTTCTTCAAAATTGAGATCCTTCCTGTCTTGGTCAGCGTACTTCCGTTGTCTGTCTTGTGTCGTAACTAGTCTTTTTTGAATGATTTCAATGTTTTCCTTCGTTTGTTGTACTAGCTCGGGTCCCAAAACTTTTCGTTCTCCCATTTTTTTCCAATACACAGGTGACCTATATTTCCTTCCATACAATGTTTCATACGGGGGCATTCCAATACTTGTGTGATAGTTGTTGCGGTAAAAGAATTCCACTAATGGTAAATGATCACCTCAATTGCTTTCAAAATCCATCGCACAAATTCTAAGTATATCTTCGATTGTCTCGATAGTCTATTCACTATGACTATATGCTTAAGGACGATAAACGGTACACATATTTAACTTGGTTTCTGAGCATGTCAAAACTTTCTTCCAAATCTTGAATTAAAATAAGGGTCTTGGTAAGATTCGATTGATACTTGAACCTCCTGCTTTACTACTGTCTCTTACAGATAAAACCAATTTATCCAATGAATGTTTCTCGTTGATGGAAAAAGGAAATGTACCGACTTGTTTAATCTGTCGAACATGACTCAATTGGCATCATGAGATGTTCCTATTTCAACTCAGGAATTTCTATTGGTTGTAATTATCCACTAGGTCTTTGATGTTCAGTTTTAACTCCCTGACAGGTAAAACACTTACTTACTCATCCAGTAATATCTCTTTCATATATGTCCACCAAGATTTTCTTTTAAGCCTTGTTACATCTTCGTACATCTGGGATGGATCGACTACTTCGAATTCACGAGCATCATTCAGTATCTCATTCTTTAACCATGTCGCACTAGGTATCCTAGAGAAAAACCTAAAAATTCCTTTATCATCCTTTTGACTCCTTCTACTTTCTCCTGTAAAGTTACTCATGTTATCGCTCATCACTTCCGCTAGACATTTTTCTACTTTTCTCTAGCCGCTCCAGTTGAAAAGTCATTGTATATATGTTTATCATCTCCGTCGCTTGATCTGAAATACGAACCTCTATTCCTACTTTTTCAAATTCCTTGATTAGTCCTAACCATTTCCTCTACCTTATGTATACAGCTCCTTTTCGGTGAAAATATATTTCAAATGTTTATGATCCG
Organism: Heracleum sosnowskyi; assembly: GCA_030848705.1. Taxonomy (NCBI): domain Eukaryota; kingdom Viridiplantae; phylum Streptophyta; class Magnoliopsida; order Apiales; family Apiaceae; genus Heracleum; species Heracleum sosnowskyi. Next base: position 28,865,613 of record CM061235.1, on the reverse strand, counting down.
AATAGATTTCATATTTTCCTTCATACAAATAGGCCTCCAAATCAATGCGAAGACTATTATGGCTAGTTCTCGTTCACGTGTCGGGTGTTTCAACTCGTGGTTCTTCAGTTGTCTAGAAACATGCACAGTTATCTTATCATGTTAAATTAGTCTTGATTCTTAACACAAAGTTGTCATCTCAATTTTAGTTATTGATATTGTCCCAAGGTACATGAGTCATCATTTCCGGTAACAATGAATCTATTTTACCATTATGGCTCGACTAAAGACTTCCGGTCCTCTAGCAATTTAAATACTTCCTTTTCCATTTATCTTAACTCTTGGATGCTTTCTAGTAAGCTTGGTTAATGGTGTGGCTATCTTGGTATAATCCTTGAAAAACCTTCGATAATCTCCATCCAATCTCATAAAACTTCTAACTTTTGTAGGTGTCTTAGGCCTTACTCAATTCATTACCGTTTCAACCTTAGCTGGGTCCACTTGGATTCCTTCTCTACTAATTACCTGTCCTAGTAATTGTAATTCTTTCAACCAAAACTCGCACTTAGAAAACTTTGCGCACAATATCTCTTTTCTTAAAATTTCTAGGGTTATTCTCAAATGATCTGTATGCTCTTCTTCCATCTTTGAATACCTTATGATGTCATTTATGAAAACATTCTCAAACTTATCCAAATATTTCTTAACATTTCTATTCATAATGTTCATAAAAGTGGCAGTTGAATTCATCAAACCAAACTCCATCACTAAGAACTCATAGTGTCTATATACATCAGGTTCAAAACATCGTCTAAGGAATATCTTTGAGTTTTTTTTTTTTTTTTTTTTTTTTATTTTTATTTTTTTATGACAGTAACAAAATCATAAATAAATTTCGAAAAGCACACTGTGTTCTTTAACTGGTCAGATCATCAATCCTTGACAATGGGTATTTGTTCTTAACGGTCAACTTGGCGCACCCCATGGGAATACACTAGACCTTATAACTCCCTTTTTCCTAAGATCCTGCAATTGAATTGCTAACTCTTTCATTTCTACTTATGCCATTCTATATGGAGCCGTCAAAACTGGTTTTGTCCCGGGTGCTAAGTCTTCAACAAATCTACTTCCCTGGCGGGAGGTAAACCTAAAAGATTGTCAAGTAATACAATTTGAAATTCGTTAGCTACTAGAATCTTCTCTATCCAAGGTGTTTCTTTCCTAACATTTACCTCGTACGACGATAAGCTTTTCAACCTTGACACAATAATATTTTACCTATTTGATAGTTAGATACCTCTTCGTCTGCTTTCGGCCTCGGATAACAACTTTTACATTATCTAGGGCTCGAAATTTCCATTTTCTTCATATTCTGTTAACCAATCCATTCTTAGAATTTACATCAGATTTCTATTATATCAATCTCACAGTGAGGACAAGCAAGATTAATCGATATATGTTCCTGAGTAGATATTCATGTAGTCAAAACTTTACTTAACAGTCGCGTTTTACAGTCCGACTTATGAGCAAATTCTCTAAAAATATAATACTTTGTGGCTTCGAATCAGTTAACACTTTGGCACTTATGTAGTTAATATTAAACGTATCTGCAACCACATCCTTGTTCTTTACTGTATCACTCATGGTTATATTGAGGATTCTTGTCCTTGGTTACTTAGTATGTGGTGGTCATGTCACCCTTAACATATTGCTTACTGGGTCTAGTGTTTGTAATCTCTTAAGGAATGTCATACCTTCCTACACTTGTTACACGTAACTCTTACCTTCGGTTTATGGCTCTCATTGGCGTAGTGTCCTGTCTGAGTACACTTGTAACCTACCATATTGATCTTATTACAAACTCCCAGTTGCTTCTTTCCACAAGTTCTACATTCTGGTATCGGAGGTTTCAGAGGTCTTGGTTAATCCATATTTTATGGACGGTTCCCTTACTTATCATTTCCAGTTTTTTTTTTGGTCTTCCAAATCCAACATTCCTATTTGACTGAAACTCAGGCCTTATATTGAAATGGTTCTGAAAGTTCCCTATTTGTTGGTTTCCTTCCGGTGTCTCTGGCTTCCCTTTTTCTAGCTTCTTCTGTTTGTGATCAATCATTTTATTTCTTACTTCAACGTGATTAGTATTCGTATATCCTTGTTACCTTCTCCTTGTCCATACCAAACTCTCGGTAATAATAAACCTTGACATCGTGTTGTAAGTCTAATGAGCAATCTGACTCGACATACAATCCTTCCTTTTAAAACAATTTCCCATTTTTTATCAAAACAGTTTCCCGTCACTATAAGTACAACTTGACACTTAGAATATCGTCATTCGCCTTTGCAATTTCAAATCGCTGATACCTCTAAGAGTTTCCGACAGAATGAATCAATAGATAGGAAGATGTCAATAGATATGGATATATGACAAGTATGTTTAGTAAGAATTTCTGGTAAATAGAATCAAACTAAGAGATCAAAATGATCATCGAACTTTATCAGGTTGCATTTGTCAATTTAAACAACAAGGTACAGAAGGTGGCCAACCTTTAGTACTTTCATGACAAACACACCACTGGTGGCGTCCCACCGGACTTCTATCACACAGATAGAAAGTACCTGAACCCCCTATATATATAGGGTTGTTCATCTCAGTTACAACAAGGAGGATCAAAAATTTAAGAGGAACATATGAAAGTTTTAAGAGTTTCAAAAGTTTATATTATGTAAAATTGGATCAAGTAGCCTCTGAATAATAGAGGTATTTCGTAAAGAATACAATAATAGAAATGAAAAATTGAATCTTTTAAAAAGGTAAATTGAATAAAATCAATGGCTAGTTATGAACCGACTTATCCTTACATCGAACGTATGGAGATAATCATGCCTTGTCTCATGTAGATGGTCCTTAGGGGAGTTAATTTCTAGTTTGAGGTTATAGGTATGTCCCGATAGTAAATCAACTGTATGTAATTGTAACAGCCCCAAATCCGGGGTCAGGGATTTAGAGTAGTCGCGATCCATTTACTCTTTGCCTTACCTGTATTACTCACACCGTGCATAATTCACCTGCTCATGACCCCACAATATATGTCTCACACACACACACACACATGTTAGAGTCTCAGAAACGACACGATACAACAACTGCGGAATAAATAATTTTTATTACAATACCCAAATGTCTTCGAATATGTCACTGATACAATTTCTAAGTAATGTTACATTACCAACTTAGCCTTATGATGCTCACAATCCTCTCATACCATTCATATCTATACATAAGTTGAATACCAAAAGCTGTAACCTGATTCGATTGGTTCGTACTACTCTCGGGATCACTGCTAGAAACTGTTTATGGAAACGCCTTGCGGGGTATGTGTCGTCCCATTGGCATCCTGCTTCGCTGTTATATAATATATATAAAACAATAGCAAGAGTGAGCGATAGCTCAGCAAGGTAATGAAAGTATGGCATAATTCTGCCTTTAACTCAACCCAAAATAAAGCGGGTATAAGACAATAGTTTGTCAAAATATCTCGATACTGAAATTATTTCCTTATCAGAATGTATTCCCAAAAACAGTACCATTATTGTATTTCAAATATCATTTCATAATATTTCTGCAAACTTTTGCTATATTATGAACAAATTTCTAGTATAAAAGATGAGGTTTCAAAGTAAACCAAATATAACCTTTCCGAAAAATATCTGCTATATAAGCAGAATATCAACATATAACTTAAAAGATGAAGTTATAAGGTGATTCAGTATAAACAACTCCCTTACCATAACTCATGTTATGTAAGGTATCCACAGAGTCAAATGATATAAAAGATGAAGTTACGAGGAAAATTAATATAATATCTCCGTAATCCAAAACCCGTTATGCATATATTATCAGAGTCATAACTCATAACAGATGAAGTTGCAAGGAATTATTGTAACTTTATTTTGAACACTTTTCGACCCCTGCCAACATGACCGGTAAACCTGTACCACAGTGTCATCCTTGGTCCCTTTCAGTACATGTTGCAGAATTATGCAAAATGGATGATGAACCAATACTGGAGCCTTCTCCGCGCCCGTCGTACCAACCTTACTATGATCAGTAGCAGGTTGTACAACAAAATATATGTTTTCTACATGTAGATGGAAGTATCACGACAGCCTGACATTGTCTACCGCCTTTCTGGATCTCCCGGCCCATTTGGGGCAATAAAGTGATGGATCGGCGCGACTCGACCTCTTACACATGCTCCTAGTTCAGATGAAATCCATGACTCTGAAACGTAAAGATCGTCTTCCTTTCCCCAAGTGTAATACTTGTTGATACGACTCCACTCAGTAGCTATATCTAGGTTGGAAATGAAGATTCTCCAATATTTCCCAAGCGATGCTTGTTAATGGATATCGACTTGTTCCAGAAATTTACCCCTCGAGCGTTGAGGTGGTACACAATATTTGACTTGCAGCAACTAAATTGCTTCGAGAAAATATCTGTCCCCTGACAATTTTGAGTTGAGAGTTTAAAATGAATAGCAGTTACTTAATTCAGGTTTCCCATATTTTTGATAGTTGAGCGAGCATTTAAATCCTTTTAAAAGA